>CM061556.1:222114401-223364401 GCA_030864225.1 Capsicum baccatum var. pendulum
AGCTGAAAATAATAAAGTAAAGAGAGAGAGATTGTTACGTAGGTTGACAACAATGAGAATTGAAGCGTTGGGGTTATGTCCACCTTCTGAGGTATACGTCTCTATTGGCTATGGGTGTGTAGAGTGTTGACATGCAATTGCTTATAGAGAATTGTAGTCGATGGTAAATCCAAGCGTCTCTCGACATGAACAAGGACTATTTCACTTTAACTCTCTCGAGCTTAAAGCGTGTCTAACGGTACGAATTCTCCAAGAGGTTAGTCCAGTTACGACACTAGCTTTTAATAGGAAAGGGTGTCCTACTACCTTGACATTATCTCTTTTCTAGACAAATAACCTTTCTCTCGAACAAGTTAAATGTTAGACTGGCGTTATTCTTGCGTTTGCAACCGCAAAGAATGTAGATTAAGATGAAGAGCGTAATGATATAAGCAATATACGTGTCTTGAACTCACAAACTCACAGCTATAGATAGTAACTCATTCGGCTTCCATAACCCCAACTAAGAGGTTTAGTTACTCATGAGTGCGAAGGATATCACGTTTTGCATGGTGGATGGCGTGTGAAAGAGGTGTTAGGCGTGTGGTTTTGGTGATTCCGTAGCGAGTAACGATTCTCTTGTTGTGGAATAGATGAATAGAAGAATAGATTAGAAGTGTTTGGGGTGGAAGATGAGAGGGATGGAAGAAAATTAATTGTTGAGTTGATTATTGAAGAAGTGATAAAAATCTCTAACACGATAGGGTATTTATAATACTCCTATCCTACTCCTACTAAGTTAATGAAATAAATAACCAAATCCTAATATACTAATGAAATCCTTGACCCAAATGTACTAGGGTAAGGTTACAATATCATAATCCAAATAGAATAGTAAAACACATAACCTAATTATACTAGGTTAATGTATCTTTGTAAAAATCCAGCTTTGTGTCTGTAAGTCCCCAAAGTCTTCAGAATTGTTGTTTTAGCCCAGGACAGATTTTCCATGCAGCAGATTTGGTCCTTTAGGCGTCCAGCTCCTTTCCACTTATTTTGTGAGCTTTCTTTTGCGTCAAGTAAGCCGTAAAATGCTGTATTTTGCATCATTTATACCTGAAACTTTACTAATCATGTTTGTTAGCTCATTTATAGGAAAAAGGACTAAAAGTGCATGAAATAGATAATTAGTTCTCAAAACTAGGCTAAAATATGGGCAAAATATATTGATATAGGCATGTAAATTCGCCTATCATCAAGGGTTTTTGTTGCCTTAGTCATACTATCATAGTTAGAACCATCTTGTTTAGGTGTTTTTACTTTTGATTTGTTGTTTTTATGTTTAGTGTAACCTGAAGTAATTCCAGAGAAATCGGTGCAGTCTTATTTAATAAGCATACTTATTTATTTTGAATGTGTTTAAATGATACCCCTCCAAAATTTTACTGTGTGATACAACGTTTACATATATGGTACTGTACCTGATGTTAGGATCTAGACATGGAATTAGTATTGTTAATAGGATAACCTAGTGATCTATCATGAACAAAATATGTAGCAAGCTATTGAACCTCCTAAACTAACTTCTTCTTATCCTCATCAACATGAGCAACGCTACCCATGGACAACTTACTAAGGGCATTTTCCACTACATTGTCCTTGCCCGGATGATACAACACACTCATATTATAATCTTTTAACAACTCAAGCTACCTTCTCTGATGAAGATTTAGATATTTCTATGTGAACACGTACTATGAACTCTTATGATCAGTGAGAACATCAATAAGAACCCCATAGAGATAGTGTCTCCAAATTTTTAAGGTAAAAGCATCTGCTGCCAACTTAAGATAATGAGTAGGATAATTCTTCTCATAGGGTTTAAGCTGTCTAGAGACGTAGGATATGACCATACCTCTCTGCATCAATACAAAACCAAGACTAACTCTAGAAAAATCATAGTAAACTACAAACCTATCTGTGCCATCTGGCAAAGTCAAGGCTAGAGAAGAAGTGAGTCGAGTCTTTAACTCCTGAAAAATTTTATCATAAGAATCTGACTACTAAAGTTTGACTTTTTTCTGAGTCAATCAGACATGGGGGATGCAATAGAATAAAACCCTTCAACAAAGCATATATAATATCCAGCCAAATCCAATAAACTCCAAATATTTTATGGAGAGATAGGTCTAGGCCAGTTTCTTACTACTTTAGTATTTTAAGGGTAAACTCTAATGCCATCACCAAAAATAATATAGCCAAGATAAGATATTGATCTTAACCAAAATTCGCACTTACTGAACTTTGCGAATAACTAATGAGATCTAAGGGTCTGTAACACAATTCTCAGATGGTCTGCATAATCGTTCTCACTACGGGAATAGACAAGGATATCATCAATAAAGACTATAACGAATATGTTCAAGTACTATTTGAACACCCTGTTCATCATGTGCATGAAATCTATAGGGGCATTCGTTAGTCCAAAAGACACAACTAGGAATTTGAAGTGACCATAATGAATTTTGAAAATTGTCTTCAAAATGTAATATTCTCTGACTCTAAGCTGATGATAGCCGAATCCGAGGTCTATCTTAGAGAAATAACTGGCACCCTAAAGTTGGTCAAACAAGTCATCAATTTTGGTAAACAGATACTTATTCTTGATGCTGACTTTATTTTATTGATGGTAATCGATGCACATTTTAAGAGAATCATGTTTCTTATGTATGAATAAGACTGGAGCGCCCCATGGAGAACACTGGGCCTGATGAAACCCTTATCTAAGAGATCTTTTAACTGCTCTTTCAATTTCCTAAGCTCTACTAGAGCCATTCTGTAGGATGGAATAGAGATAGGTTGGGTATCTGAACGAAGATCTATTCCGAAGTCAATTTCCCTTCCAGGAGGATCTCTGGGAAGATCTTCGGGAAAACATCTAGAAATTCCCTTACTTCTAAAACAGACTCAAGACTCAGAGTCTTAGAAATAGAGTCCTTGACTCAAACAAGATGGTAAACGCACTCTTTAGATATCATCTTTCTTGCTTTAAGATAAGAAACGATCTGAATCCTAAGCAAAGAGGTATTACCCCTTCATTCAATAACTGGTTCATTGGAAAACTAAAACTGAATGACTCTATTTCTACAGTCCACTGAGGCATAACATGAGTGGAGCCAATCCATGCCGACAATGACATCAAAATCAGTCATCTCTAACTTTATAAGATCAACTGAGGTAAGTTTCTGAGATACTATAGCCGGGCAATTTCTGTATACCCATCTAGCTATGATAGATTCACCCACTGCAGTAGATACTAAGAAAGGTTTTGCTAATGATTTTAGACTGTTACCAAAATTGACTACTATATATGGAGTCAAAAAAGAAAGTGAATATCTGGGGTATAGTAAAAAATACACATGAAGATGGAAGACTTGTAATGTACTCGTAATCACATCAAGGGAACTCTTCTGATCATGCTGAGTTTGGAGAGCATACTATCTGTTCTAGAGTTGCCCACTAGTTGTGCTGGAGGTGGCACCCTGTTGAGTAAGGCGACTTGCTGAAGCTAGTAAAAAAGTAGTCTGTCCCTGCTGCGATCACTTCTGCCCCTTTGTGCAACCAAAATACACTCCCATATCCTGTGGCCTAGCTTGCCAAATCCAAAACACACATCACTACCAGCCTTACAAATACCCTTAGTGGATTAGTATGACCACTGTTCATACTACCCTGGGGCTTAGAGCCTAGTGCCCTATTCCGACTGTCTTGCCTGAACTTAGGCACTGGTGCACTAGCTGAAGATAGAGCTGGGACTGAGAACTTCTGATAGAACTGAGGATGGTTACCACCTTCTAACCTTGGCTAAAAAAAGTTGAAGCTACCTATTTTGGCCCTCTTGTTCTCTCTATCACTCTCCTTATGCTTCTCCTTCTCAATCTAATGAGCATGTACCATGAGCCTAGATAGGTATATATCCCTAATCAACATAGTAGTCTGACACTCCTTAACCATATTATCAGCCACACCAGACACAAACTTACTCATTTTAGACATGTTATCAACCACCATCAAAGGAGCATACCTCATCAATTATGTGAACTTAAGCGAGTACAACTTCACACTTATATTACCTTGGTTCAATTTATGAACTCCCGCACCTTAGCTTCTATCAACTCTAATGGGACAAACCTATCTAGAAAAGTTGTGGCAAACTCCACTCACTCTACAAGCCCTTTCTCAACACCTCGGTTCTGTTTCCACTGCTTAAACTAGGTGTGAGGTACATCCTACAATTGATATTTAGCCAAATCTACACTCACACTTGATATGATACCCATAATATCTATCACTTTCTACACTATATCCAAAAACACCTATGTATCCTCCTCAAACTTGGATCCAAAAAACAAAGGGGGATTTATCTAAGTGAAATCCCAAATCCTAGTTGCAGCCATATTTGCCACTGGATTGGCTGGGGAAATAGATTGATGGTTGTTATGAAGAGCTAGTGAATAACCTAAGGTAGTGAAAGTAGCTCAAAACTCGATGTAGGAGACATGATCATTCATAGGCTCTTCTTGATCTGGTGGGGATGCAGGCTGGCCTTTATTCCTTCTTCTATTATTTCTTCTGGGAGGCATTATATGTAAAATGAATGAAGGGTGAGTTAGGACGAGATTTTAAATATAGATCACACTTTTTTTCATGACATAAACATTAAAATAAGGGAAACTTTCAAAAAAATATCTCGTAACTTCTTCTTTAAAAGTGTGGCGCAATTCACACCCATACACAAGACTCTACTTAATGCAACTTTCAGACTCTCTTGGATACTTTAAAACCTTAGGTTGTGATACCAAGTATTGTCACAACCCGAGACTACACCCTAGTCACGACAACAGTGATTACAGTCACAAGTGACCACAAGTTAACCCTTGAACTGGTACCTGCTATGAGAACTGAGTAAAATAATAATAAAACATGTATATGAAAGATAAAATACTGAAGTAATACAAATATGAATACTAAAATGTGATTTCTTCACAAGTTTAAAACATCTGATAAACACTGAAAACCAATCGTCTATCTGAATAGTGGAAAAGTATTAAAAGAACTGATAACTGACTAGCTACTTGGCTGTTTATTTGATTGTCTGAAAGCCTTTAAACTAATTGAAGAGTTTATGGGATAGACCCCCAACTAAATCCGACTGACTGAACATAAGAAAGTACTAAAGCAACTGAAATAAACAAATCATGACCTCGATAGATGAGGACTAACCACTACTGCATCATAGTAAGGTCATAGACTATGCCTCCAGATAGCTTAAAACCCATGAGAAGAATTGTCCTACTCATGATCTTGAGTTAGCAGCCGTAGTTTTTGCCTTGAATATTTAGAGGCATTACTTGTATGGTGTTAATGTAAATATGTTTACAAATTATAAGTGCCTTCAGTATGTCTTTTCTCAGAAAGATCTTAACCTCCATTAGAGAAGGTGGTTAGAGCACTTAAAATATATCATGACATGAGTGTCCTTTATCATTCGGGCAAGGCCATATAGTGGACGACACCCTCAGTAGACTATCTATGGGTAGTGTTGCTCATGTTGAGAACAACAAGAAAAAGTTAGCTCAGAAAGTTCATCAGCTTGCCAGACTAGGTGTCCGCCTGGTCGATTGAGTAGAAGGTAGTATATGGGTTCAGAACAGTTTAGAATTATCTTTAGGTTTTAAGGTGAAAGAAAAAAAGGATAGAGATCCCAGTCTAGTCAAGCTGAAAGAATTAGTCAAAGATCAGAGAGTAGAGGTTTTCTTCTAAGGAGGATATGGTGTTTTGCGTTGTTAGGGTCGTCTTTATGTGCCAGGTGTAGATGACTTGAGGCAGCAAATTTTTGTGGAAACTCTTGCCGCGCACTACTCTATCCATCCAGGGGTCATTAAGACGTACTGTGACTTGAAGGAGATCTATTGGTGGATTGGGATGAAGAGAGATATTGCAGAGTTTGTGGCTAAGTGCTCTATATATCAATAGGTTAAGATAGAGCATCAGAAGCCTAGTGGGTCTATGCAGGAGTTCAGTATTCCTACTTGTAAGTGGGAAGAAATGAACAAGGACTTCGTGATGGGTTTGCCTCATACTCGTCGCCGACATGATTCAGTTTGGGTCATTGTAGACAGGATGACCAAATTAACTTATTTTCTTCCAGTCCATACCTCTTATTCAGCTGAGGATTATACCACTCTCTATATAAGAGATTTGTTCATATTATATGGTATTCCGTTGTCCATTATTTTAGATAGAGGTACCCAGTTCACCGCTTACTTCTGGAAAGCATTCCAAAAGGGTTTTAGTATGCAAGTTCATCTCAGTATAACCTTTCATACCCAGAAAGATGGTCAAGCAGAAAAGAGCATTCAGACTTTAGAAGATATGTTGCGAGCGTGCGTAATTGATTTCAAGGGTAGTTAGGATGATCACTTGCCTTTTGATTGAGTTTGCATACAATAATAACTATCATTCCAGTATTCGGATGGTTCCATTCAAAGATCTCTACGGTAGGAGATGCAAATCTCTAATTGGTTGGTTTGAAGTTAGTGAGGTCTTAGTTATAGGGTCTCACTTAGTATTTGTTGCCTTATAAAAAGTCCAGTTGATAAAAAAAAGACTCTAGGCTTCTCAGAGATGACAAAAGTCTTATGCAGATATGCGCAGAAAGGATCTCGAGTTTGATATTAGTGACTATGTTTATCTAAAGATATCTCCCATGAAGGGAGTGAAGAGATTTGGAAAGAAAGGAAATCTTAGTCCCTGATGTGTCGGTCCCTTTAAAATTCTTAGTTATTTTGGTATGGTAGCTTATGAGTTCGAATTGCCTTCAGATCTAGCCTCAGTTTATCCAGTATTCCATATCTCTTTGCTCAAGAAGTGCATAGGTGACCCATCAGTTGTAGTCCCTATAGAGGGCATTGATGTTCAGAACAACCTCTCTTATGAAGAGATTTCAGTCAAAATTCTTGATTACCAGACTCATAGACTGAGGAACAAAGAAGTCTCTTTAGTCCAAGTTGTTTGGCGGAATCAGTCCATTGAGGGAGCTACTTGGGAAGCAGAAGAAGATATGCAGACCAAGTATCATCACCTCTTTTCTACTAACTCAGACTCAGCCCAAGGTAATAGTTTTTCTTAAGCTTAATTAGTTATCATGTTCAGTTTCATTACCAACTTGGTATTCAGTTTCATGCTCAGAATTCTATTATAAACTTGGTTTCAAATACTACTGCATATTTAGTCATATGTCCATGCATCATGTCAGTCATATATTCATGCATCAGATATGCATCCTCATCATGAGAAACTCAGCTTATCAGAAATCTCAGTCATGCATTTATGAATTTGTTACGCATGCATAAGATATGCATGTTCAGTATGATATATTCAATTTATCAGTCATGTTAGTCATGAAATTATGTTTTAGTTATTCATGTCCTATATATACTTCAGTTTGTATTTCCCCCATCTCAGTCAGTCTCATTCAAGGACGAATGTTCTCAAGGGGGAGATATTGTAAGACCCCGCAAAATTTCTAACCTTAAATCAGTCTTTTAAGTTTGTCAAGGGGGTCCCATACTTGGAAAATTCTAGCCAAGTTCCCAGACATAGTTTATTTTTATCCTTCAAAAGTTGGCAATGTCTTTTCGCCACCTTATTGTCCTTTAATGGTTCGTATTTTGTTAATTCATGATCAGAGAGTTCAATAGGTGTTCCCTAATAAGTTTTGGACTTTTCGAACCTCATTTAGATATGTTTGGTGTTTCAAAATAGTGGACTAATGTAATCTTGGTTCATCACGTCACCTATCACGTTGGTTAACATTGCTGTAGGGACTACCAAAAAACTGCTGAGACTTGGCGCAATCATGGTGCGATGCATCGGGTATCGTATTGATGCATCGACGCACTGTGTCGCCAGTCGCGTTGATGCCCAGTTTTCAGTCATTAAATGTCCGTGTTTTTAAGGGAAAAAGGGTCAATGTTCCACCCCTATATAAGCCTATAACACGAGATTCAACCCTTATTTCACCAAAATATTATTGTTACTCTCAAATACTCTCAAGAACAAGTTTATGGTTTTAATAGGAGCTTCAAATTCAAGAGTTTCTACCGTTAGTTTTCAAGAATTTTCCATACAAGGTATGTCAAGTGTTCATTCATGAATTCCTTTCATCCATGAAGCCCAAGTATCTAATTTTAAATTATGAATTATGATGTTTATGTGTGGATTGATTATGTTCATGTAGTTATTATTGTAGGATTCCCAAGTTGGAATCTTTATGTATTGTTCATGAAACTATGCTAGTATGTGGGTTGAAATTTATGAAATTAGGTTGAATTAGGGAATCATGTGGTATTAATTTGATATCATACCTAAGCCCTAAGTTATGCATATTAGGTGTTTGATAAAATGCCTAAGAGGATAATACTTGTGCATTATGACTCAATAGAACCTAAATGATGAATTTATGTTACTATTATGTTCAAAATGACTCCCATGTTATTGTTATGCCTTGTAATAGATTGATGTAATGCTTATGATATTAGGAATAGGGAATTATGACATGCTTATATGTATTCTTATTCATGTGTAATCTTGTGGTATGCAAATACTTCATGAAATTCCCCAATGATAGTACTATGAATTATTGACCATGGTTATGTGTTCAAGAAGTATCATGTCGTGTCAGTTTCATGCTATCGAGTCTTAGGATACTTTTATCCGATAATTCAGTTGTATACCTAGAGCCAGCATCCGTTTCATGATAAATCTCAGTCACGCCATGGTTAGTAGTAGTCTCAGTCAGTTTCAGAACTCAATTGAATTCAATCAGTTACATGACTCAGGAAAACTCAGTAATCTCATTCAGTTATCAAATTTCAATAGTATTTCTTTAGTTAACGGAACTCAATGAACTCAGTCTAGTTCAGTTCAGTTAATCATGTTCAGTGTCTATTTATATGGGAGTAGGATTCAAAACCGAGTGATCCCAAGGATAGGAACTCACCTGTTAGTAGAGGGTGTGATTCTTAGAAGCACTCATTGCTCTCCAGAACTACATAGCCAGCGTAGGATGAGATATCAAACCTGCTAGTTGAGGGTAGATGATGTGGCTTAACCTGTTATATGAGGGTCCCACCATTCTCCTTAGAGTACCTGTTAGACGAGGAATTTCTCACAGCTTGTCCTTACTAGTGGCTCAGTATTAATACCCTTCCAACTGGGATTACAGTTTAGACCCCAAATCTATTTAAAAAAAAGCATGTTGGTTAGATAAATTCTCCCACAGTTTCAGTTACAAAATTAGGACTTTCAGATATAGTTAACTAGTCTCAGTAATAGAACTTAGTTCTATAGAACCCAGGATTGTCAGATACAGTCACTCAGCTCATGTAACACCCCGAATCTGGTACTCGGAATGCTACACGATGCTCATGACCACGAAGGACCACAAGCTAACCCATGACTAATATTTATAACTGATCACTGAATAATATACTGTAAATATGAGAAATGTAAGCTCTAAGGCCATAAGGTTCAAAATTGAAATAATACTAAATATAAAATAATGTCTGTAATAGGGTATAACAATACCCAAAATTGAAATAAACTATCTGAAAACATGTTGTAGTCTGAAAGCCTCTAAACTGTCTGAATAAGGAGTTGATGGGACATGTCCCCAACTAACTATGACTACTGAAAATAACTAAGTACTGAAATAATAAAATAACAAATCGTATCATCCTCGAAGGATGGGACTCACTGCTGATATCTTGAATCTAATGATGCTCTGGAGCTCGTGTCTCTGAACCTATGGTATAAGACATCAAAGCATAAATGTGTCAGTACTTTGAATGTATTGGTATGAAAGTGAGGTAGGCTGAATGCAAAGGGTTAATATGCATGAACACTACTAACTGACTGAATAATATGAACATGAGATTACATGCATGAATATGTAACTGTAACTGAGATCGTGATAGGACTGAATATTAAGTTCTAACTATTGAGTCTACTAATAACATGGATTTACAGACATCTGAATTTACTGATGCTAGGATACTGAATAACTGAGCCTACTGATATTGATATCTGAGTCACTAATAAGTGAGAAATTGGGTCCAGTTAGGTTATGCGTGGTTTGCCATTTATTACTGCGTTATTTATCTTTTTGTATCGCTTTTACTTATTCCTTTATTGTATTTGCGAGTTCGATAGTTGTTTACCTTTCTATCCCTATTTTTGTTGACTTAGATTACACTCACACATTTTAGTTATACTTTTTCTGTATTACGCTCAGTCGGGCGATGATGTCTACTGAGTACCTATTGCTTTGGTACTCATACTATACTTCTGCATTTTTACCCAGATGTAGATCTGAGTACTAGCAGTCGGCATTGATGTGATTCTTATTTTCCAGTGTTGATCTAGAGCAGGGTGAGCTTGATGTCGTTCGAGACTGATCCTTCTCTTTTTGTTCCCGTTTAGTCTTTTGTACACGAGACTGGTTGCATACATTATGAATGTTTTGGATTCTATCGAGTACTCTGGGTATCTTATAGTAATGGCTCTAGTGTCGACCTTACCAAGTCTTGGGAGGGATTCTTTTGTACATTTTGATCCTTTTTCTTCTCTCATTTTGATATATTCAGTTGTTAACAAACTGAATTTTAATTTCGAAAATCTCATATAACTTTTAAAAATTACCTCATTTATTTTTTTCATCCCTCCAAATTGATTCAGACTCGATCCAACTGAAAAAACTCAATCCGTCTTTTATCATGGTGTAGAAAAGGAATTGAGTTTTATTTGGGTGTCTAGTCTTAAGGGGTAAATGGGTGACGTGATTTTCTAAAACCACGTTACATTTTTAAAATTTAAAAATTAGTTTTAAGATTTTTAAATTCAATAAATATAGGTCTATTATAAAAAAGGTAAATATGCACTATCGATTAAACAGCAGTACACCACTTGTTTTTCATTCTAAATCACAAAGTTGAGAAGTATATTTATCCTTTTTCCTTTTAACTAAAAATAAAATGCAGGTGTGTAGCCAACTCTCTACGATCCCATCTCTCCATCAGGAGTGGTCCCCTTCTTCGTCTCTCCCCCAGCTTTTGCCGTCACCTCCTAATCTCCTTCCTCTCTCTCCATGAAAGAAAAACAGCTTGATATGCTAAATTCTTACTACGTGCAAATTTTCAAAAGAATCAAATCTTAAGAATTTATATTTCTCCTTCGCTGCTAAAAAAGAAAATTGTGAAGGAGTACATATAGTGAAATGTCCACGTGTTCATAAAATAGTTATACATCTATCATTTGGTAGACACAATGGGTCGACGTCTCATTCATGTTCCTCTTTTCTTTTGTGGGTTGAAATTAAAGACCTTTGAAACTTGGCCCGTCTTTTTTCGAAATTGTAATTTAGTTTGATTTAGTGATACTCCATTATATTATATCCACCTACTTTCATGAAAATATTTATGTGACATACACAGTATACAATGGGATATACGCATGCCACAGTTACTGATTCCAGGTTTGAATTTTGACTCAATTTTAAATCATCTTCAATCTTTCTCAAATTTCGTATATAGTTTTGCCCACGTGTTTGGACAGATCTTAACCAAATTATTTCCTCTATTTCAATGTTGATCGCACAATGAAGAACCCAAAAATTCAGTCCAGATGGGTGGTGGGTGAATACATCACGCAATATCGATTGATAGGATAAATTATACAGAGACAAAATTTAAAAGTTATAAATACATAAAATTTCTTATCTTTTAAAATATTTCATAAAATCTCATATTTCTTATTTTTCTTCTTGATATATATTAAGTAAGGAAGTAACAGATTTATACTTATTTTAGGAGGGTAAATAATGAGAGAGAATCTCTTAAATATGTACCAAAAAAAAAAAATTCATTAGATCTAATAATTTGCAATTTACAATGTGATTTAATTTTTCCAGCTTTGTTTATAAGTTTTTTTTCCTGAAATTTTTGAAAGCTTTACTGTGTGTTTCATATTGACAAACATTCATATTCTCTTAAAGAATCATCATACTATAGAAGCTAAAAATCTCATAGTTTTTGATGGAACCATGACGATGACCACTGCAATGATCCTCAAAATTAGATATCGAATTCGGGGTTGATTTATATATTTTTGATTAATACGCTTGATATGTATATAATGTTGTTAATTTCTCGATACATTTTCGTACTATAAATTGTGATACATATGAGTGACATGTTTATTGTCAGTATATTGGTGATATATATTAGTGATACATATGACAATACTTTTTTTTTTTATAGTGATTCATACTTTTGATTTATTTGTAAATGTTTGATACATTCAACATATGTTTGACATATGTAAACTATTTGTTTTTGTGTGAGATTGAATTTTGAATAGATATTGAATAATTTTACCATATGTGTCATTATGATACATCTGGTTCAATATGTATCATTATTTTATTCATAATGTATCATATGTATTATTACGATACATCTAAAATCAGATGTATTTATACCATGATTTGGGCATAATTTACTTTCTAAAATAATTGAAAATCAGTTACTTCCTTATTTAACTAACCACTCAGTTACTTTCTTATTTAACTAACCACTCAGTTATAAATATATCACAATGCATATGTATCAAGATCAAAGATATGTATCACAAAAATTAAAATCCAAGATATCATATAATTTAACAAAGTTATAATAAAATGTATAATAATCTATTAAAATTTTGAGATTTATATAAGTTACTAATAAAAATTACAGTAAGATTCAACTATTTTTTACCAATTTTTAAGACTATAGTTTCCGAGCCTTTTTTTTTTTTGGCACTCCACTAATAATTATTAAAACTAATATAAACGTGTCAGAAGAGATCTCTCATATTTGTTGAGTTTGGCGTTTTGCGATGAAATCTAAAATATTTAAAGATGAAGTTGTGTTTGTCCATAAATATAATTAAGGTTATTTTAAAATTTCTATCGGAGAAGGAAAGTGAAAAAAAATTTAAAATTACTTTTTCTTTCTTTTTACTTTTTCAAATACAACTTCAAATTGTATTTGAAATTTCATGCGAACATCAACTTGAAGTTTTATTTAGCATAAAGTAATTCTTTTTTCTGAAAAAGTAAGAAAATTTATGGTCAAACGAGGATAAATGATATCCTCATGAGATGAGACATCCCATGGAATTATTTTATCTCTTCCTCCCTCCCATGGGATAGTAATCTCACCATTTCAGTATAAATAATGGAATAAAATAATCTCCAGATTAAGTAATACATTATACCAAACATGAGATAAAATTAATCCTTAACTTTATTTCAAAATTATTTTTCTTATCCCTTCTACCAAGCTACCCTAGAAGTTTCTTTGTCTGTCATTACCAAAATAGCAAAAGCAATTAAGTAGCCCGAAAAAATTGCTGGAAATTTTCTTCTGGTGTAAGAATCAAAAAAAAAAAAAAAAAAAGCAGGAGCTTTTATCATTTACAATAAAAGGCTCGAGGAGAAAAAATAAACAGTTGATGAACATAATTATTAATGGGGAATAAGTGATAGAGAAACAACATCAAAACATGTTTTTCTTTGTTTTTACAATTGAACCTCTTTTTAGATACGTGCACTGTTTTTTTTTTTCTAAAGTTAAAAGGGGATATTTTTTTTAAAAAAAATACTAAAATAGAACTAAAAAATAAAAAAGATACACTAATTTCGAGCTTTCGATTCTGCCTTGAAAAGGTGTTTAAGAACAATCCAAAAAATTCAATGCAATAATTAGACGTTGGGATATTTTGTAATCGTTTTTTTTTTTTAATTTTTGCAGGGGAAATTCATTTCCCTCAATTTAATGACACTGATTCTTTTTTTTTTTTTTTCAAAAACATGTGGGAGATTTCTTTTCGTACCAAAATTAGAGATTGATTTTCAAAACTTGTCTTTTTAACTAAGATGAAGATGCTTATTAAATTAAGTTAATCTAATCTTTAAAAATTAAATCTATATTTGTATCTATAATCTATATCTATGATTTATAATCTGTAACCTATATCTATATCTATATCTATATCTATATCTATATCTATATCTATATCTGTCTATAATCTATATCTATAACATATTAAAAGTGTGAAAGATTTTAGAAATAATGTTTGAACTTTTTGTCCTTTATTAAAAATCTTTGTTTTAGACAAAATTTTCTTTTTACTATTTTTTCAAATATTTAATATTTAAGAATTAATTAAATATATTTATGATAAAACCTTTTTTATTAGAAGTTATCAGAATTAATGATAACTAATACTTTTATCATTAGTTTAAAAATTTTAAATCAATTATTTTTTATTTTAAGAAAATTTAAAAATCTAGAAATAAAAATAAAAATGTTAGAATAACAAAAATTTGAGTGAATTCCTTAAATAGCAACCCAAGTTTAGTAAATTTCCTTCAAATATCACTTATATTTCATTTAGAATCACAATATCACTTAAGTATCACTCTTTTCATTATAAAATACTTAACACCTCAATAGTTTTCTTCTCTCTCTTAGTTGGAATGTCATATCATTAAAACCTCTTTTTTTTTAAAATACTAAATCTATTTAACTCATCAAACTCACTTAATCAAAATATAATTATATTTCTTTTTTTTTTCTAGAAAAAATGTATTAGTTTATTAAAAATAATTTCTTATACTTAAATTTCTTTTATCGGTACTAAAATTTGAAATATATTTTTTCAAGATCTATTTTTCTAAATGGTCACTCATATTTTTCAAATTGCCTACAAAAATTATTTTATTTTTTTTTACAGATAATAATATGACTCAATTATCACTATTATTTTTGTTAAAAAAAAAAACTAAATATCTCATATATGTCTTTCTCTTCTAATTGGCATGCCATGACATTAGATTTTTTTTTTTTTTAATAATAGACCTACTTAACTCATCAAACTTATTTAGTCAAAATCACATTCTTATTATTTTCATTAAAAAAAATACATTATATTAAGAAAGAATTTTCATTCTTAGTAATCTTTTTATCATTATTTAAAGGTAAAATGGCTCGATGGACCCTTGTACTATGTCCGTTTATAATGTGGATACTCCTACTTACATGTTTGTCATCTGCAACCTTGAACACACTAAAAAATAATATTTTAAATATTTTTCAGTGAGTGTAACGCATTCGCCCCACCTCAGCTGTCATGTCATCTTCCACGTCATTTTTATATATAAGAAATATTAAATATTAAAATAAGTAAGTAAATAAAATGAAAACAACCCTCTCCCCCCCCCCCCTTCCCTCCTTTTGTTCCCTCTCTCTTCCCCTTTTCTTTTTTTTCCCCATTTTTTGGTCTCCCTCTCTCTATCTTTTTTTTTTTTCAACTCTCTTCTTCTTCTTCTTTTCCTTATAAACCTTTATTTTAACAACCTCCATTTTTGCGTTACTTACAAATTGAATATAAAATTCATTCCAAATAACTTAAATATTTTTCTATTTGACTTAAATTTTCAATTATAAGTTAACAAATACAAATCCAATGAACCTCAATCAAGAGTTTGAATTAATTTCACAAATTTTCATGATTCATTTGTTATTTTTCAAGCTTGTTAATGTAGTTCATTGTTGTTATTGTCGAGAGGAAGGGTTGGTGTGTTGTTTGTGTGGGGTAGGGAAAATGCGAGGGGATGTTGTATGATGCCTTGGCGGGGGAGGGCTGGGTGGGGGATTTTATTGGCGGGGGTTTTTAACCAAAAAAAAAAAATAGCATTGGAGCTGCTACTTTAATGGCGATGGCAACGTTGGTGCGGGGAGGATGATTGGAGGATTGGAGGAGGGGGAAGGGGTGTAGTTTTGGGGCGGGTGTTTTTTTTTTTCTCTTTCTTTTTTTTAAATTTTTTTTTTTTTAATGTAAAAATGGCAAAAAATAATGCTCACTCGCCTTCATGCGCATGTAGTCACGCGTTCCGTCCCACTCATCCAATTTTGTGCCACATAAGCTTGATCAACGCCCAGAGAGATTTAAAATATTACGTTTTATTGAGTGAAGGGTACAAATGATAAATGTATAAGTAGGAGTATCCACTTTACAAAACAGACCAAGTACAAGGATCCACTGAGCTACTTTACCTTATTTAAACTTTCATTTTTTCTTAAGTTATTTTCTTGGATTGTTATCCATGTTTTTGGGATCACTTATAAAAATTACTTTTATTTTTTCTAAGACAATAATATCATCCAGTTTCAATATCTTTCTCAAAAAATCTCTAAATACCTCAAAAGTCTCCTCCTCTTCTAATTAAAATGTCATGTCAGTAAATCATTATTTTTTTTAAATCAAATAAAAATTTTAACTCATCAAACTTATTTAACCAAAATTATGAACTTATTTTTTAAAAGAATATACATTAATTTATTAAGAAGAAATTCTCATACTTAGACATTTATATTTTTTTTTTCTAGAGCTATTTTCCTAAATGATCATTCAGGTTTTATATATAATTAATTGCCTACAAGAATCGATTGTCTACTAACGAAAATAATGTAAGTAAATTAGATAAGTTATCTAGAGATTTTAATTTGCATGTAAATGATATGATAAATATTAAGTGTGTAAAGAACTCCTATTAAAAAAAAAGAATAAATTATAATTTTGGTAAAATGAGTTTGATGATAAATGTTTTATTATTTTTTTAAAATGTGATTTTAATGACATGGCATGCCAACTAAAAGAGAAGAATACTTTTGAGGTGTTTGATATTTTTTGTGAAAAAGAGTGATAGTTGAGTGATATTGTGGTCCTAAATGAAACATAAATGATATTAGAAAAAAAGTTTCAAAACTTGAGTGATTATTTAGGGAAATCACTCAAAAATTTTAAGAAGTACCAAACTTTTAACAGTTTTAAATACGTAATAAGAATGCAATCAATGATTTTGTAGAAATTTAATTTAAAAACAAGAGAAGATTTTAAATATAGAAAAAAGTAATCGTATCACAAATATGATTCAAATTAATTCTTCTCTTTTAGCCTCTAGAAGCAACAGAAAGAGGACAAACACCAAAATGACAATCGATCAACCACTTAAAACTTCTGATGGTAAAAGATATATGTGCTTACATAAAAATATATGTTTATGTTTTACATTATTATTTTAAAATATAAATGATCTTTAAAAGTGAGTTAAACTTTTTATATTTCACTAAAAATCTTCATAATTAATAAAATTATA
Source organism: Capsicum baccatum var. pendulum (assembly GCA_030864225.1). Taxonomy (NCBI): domain Eukaryota; kingdom Viridiplantae; phylum Streptophyta; class Magnoliopsida; order Solanales; family Solanaceae; genus Capsicum; species Capsicum baccatum. The sequence goes on from CM061556.1 coordinate 222,131,707, forward strand.
TAATTTTAAATAATTAAATATTATACGTATGAGATACGTGTAATTAAACTAATAGAATAAAGAGCATGAACTTGAAAAAATAAAAGAAAGATGTGATAGAAAGGAGCTGAACCCAGACATGACAATGTCCCAATTAATATCATATCATATTCTCATGTTTCAAATGTAGGGATGGGGAGGTGAATCATGGACCTATTGCACGTGAAGAAATCAGTATACAAGGCCCATCATGTTCTTTCCTCTCAAAACATAAATGGTTTTTCGTGTCGATTTCTTAGACAAATATATCATTTGTGTTTCAAAATAATTCTCATATTTTATTTCACGGGAGATAATTTAATTAATTTTTAAAATTAAATTAAATTAAATTAATTTAATATTTTAAAATTAAAATTAAAATATTCAAAAATTATATAACAAATATTATAAAATTATAATTTTTCTTATATTAATACGATAAAAGTACATTTTAAAATATTGATAAAATTCATATATCATTTACCTTTTGAAAAAAGAAATTGCCCAAATACTTTGGAACGAATGGGATAGTTAATGTAGAAAAATGTAGGATGCATGTGGGACAACCATCATGCGGCAGACAAGGGCAAAAGTCAACCGCCCTTCCCCCCTCTTTACTTTTTTTCTTTTGGCTAAACTTTCTTTCTCTTTATTTGTCCAATTATTTTAAATTTTGTACTCTTATCATAATATCCTCAGATTTCTCTATAACGCTATTTTATTATAATAATATTTTATTATAGCGATTTGATTTTCTCTGAAATTAATTTTGAATGTTAAATTTTACTTTTCTATAGCCGCATTCTGCCTATAACAGTGTATTGACTTAAATTTGTGAATTTTTATTTCTATGTATTTTAACCATTTTGCCCTTCCTCGTATTTCTATATGTCGATTTTAAGATTCAAAAATGATTGGCACAAATACCGATGTTGTCGGAAACGAGCCATGCGAGTTTGTGAATTTTAAAAGTTAGAGAAGCCATACAGTTGACTTCGATCAATATTTATTATTCTGAGTGCCGAATGACAAAACATACTGGGCCAATAGATCCAGAATGTCAAATTTAGGTTTGTAGTGGGTTTGCTTCATTTTTGAAACTTTTATATCTCATTTTAACCCTTTATTTGAAAAATAGTAATAAATAGAGTCTCAGAGGTTAATTTATTGATAACGATCATTTTTGAAAATCCAACATTGTCATTGAGTCCAGAACATCAAAATTACCCTAATAAAATATATGATTTTCTTCTGCCGGGTCTTAAACTCTCGAAAGTCCGTTCGGAACATTCATAACTATGCAAAATCAGTTGGTGCACAACTGATATCTATTGAATGAATCTTTCTTCCCGGGTGCGGGCCCCGGGCTATGAACACGGAGAAGGAATTCTCTCTTCATTGTGATCGTAGGTGATGGCCGCAATTAGGAAGGGCAATGGAGTCTTCATCGCGAACGCGATGAAGTTGTTGCGAACGTAAAAGACTGGCTCATCAGCCTTTTTGAACATCAAGTCTTGGCCGTGAATGGGAAGACCAATTTAATGGCTTGGTCAGGTTGACCCTCGCGAACGCGAAGGGTCGATCGTGTTCGCGTGGTATGGTTCACTAAATAGTATAAAACATCAGTTTCACAATTCTACTCTATTTTTGGACCTCCAAGCTTTGAGAAAGGCAATTACTGAGGGTTTCAACATTGATTTTTATATGGGTAACTTCCAAAATCATAATCTCACTATTTTTCATTGATTTTATCTTGAAAAACACCTTTAAATCGTGATTTTGGAATGAAAAAAATTAGGGTTTTACTAGTAAATTTTAAATAGGTTTTTTGTTCGTTTTGAACCTCGATTTTTACCCTTTTTGTTTGATTTTTCTCCAGTAGACTCCTATAACCTCGAAAAATGTGATTTCAAAATGAATTTTGGGTTTTACTCCTTTTGTTTTCGAACTCATTTTTCAAACCTATTTTGGACCCAACCTAAATATGGATAACATGGATATCATTAGCTTGTTTTAACGCCTAGATGCTATTTTTGAATGTTGTAGTTGATTTTGAGGCCATTCAAAAGGGGAAAAATCTATGTTGATACACTTTAAATTAGGGTTTTATTGTTCTGAGGTAGTTATGACTTCACTTCTTTCAGATTGAAATGAGTAATTAATATTTAAGTAAAGCATGCTATGGATTAGGGAAAGTAACTTTGGGGTTTATATTTTGAGACTATTTTATTATTGTTTTCTAGTGTGGGAACTTATATTCTGTTGTTGATTTGTGGTATCTGATATTGTGTATTACCTGTGTAGAGGTTTAATTTGATAATATAGGTCTTATATGAGCATTAGTTACCTTTATCGTGATATTTATACCTGATTTAGTCATGAATTGTGGACTTATAGAGTTGATTTCTGAGCTCACTTATATATACTTACATGTTGATAGGATTGGATATCCTTATTTTGGACTGATTGTGTGCATTATATCTCCATTCCATACATATACACTATGAGATACTAGTACCACTAAGAAACACTATTTTTGAAAGAAAATAAGACACTTTTATGAAAATTCTCTTCGTGAATACAAGTTGAAGAGGTGAGATGAGTTGAGATTGAGATACGAGATACAGTACATGGGTTGTGAACCCCCCATGGGTCCTACCTAATAGATGCGAGCTCAGTAGGTGTATACAGAAAATCATATGATAACTTTCATCATTCATTGCATCCATATTGTATTGCATATGCATCTTGCTTGTTTTCCTTAGTTTACTTGACTTGTACTTAGTTTCTGTGTTCTTTATATATATATATATATATATATATATATATTCTATTTCTGTGTATCCATATATTAAAACCATTAGTGGAGAAGGTGTGAGCTACCATTTGGGGCTTTTCTGCTGTAGGTGACTTGCTCATATTATATTTTACTTATTTTATTTCCTACTTTGCTCAGTCAGCCTATGATACCTACTAAGTACAAGTAGATCCATAGTCATCCCTATTGTGCCCTTTAGGTGCAGATCTAGGTCCGAGTACGACAAATGATGCTTGAGTTTTTACTAGATTGGGTGGATCTTAGAGGTATCGATGTGCTTCCGAGTTCTGGGCTAACTTTTATACCTTGTCTTATTTCCTTTATGTCTTTACAAACTCTTGGATATAGAGATGTATTTTAAGTATTTTTTTGGGTTGTATAGATGATCTTGACTTATGACACCACTTCTTGGGTTTGTATGATTCATTTTAGTTTTCACCCATTACTACACTAGTATTATTCTGACTTTATTTGAGAAGTCTTGCCTTAATTTTTTTTGTTGATATCTGTATTATCTTATTGGTTTGGGTGATCGACTTACTTGTCAAGGTTGTGCTGCTATAAGTGTCATCATAACCTAGTTTTTTGGGTCGTGACAAGTTGATATCAGAGCTAAATTCACCAATCTAATAAGTATAAGAGTAGGATGTCTAGTAGAGTCTCATATATCGGTACATAGATGTACTATCTATCTTTGAGAGGCTATAAGATGTCTATAGGAAAAAAAAATTGTATTTTAATTCCTTATCGTGTGGGTTATTCATACCCTATATTCTAATTTGTGTTTCACTCTTTTTTGCACAGACCGTGAGGACTAGATCTTGAGAGGTTAGGGATACTGAGAAAACTCCCAAGATGGATACAAAACTAGAGGGTGAGGCAGAGGTAGTGGACGACTTAGAGGTAGTAGACGGGCACAAGGAATTGCACCTGTCAGAGGTAGTGCTGGGGGACTTCCCATGAGACCAAGATTAAGCGTGAAGGAGATGCAGGGATAGCTCAGGTCATATAGTGTTCAGTTGCTACCTTAGTTTTGTAGGGTTTATTTATTTGGTTATTAACTCTTCTTTGTATGGTGTTCTCTTAAGTGCACCTCATATTCCTTTGGTTCTGAGTATGGTACCTCCGTCAGTACTGGCATTTGTTTATGGTATTTATCTAACCTCAGGTGTGGTTTCTCTATTTGTACCGATATCTTCTTATGATATTCCTCAAAATTTGAGTGGTGTTCCACCTTTTGTGCAAATATCTAATCATGGTATTCCAAGATTGGGGGTAAAACCTTAATCTATTATACCCCTAAATGTAGATTCAAATATGACCGAATTTGTTGTTACTTCGATTGCTTCAGTTATAGTTATGTCTCTCGATTATCAGAAGAGGTTTGAGAGGTTTATTTGGTTGGGTCCATTGAAGTTCAGTGGTCCTACTGATGAGTATGCCTATGAGTTTTGGTTGATTTTTAAGAGTAGTTACATAATCTTGAATCCTTTGAGTCTCATAGAGTTGCTTATACTATGTATCAGCTGATGTATGTGGATACGGATTAGTGGAGGTCGTATGCAAGTTGTCGACCTTTGGGTTCACCTATTATGACTTAGACTTAGTGTTTTAAGGGTTTCTTGGAGAGGTTTGTGCCATATAGTTTGAGGGACTAGATTCGTGATGAGTTTTATCATTTGGAGTAGGGATCCATAACCAATGCTTAGTATGAGGCTCATTTTCGAACTTTATCTAGGTGTTCAACTGCTAGTATCTCTACCAAGTTTTAGCAGATTTAGAAGTTTGTGAAAGGATTTAATAGTAATTATCAGTTGGCTACAACTCAGATGGTTGTCTCAGGGGCTTCTTTTTAGAGTATTATTAAGTATGTCAAGATGACCAAGTCGATTATCCGGGATACTTAGGGAGGCATAATGAAGGTGTATCATTATGGTAAGTTCAGTGAACACATCTCTGAGGTAGAAACCTCTGTGGTAGAGGTTCTTATGGCTATCATGAAAAGCTAGTTCAAGATTCTTTATAGGTTTAGGTGGTAGGTCTATAGGTTCAGCTACTTTGGCTAGTCAGATATCTAGCCAGGGTGGTCGTTCTAGTTCTTCTAGGCCTTCTAAGTGTGATGCTAGTAGCATATAGTGTTATTTATATCATAAGATTATTCATTATATGAGGGATTGCCCTTAACATGCATCGGTTCTTGTCAAATAGAGTCCTTAGCTTTAGTTATGTCCTACTCTTATATCAGTTAAGAGAGGTGGTTCATAAAGTAGTAGGGGTGAAACTAAAGATGCTTGAGATAGAGGTAGAGGTGCTCACGGTGGTGGTTAAGGAGTTACTCAATTCAGGAAAGAACATTGTTAGTGCTCTACATACCTGCTATACCCAAGGTAGAGACCTTTGATATCGTCATTATAGGTATTATCTCGATCTGCTATAGATCTTCTTTCGTATTATTTGAACTAAGGTCGACTTTCTCCTAAGTGTCTATATATTTTTCTTTTGGTTTTGATATTATATATAAGCTTCTTGCTATTCTTGTTTATATTTCTACCCTAATAAGATATTCTTTATTAGTAGATCAAGTGTACCGATCTTGTGTGGTTAATTTTGTGGGTTGTGAGACTTGGGTAGACTAGATTATCTTAGACCTAGTGTATCTGCATAGGTGTTCTTGTATTGTTTGTGATGAAGAAAGAGGGTTCTATGCATATGTGTATCATAATAATCTATTGAAGAAAGGGATGGTTAAGAACAAGTGTCCTCTTTCTCATACTGATGACCTGTTTGACCACTTTTAGGGTGCTTTAGTGCTTTCAAGATTGATTTTAGGTCAAATTTCCAATAGTTGAAGATTAAGGCTTTGAATATTCCAAAGATAACTTTTCAGATTAGATACGGTCATTATAAGTATTGGTCTTGTCATTTGGGTTGACCAATGCCCCTATAGCGTTCATAGAGTTTATGAATTGGGTATTTTGATCGTATCTCAACTCCTTTATGACTGTTTTTATAAATTATATCTTGATTTATTCCAAGAGTGAGGTTGATTATGTGAAACATTTGAGCATTGTGCTTAAGAAGTTATGTGATGAGAAGATATATAGGATTTGTAAAAGTGAGTTTTGGTTGGATTCTATCTCTTTCTTAGGTCATGTGCTGACTAAGGATGGTTTTATGGTTGATCCAGCAAAGATTGTGATGATTTATGATTGGGATTGACTTACTTTTCCTATTAAGAGTTATAGTTTTATTGGTTTGGCGAGTTATTATCTTTATTTTCTAGAGGGTTTCTCGCTTATTACGACTTTTTTGACCAAGTTGACTCATAAAAATATGATTTTTTAATGATAGATGCATGTGATAAGGCTTTCAAAAGCTTAAAGAGTTGTTGACTTCGGCTTCTATCTTGACTTTGACCAAGAAGGGTGTGGGATTTTTCGTGTTTTATGATGCTTCAAGTGTTGGTTTGGGTGCAATGTTGATGCAGAAGGGTAAGGTGATGTCTTATACTTTTTTTTAGTTAAAGCCTCATGAGAGCACTACCCTACCTGTGATTTGGAGTTGGCAACCGTAGTGTTAGTGGTGAAGTTGTGGCATCATTACTTGGATGGTTTGATTAAAAAATTACCCATTCCTGAGTGGAAGTGAGAGTGGATCACTATGAACTTTATGATTGGCTTGCCTCGTACTTCTCATTGTTCTGATAGTATTTGGGTCATCGTGGATCGATTGACTAAATAAACTCATTTTATCTCTATTCAGATTTTCTTTAGTTCTTATAGGTTGGCCCATATCTACGTTCATAAGATAGTTCAGCTTTATGTTTTATCTGTGTCTATTATTTCATACAGAGGTTCAATTATTCTCTTCTAGCTTCTGGAAAACTTTTTAGTAGGAGTTGGCACCCAGGTTGACCTTAGCACAACTTTAAATTACCAAATTAATGGTAAGTCAATACGTACTATTTAGGTTGTTGAGGATATGCTCAACGTATGTGTTATGGATTTTGTAGGTTAGTGAAGCATTTGGCGTTGGTGGAGTTTTCTTATAATAATAGGTACCATAATAGTATTTAGATGACCCCTTTTTGAGGCATTGTATGGTAGGCTTTGTCGATCTCCAATTGGTTAGTTTAAGACTTTAGAGGTAAAACCTCATGGTACTGTCTTGCTTTCTGAGTCTTTAGATAGAGTTTGGGTGATTCAAGATAGGCTTCAAGTAGCCTAGAGTAGGCAACATAGTTATGCAAGCCGTAAGATTCGTGCCTTGAAGTTTGGTATTGGTGATAGAGTCTTCCTTCGTGTGTCTCCCATGGAAGACATTCTGAGGTTTGGAAAGAGGGGCAAGCTTACCCCAAGTATATTAGGTCATTTAAGATTTTTCAAATAGTTGGAGAGGTTGCATATGAGTTGGCCTTACCTTCATACTTTTCAACAGTCCATCAAAATTTTCGTGTATCTATGCTTCGACACTATATTTTGGTGAGTCCCATGCTGAAATATCCTGGGTTTCAGACACTTAGAAGATTTCCTGGATTTTTAGTGTTTGGTCAAGGTACAACTAGGGGTTATAGGTCATATACTGGGGTACGGTTGGTCTTACACTAACTTGTAATAGTTGGTGGGTTGGATTGGTTTCTCAAATGGGTACGACTTGGGTTGGTACGAGTCATATGGTCAGATACGGGTCGTATAGTTGGGTTTTTCTTTACTTAATCTGATACTTAGGAAATTAACTTGGATCTAAGTATGATTGGCTCACCATGGGTTGTGAGATAGAGTACGATTTGTATTGTCTCACTCGTATTTTCAACAGTCTTAACTCCTTTTGGTTCTGTTATGGGTACAGGTTGATGGTACTAATCGTATCCTTAGATACAGTTTGGCTTGCATGGTCGTATCCTGACCAGTGTGGGGGTGTAAGGGAGGTCTAGGATACGAGTGGTGGGTACCACTCGTATTTAAGGGTATCACTCATATTGGAGGGTACAACTAGTATGGTGGAGTCATACCTACCAACGAGGATTTTATGTAGTTAAGTTGGGGGTAGTCTGGATATTTCCCCTATTAACTCATTATGACCCCACCACTTATATCATACTAGGGAGGTTATTAACCCTATTATTCTAATCTGAAACACTTAGAAACACTTTCTAATTCTCGCTAAGGCTTTTGGGTAAAGGAAGGCTAGGGTTTCACTAAGGTGATCAATTTGGGCCTTGTGTTAGTGATTTCTCTCCACCATCTTCTTCATTTAAGGCAAGATACTTTTCCTTCATTGTTGGTTCCAACTAAAGGCATGTTTTATAAAAGGTTGTCATGGCATAATTATTGTATGATTTTTCAAATATATGTTGGGGTTTTGGTATTAAATGCTTGGTTATGGTTTTTTCATGTTTTAATTATGTTTTTACATGCTTTAATGATAGTTTGGACAATTGGTTGCATAGGAATGGTTAATTGGTAATTGGATTTGGTTTTGGAAATACTATGTCCCCAACATATTTGATAAAATGCCTATAATAAGCTTTTACTATATTATTGGAATTTGAATGGAACTATTGCATGGCATGGTTTGGTAATTGAACCCTAAATGGTATAAATGGTTTGGAATGGTTAAATGGTTTGGTGGTCATGGTTATGGTTAATTGAACTCCTTGTGGGGTACAATCGAATCCCCCAAGTAAACATTAATGAACAACTTGCGAGGTACATGGGATTTCCCCAAGCAATTATAATAATGGAATACTTGTGAGGTATACGGGATTCCCCCAAGTTAACTTGATAGTATAATCTATGGGTACATGGGAATCTGTTTGCATTAAAAGGTTGGATAAGGACATTTCTTGCAAGCTAGGTATGATGGTGTAGTTGGTTGGAAATGGTTTTAATTGGGTAATAATGATGGGGTATGATAGCTAACCGTGAAGGTGCGAGTCTAATGGACAGACATAGGAAACTCATTTTTGCCGACATGAGGTGTTGGTCATAGATAGAATATATGATACTATAAGGTACATAGGAATCCTCTAAGTACAATGTACATATGTATCATGGAGAATGAAGGGTACTTGGGAATCCTTTACTCTTATGGTATCTTCGATTCATGCAGTTACATGTATTGGGGCCTATTTAGGGTGTTACACTGGACCCATATAGCCCGTGGGTGGTTCTAGGATAGTTAAGCTATACATACCCAGGTTAATGGTTTTAAATGAATGCTAAACCCATGTTCTTTTTCCCGGCATGGTTATATATTTATATTATTTTTGTATGGTTTGTATGCATGTGGTTGGTCTACTTGATTTTACTGAATTGTATTATTTTATCCTTATCCTGAGTACTTACAAATGTTCACCCGCTAACCCACCCTTGTGTGGATAAAGCCTCATGCGATGTAGGAATCGGCCGTTTCACTCATTCTGCATAGTGATCGAACTTTGGGATCAACTACTGGAATGAAGTAGTAAGCTTTCATATTCCGAAAGGCTCTATTTCATGTTCATGGATGTTTTTACACACTTTGGTTTATTTATGGATATTATTTTTGGCTATGGTTAGGGGCATATCCCAACTGAATATTAGTTTTCTTTTAGTTAGAGGATTTTGTGGAACTGCAATGGGTTTGAATGGGCGGGATCGGTATTAGTGTTAGCCTTAGTATTGTCATTGGTATAGGGGATGATACCATAGGACTATATTGTTGGTTGTTCCATCCTGTTTTATTTTGGGATTATATAATTATTATGGAACTCATATGGTAATGGTTTTGGTTTCTGATTTGGTTTGGTTATGGTTGTTGGTCGGTATCGGATGGTTGGACTTGATTGGGTGATCACAGTTGTAGACCTATACCATAGTCCTAGGTTACACAATAACACTATCTTGTTATACGTTTGAAATTTATCTAACTTAGGATATGCGTAGGTTGGTTGGGTTAGGTAATGGGGGTGGTCTACAGTCCTAGTTGGACTTGGGATGCCCATTACGACAAGGCCTCGGGTCAATTCATGTCAAGTTGGTAGCATAGCTTTAGGTTCATGGTCAATTAGGAGTCCATAAAGTCGTGTCGAGTAGAGTCCTTTTTAGGGGTGTGTAGCGCACCACACTCACAAGGGAGAGGCTACAAGGCATTTAGGAATGATTCACTTTCTTGGTATTCTATTTTCAAGCTGCAAAGTCTAAGGTTCTTTCTAATCCTGGTTTGTTCACTTTTTAGATCATTCATCGATTATCTAAGATGCAAGGTAACTATTCTTTCCCAACTAGGGATAATGTTGAAGGGACACGTACTACCCAGGGGATCCATAGTCGGTCTAGGGGTCCAGTCCCTGATATTTTTGGAGTTCCACCTGTTGCTACTAGTCCTCCTCGGGGTGATGTAACTTATGTGAAATTTTGTTAATCAATTCATGCTATTGCTCAGTTGGTTGTTGCTCAGGCTTAGCAGGATGCATTTGGTGTTCCATTTACTGAGGCCACAAGGGTTGGCCAGTTTATAAAGATGAATCCTCCTATTTTTACTGGTGTAAAGGTGGAGGAGGGATGTGGCTGATTTTGTGGTCAAATGCATGGTGTGCCTATAAGTCAAAGTTGAGCACATGAGGCCTGGTGGGTTCTATCATGAAATAGAGTTTTCAGAATTGAAATAGGAGGTAGTCAATATAGATTTTGTTACTGGTCTTCCTCAGTCTCGAAATAAATTTGATTTGATTTATGTCATCATGGATAGGATGACAAAGTCTGCTCACTTCTTGCCAGTGCAGACTAACTTTTCAGCTGAGGACTATGTAAGGTTGTACCTTCAAGAGATTATAAATCTGCTTGAGGTATCTATTTAGATTATTTATGATCATGGTACATAGTTTTTATCTTACTTCTGGTAGTTTTTCCAGAAGGGGTTGGGTACTAAGGTTAGTCTAAGTACTTTTTTTCATCTGCAAATGGACGGACAAGCAGCAAGGACTATTCAGACATTGGACGATATGCTTTCGGAATGTGTGATTGGTTATGAAGGAAACTGGGTTAAGCATCTACCTTTGGTAGAGTTTGCTTACAATAATAGTTACCATTCTAGTATTGGAATGGCCACATTTGAGGCATTATATGGTAGGAGATGTAGATCTTCTATTGGGTGATTTGAGCTTAGTAAGGCAAATATGTTTGGTCCAAATTTTGTTTCTCAGGCTATGGAAAAGGTAAAGGTAATTTGGGATAGGCTTTAGGATTCCCAAAGTTGCCAAAAGTCCTATGCAGATGTAAGACGTAGAGACTTAGAGTTCGAGGTTGGTGATAAAGTATTCCTAAAGGTATCTCCCATGAAGGGGGTGATGCAGTTTGGTAAAAAAGGAGGCTCAGTCCCCGCTATAATTGTCCTTATATGGTTTTGCAGAGGGTTGGAAACGTGTTGTATGAATGGGAGTTTTCTTCTAGTTTAAGCTCCATTCATCGGATATTTCATGTCTCGATGCTGATGAAGTGTCTTGGTAATCCTTCTTCAGTGGTTCCCTTGGAAAGGTTGGATATCTTGACTTCTTTGTCATATGAAGAGATCCCGATTGAGATCTTAGATCTATAAATTCATCGGTTATGCACCAAGGTTGTGGCCTCGGTTACGGTTCTATGGCAGAACCACAAGGTGGAATAGGCTACGTGGGAAGCAAAAGCAGACATAAAGTCCGAAAATCCATATTTGTTTTCTGCTTTGGATATTCGTGCTAAAGGTATGTGTTCTTGATCACATCTTTATTTTCTAACTTAGTTAAATATTGGATTGATACTTGATAAAGAAAATGAATCATGCTTGTGTTTGACATGTCTTATCCATCTTTCGGGGATGAATGATCCTAGAGGGGGAGAATGAAACACCTTTGTTTGGGACCCTTAGAAAAATTTCTGGATTTCTTGATTCTGGTCAAGGTACGACTAGGAGGTACAGGTAATATACTGGGGTATGGTTGGTAAGGTTAGTTGTACACTAACCAGTGATGGTTGGTGGTTTGTATTTGATTCTAAAATGGGTACGACTTGGGTTTGTATGTGTCGTATGGGGTCAGATATGGGTCGTATGGTTAGGGTTTCCTTTACTTAATTTGAGACTTAGTAAAGTAACTTGGATCGAAGTATAAGTGGTTGACCATGTGTCATGAGATAGGGTATGAGTCGTATTGTCCCACTCGTATGTTCGACAGTCTTAACTTTTCTTGGTTTTGTTATGGGTATGAGTTGAGGGTACTAGTTGTATCCTTAGATACGGTTTGGCTGCCGTGGTCGTATTTTGACCAGTGTGGGGGTCTATGGGAGTTCTAGGATACGAATGGCGGGTACCACTCATATTAGAGGGTATGACTAGTATGGTGGAGTTGTACCCACTGTGGGGATTTTATGCAGTCAAGTTAGGGGTAATCTCGACATTTCCCTTCTTAACTCATTATGATCCCACAACTTATATCATACTTGGGAGGTTATTGTCCCTATTAATCTAATCTAAAATACTTAGAAGCACTCTCTAATTCTCTCTAAGGTTTTTGGGTAAAGAAAGGCTAGGGTTTCACTAAGGCGATTAATTTGGGACTTGTGTTGGTGCTTTCTCTCCATCATCTTCTCAATTTAAGGCAATATACTTTTCCCTCATTGTTAGTTCCAACTAAAGGCATGTTTTATACAATGTTTTCATGGCATGATTATTGTATGATTTTAGGGTTTTCAAATATATGCTGGGGTTTTGGTATTAAATGCTTAGTTATGGTTTTCCCATGTTTTCATTATGTTTTTACATGCTTTAATAGTGGTTTGGACAATTGGTTGGATGGGAATGGTTAATTGGTAATTGGATTTGGTTTTGGAAACACTATGTCCCCACCATGTTTGATAAAATGCCTATAATAATGCTTTTACTTTATTATTGGACTTTTGATGGAACTATAGCATGGTATGGTTTCGGTGGTGAAACCCCAAATGGCATAACTGGTTTAAATTGTTTGGAGTGGTTGAATGGTTTAAATGGTTTTGTGGTCATGGTTATGGTTAATTGAACTCTTTGTGGGATACAATGGAATCCCCCAAGTAAACATAGTAATGAACAATTTATAGGGTACATGGGATTCCCCCAAGCAATTATAATAATGGAATACTTATGGGGTACACGGGATTCCCCTAAGTTAATTTGATAATGTAATCTATGGGTACATAGGAATCCATTTACATTAAAAGGTTGGCTAAGGACATTGCTTGTAAGCTATAGTCAGTATGACGATAGTACTACCCATAGCCTTTGTTAATAATAATAGTATGATGGTTTGGTTGGTTGGAAATGGTTATAATTGGGCAATAATGACGGGTATAATAGCTAATCGTAAAGGTGCAAGTCCATTGGATGGATATTGGAAACTCATATTTGCCGACATGAGGGGTTTGACATAGCGACCATATATGATACTATAAGGTACATGGGAATCCTCTAGGTACACTTTACATATGTATCATGGAAAGCTAATGGTACTTGAGAATCCCCTACGCTTATAGTATCTCCGACTTTTGCGGCTACATGCATTGGGACTCGTTCAGGGGGTTACACTAGTCCCATATAGCTCGTAGGTGGTTCTAGGATGGTTAAGCTACACATACCCAGGTTAATGTTTTTAAAGGCATGCTAAACCCAATTCCTTTTCTGGCATGGTTACATATATTATATATGTAAGGTTTGTATGCATGTGATTGGTCTACTTGGTCTTACTGAATGGCATTATTTTATCCTTATCCTGAGTATTTGCTAGCATTCACCCACTAACACATGCGATCCAGGAACCAGCCATTCCACTCCTCCCGCCTAGTGATCGAATTTTGAGATCAACTACTGGATTGAAGTGGTGAGCTTTCATATTTTGAAAGGCTCTATTTTATGTTCATGGATATTTTTACACACTTCGATTTATTTATGGATATTAGTTTTTCCTATGGTTGGGGGTATGTCCTAATCAGATATTGGATTTCTTTTGGTTAGAGACATTTGTGGAACTACTATGGGTTAGAATGGATGGGATCGGTATTGTTGTCAGCCTTAGTATTGGCATTGGTAGTGGGGCTGATACAGTAGGACTATATTGTTGGTTGTTCCATCCTCTTTTATGTTGGGATTATATAATTTTTATGGAACTCATATGTTTATGATTTTGTTTTATGGTCTGGTTTTGTTATGATTGTTGTTTGGCATTGGACGGTTGGACTCGATTGGGTTGTCACTATCATAGACCTATCCCAAAGTCTTGGGTTACACAATAATGCTATCTTGTTATACGTTCGAAATTCATCCAACTCAAGATATACGTAGGTTGGTTAGGTTGGGTAACGGGGATGGTCTCCAGTCCTGGTTGGACTTGGGATGCCTATTACAATAAGTCCTTGGGTCCGATCGGGTCATACGTGCTTCATTGGGACTCGGTTAAATTGGATGACAAATTGACCTTTGTTGAGGAGCTAGTGTCCATTTTTGCCAGGAATATGAGGGGGATGCATTATAGTAATATTCTATAGTTAAGGTTCAATGGTGACACCATTCTGTTGAGGAGGCTACGTGGAAGTCGAGTCTGACATTAGTTGTAGTTACCCTCATCGTTTTACTATTTCAGTTATTTTCTTACCTTTAGTTCGAGGATGAACACGATTTTTAGTGGTAGATGTTGTATGACTTGAATTTGTGAGATCTTCATTTTTATATTTTTTTGACCATTTTTTCTTTCTGTAGTTGCTACATGTTGATTTTATGGTTTGAAGATGGTTGACACGATTTCTAATGCAAATGAAATGATTTGTGTGAGTTTTTGGATTTTAGAGGCTGAGAAGCCATATAGTTGACTTCGGTTAATATTTATGGTTCTGAATGTTGGATAGCAAAACGTATTGTGCCAGCAAATTCAAAATGTCAAATTTGTGTTAGTAGTGGGTTTGGTTCAGTTTTGAGGTTTCTATTTTTTATTTCAACCATTTATTTGAAAAATATTAAAATAGGATCTCGCCAGTTAATTTTGTAAAATATGACCTTTTTTGAAAATTCGACATGGCATTGAGTCCGAAACGTCGAAATTAAAAGACATTTTTAACTCCACTTCTGCAGGTAGTGCAACAATTTGGTGCATGAGGACCTTTACCGCGATTGCAAGCCTCAATGATTCTCTTTACCGCGATCGCGTAGTGGTGGTACTGCGACCATGATAAGTATTTAGGTGGACAACGTCAGGTTGACCATGGCTATTGCGAGGTCCTTCTCTCATGATTATGATTACCAACTTAAGCCTAAGTTAACATTGCACATCATCGTGGTCGCAAGGCACTGTTCTCTAAACAGTATAAATACTCTTTTTTTGCGACTTTACTTCACTTTTGGACCTTCAAGCTTCGTAAAAGACAATTTTTGAGGGTTCCAATTTTGATTTTCTAGTGAGCAACTTCTAAACTCATAATCTCACTATTTTCCATTGATTTTATCTTCAAAATCACCTTTAAATCATAATCTCAAAGTGAAACATTGGGGGGGGGGGGTATTATCCATAAAGTTTTAAAAGGGTTTTTTCTTTGTTTTGGATATTGACTTTAACCCATTTTCATATGAATTTTCTCCTGTAGACTCCTATAACCTTGGGGAAAGTGTTTTTAAAATAACATTTCAATTTTATCCTTTTTATTTTCGAACCGAATAGGGGCAATACAAGTATCATTGACTTTCTTTTAATGCATAGATGTTATATTTCAATGTTGTAATTGATTCTGAGGCCATTTGTAATGGGAAGGATCCGTGTTGAAGTATTTTGGGTCGATTTTTCATCATTTCGACGTAGGTTATGGCTTAACTTCTTTTAGATTGACCTAGGTAGTTAATGAATAAGTAAATATGCTACGTGTTGGGGAAAATAACTATGAGACTTATATTCAAGATTAATTATACTATTGTCTACCCGTGTTGGGGCTTATATGTTGTTGTTAACTTGTGATATCTGATATTATGTGTTACCCGTGTGAGGGGTTTTATTTCACATCATTGTACTTATCTGTGAATCTAAATGTTTTTATTCAAGATATGATTCCCATATGGAGCTTATTTTTCTAATTTAGGCTTTAATTGAGCATTGGTTGCTTTTATCATGATCAAATACTTAGTTAGGGGTTTATATGATATTAATGGTGTCTTTCATGTATATTTATTCTGATGATGCCTAAGTGGAGTTGAAAATAATCATTAATTATGGACATATTGAGTTGATATTTGAGCTCACTTGTATATATATATTTCGTATTGGATGGATTGGATATCATTATTTGAGTTGCTTTTGAGAATTATATGCTTATTCCAATATATAAATTCATTAGATATTGGTACCACTGGAAAACACTATCTTTACAAGAAATGGCATTTTGATAAACTTTGGGGGATGTTATTTGCTAGCAAGGTTGATTATAACATTTTGAAAATCCTTGGCCAAGGTCATTTGCCGGCAAGATTGGTTATGACATTTTGAAAAGCCTTGGTTGAGGTTATTTGATGGTAAAATTGTCTTGAGATTGAGATATGAGACACATCGCTTACGAACCCTCCAAAGTTCCTGCCAGGTAGCTACGAGCTCGGTGGGTGTATACAGAAATTCATGTGATGGCTTTCATCATTCATCCCATCTACTTACATTGCATTGCATTCACCTTCGCGTCTTTCTTGTTTCTCCTTAGATTAATTATATTGTGCTTAGTTTTTGTGTGTTGTCATATGTATATCAATGTTGTTTCCAATTCAGTGTATTCATACATTAGAGGTGTTAGTGGAGACAATGTGAGCTATCATTTGGAACTTTTTTACTTGTAGATGGTGCGCTCATAGTATGTTTTAATTGTCTTATTTCCTTCTTTGCTTAGTCTTCCTGAGTTCTTGCAAGATTGGGTAGATCTTTGAGGTATTGATATGCTCCAAAGTTGCGCTGACTTTAGGACCTCATCTTATTTCCGTTATCTCCCTACTTACTTTTGTATACGAAGATGTATTTTTAGCACTTTTCTGGATTGTATAGATGTTCTTGACTTATGACACCACTTTTTAGGTTTGTTTTGACATTTATTTTACTTTTCAGCTATTATTATACTGGTATTTGTGTGACTTCTTCGATAAGTCTCGCCATAATATTATTTTATTTCTATTTGTATTATCTTATAGATTTGGGTGATCGATTTACTTGTCAAGGTTATGCAGCAACAAGTGTCATCACAACCTAGTTTTTGACTTATGACATCACGAAAGCAAACAAAATTCAAGGAAACTAAAGGAATTATAAAAGATGTGTATATAATTAATGCAATGCAATTAGGATGGGATGAATGGTGAAAGTCATTACTGACTTTCTATATACACTTACTGAGCTCGCAGCTTTTAGGTAGGACTCATATGGAGTTCTTAACCCATATATTATATCTCAAATTTCAACCCACCTCTCTGTCTCGTGTTCACGGATAGAGTTTTTATAAAACATCTAATTTTATTTCAAAAACAATGCTCCTCAACAGTACCAGTATCTCATGAATGTATATTTATGGAATGAGGATGTAATGTTCACAATCAACTCAGTTGAAAATATCGAATCCATTCAACACATATACATAAATAAGTGGGCCCAGAAATCAACTCAATGCGTCCACAATTTATTATTATCAACTCTAATTAGGCCCCATTGGAATAATTATGCATGTAAGACATTATTAACATCATATCAATCCCTAACTCAGGCATTTCTATCATGGTAAAGGCAACCAATGTTCAAAGAAGCCTAAAATAACAACTCAAGCCATTGCACGGGCAATATACCTTTGAATAACAAAATTTAAATACATAAATAAGGCTAATGATGTCAAATAAAGCCCCCACAATAGCAAAAAACTATATCAAATATCACAATTCAACAACAACAAAATGTAAGTCCCCACATAGATGCACAATAGTAATAATAGTCTCAAAACCTAAACCCTATGTTTTTCCCCAACCCGTAGCATGCTTTACTTATTTAATAACTACCCAACTTAATCTGAAAGAAGTTAAGTCATAACCTACCTCCAAAGAGCAAACTCCAAGCCTAATGTTCTTCAACATAAAGCTTTCTCCTTACTATGGCCTTGGAATCAATCACAACATTCAAATATAGCACCTACGTGTTAAAATATAACTAATGATACTCATATTCCTTATATTTGAGCCGGGTCTAAAAAGGGTTTGAAAAGTGAGTTTTAGAATAAAAAGGTTAAGATTGAAATTTTTTTTAGAAATACATTCTCCAAGGATAAAAGAATCTACTATTGAAAATCCAGAAAAAAAGTGATTCAAAAATGAGGTTCAAATCGAAGAAAATTTATTTTTAAGCTTTTCCAACAAATCCTCAAAATCTCATGTTAAAACCAACATTAAATAGTGATTAGATGATATAAATTAATGAGAAGTGATAGAAGGATTTGGAGCTTACCTAAGCTCAAATGGTGAAGAAAATCCTAAAAGTTCCCAAATCCGAAGCTCAAAGTCCAAATATAACAAAGAGTCGAAAAAAGGGGATTATATATAGAGGTTGCCTCTTAAGTAGATAATTGACCACTCAAACAACTTTTTCTTTAGCAACCCATTGACTCTTAAGTGGCTCTGATTAAGCGACCAATTGGCTACTTAAGCAGCTATGCCAATCGATGCCTTGCACCACCAAACTTAGAATTTGCCAAGTTCTTGATCGGACCCTCGGGATTCGTTTGGGATCCAGTCAAAATAAACCTTGTATGCTATCAGGCTATTTTATATGTTCCGGACTCAATGGAAACATCAATTTTTTGAAAAAATAAATTATTTACAATAAATAAATTTCTGGAACCCCTTTTTCATTATTTTTCAATGAAGGATCAAAATATAAAATAAAAGTTTCAAACCTGGGAAAACCATGCTTCTAACACAAATTCAATATTTTGGACCTAATAAAATTGTCCAAATCATCATCAAACAATCAAAATGCCAAACATTTACTAAAGTCATCTATATGACTTTTAAAGCTTTTAAAAACCACAAACTCACTCTAATCATTTTCGGTGTCTTCAGAAACCGTGTCAACCATTCTCATATCTTAAAATCAACATGTATTAATTACAGAGAAGGATAAAATGATAACATACATAAAAAGAAAGATTTCTCAGATAAGGCCTTTACAAAATCATAAAAGAAAAGCCTCCATAAACGACTCTCTCTCCCTCTCTCTCTCTATACACACACACACACTCTTTTCGTCAATTTGTACAATATTTTATCCTCGAAATTCAAATTAAAATTCAATTAATAGTTTAAATGTATCTTTTTACTATATTAATATAAAAAAATTACAACTTATAATATTTCTTTTGAATATCCAAAATTAATTTTAAAACATTGATTTAATCAAATTGAAATGAACTTCAAAGATTAGTCTTTGACTTTTTATAAGAGAAAACATTAAACCCATTACTTAAACTGTCTTTTGACTATTCAAAATTACATAGCAAAGTTATCACATGTGAACAATTAACCTCCATCCATTTTACTCTTTGTGTTTGACTTGGTACATTTCTTAAGAATCAGTAAATATAATAAAATAATTTTATCATATCAATTTAAGTTGTTATAAGTCATCACACTTATTGAAAAATAAATTAAAATTAATTAGTACTTAATAATAAGAGTAAAATAAGTATAAAGTGCTAGAATATATTTTGATTTTTTTAACTCAAAATAAGTAAAAAAAAAGGTGAGATCTATTGTTAATATTATACACAATAAACGTTGATGGAGAACGCATACGACAGAAACATGAGTGTAAAATTAGAAATATGATGAGTTTGCAGAAAATTATTGAGTTTCCACTTTCATGAATAAAAATATTTATTATGACCTGAACTAGGGCCCGATCGTGACTGGTATCCCATGTTCACCGAGTAGCGGAGACCACCCTCTTTGCCTAGCAAATGCAGAACATAACACATAGTAGCGGCTGAATTCCAAACATATAACAAGATAGGAAAGTAATAAACTCAAATACATCTAAGAATGCTAACATCAATACCCAATCCACAGTAATATCAACAAAGCCTCTACTATATCTGAAAACAACCAATGTCGGGATATGCCCCTGACTCTGACAATGGCAATGTGAATGTGAAGTCTTCTATTCTAATTTATGGGAGGAAATCGATGATAACTAAGTCTTTCGAACAATGAAAGCTCACCACTTTACTGCAAATTATTGATGAATCGAGTCAATCCAACTAACATTGTGCAAAAAAAGTAGAATTTCCTTTGGTCCTTGTATCTCATGGGGATACAACATTCAGAGACGGTTAGTGGGTTGAGCACTAGCACGTAACTCAGGAATAAGGATAAAGTAATGAAAATTCAAAATCGAGTTCAACTTACACACTTAAATAAAAGGTTGGGATAGGGAACAAGGATTAGTATGCATTTTAAAATCTTAACTTGGGTCGTGTATCTTAACCATCATAATAGTATCCACGGGCTATATGGGCCTCAGATCTCACCTCCTAGTCGGGACCTAGTGCATGTAGCCACGATTGCAGTCAAGATAGTAGCTGAAATACCCTTCTCTAGTGACCTATGATTTACCCCATATGACTCGTCAGGTAACCCTGCAACTCGTAGGGTCCAACTCATAGTCAAGATAGAAATAATTAGAGCATACATTGGTTTGGCAACGGATAGGACCATACGACTCATTTTGATTCTTTACGGCTCATAACCACCAATCTTAGTCAATGTAGTAACATCAAGATAGCACACTATTCTAGCTACGATTGGTTCCTTAATACCCACAATGTCATGTTACGACTTGTAGGGAGGGTTGTAGTCTGGGCAATAGTTTAAAAACTCAAAAAATTTTCAAGGACCTAAATCTGTAGTGTTTCATTCTCCCCTCTTAGGATCATTCGTCCTCGAATGATGAGACAAGGTATCCCTTAGCACGATTTAACATAAAATATGACCACACTTACCATTAACAAAGACAAAAAACAAGGATGTCAAGGAAATTACAATTTTTTTTAACAAAGCCAGAAAACAAAGATGTTAAGATTAACGCATACCTTAAGCACGATTATCTGAAAAGGGGAACAAGAATGGGTATTTGGACTTCATGTCCTCTTCAGCTTCCCAAGTAGCTTCTTCAAACTTCTGGTTCCTCTATAGAACCTTCACCGAAGCTATATCCTTAGTCTGCATCCGATGGACTTGATGATCCAAAATCTTAACTAGGACTTCCTCATAAGACAAGGAATCTAAACCCCAATATTCTTCAAAGGAACTACCATGGATGGATCACCCACGCACTTTCTTAATATCAAAACATGAAAAATTGGGTGAACGAAACCCAAACTAGGAGGCAAATCCAATTCATAAGCAACACTACTCACTCTCTTAAAAACCAATATGGACCCACATAATGGGGTCGAGCTCTCCCTTCTTCCTAAACTGCATCACTCTTTTCTTAGGAGACACCTTCAAGACTACTCAGTTTCCAATATCAAATTCCAACTCCCTTCGTCTCATGTTCGCATAGGTATTTTAGCGACTTTGGGCGCTCTTAAGCTTATCCGAAATCACCTTACCCTTCTCCATAGCCTGATGAACAAAATTAGGACCGAATAACCCAGCCTTACCAACCTCAAACTATGCAATAGGAGAACAACATCTCCTACCATACAAGGCCTCAAACGGAGCCATCCCAATTCTATAGTGATAACCATTATTATATGAAAAATCTATGAGAGTCAAATTATCAATCCAAATACCACCAAAATTTATCACACAAGACCTTAGTATATCCTCCAAAGTCTATATTATCCTCTTCACTTGTCCATCCATATGGGGACAGAAAGAGGTTCTAAGGCTCACCTTAGTTTCCAAACCTCTCTGAAAGGAATGCCAAAAATGCAATAAGAAATGAGTAACTCGATCAGATATGATAGAAATTGGAGCATTATGCAACTTTACGATCTCCTGAATGAAGAGCTTTGCACAATCCTCAGTAGAATAATTAGTCCTTACAGGCAAAAAATAAGCGGACTTAGTCGTCTTATCCATGATGACCCAAAATCAAACTGATAGGGAGACCACGAAAGAACGATAACAAAATCCATGTTAATAACTTCCCATTTCCATATAGGCAACTCAATCTCGTAAGACAACCTACCAGACTTCAAGTACTCAACCTTCACTTGCTGACAATCCATACACTTAGCCATAAAATTGGCCACATCCCTCTCCATATTATATCACCAATAAATCTTCTTCAAGTCATCGTACATCTTTATTGAAACCAAGATGAACCATATACCTTGACTCATGAGCCTTAGTCAAGATCCTCTTTTGCATCCCATTTACATAGGGTACACACAACCTACCTTGGTATCTCAAGATGCCATTGCCACTAATCTAAAAAACCATCACTTTCTGCTGGCCTATGTCACCATAATCCGCATCAAGGTAGGGTCTAAAACCTACTTTTCTTTCACCTCAGCACTAAGGGATGACTTCCCCATCTCTTGTACTCTCACACCTCTATTCTTAGAGTCTAAGAGACGAGCTCCAAGATTTTCCAAATGAGGAATATCCTTTACTAATTTTCTCTTCTCCTCATCCACATGAGATAAGCTTTCCATAGATAACCTACTAAGAGCATCAACAACCACATTAGCTTTTCTTGAATTATAGTGAAGACTTATATCATACCCCTTGAGCAATTATAGCTATCTCCTTTCCCTGGGATTTAACTCCTTCTGGGTAAACATATATTGCAATCTCTTTTGATCTGAATAGATGTCAACATCAATCCCATACAAATAATGGCTCCAAATCTTCAGAGCAAAGACCACAACCAACAATCCTAAGTCGTGGGTCGGGTAATTCTTCTTACGCACCTTCAACTACCTAGAAGTATATTCAACTACCTTACCATATTGTATCAACACACAACCCAGTGCTATGTGGGATGCATCAAAATATACCACGAAGCTATTAGTACCCTCGGGTAGGGTCAAAACAAGAGCAAAAGTCAACTTGTCTTTCAAATTCTAAATGATTCCCTCACAAGCATCAAACCACAAAAACTTTACCTTCTTCTGGGTCAACTTAGTCAACAGAGCAATAATATACGAGAAGCTCTTTACAAACCTCCTATAATAACCAACTAACCACAAAAAGATCCAAATATCCATTGGTGTCGTGGTCTAGCCCACTTCTTAACCACCACAACTTTCTATAGATCCATCATGATCCCTTCACTAGAAATAACATGCCCCAGAAAAGTAACAGCATACAACCAGAACTCACACTTCGAGAACTTAGCATACAACTATCGATCCTTAAGGGTTTACAACACTATACAGAGGTGATCGACATGATCCTCCTTACTCTTCGAGTATACTAGAAAATCATCAATGAGAATAATGACAAACAAGTCTAAAAAGTGATGGAATACTCGATTCATAAGATCCATAAATGCTGCCAGCGCATTACTTAAACCAAAGGACATCACCAAAAACTCAAAATAACCATACCGAGTTTGGAAAACAGTCTTAGGGATATCCACCTACCTAATCTTCAAATGATGATAACTCGATCTAAGATGAATATTAAAGAAGTACTTAGCACCCTAAAGTTGATCAAATAGGTCATTAATCCTAGAAAGAGGATACTTATTCTTTACCATCACCTTATTCAACTAAAGGTAATCAATACACATTCAAAGGAAACCATTTTTTTTACTCACAAAGAGCACAGGAAAACCCCATGGTAAATCACTAGCATGAATAAAACTATTATCAAGAAGGTCTTTTAATTGTTTCTTAAGTTCTTTCAACTCAGCTGGAGCTATTCTATAGGGAGGGATAGAGATATGACTAGTGGCTGAATCCCAAAATCAATCTCCCTATTAGGAGGAACACAAGAAAGATCATCGGGGAACATATTGGGAAAATCACATACTTCAGGGATAGATTACAATTAAGGACTCTCTGAATTAGAATCTTTAACTTAGACTAAGTGCTAGACACACCCCTTGGAAATCAACTTTTAGGATCTAAGATAAGAAATGAACCTTATCTTAGGAACTAAGGAACTACCTTTCCACTCAATTCAAAATTTAAAAATGACCATACGAGTCTGACAAGCTAAAGAGGTATAACACAAGTACAACCAATCCATCCTAAAGATCACATTAAAGTCCAATATATCTAACTCTATCAAAACTACCAAAGTCTCCCGACCATAAATAGAAAATACATAACCCCTATACACTCTTATATCCATAATAAAGTCTCCCACCAGGGTAAACATAGAAAATAGATTAGAAATACACTTAGGACTAGAGCCAAAATGAATAGCCACATAAGAGGTCACATACAAAAGTGTAGAACCTAGATCAAACAAGCAATACACATCATAAGAAAAGAGTTTTAATATACCAGCGATGACATCAGCAGATGCATCAGAGCCCTGACAAGTGGCAAGAGCATACAAATAGTTCCGACCAGTGTCAGAGCTAAAAGTAGCATGCTTTGGTGCATGAGCTAAAAACTTGGCAATGAGAACCTTATTAAGCCAGTAGCAACCCTGACTAAGGGATAATCCCGCTGCATATGGACCAATTAACCACACTTAAAGCACTCTCCCCTTTTCATAAAATCCACGATGCACCTACCCAAAAAATCAACAAGGAGAATAAGATGGGTCTGACTGAGCTCCACTAGCCTGAGATTGGGTACCCTATGCCCTAAGACAATTATTGTTTTTAAAATGACAATTATCAGACGACTTAGGATATGGAGCACTTGCCATAGAATAAGAACCTAAATTTCCCCAAGTCTTTTTCTTAGACATTGCCTGCCATCACCATCACTAAGTTTTTGACCTCCACCCTATTCTGAGTACCAAAACATCTTACTCTGCCTATCTTTAATTTCTAGCTATTTTTTCTTCTCAGCATCCACTTGTTGTATGTACACCACTAGCCTTGAAATGTCTATATGATTGTTCAACAAGGCAACCTTGTATTCTAACACCAAGTCATGAGAAAACCCAGAAGCAAACTTCCTCATTCTCTCTCTTATAAAAAAAACTAGCTTAGGAGTATGTCAGGACAATTGGTGAAATCTCAGGGCATACTCTTTCACAATCATCCTACCATATTCAGATTCTTAAATTCCTTGGGTTTACCCTTCTTTAACTCTTAAGAAAGAAATGATCCAGAAAGGCACTAATAACGCTCAAACTACACTCTTGAATGGGTGTAAGCGATTATTATCAATATAAAATCCAACTAGGTTGGGGTCGAATCCCATAGGGAATAGGGTATGAACTTCGATTTATTTACAAAATACTTTACTGGTAGTTTACTATTTTCAAAAATAGGGGTTTAAGTTTCACAGAGAGTTAATTGTCACTTTCAATATTTTAGTATTTATAACCAAGACAAATGGGAGACCAGAGTTATATTCACCATGGGTTTTAGGAATTGACAGATACTGGTAATGCTTAAGACTCTTGAAGTAAGTAGAAACAACAGAATATCCCTAACGACAATACTATCTGACTTATCTCTCGACCTCACTAGACAATTTATTATCTAATTCTGTCAAACTTAGATAACTTATCTATTTCCAATAGGATTTTATCTCAGGTAGAGTAATCTAGTTACGACATCAATCATTAAACAGAAAGTTGGTAGCTTCTGAGTCCCTGTTGATAATTCACGTCCTCTAGTTTATTTCTCTGTTAAAAGCAAATAAGCCTAAGGCATAAACTATTGTTTGCAACTAATAGATTTAAGTTAAAGCAATAGAACTTCAAGATGTCCTACTACTCTTTGTATCCTTTAAATACCTAGCATCATATCAAACCCTAATTCATGGATCCCATAACTCGGGCTAACAGAATTGGCCGATCATGATTTGATGAATGACATACCAAGTTGAATTTATGGTAATATAGATAAACTTACAGATGGATGAAACCTAATAAGTATTTCTTCAATTCAATCATAAGATGGAATCCCACAATAGTTGATAAGTGTTTGGAAAAGAAAACAAGAAAAATATCTGATGAAAAAGATGAAGTAATTTTACGTGCCACCCTCCCAGTTAATTCTCTGATAGATTCTCCCTAAAGGTTTTTAAATTGTAAACCCTAAATAAGAAAATAAAATTAAAATTTATGATTTTCTTTGAAATAGGTGACAACATTCTTAATGACACGTCATACATCTGATGGCGTGTCCAGGATGTCATTAAAGTTTCCAGTGAATTACTATCTTCTAATTTTTCTGATGGCAAATCTGACAGAGTGTCAAATATGTTACATCCCATGAAAAATGTCTTCATATTCTTACTAGATATCAGCATAATCTACCTTAGGTTGATGGTCACTTTGACCACCTGTCCCATGTTTGACGACACTTGTGAAATGTCATCACATTTAATCCTAACTCTTCAAGTTCTGTCTAAGCTTGATGGCTACTTTGACAGCTTGTCTTATGTCTGAAGGCACTTCAGAAATGGTGTCAGCTACACTTTAGCTCATTTGTACCAGATTTTAGCTGATTTATTTTTCTTTTCTTTGGGTTCCTCCTCTATCACTAGTATCTGCATTAAAATAATGAAAACAATAAAAAAATAGTAAAAGTTGCTTAAGACTTTGCAATTATTCTAGGTTAAAGGCCTTAAATGTCTTTGCAATTGTGCACACATCAACAACCTCAACTTAAAGCAATTGCTTGTCCTCAAGCAACTAAATCTAACTAAGAAAAATAGCACATTTATCATGCATAGCTTAACACAAAGTTATCCTTTCAATACCAAACCAATGTGCATATCATTGAAAATAGTACTATAACAGACTCTCAATGTGTATAAATAAGTGAGTAGCTAGTGACGATATCTGTGTGTCCTCATAATAAAGAAATCCCCCTCTCCTCATATGAGAAATCCAACTATACAAATTAGGGGTTATCACTAGACTCTCAGTCTCACAAGAAAGTTCCAGTCAATGTATGCTAAGTACCATAGGCTTGCTCTTATTTTCACAACCAGACCTCAGATAAGCCAGTCAGGATCACTATAGGACTTCTTTTAGGCTTGTAATATGGTTTGGGGCTAGTATGAAATTCAAAGCTATTTAGAGTGACCATGCCTCCTTGACACTACACTTCTTTCTTGGACTCACTAATCATCCTCTTTCATTTTTCTTCTTCTCTTGATTATCCATATTCAAGTTGGGTGTTGCAACAACTCTTTTTGTTTTGCATTATTAGCACCCAGCTTTAGTTCATTCTCTTTTATTCCACCCTTCTTCATACTCTTCATCTTACACCATACACCTCTATGATAGGCACCCTCAACTTAGGCTGTTTACCTAGATCAAAGTGCTTAGTGTCCAAGGAAGCCTAGGGGTAAATATGTTTATTATGGTATAAATGGGAAGGTGAAAGGTGTCATACAAAAGAAATGGTTAATCTAGGCTTTAAACAGGGATCAAAAGGGTATTATGCATACAGAAAAGGATATTTAGGCTAAAAATGAGTTAATCATTGACGGCCTATGATCCTGTCCTGACTTATATCCTAAGACTATGGCAAGACTAACTAGGCAAGTTTTGGATTTAGCATATAGAGAGAAATAAGTAATAGCTCGCACACACCTGGCACACAAGTATATCACATATCACCACTTATCTAGTTCATGCAATTGTTCAGTAATGATCATCAAGTAGCTATAATTAATGCCACAACAAGATTCAAAATGGTTACAAGTAAATGTAATCCATACAGTTTATCAAGCAAGACATTGGAAATATGGTTAAACATTGAGCAAGATATGTCACTGCCTTTTGTGCTTTTTTTTCTTTTTACCAAAAACTATGTTACAACAGGAGAATACCAGCCACCCTCAGCTTAGAACTAAAGCTAAAACTAGTTTAAGAGTTAGGGTATACCTGGACTGGGTTGTTCTCAGGGATCATGGGTTACCTTCCATGCAACGCTTGATTTAATGTCGCGGCATGACTCAGGTATCTCAATTACCTCTAACTTTATTGAGATACATAATGGTGATTCTTTTTATTGATTCTTCCAAGCCAATGTAAAGCTTGACCCGATGCCCATTTACCTTGAATATACTGCCATCTTTGTTTTCAAGCTCCACTACTCTAGATGAGTGGACTTGATTTACCTTAAAAGGACCTGACCACTTAGATTTCAGATTCCCTGGGAATAATTTGCGTCTGGAATTAAATAAAAGCACCAAGTACCCTCTTTTGAACTCTCATTTCTCTATTTTTCAATCATGGTACTTTTTTTTCTTCTTATTAGACAGATCTGCTCGTTCATATTCCCTGAGATGAAATTCATCCATCTCATTCAATTGCACTAGTCTCATCTCTGTTGCTTCCTTGCAATTCAAATTCAACCTCTTGAGCACCTATAAAGCTTTGTATTCCAGCTCTATTGGCAAATGACATACTTTTCCATAGACCAGCTGATAACGCTCAATCTACAGCTCTCGTAGGAGTGTAAAGCGGTCGTTAGAAAATATAGAACCCAACCTGGGTTGGGTGTCGATCCCACAGGGAATAGCTTGGTCAACAAGTAAGAAACCGTTACTAGACTTTTAGTGCAAGTCTCGTAAGAAGGGGGTATTGTAATGTGTAACCAAAACAATAAAGTAAAAGCTGAAAATAGCAAAGTAAAAAGAGAAGGATTGTTACGTAAGTTGTAAACAATAAGAATTGAGGAGTTGGGGTTATGTCCACCTTCTGAGTTTACGTCTCTATTGGCTATGAGTTATGCGGAATTCAGACATGCATGTGCTTATAGAGAATTGTATTCAATGGTAAATCCAGGCGTCTTTCGACCTATTCGAGGATTATTTCACTTTAACTCTTTCGAGCTTAAAGCGTGTCTAACGGTACGAATTCTCCAAGAGGTTAATCCAGTTACGGCACTAACTGTTTAGTAGGGAATTTTAGGCTGTGACCCTACTACCTTGACATTATCTCTTTTCCAGACAAATAACCTTTCTTTCGAACAAGTTAAATGTTATACTGGCGTATTCTTGTGTTTGCAACCACAAAGAATTTAGATTAAGATGAAGAGAATAATGATATAAGCAGCATACGTGTCACGAACTCACAAACTCATAGCGATAGATAGTATCTCAGTTGGCTTCCATAACCCCAACAGAGAAGTTTAGTTACCCATGATTGCGAAGGAGATCACGATTGACATTGTTGTTATACCACAAGATTGATTAATTTCGTGTAGCACAAGTGGTAGGCGTTTAGGCGTGAATTCCTAGGCAAAGTAATGATTCTCTTGTTGCGGAAATTAAGAATAAATAAATAGAAGAAGAAAAATAGAATTAATGGAAAGATTAGAAGAGTTGGAAGAGTGTATAATTGAAAGATTGTTTGTAGCGTAGAATGTAGGAAGATGTAGAATGGTTGAATGTCGAATGAATAAAAATCTCTAGCATGATAGGGTATTTATAATACCCATATCCTAGTCCTACTAAGCTAATGAAATATCTAACCAAATCCTACTAAACAAATGAAATACTTAACCCAATTGTACTAGGTTAATGTAATATTCTCCTAATCCAAATAAACAAATGAAATACTTAACCCAATTGTACTAGGTTAATGTATCATTATCCAAATCCAACTAAGTTACTGCAAGTCCCCAAAGTCTTCAGAAATGCTGTTTTAACCCGGGATAAATTTTCCATGTATCACTTTTGGTCCTTTAGGCGTTCAAGCTCCCTTTCCTTCCTTCGTGAGCTTTCTTTGGCGTCAAGTAAGCCATAAAATGCTGAATTCTGCATCATTTATACCTGAAACTTTGCTAATCATGTTCGTTAGCTCACTTACAGGAAAAAGGACTAAAAGTGCATGAAATATATAATTTGTTCTCAAAACATGGCACAAATATGGGCAAAATATATTGATATAGGCGCGTAATATCGCCTATCATCAACACCCTACACTTGAAGCTTTGTTCGTCCTCGAACAAAATATTATGTCCCTCTAAACATCAACTTAGGGTTTCACAGCAACAACACAAAACATTCGTCAAGACAAACACAACAATTATCAACAAAGAGTAGTTTTTCGATCATTAGTAGAAACAGTTTAACCTCTAGCATAGACTCGTGATGGTGGTCAACTCATATTCAAAAGTTAAGGCACAAGGAATCATATACAACTACCCAAAACTCATCAACCATGTGTGTCTCACAATATATTACCCATAATCACTCACAAGTATATCATATTTTTCAAACATGGGTATCAAAATATCCTTGCTCTCACTCTCACAAAGAATTCATATGCAGCAACTGATGACCATAGGCTTGCCCTTAGTGTAATACTCCACTAAATGTCAGAATGCTAAGATTAGGATCAAATAGGTCTTTTGATGGTTGTAATGTAGGCTAAGGGACGGGTAGGATAAACTATTTTGGCCAGAAATAGTGACTAAGTTCCTAAGCACTTTAATACATCACATTGTATCATTTACACTTTTTTTCTTTTAACCCTTTCTTTCTTTTATTCTTCCACCTTTGTTCTCCTCTTTTGTTTTTCAATTTTTAAGCATAACTCACTTTTCAGCTTTCTTTTCCTTTTTCTTTTCACAACATACCTCTTATGCTAGCACTTTTCTTTTTCATAACACATTCAAGCACCATTACATTTTAAAGCATCATACTTACCCAATTTCCTCTTATATTGTCACATGACTTTATACTTTAAAGCACTTAGGAATTTGGATCAAATCACAGTCTTGAAAAAATGGATTAGGCTTACATACAAGGTTGTCAAAGAAATAGGCTAAAGGCTCAAAAGGGTTTAACTAGGATGATGTCCATGGGTAGGTAAAACGATGGTAAACATATATAGGTTGCAAAAGAAATGCCTAAATCATCTCCTAAACTTACACTCCTTATTTTTGCTTTGCATACATACCAGGCAAGTTCTAGCATCAGCCACAAACATAGAATATACTATTATCTCACACACACAAGGCACATGGTCGACTTGATTGGAAGTAATATAGATTCTCGACCCAACAAGTAAAGGATTTGAACCACATAATATCATATAATGAGTCACAACTAGAGCCTAAACGTCTCAATAGTCATAATTGTAGCACATACTCTTGTTATAATCTCATGCTGCCTATTGGAATTATTTCATGCGAAGCTAAAAAAAAATTTAAAAACTTAAAAAAATGACACAAAAAAAAATAAACAAAAAAAGTAAACAATCATAGATGCAAATAGAGAAGTATAGCATGCGATAACGCCACCCCACACTTAAACGGGACACTGCCCTCAGTGGAAAATAAATACGAAGAACCTGGTCAGTCGGACTCTTCCTCAATGTCGGGGGTCATACCCCCTTCGTCGGAATCATCATAAGAGTCGTCGTCAGAGTTCTCCTCCTCATTTAAGTCTGGCAAGCGTCGATCGTCATCGGTTGGCACATCATCATCTAGAGGTTCCTCAAAGTATACACCCACTCCACACATCTCCCGTGCATGCATGTTCATTGGATAATCATGGTCCAGCTGTTGGAGCTCTTCAGCAGTTGGAACACGACCTCCACTCATCATTGTGAAGTGTGTCATGCTATAAAGATGATGGAAAAAACTCTCATCACGAGCATGTCTCTCCGCAGTAGTAAGGTTGACACCATGAGTTGTTTCAGCATCTTTGACCTTGGTGAGGTCAACCTTCTTCGGGTTATGTGGGAGTTTGTGATCAGCTGGTTCCTCTTTGATATCCTCCTTCCGCAAGAGTGCTATCAACAGATTACCAAAAGTGAAGTGGGACCTTTTGTGGAGTCTGGCCTTCCGCATTGTAGAGCGAATAATTTCCCCAAAATTGATAGGGACATTCGTCATCAAAGCATAGACCAAACACACTCTATCTCTTGATATCTTCATGTATTGAGTCCCAGGAATAAGGCATGAGTTGACAATACGCAACCAGATTCTTGCTTCCCTATTCAATGGAGCATAGAGGAAGGTGTTGTGTTGTCAAGTGTATCGGTGTCTGCCCCACCTTGCCATCGATATACTTCCACAAAGTGTGTGTCGTATTGCTCTATAAGGAGGCCTGCTGTACAGCTCTTTGAATGGTGCTGGGTCGACCGAAGGTAAACCAAGAAAGGAGTTGAGCAAATCTGCATTGAGCTGTAACACTTGGCCCCGAGTCTTGACTTCGCTGCCTGTGGTTTTCGGCGACCAGTTGGCGTAGAACTCCCTTGTCAAATCAAGATTACATTCTCCCATGTCGCGGAAGATGAAATCTAGTATCAACGCCATTATTTTCGCCAACATACGCGGCTCCTTCTTTGCTATGGTGTCCTTGTTGATCAAGTCGATGTGAACATATTTCCATTCCTTGTTTTTCTTGTACCATTCTTTGGATTCCTCCTCAAGAACCCATTTTATTCCAAACATTCGTCGGGGTAGTTGCATTGAGGATGATTCTCCTTGTTCCTTGCGACCTCTCTTCTTGCCCTTTTGGGAAGTGGTAGCCTTATCTTGTCGCGCTTTAGGTGCCATTGTTCCTGAGATTTAAAGAATATTCATGTTAGCATCAACTCAAAGGAAAAAATCTATACACAAGCCATCGGGGTACCACCCCACACTTAGGTTCGTTAATACAAAACAGTGAAGTGAATTCATACGTTTTAGGAACTATGTTCCGACAAGAAAATCAGCGATGTATCACTACTTGTAGCCATTGCACTACTTTCATGTTAGGTATAACAACACTACTACGTAGGGGTTACATTATGGTATAGTTACTTTCAACAATGACAACCTCCTAAGTCGGTAGTCAACTATAGGTCTTATCCCGATGAACGGAATAGTCTAACATGTAAGTATCCAAGTATCAAACTTAAGCAATTTTCATAACCCTAGAAATTCCACAAATAGTATAACAATGCTATTAAAACCAAATTCAAGTCGGAAACAAGTCAAGATTATCCTAACGTATATGTTCACGCACATGGTTTTGTGTCAACAATCCAAACACATTAACATCACCAATAATCTTTCAAGATGTAGCAATTCATAATAGGAATAGCAACTTAGTACTTACGGGAAATAGATGAAGAATACAAGAATACTTACGTGATTGAAACCTTTGGAGATGTTCTTGTGAATTGGAAATTGGAAGAGCAAAAAGAAAGAGTTTGAAATGATTTGGAGAGAGTATGCGGCGCCCTTAGGTCAATTTCTAATGTGGTTATGTTTCAAGACTAAGTCCCCTTTATATATGAAGAGAATGGGTCGGGTTTTGACCCATTTACAAATGGTTTTGGAGACAAAAATGCCCTATATGCGGCGCATAACGCTTGGCATAGCCATAGTATAGGCGGCGCATAGTGTATGACATTTAGGGACATATGCGGCGCATAGGTCATGGCATTTAGGGACATATGTGCCGCATAGTGTATAGCATTTGAGATACTGAGACCTAATGCTATAGCATAGGCCGCGCATAGTGTATAGCACACTTAAGAATGGGCGGCGCATAGTGTATAGCACACTAGATTCTGAGACCTTGGGCTATAGGATAGGTTTTGCAATATCCGTGGCCTAGTTTTACCTAGGCCTAGCCTTCCTCGATGCCTATTTTGGCATGAGAAATGCTTAACCCATAGCTTTATGCATCCTTATACCTAACTTACCACCTTTTCCAATACATCCAAATCGTCATTTGAAACCAATCTCCTCGTTGAATACCTCTTGCTCCTATATTTGCTCAAAACCAATGAAAACGATTAGTACGATGGGTTGCCTCCCACCAAGTGCCTTAGTTTTGGTCGTGGCACGACTCATATTTTTTGATTTTCATTTATCAAAAGCAAAACAAGTACTAGAATGAAATAAAGACAAAACGATAAACGATAAACGATAAAACGATGAAATGATGGGTTGCCTCCCATCTAGCACCTTATTTATTATCGTGGCTCGACATAGTTACCTCGAGTACTTAGACTTCGTCGAGATAAGTGATGGACATATAATTCATCGAGTCAAGAGGACCGATATAAGGTTTAACACGTTGGCCATTCACTTTGAAGACAATGCCATTATTGTCTTCCAATTCGACTACTCCAGACGAGTAGACCTGAATAACTTTGTATGGACCAGACCACTTAGATCTTAACTTACCTAGGAAGAGCTTCAATCGTGAGTTGAAGAGAAGTACCATATCACCCCTTTGGAAGTTTCGTCGAACAATCCACTGATCATGATACTTTTTCATCCGCTCCTTGTATAGGTCTGATCTTTCGTATGCATGGAGACGGAACTCATCTAATTCGTTCAGCTGCTCCAACCTCAGATTCTTAGCATCATCCTGATTCAAATTCAACTGCTTCAATGCCCACAATGCCTTATGCTCGAGCTCGATGGGTAAGTGACAAGCCTTCCCATAAACTAGTTGATAAGGAGACATGCCAATGGGCGTTTTGAACGCAGTCCTATACGCCCATAGTGCATCATCAAGCTTCCTAGACCAATCTTTCCTATTTGCATTAACCGTCTTCGCAAGGATTTGCTTGATCTCCCGATTGGAAACTTCTACTTGTCCACTAGTTTGGGGATGATAAGGCGTAGCTACCTTATGTTGCTTGACACCATACTTGGCCAAAACGGATTTGAATAGCTTGTTGCAAAAGTGAGATCCTCCATCACTTATGATAGTACGTGGTACTCCAAAGCGAGAGAAGATATTCTTCTTTAAGAACGCTACAACACGCTTCCCTTCATTGTCGGCCAAAGCTACAGCTTCCGCCCATTTTGAAATGTAATCTACAACAGCCAAGATGTACTTCATTCCAAACGAATTCACGAATGGACCCATGAAATCAATACCCCACACATCAAAGAGTTCTACCTCAAGAATTTTGGACATGGGCATTTCATGGTGTTTTGAAATAGCACCTTGACGTTGGCATTGGTCGCACCTTCTAACATAGTCGTAGGCATCTCTAAATATCGAAGGCCAATAATAACCACTTTGCAAAACTTTTCTTGCCGTCCGATTGCCTGCATGATGTCCTCCAACTTAGGAAGTATGGCATGCTTCCAATATAGTAGGCACTTCTTCATGAGATATACATCGTCGAATGATACCATCAGCGCATCTTCGAAACAAATAAGGTTCATCCCAATAGTAGTACTGTACGTCATGCATAAACTTCCTCCTTTGGTGGTAAGATAAATTGGCAGGTATCACACTACTCATTACAAAATTTGCAAAGTCGGCATACCATGGTAGTTCCTCCATTGTTGTAGCTAATATCTCTTCGTCCGGGAATGCATCATCAATCTGATTTTCAGGTTGCGCCACATGTTCATTCTCAAGTCGAGATAGGTGATCGGCCACTTAGTTCTCGCAACCTCTTCTATCTTTGACCTCAAAATCGAACTCTTGTAGCAGCAACACCCATCGAATTAACCTTGGTTTTGCATCCTTCTTTGTCATGAGATACCTAAGAGCTACATGGTCTGTATGAATGATCACCTTAGTACCTAATAGATAGGCACAAAACTTCTCAAACGCGTACACAACTGCTAGGAGCTCTTGTTCAGTAACAGTGTAGTTCCTTTGGGCTTCATTTAGGACCTTACTCGCATAGTAGATAGGATGAAATAATTTCTCCTTTCTTTGTCCAAATACAGCTCCAATGGCTACACCACTAGCATCACACATGACTTCGAACGGGAGAGACCAGTCTGGTGCTACCATGATAGGGGCTTCAATGATTTTACCTTTAAGGCATTCGAATGCCTTTAAGCAATCTTCATTAAAGTCAAACTTTGCATCCTTCTCCAATAGTTTGCACAATGGACTAGCAATTTTGGAGAAATCTTTGATGAACCGACGATAGAAACCTGCATGGCCAAGAAAACTACGAACTCCCTTTACCGAAATTGGAGGCGGTAGCTTCTCAATAACCTCTATTTTTGCTCGATCAACCTCTATTCCTCTTGCAGAGATCTTGTGCCCAAGAACAATTCCTTCTTTTACCATGAAGTGGCACTTTTCCCAATTCAGCACAAGGTTGAATTCTACAT
Source organism: Capsicum baccatum var. pendulum (assembly GCA_030864225.1). Taxonomy (NCBI): domain Eukaryota; kingdom Viridiplantae; phylum Streptophyta; class Magnoliopsida; order Solanales; family Solanaceae; genus Capsicum; species Capsicum baccatum. Next base: position 222,167,739 of record CM061556.1, read on the forward strand.
ATCTTTGCAATGCCATACTCAAGTTTTCCAAGCACGACTCAAAAGATTCATCAACAACTGAAAAATCATCCATAAATACCTCCAAAGTGTCCTCAACCATATCAGAGAAAATGGATATCATACAACGTTGAAAGGTGGCTGGTGCATTACATAACCTGAATGGCATATGTTTGAAGGCAAACGTACCATATGGGCATGTAAATGTTGTCTTATCTTGGTCTTCGGCGGCAATACAAATCTGATTGTAGCCTGAATAACCGTCCAAGAAGCAAAACCATCCTTTCCCCGCTAATTGATCTAGCATTTGGTCCATGAATGGCATTGTGAAGTGATCTTTGAGTGTCCAAGAATTCAGCTTTCGGTAGTCCATGCATACTCTCCATCCAGTGACAGGTATGAGTGGAATAAGCTCTTTTTTCGTATTCGCGACCATCGTCATGTCTCCTTTCTTGGGAACACATTGTACTGGGCTTACCCATGTACTATCTAAGATAGGATACACAACCCCCGTGTCTAACCACTTGATAATTTCTTTCTTCACCACTTCTTGCATAGGTGGGTTTAGACGTCTTTGATGCTCAATGGTGGGTGTGCAATTTTCTTGAAGCTGAATTTTATGTGTGCAAATCCCAGGTGGAATACCAATAATATCCGCAATGGTCCATCCAATGGATCTAATATACTTGCGTAAGATAGCAATAAGAGCTGCAACTTGTTGCTCACCCAAATCAGCTGCCACAATGACTGGACGAGTATTTCCGCTTCCTAAGAAGGCGTACTTCAAATGACTTGGCAGCTCTTCAATTCTAACGTGGGTGGCTCTTCAATAGATGGCTTAGCTGGTGGTGTGGGTCGATTCTTGAGATCAAGATCCAGCTTCTTGGGAGCATAGCGATATGTCCCTAATCCCGATAGAGCACAAGTAGCTTCTTCAGAATTTTCAGCATCCTCATTCTCTCCATTCATGAGCACAACCGCCAAAGGATCATCGATACTTTGCTCCTCTTCAAGTAATTCTTTCTCATCATTAAATAAAACATCAGCCACCGAAAATACACTTAGATCTTTGCGTTGCTTCATTGATTTGCACACATCAAAGCGAACCACTTCGTCATTTATTCAGAATGAAAGCTCATTAGCTCTCAAATCAATAAGCACACTTCTTGTAGCAAGGAAAGGGCGCCCCAAGATTATGGGAACTTCTAAGTCTGCCTCACAATCCAAAATAACAAAGTCTGCCGGAAAGATGAATGAAGAAACCTTCACCAATACGTCACATAGAATACCAACAGGTCGTTTTACCGACCTATCCGCCATGACGAGCCTCATATTGGTTGGAGTAGGATTACCCAACCCCAACTTCTTGTAGATCGATAATGGCATCAAATTGATGCTGGCTCCTAAGTGACATAATGCTTTGGCAAAATGCAAAGATCCTACGGTGCAAGGAATAGTGAAAGCTCCGGGGTCGGCCTTCTTCTGAACTATCAATCGGGTAGCAATTGCACTACAATGATGCACATCTTCTTTCAACTCATAGCTTTCTGCCCGCTTCTTTGTCAAAAGATCCTTCATAAACTTCGCATACCCAGTCATTTGTTTAAGTGCTTCCACCAATGGAACATTAATGGTCAGCTGTTTCAACATACTCAGGAATTTGCTGAACTTTGTGTCATCCGCCACCTTCTTCAATCTTTGGGGAAAAGGTGGTGGTGGGTATGGAATTGTTCTTTCCATGGGTTTCTTCTCCTCTTGCTTCCATTTTTCCACTTTTTCAGGCTGCACAGTGCTGGAGGTGGCGTCCTTGACGTCAGGAGTAGTAGCTGCAACATCTTCTCCTTTTGCGTTGTCATCCATGTCCGCAACTTCGTCAACCACTTGCTTGCCTTTTGCTGAAGTTTCCAGCACCTTACCACTTTTGGTAGTGATGGCCATGCATGACCCATCATTCCTTGGGTTTTGCACAGTATCGCTAGGTAAAGTGCCGGCCGTTCTTTGATTGAGTGCTGCTGAAAGTTGGCTCAATTGTTGCTCTATTTGCTTGATTGAAGTGGAATGAGAATCAACTAATTGTTTCATGGAGTACAAATCATTAATTACCTCCATAACTCCTGCGCTCATTGCTTCCACTCCTTTCAATAATTTAGCCATCATGTCTTCCATACTTCCAGAATTAGATGTGGTGGTGTCACGTCTACCAGGGGGAACGTACAAACCACTCTTTTTATTCTTGTTTTTCCAACTACCTTTGTCTTTATTTCCAGATTTATCATAGTAGTTCCGACCTTGGTTTTCTTGGGTATTCCCACGGAAACCCCCTTGATTGTTCAAGTAGTTGGCCTCCTCTTCCGAATCAGATTCGTCTCTTCCTTTTGACGCAATGGCTTTTACTTTTTCGATCTTCCCAGTTAATAAATGCTTTGTAAGAAGATCCATTTGTGTTTTCAGATGCGCCATATCTTGAACACGTTCTTCTTCTCTTCTTCTTTGGTCTGCAGTTATGCCAATAGATAAAGTGGGGCTTGCTACCTCGGAATCCCTGGTATGCCAAGCTCTACTTTGTTTCGTCAAGCATATTGCTTGCTTGAGCAAAAGTGAGGTCCATAAAAGATCCTCCAGCTGCGTTATCCACCACTGGCTTAGTTATTAAATTCAAGGCTCTATACAAGATCTCCATTAGGTGAACATTAGTCATGTGATGGTTTGGGCATCTTGCTAGCTTTGTCTTGAACCTCTCCCATGTTTCATGAAGAGCTTCAATGGGAAGCTGACGAAAGTTGCTGATTTCATCTCTCTCAATTTTGCTCTTTTGGATGGCGGAAAGAATCTTTCTAGGAAAGCGTCTCTCAATTGCCTCTAATTTGTAATTGAATCAGGAGTCAGCCCATTCAACCATAGTGTTGCCTCCCCAGATAGAGACAATGGAAATAGACGTAATTGAATTGTATTCTGACCAACACCAGGATTGTCAAACGACTTGCATGTGGAAATAAAGTTGATGAGATGCATATTCGGATCATCGCCTGCTAGTCCACCAAATAATCCCTTGAGTTGCAATAACTGAATCATGGTGCTTGTGATGTTGAACTTGGCTCCGGGCGTTAATGGTGGTGGAATTATGGCTCCAGTGGCTCCGGCACCATCAAGATCATCATCATCATCGTCGAAAGCTGGCTGCATAGGTTGGCGATCATACCTAAACCGAGCTTGTCGACCTCTTCGGTTGGCAGGTGTTATTTCAGCATCACGCCTAGGGTTTAGTAACTCGTCATCACCTAAATCCTCATCGTCGGGATTTGTTGCTCGTGCAGGGTTATAAATGTTCTGTTGTTGAACTTGGGCAGCGGCAAGGGCATCCAATCTTGCTTGTTCCTGTTGAGCAGCCATCCTTTCGATTTCTTCTTGTGCTTCCATTCTACCAATGCGTTGTGGTTCAGGATTGATAGGTAATAACGGTTGACCAAAACTTCTAGTATGGGGCATGCACTGAATGAAAACCTGCAGTAAACAAAAACCACAACTGAAAGTGAAAGTACGAGAATCTTTGACCAAAGGGTCTAGTAAATATCACAAACTTGATTGACACTCGTATTCCCCGGCAACGGCGCCAATTTTAGATAATGCTCAATCTACAGCTCTCGTAGGAGTGTAAAGCGGTGTTAGCACATATAGAACCCAACCTGGGTTGGGTGTCGATCCCACAGGGAATAGCTTGTTCAACAAGTAAGCAACGGTTACTAGACTTTTAGTGCAAGTCTCGTAAGAAGGGGGTATTGTAATGTGTAACCAAAACAATAAAGTAAAAGCTGAAAATAGCAAAGTAAAAAGAGAAGGATTGTTACGTAAGTTGTAAACAATGAGAATTGAGGAGTTGGGGTTATGTCCACCTTCTGAGTTTACGTCTCTATTGGCTATGAGTTATGCGGAATTCAGACATGCATGTGCTTATAGAGAATTGTATTCGATGGTAAATCCAGGCGTCTTTCGACCTATTCGAGGATTATTTCTCTTTAACTGTTTCGAGCTTAAAGCGTGTCTAACGGTACGAATTCTTCAAGAGGTTAATCCAGTTACGGCACTAACTGTTTAGTAGGGAATTTTAGGCTGTGACCCTACTACCTTGACATTATCTCTTTTCCAGACAAATAACCTTTCTTTCGAACAAGTTAAATGTTATACTGGCGTATTCTTGTGTTTGCAACCACAAAGAATTTAGATTAAGATGAAGAGAATAATGATATAAGCAGCATACGTGTCACGAACTCACAAACTCATAGCGATAGATAGTATCTCAGTTGGCTTCCATAACCCCAACAGAGAAGTTTATTTATCCATGATTGCGAAGGAGATCACGATTGACATTGCTGTTATACCACAAGATTGATTAATTTCGTGTAGAACAAGTGGTAGGCGTTTAGGCGTGAATTCCTAGGCAAAGTAACGATTCTCTTGTTGCGGAAATTAAGAATAAATAAATAGAAGAAGAAAAATAGAATTAATGGAAAGATTAGACGAGTTGAAAGAGTGTATAATTGAAAGATTGTTTGTAGCGTAGAATGTAGGAAGATGTAGAATGGTTGAATGTCGAATGAATAAAAATCTCTAGCATGATAGGGTATTTATAATACCCATATCCTAGTCCTACTAAGCTAATGAAATATCCAACCAAATCCTACTAAACAAATGAAATACTTAACCCAATTGTACTAGGTTAATGTAATATTCTCCTAATCCAAATAAACAAATGAAATACTTAACTCAATTGTACTAGGTTAATGTATCATTATCCAAATCTAACTAAGTTACTGCAAGTCCCCAAAGTCTTCAGAAATGTTGTTTTAGCCCGGGACAGATTTTCCATGTATCACTTTTGGTCCTTTAGGCGTTCAAGCTCCCTTTCCTTCCTTCGTGAGCTTTCTTTGGCGTCAAGTAAGCCATAAAATGCTGAATTCTGCATCATTTATACTTGAAACTTTGCTAATCATGTTCGTTAGCTCACTTACAGGAAAAAGGACTAAAAGTGCATGAAATATATAATTTGTTCTCAAAACATGGCACAAATATGGGCAAAATATATTGATATAGGCGTGTAATATCGCCTATCATCACCAGCTGAAATGGTGACATGCCAGTAGGTGTCTTGAAAGCAATTCGGTATGCCAACAAGGCATTATCAAGTTTTTGGGATTAGTCTTTTTGGCTAGCATTCACCATCTTGGATAGGATGGCCTTAACTTCATGATTCGACACCTCCACTTGCCCACTGGTTTGCGGGTGGTACGGTGTAGTCACTCTATGCTATTTTACTCCATATTTTGCCAGAGCTGCTCAAAATAATTTGTTACAAAAGTGAGATCCTCCATCACTGATGATAGTGCGTGGTACTCCAAAGCAAAAGAAGATGTTATTTTTGAGAAAAGCAATGACTCTCTTTCCTTTATTGTCAGCCAAAGTAATAGCTTTGACCCATTTAGAAACATAGTTAACAACGATCAAAATATACTTCATTTCGTAAGAACTTACAAATAGACCCATGAAGTCAATGCCCCAGACATCAAATAGTTCCACTTCAAGCATCTTAGTCAAGGGCATATCTTTAAATAATGTTAGCTAATAATAGCCACTCTGCAACACCTTCCTAGCCGTTATGTCACCTGCATGGTGGCCCCCAACTGGGGAAGCATGACATGCTTACAGTATGCACAATATATCTACTTCAGGAACACATCTTCGTATGATATTGTCTGCACATCACTGAAAAAGATAAGGCTCATCCCAGAAGTAGTGTGTTACACTATGCAGAAACTTCTTCCTTTGGTGGAATGAAAGATTTTCTAGGAGGATCTCACTCACAATGTAGTTTGAAAAATCCACGTACCAGGGCAATGTTTCTACAATAATTGCCAGGATCTCCTCATCAAGAAACATTTCATTTATCTTTGTTTCATTATTAGCTTTCTGTTCACATTCCATTCTAGATAAATGATCTGCAACCTATTTTTCACAACCTTTCCTATCTTTGACTTTGAAATCAAACTCTCGCAGTAGCAACACCCATTTAATAAGCCTTCTTCTTGGCCATCAAATACCGCAAGGCAACATGGTCAGTATAGACTACCACTTTAGTCCCTAGAAGATAAGATCTGAATTTCTCAAAAGTATACACCACGGCTAGCAGTTCCTGTTTGGTTACTGTATAATTATTTCGTGTTCCATTTAGTGCTTTGCTGGCATAATATATCAGGTGAAACAATTTATCCCTCTTCTGTCCCAATACAGCTCCTAACGCGACACCACTTTCATCACACATTATTTCAAATGGTTTTGCCCAGTTAGGTGCAATAACAATAGGGCCCTCAATCAGCATCTTTTGAAGGCACTCAAATGCCTTCAAGCATTCGTCATCAAAGACGAATTTTACTTCCTTCTCCAACAGCTTGCAAAGTGGATTTTCAACTTTTGAGAAGTCTTTTATGAATCTCTGATAGAATCCTGCATGACTAAGAAAACTGCGCACTCCCTTTAGTAAAATGGGAGGCGGTAATTTCTCAATAACTTCTACCTTTGGTCAATGAACTTCAATCCTTTTTTTGGAAATTTTGTGCCCAAGCACGATACCCTTCTTTACCATAAAATGTCATTTTTCCCAGTTAAATAGTAGATTAAATTCAACACATCTTTGCAAGGATACATTCAGATTTTTGAGACATGTTTCAAATGAATCACCTACCATAGAGAAATCATCCATGAATACCTCTATGGTGTCTACCACCATGTCAGAAAAGATAGACATCATGCACCGTTGAAAAGTGGCTGGTGCAATGCATAGACTAAATGTCATCCTCTTAAATGCAAATGTGTCATATGGGCATGTGAACGTCGTCTTCTCTTGATATTTCAGAGCAATGTAGATTTGGTTATATCTAGAATAACCATCCAAGAAGCAATACCACCCCCTACCAGCTAATCGATCAAGCACTTAGTCCATAAAGGGCATTGGGAAGGGGTCTTTTAGAGTCTAAGAGTTTAACTTATGATAATCCATTCATACTCTCCACCCGGTTACTGGTCTAAATGGAATCAACTCATTATTTTCATTAGAAACCACCATCATACCTTCTTTTTTGGGCACGCATTGAACTGGACTCACCCATTTACTATCAGAAATAGGGTAAACTACTCCTGCATCTAACCACTTAATGATCTCCTTTTTAACCACCTCCTACATTGGTGGGTTAAGACGGCACTGATGCTCAATGGTAGGAGCACAATCTTATTCTAGTTGGATTTTATGCGTACAGATGCCAGGCAGAATGCTAATAATATCTGCGATGGTCGATCTGATTGCTCTCTTATGCCTCTGAAGTACTAAAATAAGTGCATTTACCTGGTGTTCATCCAAATCAGCTACAATAATAACAGGTAGCGTGCTCTTTTTCCCCAGAAACATGTATCGTAAGTGACCAGGCATCTCCTTCAATTCCAACACCGGAGGTTCTTCAATAGATGGCTTGGCTGGTGGTGTTGGTCGATTATCCAGGTCAAAGTCCATCTTGTAAGGAGCATAAGAATACGAGCCTAGGATAGCCAGGGTACAAACTATCTCTTCATACTCCTCAATGCCGTTACTATCATAGTTCAACACAACCATGGCTAAAGGCTCGATAACAACATGTTCAGTTCTGAGCACATCCTGTTCGTCCTCAAAATACACATCAACTACTGAGAACATACTTATTTTCTCATACTATTTAATTGATTTTCTTACATCAAACCATACCACTTCATCGTTCACTCTGAATAAGAGCTCATTCGCTCTCAAATCAATCAACACACTTCCGTTTGTGAGAAAAGGTCAACCCAAGATTATAGGCATCTCGAAGTCCACCTCATAGTCCAGAATGATGAAGTCTGTAGGGAATATAAAATTTTAGACATAGACCAACACATCATACAAAATGCCAACAGGTCGCTTTACTGACTTGTCTGCCATCACCAGTCTCATATTAGTAGGTATGGGATTCCCCAGACCCAAAGTTTTATAAATAGTCAATTGCATTAGGTTAACACTTGCTCCTAAATCACACAGTACTTTAATGAATTCAATGGATCCAATTATGTAGGGAATGGTGACTGCACCTGGATCCGACTTTTTGTACATTAAGGTCCTTGTGGAAATATCATTGTAAAGGTGAAGGTCTGCTTCTAGTTTATAACTCACTGATCATTTCTTGGTAACAAGACCTTTTATGAATTTTGTATATCCTGGCATCTGCTCAAGTGCTTCGATTAAAGGCATATTTATTCTCAATTGCTTTAGCATTGCTAGGAATTTGCTGAATTTTATGTCGTCTGCCTTCTTTCTCAACCATTGAGGAAAGGGAGGAGGTGGACTTGGGATGGGTTTCAACACCACTTATTCTTCATTCTCCTTATCCGATATACAAACAGAGGTATTCTGATTCTCAAACTCCTCTGGGTGTTGTTCTACTGGTTTCTCTGCAACTTCCTCATTGTTTAAAGATTTGCCCACAGAAGGGCTAGATAAAATCTTACCACTCCTAGTGGTAATGCCAGACATGAACCGTCTGTCTTCTAATCTTGAACCGTTTGATTAAGAAAAGTAACACTTCTTCCTTGGTTCAGTGTTGAGGAAAGTTGATTCATTTGTTACTCTAACTACTGGATAGAAGTTGAATGTGAACTAACCAACTGACTCATAGAGAAAAATTCACTTCTCACACTAGTTACTCCTGCGTTGGTAGCCTCTACTCCTTTAAACATTTCTTTCATCATATCCTCTATAGACCACTTTCTCGATCTAGTTTCAGTAGATTCTTGATTTCTAGTACGAACATAAAACCCACTTTTGTCATTGCTGCTTCTCCAGTTTTCTTGCTCCCTGTCTTTGTGATTAGGATTGTCATACCCATTCCAACCTTAATTCCCATGGCTATTGCCTTGGAAACCCCCTGATTAGTAACATAGTTGGATTTTTCTTCAAGATCCATATCAACCCGGTCTTGAATCATTACAACCTTTATCTTTTCCATCCTTCTTGATAATAAGTACTTGGTGAGCAGGTCCATTTGAGTCTTTAAATGGTCCATATCTTGATCCTTCTCCTTATATTTTGTGCATTGTTAATCATTTATTCCAATAGGAATAGCTGGACTTGACACCATAGAATCGCTGGTGTACCAAGCCCTACTTAGTTTGGTCATCCTATTCAGCATATCAGCAGCATCTTGAAATGACAGAGCAACAAATGACCCACTAGCAATGTTATCTACCACTGGCTTTGTTACCAAGTTAAAAGCTTTGCACAAAGTCTCCATCAAATGTATTTCTGTCATGTTACGATTCGGACACTATGTCAGCTTCTTCTTGAACCTCTCCCAAGTTTCATGCAAAGCCTCATTCGGGAGCTGTCTAAAGTTGTTGATCTCATCCCCTAACTATACCCTCCTGGATGGAGGAAAGAACCTTTCTAAGAAAGATTCTGTTAACTGCCTCCAGTTGGTTATAGAGTAAGGCGTCAACTTATTTAGCCACAATGTTACCTCTCCAGACAAAGACAACGGGAATAGCCTCAACCGGATAGTGCTCTGGCTTACCCCTGGGTTATCAAAGGATTTACAAATGGTGATAAAATTTATTAGATATAGGTTGGGGTAATCCCCAGGAAGGCCTACAAAAAAACCCCTTCAAATTTAGGAGTTGGATCATAGTGCTTATAATATTGAACTTTGCTTCAAGTGCCAATGGAGGGGGAATGATTGCACCTATTGCACCTGCTTCATCCACATCATCATCATCATTAACCTCATACCATAGTAGTTGTTCTGCCATTCTGGTTATATGGTGGGGTTTTTGATTAAGCAGTGCTTGGCTTAATCTATAAATATCCTACAAATAAACAAAAACAACAATCGAACGTAAATCTAGAAAACTTAACTATCAACAATTTTTGCACACAAACTTTAAGTCCACAACCGTATTTCCTGGCAACGGCGCCATTTTTGATAACGCTCAAACTATACTCTTGAATGGGTGTAAGCGATCGTTGTCAATATAAAATCTAACTAGGTTGGGGTCAAATCCCACAGGGAATAGGGTGTGAACTTCAATTTGTTTGTGAAATACTTTACTGGTAGTTTACTATTTCCAAAAATGGGGGTTTAAGGTTCACAGAGAGTAAATTGTCACTTTCAATATTTTCGTATTTATAACTAAGATAAATGGGAGACCAGAGTTATGTTCACCTTGGTTTTTGAGAATTGACAGATACTAGGTAATGCTTAAGAATCTTGAAGTAAGTAGAAATAGCAGAATATCCCTGGCGATACTATCTGACTTATCTCTCGACCTCACCAGACAATTTATTATCTAATTCTCTTAAACTTAGATAACTTATCTATTTCCAATAGGATTTTATCTCAGGTAGATTAATCTAGTTACGACATCAATTATTAAATAGAAGGTTGGTATCTTCCGAGTCACTGTTGATAATTCATGTCCTCTAGTTTATTTCTCTGTTAAAAGAAAGTAAGCCTAAGGCATAACCTATTGTTTGCAACCAATAGATTCAAGTTAAAGCAACAAAATTTCAAGATGTCCTACTACTCTTTGAATCCTTTAAATACCTAGCATCATATCAAACCCTAATCCATGGATCCCATAACTCAGGCTAATAGAATTAGCCGTTCAAGATTTAATGAACGAAATAACAACTTGAATTCATGGTAATATGGATAAACTTACTGATGGATAAAACCCAATAAGTATTTCTTCAATTCAATCTCAAGATGGAAACCCACAATAGTTGATAAGTGTTGGGAAAAGAAAACAAGAAAAATATCTGATGAAAAAGATGAAGCAATTTTACGTGCCACCCTCCCAGTTAATTCTCTAATAGATTATCCCTACAGGTCTTTAAATAATCAACCCTAAATAAGGAAATAAAATTAAAATTTATTATTTTCTTCAGAATAGGTGACGATATTCTTGATGGTGCATCATACGTCTGACGGCATGTGCAGGATGTCATCAAAGTTTCTAGTGAATTACTATCTTCTAATTTTTCTGACGGCAAATCTGATGGTGTGTTAAATATGTTACAACCCATGAAAAATGTCATCACATCCTTACTAGAAATAAGCATAATCTACCTCAGGTTGACGGCCACTTTGATCGCCTGTCCCATGTTTGACGGCGCTTGCAAAACGTCATCACATTTTATCTTAATTCCTCAAGTTCTGTCTAAGCTTGATGGCTACTTTGACAACCTGTCATATGTCTGATGACGCTTCAGAAATGGCATCAGCTACACTTCATCTCATTTGCACCAGATTTTAGCTGATTTATTTTTCTTTTCTTTGGGTTCCTCCCCGATTACTAGTATCTGCATTAAATTAATAAAAATAATAAAAAAACAACAAAAGTTGCTTAAGACTTCGCAATTATTCTAGGTTAAAGGCCTTAAATATGTTCATAATTTCGCAGACATCAGGCACCCAAAAACTCATCCCATAGTGCCAACTCTACATTATCACCCCTAGAATAATCCCACTCCTTATACCACTAATATGCCATATCCTTCAGCTGGTATTCGGTAAACTCAACACCCTCATAGCCAGAAGCATGCATTACATAAAAAATCTTCTCTATCTCATTAATAAAATTTTGAAGATCCTCTTCAACTGTCACACCAGTGAAATTATAGGACTCAACCTCATAAACTGACAAACTCTACTGACCTCAAAAAATAGAGCAATAGAAGCAACACGCTTAATCTGAGAGGCTACCAACAAGGTAACTAAATGGATTAACTGGCGATACTTGTAATGCCTTGAGAATAGTCCCTGGGCACTCCACGGTGCTTACAATCATAAGTGACCCATAAGTTAACCCATGTTGGTACCTTCTATGAGTACTAAACAAAATAACAAGGAATATGTGCAAAATCTAACTGAAAATGTCATAAGGTTTTAAATACAAAAAAATAATACTGAGTCAAAATACTACAATAATTTAATGAAAATAATATTGTAAGATTGTCAATATCAATTGATAAATGAATAACTAACTAAAAGTGTCTAAAATCCTCTACTATCTAACTATGGAGATGATGGAATAACTCCCCAATTAACTTTGATTGTCTGCTAAAACTGAATATACTGAAGTAAATATACTAGTCCTCGGAACATGAGGACTCACCACTACTACTATCACGGGTACACTGGGATATCTAGGTGTGGTCGGTAATATGAGTATCCAAACCTATGATATAAAATATCATAGCATAAGAAACAAGTATGTGGTTAGTACTTTGAATATACTAGTATGCTAAATGGGGTTAGGGTAATCTGCATGAGTAATAACTGACTGAATGTATAACATGAAGTACTAGGTAAGAATGTATGAGAACTGTAAAGACTGAGAATGCATGACCTAGAGTAAAATAAGTTCTAAAATAGTCTGTAAGCTAAAATACTAAAATTTGATAATCAAATAATTGATAAACTATATGCTATGGTCCAGCAAGACTGAACTAAATTTTGAACAGAGTGATGAAATTGTGGGAGCTATCATCTAACCAACATACCCCAATATGGACTAATTTGGGGTCCAACCTGTAACCACAGTTGGAAGGGTGTCAATACCGTAACATAGGTACTAACACTGGATGGGTGGATCTACTAAACTAGTGTAAGACCCCACAAAAATCTAAGATTAGATCGGTCCATTAAATCTTGATAAGGGGTCCCCGACTTAGAAAATTTTAGCTAAATATTAGGAAAAGTTAATGTAAAAATAGTGGCTCACCGCGATTAGGCCGCATCGCAGTGAGTATCGCGATAAGCCCTCCATCGCATCATGCTGAAGGCCATTTTAGAATTTGTCAAATTCCAGTAGCTCACCGTGATTACTCCGCATAACGGTAAGGCTCAAATCGACAATTGTCATGAACCAGTGAGTCACCACGATTCCACCTTGCCACTATGGATATAGCGATAACCCAATCACCGTGTCATATTGAGGATTTAATTTGTATTCTAATTATGTGATTTTAAATACTAAGGGAAACTTAGACTTTTCCCATGACTTAGATCAGTCTTTAAACACGAAATTATGCCCTAAATACCCTATTATGTCACTTTTCTTCACTTTATCTCAATAACACAATCATTCTCTCTCAAGAGGCAAAAACCCTAGTTCAAGAAATCAAGGTTCCCAATAATCTCTCCAAGAACTCTAAGAAAACTCACAAATTAAGGTAGGTTAGATGTTCATTCTTGGGTTCTTTCTACCTATGAAGTTTAAGAATCCTTTTCCGAAGTACAAAGATTATGTATTTATGATTTTCATGTTTGAATTAGATTGAATTCATGTTCATGATATTAGTTGGGTCTCAATTCATGATTTAAGTGCATGTTTTTCCTAAAATTGAATAGCAAGTGTCAAGACTATTTTATTATCTTGATAAACCCTTAAATTTACAAAGTGATTAAGGTGTCTATGATGTTATTTTGATTTTAATCCATTATCTAGATTAAAAGTTCTGAGAATTGATCCTAATATGTGTTGAACTACATGATATTCATGATAAGTTTTTCAATGAGAAAGTTGATTATTGTAATCATGTCAACCCTAAGTGTTTATGATTTAATGTACCAATTATGCTTTCCATGTGTTTGATAAATTATTTATGAGAATGAAATTATGCCAATAGCATGCTAACATGTGTTATCCATTCATGTACAAGTTAATGTATTACCAGTGTTTCATGAAATGTCTCTGTGAATGGATTATGACCAAGTGAACATTTATATATTATTCAAAGTTATACTTTGCTTTAATTTTCATGCTATCGAGTTTCAGGGGTATTTAATACCCGATAATTTAGTTGTTTATCTAGAGCCAGTGTCAGTTACAGAATAGTATTAGTCAAGTCATGATCAGTAGTACTTTCAGTCTATTATAGAACTCAGTAGAACTTAGTTAGTTACAAAACTTAGGAAAACTCAATAATCTAAGTATCAGTCTAGTCCAGTTCAGTATACTCAGTTTAGAGTCTTTCAGTTGGGAGTAGGATTCAGCACCGAGCGAGCCTAGGGATGGGTCACTCCCGTTAGTTAGGAATGGGTCCCTAAAAGCAATCCCTAAGTTCCAGAACTATGTAGCAAGTGTAGGTTATAAGATGTCACTCGTTAGATAGGACTGACATACTTCAAGATCACCCACTACTTTAGGACTGATCTCAAGGGCCACCCACTAGATTAGGACTGACTCCATAATATTTGTTAGTACCCGTGGCACAGTATTAGTACCTTTCTAGCTGGGGCTATAGGTTGTACCCCAATTAGATTAAAAAGGGGCATGTCGGTTAGATGATTACCTCCCACAGTTTTCATTTCAGTCTTAGTATAGAATTTTGTTCAATTCTACAGAATCAGGACTGTTATATATAGTCAATCAGTATTAGTAACTCATTTATCAGAATTTAGTACTTATATTTAGAAAATCTCAGTTACAGTATACATTTACATACATGCACAATATTGCATACTCAGTAGTTACAGTAGTTTCAATTTTTATCTACTCTCATGTTCAGTTTCTCTATATCATTTAGTCTGTATTATTCATGCATATGAACCCTTGCATTCATACTTACCTTATCCAGTATACTAGTATATTCTATGTATTGACGCATACTTTCTCTTGCGCTATGATATCTTATATCATAGGTTTGGATATTCTGATTCCTGACCGTACATAGAAAGATTCATATTCAGCCAATAATAGATTTAGAAGTGAGTCCTCATCTATCGAGGATATGTTTTATTTTAGTATTTCAACAGATGGAGTTAGTTGGGGGGATTGTCCCATCAACTCTACTTTCAGGCAGTTTTAGTCAGAGGCTTTTCAGACTAGTTGTCAGATAGTATTCAGTTTTATAGATTGTTATTTTAGTTGTTACACTTTATTAGTATTTAGATTTTGAATCTTATTGAAATTCATATCAATTCTGCATTTATTTTATGATTATTATACAGTGCTTACAATAGATATCAGTCATAGGTTTTTGGGTTATAAAAACTATGTGGTGCCCAGGGTGTACTCTCAGGGTGTTACAAACTTGGTATTAGAGCCTAAGGTTCAATAGATTCCTAGGGAGTCCAAAATCTGCTTCGAGTAGAGTCTTGTGTATAGGTGTATAGCGCCCCATACATATGGACAGGAGGCTATGAGATATTTTAGGAAAAGTTTTGCTTCTTTCAGTATTCATGTCATGCGAGTGAGCATGAGCTCAAGTTAAACTCTCAGTCTAATTCATATCTTTCTTATGCTTCTAGAACATGCCTTCCAGAAAAGCTAATAGAAGGTCTAATGAAGACAATCAGCTCCTCCGCCCGTTCAGGCAGATCCTCTACATGGGCATGTCTCTCACGTTGAATTTAGAGATACTTTCACTACCTTAGCTTATTCAATAGTTGCTCAGAGAAATTTGAATACTATTTTCCTATCTAGGATTTTGACTTGCACTTAGCAGAATGAGAGAGAAGGGCGTAGAAAGAGTAAGAGGGCTAGAACTAATAACTTTACACCAAGATCAAAGGGTATCGCTCCTAGTACCATTAGAGATTCTCAGCACCAGTTTTTATTTCAGTCTAGGCACCAGTATATAAGTCTAAGAATATCAGTCGAGATAGATCACAAGGCTCTAAGTCACAAGGTCGTAGGAAGGGTGTTCGTACTAATCCCCTTTGCGGAGAACATGGTAAAAACCATAAGGGAGTGTGTAGAGCAGGCAGTGATGTGTATTTTGGATGTGGTGAGTCAGGTCACATAGTTTGAGAATGTCTAAAAGATGGTCCACGAAGTTAGCACAGTTGTTCTTTAGCTCAGTCGGTCACCCAAATCAGCAGGGTGCCACTTCCAGTCCACTAATGGTCAACGCCAGAACACATTTATGCACTCCAGTATCGCCATGATTGGTAAAGTTCTCCTAATATAGTTACGGGTACGTTCTAAGTTTTTCATCTTTAATTTTATGCTTAGTTAGATTTTGAGGCTTTTCTTCCTTTGTAAACCCTATCTAGCCATCAACTTTGGTGTCAGACCCGAAATATTAGTAGAGCTCTCCTTAGTGTCTCCCCCAGTCGCTACAGTAAAGTGGTGATAGTTTAGTTTAGATTTGTTGATTAAGTCTTTCACAACATTAGAATAGTGGCTTTAAGCCAAGGGGGAGATGGTAGAACTAATAACCAAGACTGACTTTCAAATTTTAATAGTAATGTCAGTATGCATAGGAAAGTGATAGGTAGGACAATGCCCAATCCATATTTACCTTAGTGCAAAGTTTTATAGTTCAGTTATCATGATATCTACTCATGCCTTACATGTCATCCTTATGATCATAGCTTATGTCCATGCATTTTAATGAAAATCATGTACGGTTCCAGTTCCTAGTATATGGAGTTCCAGTTCACTCAGTGTTATGAATCATGTCCCATGAACATAGAAACTCCTAAC
Organism: Capsicum baccatum var. pendulum; assembly: GCA_030864225.1. Classification (NCBI taxonomy): domain Eukaryota; kingdom Viridiplantae; phylum Streptophyta; class Magnoliopsida; order Solanales; family Solanaceae; genus Capsicum; species Capsicum baccatum. Next base: position 222,184,278 of record CM061556.1, read on the forward strand.
TCAGCTCATGCATCTTATGACTCATATACTCATATCATGCTTTACAGAATGCTTAGTTCCCATGACTCAAGCTACACTCCTAAATATTAGCTAAATTTATATTGTGCTATAAATAGCCTCAGCTTAGACCTCTTGATAAATTCTTGAAGTCGATATTCTATTCCCCATGCCTTAATTAAGTGTTAGATTTAGTATAGTGTCCATTTATGTTTTAGGTCTTCATGTTTTAACTTTTCGGTGAACTCTCCATATGAAAGGATGTAGTGATGAGCGGTTTCTTAGATGGGAGAAAATATTGTTGCATGCTTGCTTTACTCGAGGCTATATTTATGATGATAGGATTGAATGGCATGTTAATGTGTAAGTGGCTAAATGTATTTCGGAAATTTGAATAGGCTTGAACTTAGTGGGAAAATTCAGTCAAGTTATTCATACTAAGTGCAGTTCAGTCTTACATGCCCAGTATTCAGCTATCAGCCATTCAGTTAATCAAATAAGTGAGTATGTTTTATCCTTCGTGCTCAGCGCCTATATGAATATTTTTCAGTAGTCTCAGGTGAAGCGTCGTACTAAGGTGGAGTGTATTGTTGAGAAAGTATTTGATGAATATGTCTAAGATTTAAAGTTTGTAGTTACAGTGTATAAGGCTTAGTAACTCTATCTTAAATGAAGTTTCGTAGGCCTCACCTTATGAATATTGTATTACTGATTATCTGAATGATTGTATCTGACAATTCTAAATATTGTGGAACCATACTGAGTTCTGTACTGAGCTGAGGGGATATGTCTGATAGTCCTAAATTTGTAGAACTGAACTGAGTTCTATTCTGAGACTGAGACTGGAACTGAGACTGTGGGAGGTAATAATATAATGGCTATGCCCCTCTTTAAACTAATTGGGGTCAAACCTATAACCGCAGTTGGAAGGGTGTCAATACAGTGTCATGGGTAAGGATAAGTTGTGAGTTAACCCTCTCTAACAGGAAGATCTTCTTTCAACCCTCACTGGCAGGATAAATCGAATGAGATATATCAACCCTAAATATATCTAGAAGGAAGATATCTCAACCTATGCTGGCTACATAGTTCTGTAACATAGGGATTTCTACTAAGGGTCAAACTTTCTGCTGGCAGGAATGCCCCCATCCCTGGGTTAACTCGGTGCTGAATCCTACTCCCAACTGAATAGACATTGAACTGATTTCTAGTCTGTACTACGCTAGATTGAGTTGTTACTGATATTGCTATTTAACTAAATCGAACTAGGTACACTAAGTTCTGTGGACTGTTAAAAACTACTAAATTTTAATAATCGACTGAGTTTACTAGGGTTTGGATTGAGTACTGAACTAGACTATAAGAATACTGAGTCTATTAAGTTTTTCCTGAGTTTTGTAATTGACTGAGAGTACTACTGATAGTGACATAATTGTTACTTTACTATGATTGACCATGGCTCTAAATAATCAGCTAAATTATTGGATACAAGTACCCCCAGAACTCGATAGCACAAAATAAGAGACATGGAATAAACTTGAAACATGCAAACTAAGCATTTGATCATTCGTCATTCATTGGGGTATTTTAACAAACGTTTGCATGTCATGAACTTAAACACATGCTAACATGATAAAACTTCATTATTTACTTGAAAGGCATAAATTATGCACATAGTACTAATCAACATGTGAACACATAATTTCAATATTAAACTCACCATTTGAAGGCTTTAGCATGATTTCACATGGTAACATATATAAATCAATTAACCCTACATGAAATTGATCATGAAACATGGATTTGAAGCCCAATTAATCATTTTTAAACATGGATATTATCAAACCCAACATAAAATTCATATACTTGAAGTCTAAAATAGTTTATTAGACTCCAAAGGGGGAAGGGACCCATGGATGAACACTCACATACCTTAATTTAGGAATTTCTTAAAATTGATGCTGGAATCTTGAGTTTTTAATTTGAAATTGAATCTTCTAGGGTTTTGTTCTGAAGCAATTTTGAGAAAAGATGAGTTTAATTGCTCTATAAGGTGATAAATTTTGTGTTTAGTGGGCTAAAGGTTGAGGGAAAAGACCCAAATACCCCCAAGTACACAATCTTTTAATGACTAAAAAAATGTACCATCAACGTGCAGATCGACATGCCGCATCATTGGCATCAATGCAATAGCCAACGCATCGCGTCGAGTCCATATTGACTTATTGAAAATTGATGATGGGAGCTGGGAAAACATTTATCAATGTGATAGTCGATGCGACATGCCAAGATCGCGTTGATCCACTATATTAGATTCCAAAAGAGCTTCAAACGAAGTCTAAAAAATTCAAAACATGTTCGGGAACACCTACGGATATTCCTGATCATGAATCAACCTAAATATCCACCTATAATGGACATAAAGGCCATGAAATAAGATCACCAACTTTCAAAGGCTAGAATGACACTAAGTCGGAATACTTAGCTAGATAATCTAAGTCTGGGACCCCTTAACAAGCTTAGAGGACTGAATTAAGCTAAGGATTTTATAGGGTCTTACAAGGGAGTTAGTTGGGGGATTGTCCCATCAACTCCACTTTCAAACTATTTCAGTTAGAGGCTTTTCAGACTAGTTATCAAAAAATATTCAGTTTTATAGATTGTTATTTCAGTTATTACACTTTATCAGTATTTAGATTTTGAACCTTATGGCAATTCATCGAAATTCTGCATTTATTTCATGATTATTATACAGTGGTCACAACAGATATTAATCATGGGTTAGCTTGTGGGCCTTCAGAGTCATAAGCATTATGTGGCACCCAGGGTGTATTCTCGTGGTGTTACAACTGGTGTCTTAAAGGACTAAGGAGTAACCCTATACTGGCAGGAAACTCATGAGATATGGGTCAACCCTAAACTGGTAGGAAGAAATTTCAACCCTACACTGGCTATGTAGTTCTATAACTCAGGAATTGCTACTAAGGGTCAAATCCTATGCTGGCAAAAATACCCTTATCCCTGGGTTCTCTCGGTGCTGAATTGTACTCCCAACTAAACTGACACTGGTCACTAGACTATGCTAAGATTAACTAAACTGATAATTGACCATATTAACCGACTGAATGATATCATTTATGGTATAACTGAATTCATTCTGTAGATTTTGAAAAACTAAACAAACAACTAAATTCTGGGTATTCCTAACCCCTTGTAATTGATAACTATAATATCAATATCATACTAAAACTTTAAGGACATGATATGTAAGCATTCATTCAAAATTTATTCTTTTAGGCATTTCATCAAACACTTTTAATTCGTAGTGTAAACTAAACATGGAAATAGTTTAAGACTTGTTGTCATAACATGATTTCACTACTAAAATCACCAATTCAAATTTGTGAGGATTGATAACATCAACAATTACATGTAAACATAGTATAAAATCAAAATTTATGGGGAGTCATTGTTAAAATCACAATAACTCATAAAAATTATAACTTTGAGAAACTTTGAGTAAAAGATGGATAATTATGATATTTAGAGCTTTCATCCCACGTTATGGACCTATTAGGTGAAGGGAAAATGACCCATTTAGCTTAAAAATGTGGAATAAAACTAAAAAAAAATGCACGGTCCAGACTGAGCAGGGCGCTGCGGGCTCCGAGGTGCTGCAGGCTCTAGAGCGCTGCTTTGGGGAGGGTATCATAGGATCCATTGGGTACTCCCCCAGAACTATACTGGGTAGGGCGTCACGAGCTAATCGCCCTAAGTTGTTGTTTTGGAAGTCCAAACACGTCCTTACATTTGTCCAAAAATTCTGAAACTCACCCGAGATGTACTATTGACTTCCCTAATTATGAATCAACTTATAAACTAAATTTCTAATGTTTGAAAAGTTGAGTATAAATTCATTGAATTTGGAGGGCTTATAAATAACTAAGTCCTAACACTTAGTAAAATATTCAAAGTCTTGGACCATTTTTACATGGAAGAGTGGGCTGAAATGAGCTTAGGATCTTACAGGGTCTTACTGTAACACTCTAAAATCTGAGTTCTCGAGGTACCACATGATGCTTCAAACTACAAGTAGTCCTGAGCTAACCCTTGCTTCCTTCTACTAAAATTGAATCTAAAAAATAGGGGAATATGAATGTAAAATCATAATAAATGCGGAAAACTATCTGAATTATCTGAGTATATCTAAAAATACTAATTTGATTAGTCTGATAAAGCGAATACTGAAAATTTGAATACTACAACTAAAATCTAAAACTGAATCTAGTAGTCCAACAAGCTTCTACTGACTGAATCTAGAGAGTCACTGGGACAGGCCTCAACTGACTTAAACTGTTAGAAATGAATACTGAATCATATACTAATAAACTAGAAATCTAAATATCTAAGTCCCCAAACTATGAGGAATCACCAACTGCAGAGATGTAGATGAGATTTTCATAAATCACTCACGCTGCTGAGACTAAGCACCTGAACCTACATTATGAGCAATGTAGCACATAAACATATATGTGGATCAGTACTTTGAGAATGTACTAAGCATATAGGGGTGAATGCTATAAGTAAACAATATTATCACAATTTATAAAATCATGCATGCTAAATGTAAATGACTCATATAGGCTTGAGTAATCTGAAAACTAAAGATCATAAATCATGAACAATAAAGCATATAATAAAAATCTTCTGATCCATTACATTCAGTTCTAAAATTTGTTCTTTCTAAAAACCACTACATTATCTTGTTAACTGTAAGGAGAATACTTTATCTCAAAATGTTAAGAATCTTAAAAACCATAGCTTCCAAACATATACTTTTATCTTAAGGCTTTAATCCAATGGATTGTTTTAAGAGTAGGGGACTTCTTTTGGGAGGTTCTTCTAACCGACATAAACCATGTGAGCATTCATGAAGTCCAATGTCTTGCCCACGTTGGAGAGAGTTATGCTACCCTTTCCATCGTAATAGAACTTCTTATCTTAAGTTACCACAATCTTAGTCATCCATGTAGAAGTAGGAATAATCTTAATCCTACGGTGGGACATAGTTCTGGGGCATGAAACCTTAGTGACATACCCATCTCGGTGCTAAATACTACTCCCATTCTTATGTTCAGGATCTTAAGAAATCCACTTCAAAAATAGCACAAGAGTTTACAAGAAAACCAATTATGCATTTCTTTCTTTAAATCTGAAGTCATATGAACAATCTTATCATAGGGTGTTCATAGCATAAACAATCTTGAAATAGCAATCTTCAATTAGGGATTAATGACCCCATGCATAAATTCATGTTAAAATATCATAATATTCATACTTGGTAATGTAAACAACTATTAATCAACTTAAAACCTGGAAATTTCTACAATATGCATAAACATATGAACATAGACATGTAATTCAATTTCTAAATCCCTTGAAATCTCATAATCTCATAAATAGCAGTATGGGATATAAACCTTAACTTTTATTTCATGAAAAATCTCATAAAATTCAGTAAAATTATAATTAAAATAAGTTTTGGGCACAAGGATAAAAAAATTATCCTTGTTGAAAAACCCCACATACCTCAATTGATGAACTAGATGCTAAGACTTGAATCTTGGATACCTATTGATGCTTTGGAGATGAATTCTTAGAGTTCTTGAATTAGGAATCCTTAATGTTGAACTATGAATCCCTAGTCTTGAAATATTTTGGAGAATTGATGGAGAAATTGGATTTCTTGGAGAGAAAGTTTGAGCTTCAGGGTTTTTTAAGAGAGAATTGATGAAACAAGCATAAAATACTTTGAAATATGCTTAATGATGTGTTTTACACAAACTGGGGCCTTGGGGATTGACTAAAACGTCCCCATTAAACATTAAATCAGAACTAGAAAAATGACAAAAAATCTCGATTTACTAGGCCACCGCGATGGGACACAATTGCGATGGCTCACTAGAAAAGGATGAGTGGGAACTAGGAATTCACCGCAATGCGCCACAATTGCGGTACCCCTTTGGATTGCCATTTTGGCCACTGGTGTGATGCGCCAATATCGCGTAGGCTCATTGAAAATTTCCAAATTTGAAATAAGACTCCTCCGCGATGCGCCATGATCATGGAGTCTCACTAGAATTTGACAATTATGATTTTACACTTCTTCGCGGCGCGCTATGAGCCCAAATCATGGTGTTTTATGACTGAAACTTAAAATATCCATAAGTTCTTACTCGATTATTGGATTTAGGCGAATCTTATATCATTGGAAAGCTAATTCAATTTCCTACGCATTTGAGGATCTAAAACTAGAAAATTTAACATATATGGAAAGTCATTCTTTCTTAAATCTAATGTTTGAAATTCTAGTCATCAAATTGAGTTAAGAAAAGTATAGTGTATTACACTTACACTATCTCCCCCTTGGGAACATTCATCCTTGAATGAACTGATTAAGCTGGAAAATAATGATGTAGTGAGGTTACTTTATTAGTAAGCATACTTAAAGACATGATTACATGCCTGAGTATAAAACATGGTGACTAACTGAACTAATTCATGAATGCATGCAATGACATAAAGATGAGCTCATGGATAGTACTGAGAATGGAAAAGACCTAATCTAAGGAAGACCATTACCTTGAGCTGATTCTGGGTTTTTGGAGAATAAGTGATGGTACTTGGTACGCATGTCTGCTTCTGCTTCCCAAGTAGCTCCCTCAACGGACTGATTCCTCTAAAGAACTTTGACTAAGGGAACTTCTTTGTTCCTTAGTCTGCAAATCTGGTGATCTAAGATTTAAACTAGGAGATCTTCATAAGAAATCCGTTCTAAATGTCTAAGCTCTCTAAAGAAACAATGATAGATGGATCACAAATATACTTCCTTAATAAAGTGACATGGAATACTAGATGAACTGATGCAACCTCTACAGGCAACTCAAGCTCGTAAGATACCTATCTAACACGACTCAAGATCCTGAAAGGGCCTATATATTTGAGACTGAGCTTCCCTTTTTTGCCAAATCTTTTCATTCCCTTCATGGGAGAGATTTTCAAATATACAAAATAACCATTCTCAAATTCGAGGTCTCTCTTCCTCATATTGGCATAGGATTTCTTCTGACTTTGGGTTGCCTTAAGCCTTTCTCTGATCAACTAAACCTTATCTAAGGTATCAAGTATTAAATCTGGCCCTATCAACATGGTCTCACCTACCTCAAACCACTCGATAGGAGATCTACACCTCCTTTCATAAAGAGCTTCAAAAGGAACCATCTAAATACTGGAATAATAACTATTATTGTAGGCAAACTCAATCAATGACAAGTGATAATCTTAACAGCCCTTAAAGTTGATAACACAAGCTCTCAATATGTCCTCTAAGGTTTGAATGGTCCTCTCTGCCTAACCATCTATTTGAGGATAAAGGTTGTATTGAGGAAAACTTGGGTACCAAGACCCTTCTGAAATGCTCTCCAAATGTGAGTGGTAAACTGAGTACCCCTATCTGAAATAATGGACAATGGGATTCCATGCAACCTAAACAACTCTCTAATATAGAGCTCAGAATAGTTCTCAACTAAAGAAGAGGTCTGGACAGGCAAGAAATGAGCTAATTTGGTTATTTTGTCAACAATAACCCAAATCAAATCATGTTGGCGACGGGAACGAGGAAACCCTGTCGCAAAATCCATGTTAACTTCTTTCCACTTTTACGTAGGAATACTGAACTCTTGCATATAACCACTAGGATTTTGGTGATCAACCTTGACCTATTGACAATTAGACTCTTAGCTACAAATTTTTTAATATCCCTCTTCCTCCCATTCCACCAATAGATCTTCCGTAAATCATTATATCCACTAGGATTTTGGTGATCAACCTTGACCTATTGACAATTAGACTCTTAGCTACAAATTTTTTAATATCCCTCTTCCTCCCATTCCACCAATAGATCTTACGCAAATCATTATACATCTTAGTGGCCCCTGGATGAATAGAGTAAAGCACACCATGCACGTCTGCAAGAATCTATTGCCTTAGGTCAGCTACGCATGGCACACATAGTCTACCCTGGTAATGCAACATACCATCTCCCCCTTAGGAGAAAACCTCTACTTTCTATTCTCTCACTGACTTCTTCAACTTAACTAGACTGGGATCCCCATATTGTTTTTCTTTTACTTTAGCAACCAAAGAAGATTCTGAACTATTCTGGACCCTTACACTGCCCTCAACTGAGTCAACCAAATAAACTCCTAATCTAGCTAACTAATGAACCTCCCAAACTAAGTTCTTCTTATCACCCTCAATATGAGCCAAACTACCCATGGAAAATCTACTAAGGGAATATTCCACTACATTAGCCTTGCTTCGATGTTAAAAAATGCTCATATCATAATCTTTCAACAATTCAAACCACATTATCTGATGAAAATTCAACTCTCTCTGTAAAAACACATACTGTAAACTCTTGTGATCCATGAACACATCAACATGCATCCCATATAGATAATGCCTCCAAATGTTTAGGGCAAAACTAACAGCTGCTAACTCAAGATAATGGGTGGGATCATTCTTTTTCATGAGGTTTAAGCTGTCTAGAGGCATAAGCTATGACCTTAACTCTCTGCATCAAAAAACAACCCAGACCAACTCTAAGAGTATCACAGTAAATAACAAACCCATCTGAACCATCTGGCAAGGTCTAAATTATAGCTAGGGTGAGGCGAGTTTTCAACTCCTGAAAACTCTTCTCACAAAAATCTCACCACTGAAACTTAAATTTCTTCTTAGTAAATCTAGACATGAGGGATGCAATAGATGAAAATACTTCAACAAACCATCTGTAATAGCCAGCCAAACCCAAGAAACTCCTAATATCTAACAAAGAAATGGGTCTGGGCCAGTTTTTCACTGCTTCAGTCTTTTGAGGGTCAACTGAAGAGGGTCAACTCTAATGCCATAACCAGAAATAATATATCCAAGTAAAGCTATTGATCTTAGCCAAAACTCACACTTACTAAATTTACCAAATAACTGATGGGCTCTAAGAGACTGCAACACAATTTTGAGATGGTCTGCATGATCATTTTTATTACAGAAAGAGACAAGGATATCATCTATGAAGACTATGCCAAACATATCCAAGTACTTCTTGAAAACTTAGTTCATCAAGTCCGTGAAAGCTTTTGGGGCATTGGTAAGACCAAAGGATATGACTAGAAACTTGAAGTGACTATATCGAGTTTTAAGAGCTATTTTTAGAATGTTACATTCTCAGACTTTGAGCTGATGATAGTCGGATCTGAGGTCTATCTTAGAGAAGTAACTATCACCCTGAAGTTGGTTGAACAAGTCATCGATTTTGGGGAGTGGGTACTTATTCTTAATGGTGACTTTGTTCAACTAATGGTAATTGATTCACATTCTGAAAGAACCGTCTTACTTATGCATGAAAAAGACTGGAGCGCCTCATGGGAAAATATTAGGCCTAATGAATCCCTTATCTAGGAGGTCTCTTAATTGATCTTTCAAATCTTTGAGTTCTACTAAAGCCATTTTGTATGGAGGAATAGAGATAGACTGAGTATTAGGAAGAAAGTCTATTCTAAAGTCAATTTCCCTTTCGAGAGGAACTCCAAAAATATTTTTGGGGAACACATTTGGAAATTCCCTTACTACTGAGGCTTACTCGAGATTTAGAGTCTCTAAACCAGATTTTTTAACTCATACAAGATGGTAGACAGACCCCTTGGATATCATTTTTCTTGCTCTAAGGTATGAAACAAGCTGACCCCTAAATACTGAAGTACCACCTTTCCATTCAAGGACTGATTCATTCAAAAACTGAAAATGAACAACTTTGTTTCTACAATAAACTGAAGCATAACATGAGTGGAGCCAATCCATGTCGAGAATGACATCAAAATCAGTCATCTCTAACTCTACAAAATCACCTGAAGTGACTTTCTAGAATATCGTGATCGAAAAGCTCCTGTATACCTTCCTGGCTACAATGGAGACACCTACTGGAGTAGATACTTATAAAGGATCCATTAATATTTTGAGACTGACTCCAAAGTTGACCACTATATAATGGGTTACAAAAGAAAGAGATATCCAGGGTCAAGCAAATCAGAAACATGTAAATAAAAGACCTGCAACATAACAGTAACTATATCAGGGGAACTTTCCTAATCCTGTCGGGACTAAAGTGCATAGAGCCTTTTTGGGCACTGCCCACTGGAGGCACTGGAAGCAGCACCCTACTGATACAGGCTATAGGAATAAGTTGGGGGATGATTGTGCTGACTCTGGAAACCTACCTGTAGATATTCCATGATTCTATGACCTGGCTTGCCACACCGAAAGCATGCATCACTGCCAGCTCTACAAACACTCCGATGGCTCCTACCATATTTCTAAAAAAGAGGATTTGTATGAGCACTGCTCATGCTACCCTAAGATTTAGAGCCTGACGCCTTGCCCTTGCTGTCATTTTTAAATTTTAGTAGAGGTGCACTAGCTGAAGATGGAGCTAGGACTGAAGATTTCTGGAGAAATTAAGGATAATTCCCACCTTCTGATTTCGGCTAGGTAAAATTAAAGCTTCCTGTTGTAGCCCTCTTTTCTCCCTTTCTCTTTTTTTTAATCTTTTCCTCCTCTATCTATTGAGCATGGACCATTAACATAGATAAGTCCATCTCTTTTATCAACATTACGGTCCTACACTCTTTAACCATATGATCAGATAGTCCAGACACGAGCTTGCTTATCCTAGACCTGTTATCAGCTACTATATGAGGAGCATACCTGGATAGTTGAGTAAACTTGAGGGAATACTCTTTCACACTCATGTTGCCCTATTTAATATTAATAAACTCTTAACACCTTAGCCTCTCTTATCTCCAATAGAAAAAAATTATCTAAGAAGCAGTAGCAAACTCCTCATATTCTATAGGCCCTACATCTGCGCCTCTATCCCATTTCTATTATTTAAACTATATGTGTGACACATCTTGCAACTTGTAAGCACCCAACTCTTCACTCTCACTAGAAGTCAAACATATAATATCAGTTATCTTATGAACCATGTCGAGGAACTCCTACAGATCCTTATCAGTCTTAGATCCTAAAAATAGAGAAGGGTTCATTCGGGTGAAATCCTAAATCCTAACTGCAGTAGTATTAGCCATTAGAACGGCTGGCGTGGAAGCCGAATTATTATTTTAGGTTGTTACTGAAGGAGCTATGGTAGTGAATATCACTCTAAATTTGGCATGAGAGACTGGCTCATTCAGGGTATCTTCCCGAACAGATGGAGGTACGGGCTTATTCTCGTTTCTCTATCCGTTAGTCTTTTTGGGAAACATATTCTATAAAATGAAAAGGAAATGGGATTATAAAGAGAGTTTAAATTAATCCCATGCTCAATCATATGACATAAATACTGAAAGAAGAGAAACTTTCCTAAAACATTTTGTAGCCTCTTCTCTATAAGTGTGGCACGCTTGACATCCATGTGCAAGACTCTACATGACATAGCTTTCAGACTCTCTAGAACACTTTAAAACCTTAGGCTCTGATACTAAGTTTGTAACACCCTGAGAATACACCCTGGGTGCTACACGGTGTTTACGATCACAAGTGAAAACAAGCTAACGTATGTTGGTACCTTCTGTGAGCACTGAACAAAATAACAAGGAACATGTGTGGAATATAACTGAAAATCCCATAAGGTTTTAAATACAAAACAAAAATACTGATTCAAAATACTAAAATAATAGTCCAAAAATAATATTGTAAGATTGTCAATATCAATTGATAACTAAATAACTGATTAAAAGTGTCTGAAAGCCTCTACTACCTAACTATGAAGTTCTTGGGACAAGTCCCTAACTAACTCCAACTGACTGCTAAAACTAAACATACTGAGGTAAATATACCAATCCTCATAACATGTGGACTCACCACTACTACGGTTGTGGGTACGCTGGGATATCTAGGTACAGTAGGGAATCTAAGTGTCTAAACCTATGATATGAAAAAACATAGCAAAAGAAATGAGTATGCAGTCAGTACTTTGAATGCACTGGTATGGTAAATAGGATTAGGGTGATATGCATGGGTTTATGTGCATGAGTAATAACTGACTGAATGTATAACATGAAGTGCTTGGTAAGAGTGCATGGAAACTATAAATATTGAGAATGCATGACAACGCATAAAACAAGTTCAAAAATAGCATGTAAACTGAAATACTGAAATTTGATAACTGATAAACTATATGCTACGGTCAAGCAAGACTAGACTGAGTACTGAAATTGAAACTGAAACTATGAAAGCTATCATCTAAACGACATGCCCCAATATCGAGTGATTTAGGGTCCAACAAGTAACTCAGTTAGAAGGGTATTAGTACCGTGCCATGGGTACTAACACTGGCTAGGTGGATCCATTAAACTGGTGTCCCAGAGGACTAAGTAGTAACCCTATACTAGTAGGAAACTCATGAGATACGGGTCAACCCTAAACTGACAGGAATACATCTCAACCCTATGAAGGCTACGTAGTTCTGTAACTCAGGGATTACTACTAAGGTCAAACCCTATACTGGCAGGAATGCCCCTATCCCTGGGTTCTCTCAGTGCTGAATCCTACTCCCAAATGAACTGACACTGGTCACTAGACTGTGCTAAGCTTGACTGAACTGACAACTGACCATATTAACTGATCGAATGATATCACTCATGGTATAACTGAATTCATTCTGTAGATTCTGGAAAACTAGATTATCAACTAAATTTTGGGTTTTCATAACCCCCAGGACTTGATAACAATAATAGCAAGATCATACTAAAACTTTAAGGACGTATATGTAATCATTCATTCAAAACTCATTCTTGTTAACATTTTATCAAACACTTTTAATTCATGGTGTAATCTAAAGATGGAAATAGTTTTAAGAATTGTAGTAATAATATGATTTCACTACTAAAATCTCCAATTCAAATATGTGAAGATGATAACATCAACAATCATATATAAACATAGTATAAAATTAAAATTTATGGGGATTCATGGTTAAAATCACAATAACTTGTAAAAATCATAACTTTGAGTTTGAATTTGGATTCTTGAACTCCATGGGTGAAAAGGTCCTATGAATGAACATCTAACATACCTTAGTTGGTGAAATTGAGAAAGTTCTTGATGAATTGTTAAAGTTTGATCTTGAATATTGGATGAGTTAGGGTAGGTTCCTGAAAGAGGGCTATGTTAATTAGAGAGAATTTGAGTAAAAGATGGTCAATTATGCTATTTGGGGATTTAATCCCATGTTATGGACCTATTGAGTGAAGGAAAAATGACCTATTTGACCTTAAAAATAAAGAACAAAACTAAAGAAAATGCATGGTCTGGACTGAGCAGGGCGCCACGGGCTCTGGAGCGCCACTTTGGGAAGAGCGTTATGGGCTTCATCGTGGGCTTGCCCTAGCACTGGACTGGGCAGGGCAGGGCGTCGCGATCTAATCCACCTGAGTTGTTGTTTTGGAAGTCAAAACACATCCTTATGCTTGTCCAAAAATATTGAAACTCAATCGAGATGTACTATTGAATTCTTAATTATGAATCAACTTAAAAACTAACTTTCTGATATCGGTAAGGTTGAGAATAAATTCATCAAAGTTTGAGGGCTTTATAAATGACTAAGTCCTAATACTTAGTAAAATATTCCAAGTCTTGGACCCTTTACATACAAGAAAGGGCTAAAATGAGCTTATGATCTTATGGGATCTTACAATACTCAATATTAGGAACATCATCCTGAGGTGTTCGAGGAGGGCTAGAATTAGCTGGTGGAACTCCATGAGGGAAATCAAGAGCTGGACCCCTAGACTGGGTCTAAACCACATAAGTAGGATAATCTGCGTCCACATTATCCCTAAGCGTGACTATAGATTTTTCATGAACACCAAATCTTCTGGGAGGCATGAGCTGAAAAACGAACAAATGACAATTAGAGAAGATTTGAATGTCCTAGACTCTACAACTCGAAAGTAGGTCACAAGAAAGGGAAGAATTCATAAATTCCTCATAACCCCTCTTTTATAATTATGGCAAGATACATACCTATAAAAGAGCCACTACTTTACACGACTTTATGGACACCCAATGACACCAAACCAGGGCTTTAATACAAACTTTTTCATGACCAAAACTAGGTCTTGGCCATGACGGGTATCCCAAGTCCACCAACGATCGAAGACCACCTCCTTTGACTACCTAATGTAGAACATAACACCTAGCAGTGGCTAAATTCCAAACATACAACAAGATAGGAAAGTAATAAACTCAAAGACAGAATGTCAACATCAATACCTATTCCACAGTAATTTCCACTACTAAATTCAAAAACACCAACCCCGGGACATGTCTCCGACTCTAACAATGATAATAACAATGACAACTATAATGTTAATGATAATATTAATGTGAAGTTTTTAATTCTAATTTATGGAAGGAAACTGATCAAAATGACCATGTATTTTAGAGAATGAAATCTCACGACTTCACCGCAAATGACCAACGAACCAAGCTGATCCACCTAACATTGTGTAGGAAAAGTAGAATTGTCTTTGAACCCTCCATTGCATGGGGATACAACATTGGAAGATGATTAGTGGGATGATCACTAGCATCTAACTTAGGGATAAGGATAAAGTAATGATAATTCAAAATCCAGTTCAACTCAATGTACACATTCACATATAGGCATGCATATATATACACACATACTTATATAAAATATTGGGATATGGAACAAGATTAGCATGTATTTTAAAATCGTAACTTGGGGTGTGTTTCATAACCATCATAATAGTACCCACGGGCTATATGAGCCCATCTCTCACCCCCTGGTCGAGCCCTAATACATATAATTGCACAAATTAGAGAATAATCATCTATATATATAATAAGGTGAACTCAAACCACCCAATAAAAAGCAAGGGAACTCAAACCCAGGCCATTTAGACCCCCGCACCGACAAATAGGGTTTTTAGTATTGGTACCTCAAGACTTCCACTTTCACAACCTGATTACATTTCCCTCTTTTAAGCCCTATTAAAATATTTATCACACATTCCTATTAATTAAACCATAATACAACTTAAGGAACATATTGTTGGTATCGTCATACCAACCACACTTTCAAGGTAACATCATTGAGTTATTTAAATTCCATTAGCTTAGAGAAAACAACTCCCTTTGTTCATTAATACAAGGTAGGGGAACGCCAACTCTCTTTCTTCGTTAAATCAAACCATTATGTTTTATATACCTCTTTATATTATGCAGTTGTTCCAAAAGTAGTGCAATGCAATTGTACTCATACTCAAACCTACTTTCATAAAATTGGGTTAGGTGTTATTACTAATTAAATTGTCAATATTCAAAAAATCTAGGGAAATCATAACCCCCTAGCTTAATAACCATGCCCATGCACCCCAAAAGTTTAAAAACATATATAAAGCACGAACAATGCATAATAATCATGGAAAAATAATTTAAGAAACATTCATTCCAAAAAAACCCTAACCCATATCAAAACCCATACTCAAATCCACATAAACAATCATATAGTTTCATTCTTTAAGTAAAGAAAATTTAGGGGTAGTGTCACATGCCTACAATTTCAATAGTTGTGGAGAGAATTTGCCCTTGGAAGCTCTAATTGATCAACCTCTTGAAAAGAATAATGTTATTTCTCAAGAGAATTTGAGAGAGTTTATGAAGTTATTTTGATTTTTTTTGGAGTGATAATGACACCCTAACGGGGTTTTAAGTCGTGGGTCATTATTTTAGAAATAGAAAAATGTCCAAAGTTCCCTTAATTAGGAGCTAAAAATTTGTCCCTAGTGACTAAGTGTCACTATACGACCCCCCATCACTACACAACTCATAAGGACACATTTCAGCTTGTCACCACAAGGCACAATTAAGATAGTAGATAAAAGACCCTTCTCTAGTGACTCTAAGATTCACACCATATGACTCGTCAGGTGACCCTATGACTCGTAGGGTCCTTGTTGTAGTCAAGAAAGAAATACTTTGAGCACACACTGGTTTGGCTACGGATAGGACCATATGACTTGTTTTGAGTCTTAGAACTCGTAACCACCAGTCGTAGTCAAGGAAGTAACATCAGACTAGCACGCTAGTCTTGCAGTGATTGGGTTCTTAAAACTCACAATGACAAGTTACGACTCATACGGAGAGTCATAGTCTAGGCAGTGAGTTCAAAAACTCAAAAAATTTTCAAGGAACAAAATCTAGAGTATTTCAATATCTAGGCAAGAGAAGTAGGAAATTTTGCAAAAAGAGAGAGAGAGAGAGAGAGAGAGAGAGAGAGAGAGAGAGAGAGAACTAGCTAAAAAGGAATTGTCATTGTTTTAACCCAAAAATGAGAAGTAGGAAGAAAAAATAATTATTGAGAGATAGTGAGAGATAGAGAGAAAATAGGATAGTGGTAGGACTTTGATCATTTTTTTCTAAAAATTAGCCCGAGTAAATATATGAGAGAAATCTCATACATCTCTTGTCTGCCATATCATAATGGTCTCTCATAAAAAGTAAATTTTTTCATTAATGTATGTCAATCATATGTGTAAATTGGCATGTGAATATACCCTCTGATTGAATGGACATGTTTTCAATCAAATATTTATTTAAAATCAAGCATATTAAAAAGGTAGCATAAAGGATATTATTGCATTAATAATTTAAAAGGATATTACTAATGAATTTCAAAGTGTGAGTTTTGTCTAGAGTCTATCTCTTTCTTGGGTCATATGGTGACTAATAGTGGTATTATAATTGATTCAGCCAAGATTGTAGCAATTCCTTATTGGTGTAGACCTACTTTTCCGCCAAAATTTGGAGTTTTTTTGGTTTAATGGGTCATTGTCAGTGTTTTGTAGAGGTTTTCTTATCTATTGCATCTCCTTTGATCAAGTTGACTTATAAAAAGGTGGTTTTTCAGTGGTCAGATATGTGTGAGAATAGCTTTTAAAAACTTAAGGAGTTTTTGACTTCATCTTCTATCTTAACTTTTCCCAACAATGGTGTGAGTTTTAGCATATATTGTGATGCCTTAGGTGTTAGTTTAGGTGTGGTGTTGATGTAGGAGGGTAAGGTGATTGGTTATGAGTATCGTCAGTTGACGCCTCATGGGAGAAATTACCCTACTCGTGATTTGGAGTTGGAAATCTTAGTATTTATGTTGAAGTTGTGGAATCATCACTTGTATTGAATGCTTTGTAAGATTTTCTCATATCATTGTAGCCTTCAGTACTTCTTCAGACAATGAGTCCTTAATACGAGGAAGTGGTGGTGGCTTGAGTTGCTTAAGGATTATGACATCACTATTTTGTATCATTTGGGAAAAGTTAATGTGGTTGTGGATGCCTTGAGTCAAAATTCAACTAGTATAGGGAGTTTAGCTCATCTCTTTATCCAAGAGTATCCTTTATCCTTGGAGGATCAATCTTTAGCTAACCAGATGGTTAGTCTTTATAGTTTGATACCCAATGATATTTCAACCTTTGTTGATGCTAAAAGTTTTTTTATTGAGAATATTTAAGCTTACCAATTTAATGATAATAGTTTGAGGGTGATTCGAGATAAGGTGTTGAGTGTCGATGCTAAAGAATCCCCTCTTGAATTTGATGATGCATATAGTATTGGTGTCCAAGTTTGTGTGACAAGAGTCAAGGATTTGGTCAAATTGACTTTAGATAAAGCTCATTGCTCTAGTAATTCTATCCATTGATGTTGGGCGTATTTATACGTCGAAGCACCATAACTTACCCATGTTTTAGCTAAGTTTTGAGAATAAAATACATAAGTCTTGCACTTTTAGTCTATTTTCAGTTAAGTGAGCTGACCTATGTGATTAGCATGCTTTTCAGGTACTAATGAGGAAGATTACAGCACTTTGGGGACCTGTGGATAGCAAAGGAAAACTTCACATAAAAGGGAAAGCAGCTTTTGGACTGAATGTGATGTATGAGAACTTTTTCTCGGGCAAACTCAATATTTTTAAATAGTTAAGGATGCAGTAGCAATTTATTAGAGAAGGATTTTATTAAAAGCCTTATTGCTAACTTTTTAGGGATTAATTCACGTTTTGTATTATTTGGAACACAAGGGAAAGCAGCCTAGCTTGAGGACGGAGAAAGAGAAACGCGTTTCTCTCTTATTGTCGCTGGTCATCTTTATCACCAAGATTGTTCTAAGTTTTGGTATGATGAATATGTCTATTTTGATTTCCGTTTTATTCATGAGTAGCTAAGTTTATTTGTTAGGGTTATGGAAACCTTGTAGTATACTCTCTATTGCTATGGGTTTTTGAATTTATGATGTGTTAATCCACTTATATCATTACTCTCTTCTCTTTGATTGAATTCTCCTGGTTGCAAACATAGGGAATGCGCCATTATAGCAATAACTTGTTCTATAGAAAAGTTACTATTTGGAAAAGAGAGTGTGACGAGAAAATAGGGTTTCCAACCTCTATTTTACACGTTAATGCCCTAGCAAGATTAATTTCTTGGAGAGTTCGTACAATCTGTTGTACACTTTAGATTCGAAAGAACTAAGGTGAATAAATCCTTGATGGTTGAAAAACACTTGGATTTAGAATTAGAATACATCTCTCTATAAGTGCATGCATGCATAAAATCCGCATTACTCATAGTTAATAGAGAAGTAGAAGCTACAAGGTGGACATAACCCTAACTTGTCATTCTTTATGATCAAATATTGTTACACATATCATCTCATCATTACACTGATAATATTATTGTGCACCTAAACCGAAACCCCCTTACCTTGGAACCTTCGATCAACAGTCTAATAATAATCGCAATACTTAGTGATCATAGTATTCCCTGTGGGATTTGACACCCAACCCAGTTGGGTTCTATATTTGACAGCTACCGCTTACACTTTCTAATGAGAGTTGTAATTTGGGCGTATCATCCATCCAAGTGTAACCAAGATGTATCCTGATTTGGAGTAGCTTTACTAGTCGGGTGGTATAAAGAAGGATGTGGTAGATTTTACATTTTTTTGCTTATTATTTCAGCAGGTGAAGGCCGAGCATTGAGAACGAGTAATTTTCTTCAAATATTACCCATTATGAAGTAGAAGTGGGAGCATATCACTATGGCCTTCATGACTAGGTTGCCTTATACTTCTCATGGTTCTAACAGTATCTGGGTCACCATGGATCGGTTGACCAAATCAAACCATTTCATCCATATTTAGATTTTCTTTAGTGTTGGGAGGTTGACCTGTATCTTTATTCGTAAGATAGTTCATCTTCTTGGGATACCCATGTCTATTATTTCATAAAGAGGCTCAATGTTCACCTCTAACTTCAAGCAGAATTTTCAGGATGAGTTGGGTACTCAGATTGATTTTAGCACATCCTTCCACTCACAGACTGATGGTCAGTAGGAGAGGACTATTTATGTTTTATAATATATGTTTCACACATGTGTGGTGGATTTTGGGCATTAGTGGGTTCAATTTTTGGCCTTGGCAGAGTTCGCTTATAATAATAGCTACCATTCGAGTACCGATGTGGCCCCTTTCAAGGCATTGTATGGTAGGCATTGTCAATCTCCTATTGGTTGATTTGAGACTTTATAGGTTAGAACATATGATACCAACTTGCTTCGCGATCTTTGGATAGAGTTTGGGTGATTTAGAATAGGCTCTGAAAGGCTCAGAATAGACAAAAAAAGTTATGCAGACTATAGGCTACATGCCTTGAAGTTTGGTATTGGTGATATAGACTTCCTTTTTGTGTCACCCATGAAGGGAGTGATGAGGTTTGGGAAGAGCAGCAAGCTTAATCCCAGGTATATTGGACCTTTTGAGATTCTTCGAACTATTAGGGTGATTGCTTATGAGTTGGCCTTACCTCCATAGTTTTCAGCCGTTCATCTAATTTTTTATGTATCCATGCTTTGATGTTATATTTCGTATGAGTCTCATGCACTTCGTTGGGACTTGGTTCAGTTAGATGAGAGGTTGACCTTTGTTGAGGAACCGGTCCATTTTAGCCGAGTGTGTGAGAAAAGTCCATTCTAGAGATATTTCTGTGGTTAAGGTTCAATGGAGACATCGTCCTATTAAGAAGGCTACTTGGGAGGTTATCACGACTCAAAAACCAAAGGTCATGATGCCAATTCTCATGGCAAGCCTTGACTAGTAGCCTATTACCCAAACTGATATGAAATGAAAGATAATACTAAAACCCAAGGAAAGAGTCTTAAAATAGAGTCGAACCACACATACATGATAATAACGGAAAAATACAATCAAAATACCAAACCAAATCCCCAAAACCAGGTGTCACAGTATAAGAACTAACTAATACAACTCAAAGTCAAAATATACATAACATATCCAAAAAGGAACAACACTATCTCTAAATACAAAAAGTACATAGTCTAGATAACAAAAGGTAGTAGTCAACTCCGGATGCATAGATCAACTGATACCTCGAAAACACTCTAAGTACCGCCTGAATCAACTGTCGTGAGGAATACTCGCACCTAGATCTACATAAAAAGGGAACTGCACTCAGTAAGTATCATAGGTCGATTAAGCAAAGTAGAAAATAAAGAATACAAAATGCATACTAGGGGCATGTTACCTGCAGCAAGAAAATGTCCCAAACGGTAGCCCACAACGTCTCCACTAATAATTCTACCATATTCACATATACCACACGCAAATGCAAGAAAAAAATGCAAGTATACATATATGAGAAAACATACACATTGACAGATATCACAAGAAAGACAATAATACTACATAGAATGAGTACAATATACATATGAAATGCAATGAGTATGATGATGATGATGATGATATAATATGATGCACGAGGTTATCGCATAAACTTAGTAAACACCTATCGAGCAATGCTCCCAGGTATGATCCATGGGGGGTTTCATCAACCCATATATAATCAAATAAATAATAACAATATCCATGACTTCTCTCTGACATATCCCTATGAGAGGGTCTATAATAATGTCACAAACTAATATTCCATGAATGAATATGATATGAAATACTATGCTCACAACTAACCAAATGATAATTTTCTATTCTAATCAATATACGAAGTCTGTGAGATAAAAATCCACTCAATAAACCAATCACTCATGGTCCAACAAAATCCACATACCAATAGAGTAAGATATACCATATTTGATACCACACAATTACCCATTTAGATAATTTTCCACCAAGGATAACACCTAATTATTGAGATATTAGGCCAATATCATCATATAAGACCCCATATGACCACACATAACAAATAATATCTCAAAACCACCAAATAACAATAAACAGGGCCCCCACTGGCACAACACAGTAGCAACATGATTTTCATAATTGGTTCACATACCCATAACATGATTTTATGCCAATATTTGCTATCCATCCCAGTTTGAAGGAAGTTATGTCATAACCTACCTCAAATGTTGAAAACTGATACAAAAAAGCCTTCAACCTGAGATTATACCTCAAGAACAGACCCGAAATTAACTAAAATATATAAATATAGCATCTATGTGTCAAAAAAGAAAGCCAATGATACCCATATTGTTCATTTTAGGGTAGGAGTCAAAATAGACCTCCTAAATGGGTTCACAAGAAAAAAAGGGTAAAACCAGAATTTTCTGCCAAAAATATATTTTCCATGATTAAAGGAACTCATGGGAGAAAACCCAAGTGAAAACGGCTTAAAATTGGGGTTTGAATCGAAGAATCATGAATTTAGGTGTTCTGGGCCAAAATCCCCAATTTCAACCTTCAATTTATTTTTATCATGGTTTTAAAGATAAAAATAAAAGGAAAATGATTAAAGTAGGGATTTGGAGCTTACCCAGGCTTAAAATAGAAGGAATAGCTCAGAAGCTCGAAACCCCAAGCTCTAAGTCTCGAGAATGGTAAAGAAAATGAGCAAAGAATTTATATACCCAGGTGCCGGGTGACGCCAAAGCGGTCAAAAGGCTATTTTAGCAGTCACTACTAAAGAGGTCAAGTACCTCTTTAGTGGTACCCACTAAATTGGACAAAGGCCGCTTTGGCACCTCAGCTAAAGCAGTGGAGGACCATAATAACGCACTTGCACGACTGGTAGTTGGCTGCTAAAGTGGCCAAGTAGAGCTTTATTGCCTGCCGCTAAAGCAGCCAAAGTTGTACTTTAGCAGCCGCACTAGCTGTGGAGACTTAGAAATTCCAAGTCTTTATGGACCCCTCGAGATTCATTTGAAATCTCGAAAACACAAATAAACTATGCTACCCTGTCAAATTCGATGTTCTAGATTCAATGGTGACATCAGTTTTTTGAAAAAATGTTGTTTTCATGGAATTGACCCCCAATACCTATTTTTATGAATCTCCAAACGAGGGTTAAAATAAGATAAATAAGCCATAAAACCACATGAACTATGTTACCAAGCTAAAATCAATCTTTTGAATCTATTGGCAATATCTAATTTGCCATCTAATGCATAGATCAAAAGAAGTTGCAAAGTCAAATTATAAGCCTTTAAGACCATCAAAACCATATTTCACACAAATCACACCAAAATGTATTTGGAATCGTGTTAATCATCCCCATACCTCAAAAATGCCATAATGCAACCACGAAAATGTGTAAAATGGTCAAATCACACAGAAATGAGTATTTTCCATAAATCACCAAAAAAATTGGTCATTACATCATCCACCACTGAAAATCTAGTTTGTCCTCAAACTCAAGGCAGCAGAAATACCTAAATTGGTAAAAAGTTGGGGATAACTACTACATATATGAGACTCAACCTCCCAAGTAGACTCATCTATAGGTCGATGCCTCTACTAGACCTTAACGACAGGGATAATTCTAAACACAATCGGCTAAAATCCCTGACTAGAATGGAGATAGGCTCCTCAATAAAAGACAACCGCTCATCTAATTGAACTGTATCCTAGTGAATGACATAAGACTCATCTGGAATGTAATATTGAAGCATAGAAACATGAAACTAGATGAACAATTGATAAATCTAGAGGTAATATAACTCATAATCCACATCCCCAATATTTTGAAGGATTTGAAAAGGTCCAAATATATGGGGCAAACCTTTCCCGTCTTTCCAAACCTCATCACGCCCTTCATGGGTGACATCAAGAAAGACACGATCACCAGTACTAAATTTCAAGACATGAAGTCTATGGTCCATATAGAACTTATTCCTATCTGTGCTGCTCGAAGTCTATCCTGAATGAGCCTAACTCTATCCAAGGACTCACAAAGAAAATTCGTACTTCAAGATCTAATCTCAGAAACCTCAAACCAACCCACTGGAGAGAGATAACTCCTACCATACAAACACTCAAAATGAGTCATCTCAATACTTAAATGGTGGTTATTACTATATGCAAACTCTGCAAGAGCTAGATAATGCTTCCACTGACCTCCAAATTCAATCACATAAGTAGAGCATATCCTCTAAAACCTAAATAGTCTGCTCTAACTGACCATCAGTCTGGAGGTGAAATGTTATACTAAGATCAACCCAGGTACCTAACTCCTCCTAAAAAGCCTTCTAAAATTGAGATGTGAATACTGAACCTTGATCCAAGATTATAGACACTGGCACACTATAAAAACACACAATCTCATGAATATAGCTATGAGCCAGCCTCTCGATGCTGAAATAAAACTAAACCAAAATAAAATGGGTAGATTTTGTTAATTGATCTATGATAACTCAAACACTATCAGTACCATGAGATGTATGAGGCAACCCAGTCATAAAGTTCATAGTAATTCATTCCGATTTGCAATCAAGAATCGGTAACCCCAAAAGCAAATCACCCAGCCTCAAATGCTCAGTTTTCACCTGCTGGGAACATAGACAACGAGCCACAAAGTCTGACATATACATTCTTATACCACTCCACCAGTAATGTTTTCTCAGATGATGATACATGTTAGTCCTTCTAGGATGGATGAATACCTGGAATAATGATCCTCCTCCAAAATCAATGCCATGAATGCAGGTGGGGCATTGATCAACTTAATGACATGACCAAGAACTCATAATAATTGTACTTAGTTTGAAAAGCTATCTTTGAGATATCCGAAGCTCTAATCCTCAACTTGTGATACTCAGACCTCATATGAATCTTTAAAACAACTAAAGCATCCTGAAGTTGATCGAATAAATCATAAATATGAGAAAGAGGATACTTATTCTTAACTATCACCTCATTCAACTATTGATAATCAATACATATATGCTTAGACACATTCTTTTTATTTAGAAACAAGACACACACAACTAGGTCTGATAAATCCCATATCCAACAACTCCTGCAATTGATCCTTTAACTCTTTTAACTTTCCAGGGCCATCCTATAAGGAGGAACAAAAATGTTCTTGATGCCTGGCTTAGTATTAAAAGCAAAGTCAATATCACGATCTATAAGCATACTAGGAAAATACATAAGGAAAACATCCACAAACTTATTAACAACATGAATCAAATCTAAATAAAGAGGGGAAATAATACTAGTATCATGAATATGCCAAAAAAAAAAATATCCCTTCTCTAACAAATGATGAGGCTGAAGGAAAGATATAACTCTCTTGGGACTCAAATGAAGCAAACCCCTCCAAGCTATCCTTGGCACACCCAATGGTGCTAAATTCATGTTCTTAACATAACAATCTAGGATAACATGATAAGGAGCTATCCCATCTATACCCAAGATGACATCAAAATCCACTGTATTAAGGACAATTAGATCTACCAAAGTGTAATGCCCAATAAAAGTCACAACATATGATTGATACATCCAATCCACCATAAGGTATACTATAGGGGTAAATACATAGATAGGCATATCAAGAGGCTTATAAGAGAATCAGAACCCAAAGTAAAATATGCAAACATATATGAGAAAGTTAATCCAGGATCAAATAGCATAGATCGAAATCTAAAATAAACATGGACGATACATAGCCTAGCACTATTTATAATAGCCACCTAACTGGGTAGCCTTGTGTCTACCACCACAGAAACCACTACATCTAGCCCACACACCTTTAGCTGAACCTCCACTTCTTATAAAAAAATAAGTATAGCTCTTAAAATATAGTGAGGATAGTCCTTGGACACATGGCCAACCTCATTACACACAAATAAAACTCTGTGGTAAAACTAAATAGGAGAAGATATGACGGATCTAGGCCAAAGATGTTAAACAGAAGACCTACAACATGAAATCTATAAGGCTTCCTGCACAGGTATTCCATTATACCCACAAAAACCTTTAGAATCACTGCCTTGAGAAGTATGACCTCCGAACTCACCCTAATAATACACCTTCTTGGTGTCTCCCTAAAATCCTCAAAAATATAATCAGTCATCCTAGCATTATCCATTATACTCTTAATTGATGCTCCTATACTACCATCTAAGTCGTAGCTAGATGAATAGAACATCCAACCCCTTCATGAACTTCTGAATCTTCTCAGACTTGGTGGTAATACTACCATAAGAATATCTAGAAAAGGTATGAAAACGCGCCTCATACTCAATAACGGTTATGGAGCTTTGCTCCAAGTAATTAAATTTATCTATCATCTAATCCCTTATACTGTAAGGCATAAACCTCTTTAAAAGGTCCTGAACAAACTGATCCCAAGTGATCTATGGAGAATCAAAAGGTATGCAACCAAAAAATGACCTCCACCATTCTCTGATGGCATCTCTCAATTGATAAGTAGTATAAGAACCCCATGTGACTCAATTAAACAAAGGTTATGTAATTTCTCATGACAGTCAATCAAGAACTCATAGACATCATCATCTAAAGCACCAGTGAACCTAAGAAGACCTAAGCAAGTAAATCTCTTAAACCTCTTTTAATTCTTAAAAGACATAAATATTCTCATAGAAATAGGAGGCATAATACATATGGCTGGCTGAGATCCCACCTATGGAGAGAACATAGATGAAAGATAAACTCCTGACCTCAGAATACCATACTCAGATATAGATGTTGAATGATACATAACACTCAAAGTCTGTGGAGTACCATACAATGGTGTCAGTAAAATTAGAGGAGTCATACTCGAGATTGAAGAAATACCATAAGAAAACTCTGGCAAAGATAGAGATAAAAAACTCAAGGCTGGATAAACACCAGGTGCACCAATGGAATACCCTCCAAATGGGTCAACAACCTATCTGAAATTGGGGTAGAAGAACTCTGTGGGATCAGAGTAGGCCTCTTAACACTAATATGCTCAACCTGAGGCTTAGGAGATTCCCCTAGTACTACCTCTAGATAGGGAATATCCTTATACCTATCCTCTACCTCAAGCCTATCCATAACTTGCAACTCGCCCGCTAGACTAGACCTTTTCCTTAGATGAAGGCTCCACATCTCAAACCTCACGAGATATAGTCATCACCATTTGCACATAAAAGGTGAAATTCAATAGAAAACACAAGGTTCAAAAGATCTACATGATGAGGAACAAAAATAAGAAAATTTCCTAAAGACATGTTATATCCTCTCAAAAATAGATATGGACATCTATTGTAATACTCTATATTTTCTTAGTTCATTTTATCTCATAGTGCATGCAAAAGAGGCTTAGAACCGAAAAATTTAGCTAAGTGTTGGGGACTTCATCTTATTTTTTGCCTCTTAACTTTGAGAATTTTTAAAGTGACCTTACCAACTGAGACATAAATTTTTGAGTTAATTCATGTTCAAGGATGTAAGGAGCATATCTTGGAAAAGTTTTAAATTTTTCGAATAAGGATTAGGTCATGTTTGGATTTCAAAAAAAGAAAGTCATAGTATATCATCAGGATAGGGTCATTATAGCAATGGATGGCTCATTGCATCACGTAACCTCCTTAATCCTTGTTTCAGTTGCAAATTCTGATGTCTTAGGGGCAGTAGTGTCTTTTCCCCTCAATCCAAGTTGTCATAATACGACTTATATCCAAGTTGTCAAAATTAGCTATCTTCTCTTCAAGAAAACCAAGAACTTAAGCTTCCCAATCTAAGAACTTTCAAGAAAACTTTTGAGATTGTGTTTCCCTTCCAAGTGTAAACGTCAAAGGTATGTGTGACATTTATCTATGGTTTTCTTTCACCATGGAGTCCAAGAATCCCTTTTTAAATGCTAAATTATGAGTTTTATATGTTTTAAATGAATTATCTCCATGAATTACTTGTTATTTTGATTTCAAGTTAAGATTGTAATTATTTTCAAGTAGGATAGATTCTAATATGTTTTGGATGTTGAAGTTCCCATGTCATGTTCATATAATTCAGGATAAATCTTCAAATTATGGTTTTTGTCATGTAATCATGTTATCTCATCATGTTTAAAAGCATCCCCATGTTAAAGCCTTAATCCCCATGTGTTTGATGAAATGCCAAAGAGTATGATTTTATAAAATGATTCCCCATTATAGTTTTTCAAAGCTTTTGTGTACATTCAGTGTTTGGGGTTATGAATACCCGATGCTTAGCTGTTTACAAAGTCTTAGTACATTCAGAATGATTCCAGATATATCATGAGCATTACCAGTTCTTTAGTCATTATAATCAGCTTAACTTAGCCTAGTTAGTATTCTAGTGTCATTCAGTTAGGAGTAAGATTCAGCACCGAGCGAACCTAGGGATGGGGGCTCATCCATCAGTTAGGACTGGGTTCTTATGAGCAGTCCCTAAGTTCCAAAACTACGTAACCAGTGTAGGATTATGAAATTTCACCCGCCAATTTAGGACTGATAATCTCTTAAGAGGTCACCCACCAGTTTAGCACTGATAATTTCTTTGGCGTCACCCACCAGTTTAAGACTAACTCACAACCATTGTTAGTACCCTTGGCATGGTACTAGCATCCTTCCAACTAGGGTCATAGGTTGGACCCCAATCAACTTAGACTGGGGAATGTCAGTTAGATGATACCTCCCACAGTTTTAGTTTCAGTATTCAGTTTAGTTTTGCTTAACTATAGCATACAATTTATCAATAATTCAGTTATTAGATTTTAGTATATCATTTTATAGACTATTTCAAAATCATGTTATATGCTTGGTCATGTATTCATTGATTTTATAGCTTTCACGTATTTATTCAGTAATCTCATGCTATTCATTCAGTCTTTACCTCATACACATAACCCATGCATTTTAGCCTAACCTCATCTGATATACCAGTACATTTAAAGTATTAATCGCATACTCATTTTTTGCGCTATGATATTTAATATCATAGGTTCAAACTCTAAGTTTCCTGACCACGCTTAGATAGATCAACTTATCAGTAGTAACAGCAGTGGTGAGTCCTCATCCTTCGAGGATGATTTTATCTTATATTCAGTTATGACAGCAGTTTTGTTGTTTATTCAATCGAAGTTTGTTGTGGG
Source organism: Capsicum baccatum var. pendulum (assembly GCA_030864225.1). Lineage (NCBI taxonomy): Eukaryota > Viridiplantae > Streptophyta > Magnoliopsida > Solanales > Solanaceae > Capsicum > Capsicum baccatum. Next base: position 222,212,830 of record CM061556.1, read on the forward strand.
TTTTTCCCATCAACTCCAAAGTTAGCCACCTTTAGAGACTTTCAGCTATTCAAACAGCTAGTTAGTTTATCAGTTGTTTTACCAATATTCTTAGTATGTCTTCAGATGTTCAGATTTATGATTCAGTATTGTTTTCAGTATTTAAAACCTTATGGTATTATCAGCTATTTCTGCATGTGTCTTTTATTATCAGTATATTATTTAGTTCTTACAACAGGTACCAGATCATGGGTTAGCTTGTTGTCACTTGTGACCGCAAGCACCGTTGTCACGACTAGGGGTAGCCTCGGGTTGTGACATCTATGTAACAATCTACGAAACTCTATTAGACACATCATTCACCATTGAGACCAATTAATCTAGTTGTTCTGATGCCAATTTGTCATGACCTAAAAATAAAGGATCGTGATGGCACTTATCGCGGAAAGCCCCAATAAGTAAGTCTATCATCAAAACTGATATGAAGTGAAAGATAAAATAAAAACCCAAATCAAGACTCTTAAAATAGGGTTGAACCATACAAATATGATAATAGTGTAAAAATACAATCAAGATACCAAATCAAATTCCCAAAACCTAGTGTCATAGTATAAGAACTAACTAAATACAACTCGATGTCAAAATATATATAACATATCCAAAAAGTAACTCTGTCTCTAAATACATGAAGGACATAGTCTAGATAAGAAAACGTAGTAATCAACTCCAGATGCATAGATCAATTGCTACCTCGAATAGACTCCTGGTACCACCTGAATCAACTATCATGCAGCGCACTCGTACCTAGAACCGCACCAAAAGGATGCAGTAGGAGTGAGTACGGTCCACTTGTACTTAGTAGATATCATAGGCCGACTGAGCAAAGTAGAAAATAAAGAATACGAAATACATACTAGGGGCATGTCACCTGCAATCAAAAAATATCCCAAATGGTAGATCACACCGTCTCTACTAACAATTTTTCCATATTCACATATACCAGATGTAAACATGAGAAACAAAATACAAATATACAAATATAGCACCTATATATATGGGAAGATGTACACATAAACAGATATCACATCAAAGATAATAATACTACATAGAATGAGCATAATATATGTGGATATCCAATTTTGACCTCTTAATTTCCCTCTTAGGCTGCTATTTTATCAAATTATTAATTTTGAATTAAAATATTTTTTCTACGAATTATTTTATCATCGAATAAAATTTGGCATGTCACATCCATAATTTGAAGTATAAAAATTAATTTATTGTTGTTTAATTATCATTATTAGAATTTTTTTAATTCAAGTATGATATTTAGACGTAATTTGTTAATATTTTTGTTTAATATCACATTCGCAGTCTACAAACAATTGGTATTAATAAATTATTATTATTATTATTATTAATATAACATTTCTTTAAAGTCATAATAATAATAATTTATAGCATTTAATTTATTGTCGTCATCAATTTTAAAATAATATTTTACGTGTCATTACTTTTTGAATGATTTATTTATATTAATAATTTTATTATTATTATTATTATTATTATTATTATTATTATTATTATTATTATTATTATTATAGCAACCAATTTAATTTAACTCTTCTACATTTGATTCTTAAACACTTTTGTACTCTATTGATGTCAATTTTAATCAAAATTGGTATCAATTTTGACCAAAATTTAAATAAAATTCAAATTTAAACCCATTTTTAAATTATTTTAATCTCATACTTTGATCAAAATGGATCCAATGACTGAGATCATATTAACATCCTCTTTCCTTTTAAACCAAAGAGCAAACCCTAACCTTCATTTTTCTCAAAAGAGCTGCAACTCCTTCTTTCTATCTCCTTTTTCTCTTTCTATCAATAACTATAGCTATCGAAGCCGGCTAGCCACCACGGATGGAGAAAGCCGGCGTTTCTCTTTCCCCTCTTCCTATCTTTTTTTCTCTCCTGTCTATCCGGTTAAACTAACCAGGTGCGCCACCATATTCTATCAGCGACCCCTCTCCAGCCAGTGACAACTACAAACTACCACCGCTCCTTCTCCCATCTCCAGTTGGTAACTCTTCACCAATAAATGGTTTTTGGCTCCAACCAAACATCGGGCTTCACCGGTAAAACTAACCAGCTATGCAGCTACCACTGTTATTTTCCCATTGCCAAACTAGTCAACCATCCCTTCACTCGTCAAAAAATAATAGTTTCTTGAGAATCCATCCTAGGTTTAAATTCCATGTTTAAGTATAATTCTCAAAACCCCTTTTTATTTTTCTTTATTTTATTTGATAGATTTTATGATCTCAAATTGACATAGTTTAATTGTGAGTTTTGTTAAATCTTTTTGTGTTATGTATTTGTCTAAGCATGTATACTGTTATAAGTAAAAATGCCCAATTTTTATGGCTCTTCGTTTAACCTAATTTCGTGAGTAAGCTGTAATTACCCATAAGATCCTAAGCTCAATTCATTTGTAGATGCATGCTTAAGGGGTTTAAGGCTTGAAATTTTTACTAAGTGTTAAGGACTTAGTCATTTTAAAGACCCCTAAACTTCATGCATTTTTATTTTGGTTTTTTCGACCTCGAGATATTGGTTTTTAAGTTGATCCATGTTTATGGAGGTTAATAGTATATCTTAGGAGAGTTTTGGGATTTTCGGATGAGGTTTGGAACGTGTTTGGATAGCTAAAATAATGAGCCAACGCGATAAGTCTGTGGTGCATTGGTATCTCCCATGAGGATAGGGTCCTTATTGTATTGCTTTCTCCCCCAGAAAAAGGGATGCGGTGTGCTACTCTCTCCGTGCATCTCTTTGATTAATGAAATCAAGGGGTAAGTAAGTCTTTTACCCTCAACCCAATTCGTCCAAAACATGATTTTGGGCATTATTTGCCCCATCCACTCAAAATTTCTCTCAAGAAAAAGCCTCTTCCTTCTCAAGAACAAAACCCAAGATCTTTCTTTAAGAATCCAAGAGTTCAAGCTCCCAAGTCCAAGTAATCTTCAAGAACCTAACAATTGAGGTATATGGGGTATTCATTAGTGGGTCCCTTTAACCTATTGAACCCAAAAACCTTTTCTTTGTTTAAAATATGGGTTCTTGTTTTATTATGGAGTTTTATATGTTTAAGATGGGATAAATTCATGTCTTTCCTGCCAGTTAAGGGTTGACGCATATCTCATGAGAGCACCTGCCAGTAGAGGGTGACTCCCTAGTCTTTCGGGACACCAGTTTAGTGGATCCGCACAACCAGTGTTAGTATCTATGGTACGATACTGACGCTCTTCCAACTGGGGTCACAGGTTGGACCCAATTAGCTCAAATTAGGTCATGTCGGTTATATGATACCTCCCACAGTCTCAGTCAGTATTTAGTATGTCTCAGCTCAGGTTTTCTTGACCAAAGCATATGGATTTTCAGTTATTCAGTTATACAGAATTTAGTCATTCAAATTAGGGATTGTCTCAGAAACATGTTTATGCTTGGTATTGCATTCACAGATATTACATGTTCTTGCATTTTAGTCAGTCCTTATCTCACCTACTAGTACATTCAAAGTATTGATCGCATATTTTTCTTCTCGCTATGTTATCTTATAATATAGGTTTGCATGCTCAGTTTCCCAACTGCTCTTAGACAGCTCAGCATTACCCAATAACAGTAGTGGTGAGTCCTCATCCATTGAGGACATGATATGTTTTCATAGTTATTTCAGTATTTCCTTATATTTAGTTAGTTGGAGTTAGTTGGGGGTTTGTCCTATCAAATCCTCATAATATTTAGGGGCTTTTAGAAAATCAGTTAGACAGTCAGTCAATTCTTTTAGTTTTTATCAGTTGTTTCATACAAACGATTTAGTTTCTAGTACTTTTATTAGATATTTCAGACATATCATTGCTACGTATTTCAGTATTCAGATTTACAATATCTTATCAGTTTATTTTCCAAACATGTGTTGTATTGCCATTTTACTCAATGCTCACAATAGGTACCAGTTCATGGATTAGCTTGTGGTCAGTTATGATCGTATGCACCGTTGTCTTAACTAGGGGGTAGCCTTGGGTCGTGACATGAGCATTGATTTGGCCTTGTCAAAAGGCATGATAATTTACTACTGAAATCATGTAGAAATGGATGTCGGAGGCTTAATTTTGGTACGTTTGAATATGAACTTGTGTTTGTGATGTACTGTTTTTTTGATATTATGATATTTTGGTGATCAATGAAACTTATGTTGTATTATTGGTATTGATTCTTTTTATTGTGATTTGGGTTAATACTGATTTTACTCATCTAATTATGGAATATTATAATTTGACATGTTATTTGCCCATATATGGAAAAGGAAAATACCTTTTGATTGACCTTGCTGAATATTCAGTTTCACTTACACAATTGATTTAGTCCTCATATTAAAGAAAATATCTTTAATTGACTTTGCTGATTTTTTTTTTGAATTTTACGTGATTTTCTCACTTGATTGATTCAACTTTGTAAGGAAATTATCCCTTTAATTGATTTTCCAAAATATTCAATCTTCCTTTTATTGTTTGGACTTAATTTTGTATGACTGGACAACATTAACTGAAAACTGATAGTATTCTTTAATTATGGAAGGAAATGAGATTGATTGATTTTTTTTCCTTTTTGTTGCCTTGACTGAATTTTGTAGTTAATTGATTAAGTGTGATTTTATAGTTATGAAAAATATTATGGATTGATTACACCCAAATAATCTTTTTTCTTTTGTCACCAGGACCATTCCACTATCTAAAGACCCCTCCTCTCATTGCATAAGTCACTTCTTCTTGACTACTACTCTCTCAAAAATAAAAAGGAAGAGACTACTAGCTATTTTCTAATACAAAGAGTAAAAAAAATATTTTCTCACATTCGTCGGTGTTTTCAAATTTTAACGAAGCATTTGGCTTACCCATTGTTGTAATTGTTGCTTAACATATTCTTTATGACTCATTTGCTGCTCACTGGTAAGAGTCTAAATGATGCAATTTTTCATTTTTAGATGGCTTTACTATGTTGTGGAATCATTAGAAAACATACCTATAGGGACCAATTCAAAATAATTATTCAGTATTTGTCATTGCTTGTTATGCATTTGTTTCACCATTTCTGTGTTTGGAGGTGTTCGACTCTTTCTTTTTGTGTTTGCTTTATTTTTTTTTGCTTGTATATGACAAGTGTCTTTAAAGATGTTTTGGGGTGTGAAGATTTTCTCCGGGGGTTTGGAGATGGGGCGACCTATTCCTCTTTAGTTTAATTTTTCTTTCTTTCAATTTGGTCTGTAATAATGTCTTGTACAAACCTCAATAATGAAATAATAAATTATGGAATGCATGGGAGCAGGTTTTATGTGCTACGTGAATAATTTAGGCAAACATAATTCAGGATGATTAAACATAATTCTCTAATGATTAATCTGTTTTTATTTAAAATGACAATTTTTTGCGATGACATGAATCACTTTCTAGTTAAATGGCAATTTTCTGCACGACACAAATCAGTTTTTGGTTAAAAATTTGCTTGGCAATTTTCTGCAAATTTTAGTAAACTAGTTTTAGCTCTTAAATAGTTCTTAGCAATAGTAAATACTCGAGTTCAACTTTTCAAAAGTTAGTTCTCATCATTAAATTATTTTCATTATTTCAACACATTGAAATATTTTTATTATTTTCAAGTTAACAATGATTCTTTTATTCATGTTTAGTATATTTAATTGATAAATCAGATTAACATGCTTTTACTTAATTTTACCCACATGTTTCTTTACCTATCACTAGATTTCACCATGGTAAGTAGCATATTGTCGGTTAACATTGTGTGAATCCTTTAATTGCATCGATTGATTCACTTATCACTTAGCATCGTACCTATATGATTTAACTAATTTCCGACATAAGAATTAGTTGTTCAACACTTTCAGATATCATGCCTATATGTTCTAAAACGAGTAATTAGTTATTTAGTTAATCACTTAACAATCTTTTAATTAGCCAGTAGGCTTAATTGAAACTATTGAGTGCTACCTGTTGTCCAATGTTGTTCAACTTGTTTCCAATGTGCTTTATCGTGATTTGAGTCTAACTAGGAAGCCTAAGTTTATTTGTCTAGACCTAAATCTAAAGTAGAAAAGTACAATACCTCTTAGATGATAGGTTAGGATGGTACGCATTTTAGAGAATACTAATTTTATTTTTTCATCTTTAGAATATTTTTAGGCTTAATAACTAGCCTAGGTAGGGGTGGGTAGACATTCGGAGATGATGGTAACCCAACATGTATTGGTGATGCAACATACGACATAGTCGCCAGATAACAACCCGACTGTTGACTAATAGGTCGGGTAATGATAAATAATTTGGGTGTTGATCCTAATTAAAACCAAATAAATCCTTTGTCCAATCTCGCGAATTGGTTTTTATCTTTCTTTACTTTATATGTTTATTTGCTTGGGGTAATTTCGGCTATTTAATTTAATATAAATGTTTTATTATTAATTGTATTCCTTCTGTCTTCTCGCTTGTCTGAATTATAAGTTTATTCATTTTATCAGTTAGATACTTGGTATTTTAATAATAATTAAACTACATGCCTTTTTTATTCACATTTTTATCATTAAGTAATATTATGTTGATAAAATTAGTGACCTTTGTTTTATCATGTAGAATCCCCATATAAAATATGAATTCGGTCGGACACTATATTTGTGGACCTTGAAAGGTGCCTAACACCTTTCTTTCGAGGTAATTTGAACCCTTACCTGAATTTCTAGTGAACTAGACTAAATAACAAAATAGGTTCATAATTAGCCTAGAACGGTGCCCTAACGCACCTTAATTCGTTAGGTGGGGACTCTTCACTTTTTAAGCAATTCCAAAAAGAGATGTCACGTTGAATCCCGCTTTTCAGGAGAAAAAATGAGGTGTGAAAGAATGGTAACTCTACTGGGAATACTTAGGTTCTAACCATTACGTGTTTGTCTTTTTTGTGGTATTTTATTACTTTTATTTTATTTTTTCATAATCACCTTGTCCCTTCCCCTTTTTTGTTGTTTATTTAATATCGTGATTTATTATTTCTCCATGCCATCCCCACCCTTCTTCTCCCTTTTTGTTGGCTATGTGTTCCAATATTTATTTACTTTTATGTTGCTAAGCATGTTATTTATGTGATATGTGTTACTGCTTTATATAACTGACATTCCATTTATATTTTCCTCCACTTGAAACTTTTTTCTTTTATGAACGGTTGCATGGGTACACAGAAGTTCTTTCCAAAAACACCCTTCAAAAAATGCCTTATGAATCGGTTGATCATCAGTGCATCGAAAGCCATGAGTTTTCCCACTCACAAGTTGTTCGCTTGAGAGGACCATGTATGCAACCACTCTTACTCCTAGAGCCTAATCGTTTATCCCTTTACTAAGGAATCAACATCCTAAAAGCCTAGGATGTTATGTTATAAAGCCTTTTCCTAAGTTCAAGGGATTTTATAATCCCGAAAAGGAATGCTTCATTATTTATTTGCATTTTGAAAGATAATTATGCTTGAATGATGTTATTTTCTCCTTAGGGGTAGGGTAGGCTAATGCTTTTTTTTTTTGTAGATTCAATGGCAACTCTAACTTCTTTTCTAAGGTTTAATATGGTTGGTCCATGCCACCACACATGGAGTTTTGGTGGTTTGGACTTAGGGTATCATGGGAAAAGCATGGTAAATAAAGCATTGAAAAGCCTGTAATCTCTTATGTAAGTCACCCTATGTAGGAAACTCTTTCAAGAAGCCACTGCATTTTGGTATGAGTCAAGGTCAGTTTCAGGTTTGGCTGGATATGTGGAAAACAATTATGTGCCATCAGAGATGAGGTGGCAAAGAGCCGGTGCTATCATCCCAAAGAGTGTCACTCTATAGGATGTGCACAACAAATTGGATCTTCAAGGCAGTAGGATGGTGTCATTTGTGATGAAGTCCTAGATTCCTAGAAGCTACTTGATTGATAGGTTTGGGCACAAACAAGGGCAAGAAAAATATGAAGCAGAAAGAGTCTTTGCATTTATTGTCTACTTTTTAGGAATAGTAGTGTTTCCAAATGGAATAGAAGAAGGGGTACATACCCGCATAGTTACTATTTTCGATGCTTTGTGCAATGGGTATGAAAAGGGCCCTTGCACTATTGTACCTATGATAATAGCAGACATATACCAGGCCTTTAGTTGTTGCAAAAATGGGCCAAGCATTTTGAGGGGTGTAACTTGCTACTATAGATATGGTTGATAGAACATCTTCAAAAAATTTGTGGTGTACAAAACATGAATAAATCGATTGGAACTGATAACATTATTGCATATAAGATCCGAGTCACAATAGGAGTCAAAAAGATAAAATGGTCGAATGAGGTGGAAAAGTTGGGGCAAATAATGAGTGCTTTGACCGAAGACTCTGTTCAATAGATGTTTTAATGGTTTCCTAGCATAGATTTTGTGATCTACACTCAGCATCATGACTACCTAGTTTTGATTGGACTTCATGGTTTGCATCCATATGCTTCTTTCAGAGTGATGAAGCAAGCAGGGAGGAAGCAAGTAATCCCAAGCGTCACCAATATGGACGCACATCAAGTAGACTACAAAGACAATAGGATTCCAAATGCTAATGAACTTCCTAAGATTAGGGGAAAAAAGACTTATCTAGACAAGAAGAGCATCGAGTCAAACAGATATTAAGCAAGCTACACAATAAGCTACATTGAATGGTTACATCCCAACCTAAAAAATAAAGTGACTCTAGGCATCAAAAGGGGTAACCATGTTAGTGATAAGGAAGTTGAGGAGCAAGTTTTCTATCACAAGTTTAAGGAGAGGTCTTTGGAATCCAAAGCATGCCACGGTCAATTGAACACGGATAATGCAAAAGAGATCACTGAAATGGGAAAAGAGTTGGAGTTCTGGAAGCACCATGCTTTGATCGGAGAATAAAAGGTGCAAGAACTACATGATGAATTCGACAAACAAGGTAGGGACTATCTTGACATAGTAAAAATGGGAAGAAAGCTACCATTGTCCTATCTCATAACTAGCTATCATCGCTTTGAAAAATCCTTAAAAGCATACAAGAAGGAGAGCTAAGACGATGATGTGTTTAGAATTTAGTTTAGCTTTCATTTTCTAATTTTCTTGTATTTTTCTTTCCTGCAATTTATGAAGCAATTTGCGTTCAATAAAGTTTAGTTTTGGGGTTTATTTATAAGTAAATGACATTATTTTATGACATCATTCTCTCTCAAACAATGCTAGGCCTACCTCTGGCTAAAAAAAAGGCTCCCAAAATCGGAAACGTTATGCAACATGCTTACTATATGTAAATTTATTTACCTCTTTATACCACTAGCACACTAATTTCTTCATCTTTGTTGTTTTTGTTTTTGTTTTCCCTTTCCTAAAAGGTTGATTTGTGAACTCTGTCCTACCATACCTGATCAAAAGGGGCTTCTCCTTATCCTCCTCCTCTACCAAAAAATCTCAAAGGTAAAGAAGTCATGGTAGATCATCATAATATTGCGGACAAAGATGGTCCTAAGTCTGAGAGAGAGAGTGTCGCTGGGCAGAATAAAATAGTATTGAAAATGGAATATAGATTTTGGAGTTACAAGGGGAATTGGCGCAAGTACGAAACTTAGCCAAGCTTTCTATTAACCTGAATACTTCTGAGTTGTAAGCTGACAGTTAAGCCATACCAAAATCCCAAACTCCTCCCAATCATCCAATGCACCCCCCCTTGCGACCTCAAATTCCCACAAACGTCAAAAACCTCCCAAATCGCATCCCAAACAACCAAAATATTCCAATTCCTATATATGTGCCTACTCAACATGCCCAAGATTCCAAATACTCCACTTATCTATCTCCACAAAAGGCTCTAAATGAAAACATATACCACCATAATCTAAACCTCATATACATTGAAAACCTTTCACTTACCTATCCTCAACTCACATTCGAGCCTCTAGAAAATGACTAGACAATGCAGTCTGGAGTTAAGATACTAAGATAGTTAGAAGGAAGTAAGGGATCAAAATGACTTAGCTACGAAGAATTTTCTATTCACCCGAACGTGGAACTAGAGGAAGGGTACAAACCTCCTAAGTTTGAGTTGTATAATGGGACTGGAGATCCCAAGGTGCACTTGCGCATGTACTGTGATAAATTGGAAGGAGTATGGAAGAAATAAAAGATAAGAATGAAGCTAGTCATGAGAAGTCTCACTAGGGAGGCTCTCATGTGGTACATGGAACAGCATATGCAGAAGTGGGACGGATGGATAGATATGGCCTCTGATTTCGTGGAGCAATTCAAATATAATACTAACAACACTCCTAATTAGTTTTACATGCAAAGATTAAGAAATAATCCAAATAATTCATTTGGATACTACATCATGAGATAGAGGGTCGCGGCTACAAGAGATTGACCACCAATTGAGGAGTATCAAATGAAGAAGTTCTTCATTTGAGCACAAGAGACACAGTTCCTTGATAAATTGCTAACAGTCATGGACAGAAGTTTTCTTGAGGTCGTCAACATAGGAGAAATGTTCAAATAATGTCTCAAGAATGGTAGTATCACCATCCTAGATTCTCTGCAAACTACTAATAAAGTTTTCCAAAATGTAAAAACCACAGAAAATAAAAAGAATAAAGAAATAGGGGTGTGATGGCAGCCCAACCTTCGAAGAGCATTCTAAGTTATCAAACCCTTACTCTACCTCTTTCACCTTACCCACAAACTCCAACACCACATCTCCTTATCCATTACAACCCTCAATGCCATATCATACCCCACTATATCAAATGCGCCCATAATTCATAAATCTCTATTATCCCATATACAATGCATAACCAACCCATGCCCAAGCACACCAACCAATTCATGTCAAAATACGTTAACCCTCTCTTATTTCTTCTGCTAAGCCTGCTTCCAAACCCAAAGCCAATTTTAAAAAGAAATAATATACATCTTTATCTGAACCCATAGATCAATTATATGAACAGTGCAAAAATTAGGTTGCATGCAACCATTTTGGCTGTAAAGGTCGATACTAAATCTCTGCGGTATCGACATAACCATACTTGTGCCAACCACTCTGGGATGAGAGGACATCCCATTGAGGCATGTTTTGTTCTGAAGAATAAGATTCAATAGTTGATCAATACCAAAGTCATTCAGTTGAAGGATCCAAAACCGAATGTTACCAAAAATCCTTTCCCAGACCATTAGGGAAATATGCTCGACATTGATAAAGATTAGACTTGGAGTACACCATTTGGTTTATTGAAAAAAAATAGACACACTTTGAAGTTGAGGCGGTCATGCCGAGAACTTCCTTCACTATCATTAGAGCTTTCTCGACAGTCTATAACCCTCATGCGATTCCATGGAATTATGAATGAAATATTCTTGGGAAGGAAAAGGTAGCTAAGTCATATGTCACACAAGGTATGACTAGATCAGGCAAAGTATATATATCCAAAAACTTATTCCAAGGAAGTTCAAGTAAGGGAAATCAGCCTGCCATTGAAGTTGATGAAGATGGCATTTGGAGTATTTGGAAGAAGATACAGGCTAAGGAGTATTCTGTAGCACAACAACTAAATAAGCCCCCATCCCAGATATCCATCTTGACATTATTACAGACCTTAAAAAATCATAAAAAGTCTTTGATGAGAATTTTGAGTGAAGCATACGTACCGGCTACTATAACAGGTGAGAGATGGGTCATATGGTGAGGCAAGTTTTTGAAACCTACAAAATATCCTTCCATGATTATGAATTTCCACCTGAAGGTAGATCACATAATCGAGCTTTATATGTCATGATGCAGCATGAGGAAAGAATGATATCCCAAGTATTGATTCATCTAGGATCAGGACTAAACAATTGTTTTTTGAATACTTTGACACGGTTAGAGGTGGATCTGGCCAAAATGTAAACCTAAAAAATAAAAGTGACAGCATTCGATGACTCCCAAAGAAACACTATTGGAGAGATCATACTGGACATAGTGATGGGTCCAGTTATTTTCCCAATAACCTTTGAGGTGATGGATATTTCTTCCCCTTATGACTTGCTGCTCGAGCGCCCTTAGATTCACGCAGCTACCGCTATCTCCTCTGCACTTCACCAGTGCCTCAAGTTTGAATACGACCACCAAAAATAGTGATACATAAGGAGAGAGGATATCCCATATAAGATATTAAAGGAAAGAATAGTATCGATAGAGAGATATTTTATACTCTCGAGTTGGTCAGAAGCATTGAAAGAGGGTCGCACAGTAGGGCGTTGTGTGTCACAGTACGGTATGAGGAAAGAATAGTACCCCAAGTATTAATTGATCCTTGTTCTAAGGTGAACATCTGTCCTTTGGCTAACCTGATACTGTTGGAAATTGATCTGGCTAGGATGCTACCTTGGGTAAGGATATTAAGATCATTTGATGGCTCTCAGTGAGGCACAATGGGGAAATTATGCTAGATATGAAAATAGGCCCTGCTACTTTCCCTATAATCTTTTAGGTAATGGATATTTCCCCCTCTTACAACTTATTGCTTGGGAGGTCGTGGATTCACATGACTGATGCAGTCCTTTCCACACTGTACCAATGTCTTCGATTTGAATATGGCCATCAAAAAGTGATGGTGCTGGGTAAGAGAGGACAAGAGGGTCTTGACTCTTTGGAGCTGATTGGAAACGTCAAAGAGGACATATTGAGCAACATGCAACCACAGAAACTACTGGATGCTCTGAGCAACATACATTGGCTGATATATAAAGAGGATAAGGGTCTTGATACCAGATTACAAGGGATAGTTGACCCTTTAGATTTCGCTAAGAAGAAGGACACTTTTGGGTTGGGATATATAATTGATGGTCAGACAATCAAAGATGGGAAAATGATTGACTCTGCACTATCATTGTACCAAATCTTTAACTCTGTAGGATTTTATGATAATGGTGAGAACGAGAAAAATAAAATATTAGAAATGCTCAAAGATCTCTTCATAACGGAGGACACCTCCATTGCTCCTAAGGAAATATGAGATGGAGGACATAGAAGTAGATGTGGTTATTGAAGGGAAAACTTGGAAGAATAGGGGTGAAAAATAATTCTCAAAAAAAGTATATGAACAAGGTAAAGGTTTGGGGTCAAGGCTGAAAGGGATTGTCGAGCCCATACAACTACAGCTTATGATGACCATATTCGGCTTAAGCTTTGAGTGCACTGTAGAAGAGTAACTCAAATGGAGGTATCCTCAGAAAGGTTACTATAACCCTCTTCCAAATTTCTGCTTGTACTAAATGAGACTTTCTACTTTGTTGGATTTACGGGCCATAGTGAAGAAGAGATTTTGGAGAGCCTGAAGTTCCTTTTTCTGATCGAGGAAGATGGTTGTAATGTTATCATCAGCAAGGAGGGAGGAGCCCCCAGTTAGATCCATGGATAGAATATTACAATCAGCAACTGGACTTCCACTTCATCTAGGCATCGTCGGGCACTTGGGTAAACTTGACATATTTTTGATGTTTCCAGTATTTACTTTTCTTTTCAAATAAATAAACTCGATGTTCGAGATATTTTGCAATTTTGGTTTTCTTGTTTTAAACACTATGATTGGAAACATTTTAGCATTATTAATAAAAGTCCCCTTCTTGGATTAATCGATTGTTTTTTTTTTATTACATTAAATTGCCTTTGAAAATATTGAATTTGATACTGTGACATACAACGAGACTATACATCATAATATAGGTAAAGTAGAAGATGTGGAGGAGGATGAAATCCCAAAGGATTTTGTTGGTAAAGTTGAAGACTTCGAAGATAAACCTAAGGCAAACCTCGTAGAATTCAAAATAGTGAACATAGGGGATTCTAAAGACATAAAAGAAACTCGTGTCAGCGTTCACTTGACTGTGAATGAAAAAAGAGGAATACATTTGGTTCTTGAAAAAACATTCATACGTCTTTGCTTGGCCCTACGCCGACATGATAGGACTAAGCACCTCGATAGTATCTCACAGATTGCCCATCGATCCAACTTGCCTCCTATCAAGCAGAAACTTAGAAAGTATAAGACCGATCTAAGTTAGAAAATCAAAGAGGATATCTCAAAGAAGATTGAAGTTGGTATCCTTCGAGTGACAAAGTATCTGACCTGGTTGACCAATGTTGTGTCGGTCCTCAAGAATGATGAAAAGGTTAGAGTTTACGTGGACTACAGGGATGTCAACAAATTATCTTGCTCGATAATTACGCTAGGCATGAAACACATTATTTGTGGATTTGTTTGTCGGTTATCACTACATTAAAATGCACAAGGACAATGCTGAGAAAACAACCTTCATAACTCGCTAGGAAGTTTACTGCTACAAATTCATGTCGTTCGATTTGAAAAATATTAGACCTGCATACATAAGGTCAATGACTTCTCTATTCCATGACATGATCCGCAAGGAAATCAAGGTCTATTTAGACGACGTCATTATCAAGTCAAAGAAGGGTACGAATCATTTGGAAAATCTGGAGAAGTTCTTTAAAAGGTTGAGGAAGTACAATCTGAAGCTAAACCCAACAAAGTGTGTCTTTGGAGTTCCTACAGGGAAGTTTTTGGGCTTTATCTTCAATCGTAGGGGTATAGAATTGAATCCAACCAAGATCAAATCCATCCAGGATCCTCCTCCTCAAAATAGCGAAAAGGATGTGATGAGTTTCTTGGGTCGCCTCAACTACATCAGCCGTTTCATAGCCCAATCCATGATTATCTATGAGCCAATTTTCAAGTTGTTGAAGAAAGATGTTGCTATAGAATGGACCACAAAGTGTCAACAGGCATTTAACAAAATCCTGGATTATCTGTTAAGTCCTCTTCCCTTTAGTTCCTCTGATGATAGGCGAAATTACGCGCCTATATCAATATATTTTGCCCATATTTTAGCCTAGTTTTGAGAACAAATTATATATTTCATGCACTTTTAGTCCTTTTTCCTATAAATGAGCTAACGAACATGATTAGTAAAGTTTCAGGTATAAATGATGCAAAATTCAGCATTTTATGGCTTACTTGACGCAAAAGAAAGCTCACGAAGGAAGGAAAGGGAGTTTACACGCCTAAGGACCAAAACTGCTGCATGGAAAATCTGTCCCGGGCTAAAACAGCATTTCTGAAGACTTTGGGGACCTGGACCAAAACTGCTGCATGGAAAATCTGTCCCGGGCTAAATAGCATTTCTGAAGACTTTGGGGACTTACAGACACAAAGATGGATTTTGACAATGATACATTAACCTAGTACAATTGGGTTATGTATTTCATTAGTTTAGTTGGATTAGGAGAATGTTACATTAACCTAGTACAAATGGGTTAAGTATTTCCTTAGTTTAGTAGGATTTGGTTATTTATTTCATTAGCATAGTAGGAGTAGGATAGGAGTATTATAAATACCCTATCATGCTAGAGATTTTAATCAAGTCCTCCCTTAGTGGAGAGGCAAGTCCTCCCTTAGTGGAGAGGCAACTCCTCCCTTAGTGGAGAGATACATTCAACTATTAATTTTCCTCCATTCTTCTCATCTTCCACCACAAACACTTCTAATCTATTCTTCTATTCATCTATTCCACAACAAGAGAATCGTTACTTGCTAGGGAATCACCAAAACCACACGCCTATCACCTACTTCTCACGCCATCAACCATGCAAATCGTGATATCCTTCGCATTCATGGGTAACTAAACTTCTCTGTTGGGGTTATGGAAGCCGTATGAGATACTATCTATTGTTGTGAATTTGTGAGTTCGAGACACGTATATTGCTTATATCATTATTCTCTTCATCTTAATACAAATTCTTGTGGCTGCAGACGCATAGAATAACGCCAGACTAACATTTAACTTGTTCGAGAGAAAGGTTATTTGTCTGGAAAAGAGATAATGTCAAGGTAGTAGGACACCATTTCCTATTAAAAAGCTAGTGCCGTAACTGGACTAACCTCTTGGAGAATTTGTACCGTTAGACACGCTTTAAGCTCGAGAGAGTTAAAGTGAAATAGTCCTTGTTCAGGTCGAGAGACGCTTGGATTTACCATCGACTACAATTCTCTATAAGCAATTGCATGTCAAGACTCTACACACTCATAGCCAATAGAGACGTATACCTCAGAAGGTGGACATAACCCCAACGCTTCAATTCTCATTGTTTCACAACCTACGAAATACTCTCTTTTTACTTTGCTATTTTCAGCTTTTATTTCATTACTTTGGTTACTTATTACAATCCCCCTTCTTACGAGACTTGCACCAAAAGTCTATTAATTTTGCTTACTCGTTGGCCAAGCTATTCCCTGTGGGATCGACACCCAACCCAGGTTGGGTTCTATATTTGCTAACGACCGCTTTACACTCAAACGAGAGCTGTAGATTGAGCGTTATCATCCTCCAAAACCAAGTAGGTCGATATTATTGTATTTTTTAGTAGTGGATAATGCCTTTGGTTATATCTTGGGGAAACATGATGAGACAGGCAAGAAAAAATAGGAAATCTACTACATAATCAAGAAGTTCACTTCAATTGAAGCTCAATATTCTTTATTAGAGCGCACCTGTTGCGCTTTAACTTAGGTAGCTCAGAATTTAAGGCACTACCTCTCGGCATATACTACTTATATGATCTCCAGAATGAATCCACTGAAGTACATATTCCAGAAACCAATGCCTACTGGAAAGCTGGCCAAATGGCAGATATTGTTGAGTGAATTTGACATATTCTTTGTCATACAAAAGGCATAAAGGCACATACATTAGCGAGCATTTGGCTAAGAATCCTATGGATGATGAGTATCAACCATTGAAGATTACTTTCCCAATGAAGAGGTAGCATTGTGGGGAAGATATCTTCGAAGAATATAATGGTTGGAGATTATTCTTTAATGAAGCCACAAATTTCAAGGGAATGGATATTGGAGCTATTATGATCTCAGAAACCAGTCAACATTATCCTGTGTCATCCAAAATCAAGTTTTCTTGCACCAACAAAGCTGAATATGAAGCTTGCATCTTGGGGCTTCATTTGGCTATTGATTTGAATATCAAAGAGATATTGGTATTGGAGATTCGAACTTATTAATTCATCAGGTATGAGGTGAGTGGGCCATCAAGAATACAAAGCTCCTACCTTACGTGGAGTGTGTGCAAGAACTATGCAAGAAGATCCATAAGGTAGAGTTCAAACATGTCCTAAGGATCTAGAACGAGTTTGCATACGTATTGGCCACCTTGTCCTCCATGATCCAACATCCAGACAAGAACTATATTGATCATATTCCAAACCACATACATGAGCAACCTGCATATTGCTTTCATATTAAGAGAAATAGGATGGAAAACCATAGTATACAAATATACAGGGATATTTGAAGAATGAAAATTATACTGATAATGCAACAAATCTCCAAAAATACACCATTCAGAGGTTAGCCAACCAATTCTTTCTATGTGGAGAAATCCAATATAGTAGGACTCCCTATTTGGGGTTACTAAGATGTGTTGAAGCCGAAGAGGCATCTAAACTGATTGAAGAGGTAGATGCTGGACCTGTGGTCCCCATATGAATGGTTTTATGTTGGAAAAAATATTGAGATCGAATTATTTTTGGCTGACTATGGAAATTGATTGCATCTTATACGTGCAAAGTGCCATCAATGTTAAACTTATGTTGATATGATTCGAGTTTCTCCCAATGAGCTCCATGTCATCAACTCACCTTGGCTCTTCGCAGCTTGGGGCATGGACGTCATTGGTTCCATCGAACCATCCTCATTCAATGTCCACAGGTTCATCCCTTTCGTAATTGATTACTCCACAAAATAAGTGAAGCCATTTCTCATAAATCAGTCACGAAGAAGGTCATGGATGACTTTGTTCGAAATCAAATCATTTGTCGGTTTGAAATTCCCGAGTCTATCATCACAGGAAATAGTACCAACCTTAATAGTGATTTGATGAAAATCACAAGCGAGAAATTCAAGATCAAGCATCAGAATTCCACATCATATAGGCCACAGATAAATAGAGCGGTGGAAGCCGCAAACAAAAACATCAAGAGGATCCTGTAAAAGATGATTGTCAACAGTCGGCATTGGCATAAGGAGTTACCCTTTGTGTTATTAGGATATCGTACTATAATTAGAATATCCACAGGGAATACACCCTATTTCTAGTTTATGGCAGTGAAGCAGTGATACCCGTTGAGGTCGAAACCATAGTTGAGAATCATCTAGGAATAGAATTAAGTGATGATGAATGGATACAAAGAAAATTTAAGCAACTAGCACTCATTGACGGAAGACGAATTAATGTAGTTTGTTACGGTCAACTCTATCATAACTGAATGTCCAAGGATTTCAACAAAAAGGTTAGGCCAAGACCCTTCACACCCAAAAAATTAATTCTAAAGTGGATTTTTATACATCAAGACAAAGCGAAGGGCAAATTCTCATCCAATTGGAAAGGTCCTTACGTGGTCCATCAAGTCTTAATAGGAGGAGAACTTATACTTGCAGAAATGTATGACATAGTTTGGTCTAAGCCCATCAATTCTGATGTTGTTAAGAGATACTACGTGTAATCTTTATTTCATGCCCCTTACATTATAATTGGAACTATGTTTGACCTGATTCCTATTTAAGAGGGATACGTAGGCGCTCCTATCGAGTTCGGTCGCATTATAATAAAATTCTCATTTATCCCTCTCCATGAGCATTGTAACTGGGGTAGAAATTTTTTAGTAGACCTCAAAATTTCTTGATAAGAGAGAAAGACCTTATAAGACGTTGTATTGCGTTGAAACATGTCACAATCAATGATTCAATAATATTTTATTTTTATTTTAACAAATTTTACTGATCACTTTCAAAAGACAACTATTTGTAAACATGGTTTAAAATCATCTATTTTTTTATCTACCCGAGTAAAGACCCGGACGAAGCTCACCATTGAAATGGTGACATCGAGAAGAAGACACTTTCGTCGAGGTAGAGGCACAAATCAACCTTCTCCTTTTACAAACTCACAATTTTTCTTTGAGTGCAGGATTGACAGGTACAGGTGACAGGAATCACTCCACAATAGCTCGAATAGTTGCCATTATAAAGGGACCGTCAGTCGATCCCACATTGCATAAAGAGGCCCGTCAGTTAATCCTACAGTGCATCGAGAAGCCCTACAATTAATCCCAAGGTGCATCGAGAATCCCAACAGTTGATCCCACATTGCATCGAAGGATCCCACATTACATCGAGAGGCCCATTAGCTGATCCCACAGTGCATCAAGAAGCCCAGTAGTTGATCCCACATTTTATTGAAAGGCCCATCAGTCGATCCCACATTACATCAATAAGCCCCATAATTGATCCTACAATGTATCAAGAAGCCCAATAGTTGATCTTATATTGCATCGAGAGGCCCACCAGACATCCACATTGCAGTAAGAAGCCCAACAGCTGATCCCACATTACATCGAGACGCCTGTCAGTCGATCCCACATGGCATCGAGAAGCCTGACAATTGATCCCACATTGCATTGAGAAGCCCCACAGCTAATCCCACAATGCATCGAGAAGCCCCACAGTTGATTCCACAATACAACACACATGCTTTTTTTATTCCCATATTTACGTTATTTTTATCAATTGCTTATCGTTTACGTACCCTAACCCTGGTTATCTAGTATACTGTAAAGTACGCAGGTAATGAAGGGAGGAGTAACAAATAGGAACAAATTTTACTCCTATTTTTAAAATATCACCTATTTATTCATTTGTCGCGTAAAGTCAACTTGAAACTCACCTACCTCAACATTTTCACATCTCTTCTTATGTTGTTGTTTTAAACCCTATGCACTCCTATCTCATCGACCCATGATTTCATTGTTGATGCCCCGATCTGAACATCATTCATTCCTAAATCTAGAACTGCACATGGCCTGAAAAACTAGAGATATGTAGGTGACTTAAAACCAAAGTCTCGACCATACTATTTTTAAAACCACCTTCCGTTACTACCACTCCAACAAATTCTCTTCTCGGTTGGACAGAATTGGCTACTACATCAATTTTCGTTGCTGGACAACTCTTTTATCATTCTTAAGCAACAAAGGGGCAACTGTTAACATCCAATTTTGACATTCCGATATCCCTCTTAAGCTGTTATTTTATCAAATTATTAATTTTGAATCTTAATATTTTTTCTATGCATTATTTTAGTGTCTAATAAAATTTGGCATGTCACATCCATAATTTGAAATATATAAATTATTTATTACTATTCAATTATCATTTTTACTAAAAAAAATTATAAACGTGGTGTTCGGACCAGCTTGCGCGCACCTCAATTAAATTCATGAAATTATTTTTTTTAATCATTTTTACAATTTGTTAATTTAAGTATGATATTCAAATGTAAATAATAATAATAATAATAATAATAATAATTATTATTATTATTATTATTATTATTATAGCAGCCAATTTAATTTAACTCTTCTACATTAAATTTTAAATCATTTTTGTACTCAATTAATGCCAATTTTAACCAAAATTGATATCAATTTTAACCCCTATTTAAAATTCAAATTTAAACCCATTTTAAAGTTATTTTAATCTCAGATGTTGATCAAAACGATCCAACGACTGAGATCATATCCATTTTTAATGAAACATTCAATTTACTCATTGTTGCAATTACTGCTTAACATCTTATTTATTACTTTTTTGCCGCTCAGTGGTAAGTGTCTAAATGATGCAATTTTTATTTTTTGATGGCTTTACTGTGTTGTGGAAGCATTAGAAAACATGCTTATAAAAACCAATCCAAAATAATTATTCGGTGTTTGTCTTTGTTTATTACACCTCTATTTCATTGTTTTTGTGTTTGGGGGTGTTCAACTATTTTTTTTGTTTGTGTGTTTGCTTTATTTTCCTTTTGCTTGTATATGACAGGTATCTTTAAATATGTTTTGGGGTGTGAAGAGTTTCTCCAGGGTTTGGGGATGGGGAGACCTATTCCTCTTTAGTTTATTTTATAGTTAATATATAAAAATGATCTTAAACTTGACACTAAATTATAACTTTGACCTGAAACTTTGACAGTGCACAAATATGACCTTTAACTATTCAAAACTGCACAAATATGACCTTCAATCCTACGTGAAACACGCAAAACTGGGCACGTCCAACTTAAAATCTAAGGGCATAATACATAAATATGACCTTAAACTTTGACAGTACACAAATATGACCTTTAACTATTCAAAACTGCACAAATATGATCTTTAAATGACTCTTCACTATTATTTTTTTATTATTTTCGGCTCAAAGATGAAAATGACATTTAATTTCTTTTGTCATTGAGGAAAAAGAGCAATATTGAAGATTTATTAATTAGGCGGGTCAGCCTCATAAGAAAAAATCGAGCGGGTATGTATATATATTATAAAGCAGATGACGAATTTAAGTTATATAATATATCTAAATATTATTTATTTAAATATTAAATTAAAGATGAAACTATACTAATAATAAAAAAAATACAGTTTTCATAAAACGTTATTAAATTAATGTTATTAAGGATAGTAGTAGTATATTAAATTAACGTTATCAAATTAACGTAATTAAAATATTATTAAATTAACGTTATTAAAACGTTAGTAAATTAATGAGGGGCAGACGTACGTGGTTGTCATGGGGTTCACCCGAACCCCCTCGGTAAAAAAATTACGTTGTATATATATAAGATAGAAAATGTATATTTATGTATGTATATTAATGTTGTACCACATGAAATAAGGTACTTAGATAGCTCAGTGGTGTTATTTACTCTTCTTAGGTGCTTCCTTCAGCCTACTGTGCGGGTTCGATCCCGGCTAGTGGTTGTTTTTTTTTTTAATTAAAAAAAGTTAGGTGTTGCTGCTATAGAAATAAATAAAATAACAATAATAAAAATAATTTTTTTAAATTAAAAAAAAAGTTGGGTGCTGCTACTATGGAAATTAAAAAAAATAACAATAACAATAATAATAAAAAAAAAGACGTTGTTTTAACACAAAAAGCAAAACTTTGACAGTGCACAAATATGATCTTTAACTATTCAAAACTGCACAAATATGACCTCTCTCCAAGTCAGCCCTTTTAATGATGTGGCACCGTGTGATTGGATTACCTTTACACGTAGGCGCGAGTGAGACTCACGTATGGGGTTGCAAAATCGGAGGTAATATTTGTTCAGGTTTTGAATAGTTAAAGGTCCTATTTGTGCACTATCAAATTTTAAGATCAAAGTTATAATTTGGTGTCAAGTTTAGAGTCATTTTTATGTATTGACTCTTTATTTTATCTGTCTTTCAATTTGGTCTATCATAATGTTTTGTACAAACTTGTAATAATAAATTATGAAATGCATGGGGCACGGAGTTTATGTGCTACATGAATCATTTAGGCAAACATTATTCAAAATGATTAATCAATTTATTTCGACATCTAAAGAGCATGTTTTAGGATTAATTACTAATTAAAATCAACTTTGAGTATGTAAATTAACTTGTAACGCGCGTTAAATATATTTAAGTTAGTTTTCAAAATTTAGTTTAACTTTCAGAATATTTTTGGAGGCAATTTAGTTTTAAATAATAGTCACACAATTTTCTAAATAACACAAATCAATTTTCGGTTATATGACAATTTTCTACAACTACATAAATCTATCGTTGTTTAAAATAACAATTTCCTGCGATGACAAGAATCAATTTCTGGTTAAATGACAATTTTCTGCACGACATAAATCAGTTTCTGATTAAAAATCTGTTTGGTAATTTTTCCCAAATTTTAATAAATCAGTTAATTACTCGAGTTTAGTTTTTCAAACGGTAGTTCTCAGTGTTAAATTGTTTTCATTTATTTCAACACATTGATCTATTTTTATTATTCTCAATATAACCAACAATTCTTTTATTTATGTTCAGTGTATTTAATTGATAAAGCACATTAACACTCTTTTATTTAATTTTCTCCACGTGGGTCTTTTGCCTATCACCAAATTTCACCATGGTAAGTATTCTGATGTACATAATTTTAACATATTGTCGGTTAATGTTTTGGCACATTGAATCCTTTAATTGCATCGATTGATTTGCTTATCACTTAGCATCATGCCTATAGGATTTAACTAATTTCCAACTTAAAAATTAGTTGTTCGACACTTCTAGATATCATGCCTATAGGTTCTAAAATGAGTAATTAGTTGTTAGTTGATTACTTAACCATCTTTTAATTAATCAAGAGGCTTAATTGAGACTTTTGTTTGTTGCTTGTTATCCAATGTGTTTTGTTGCGCTTTAAGTCTAACTAGGAAGCCTAATTTTATTTGTCTAGACCTAAATCCAAAGTAGAAAAATCCAATGCCTTTTGGACGATATTTTAGAGAACACTAGTTTTATCTTTTCTTCTTTAGAATGTTTTTAGGCTTAACAACCAGCCTAGGTGGGGGTGTGTAGACATTCGAAGATGATGGTAACACAACATGTATTGACAATGCGATATACGACATTGTCACCCAATAACAATCCCGCTGCTAGCAAATGGGTCGAGTAATGAAAAACAATTTGGATGTTGATCCGAATTAAAATAAAATAAATCCTTTGTCCAATCTCGCGAATTGATTTTTATCTTTCTTTACTTTATATATTTACTTTCTTGAAGTACTTTAGGCTATTTAATTTAATATAAATGTTTTATTATAAATTGTGTCCCTTCTGTCTTCTCGCTTGTCTGAATTATATGTTTATTCGTTTCATTACTTACATCCTTAGTATTTTAATAATAATTAAATTACATGTCTTGTTTATTCACATTTTTATCACTTAATAACATTAAGTTAATAAAATTAGTGACCTTTGTTTTACCATGTAGAATTTCCATGTAAAATATAAATTCGCCCGAAAATCACATTTGTGGACCTTGAAAGAAGTCTAACACCTTCCTTTTAAGGTAATTTGAACCCTTATCCGTATTTCTAGTGAACTAGACCATATAACAAAATAGATTCGTAATTAGCCTAGAATAGTGCCCTAACACACCTTAATTTGTTAGGTAGAGACTTCGCTCTTTAAGCATCCCAAAAAGAGTTGTCAAGTTGAATCTCACTTTTCGCGAGAAAAAATGAGGCACGACAATATACATATGAAATGCAATGAATATGATGTTGATGATGATAATGATGATGTAATAATATCCGTCTACACCTATCGAGCGATGCTCTCGGGTAGGATTCATAGGGGGTCATCAACCCATATACAATTCAATAACCAATAACAATATCCATGACTCATCTCTGACACGTCCCTCAGAAACGGTCTACAATGATGCCACAAATCAGTGTTTTCAGTATTTTCACAGTGGTATCAATGTATCATGAATGAATATGTTATGGGGATGCAATGCTCACAATCAACCAAATGATAATTTCTAATTTCAATCAATATACCAAGTATTTGAACCAAAAATTCACTTAATATTTTAGCAGTCGTTTCCTTTATCATGATAGTTATACCCGAGTTATGGGTTGATATCATATAAATAATGTCTTTCATGCATATTTATTCTGATGGTATCAAACATTGAGTTAATAATCATGAATTATGAACATATTGAGTTGATTTTTGGGCTCACTTATATGTAATTATATGTTGATTGGATATCCTTATTTTGGACTAATTGTGAGCATTACATCTTCATTCTGTACATATACATTTATGAGATACTGGTAACAGTGAAAAACACTATTTTTGAAAAAACAATGAGACACTTTATGAAAACTCTCTTCGTGAACACAAGCTAAATAGGAGAGTTGAGATTGAGGTTGAGATTAAAATATGAGATATAGTATATGGGTCGCAAACCTCTCGTGGATCCTGCCTGTCATTTGCGATCTCGATGAGTGTATATAGAAAGTCGTGTGATGCCTTTCATCATCCCATCCACATTGCATTGCATTTGTATCTTGTTATCTCTTCCTTAGTTTTCTTGACTTGTGTTTAGTTTATGTGTGCTTTCATATGTATGTCAGTGTTATTTCTATTTCTGTGTATTCATCTATTAGAAATGTTAGTGAAGACAATGTGAGATACTATTTAGGACTATTCTGCTTGCTAGTGACATGCTCATAGTATATTTTACTTATCTTATTTCATACTTTGTTCAGTCGTCATACGATACCTACTGAGTATAAGTTACTCATAGTCACCCCTACAATGCCCTTTTGGTGCAGATCCTAGTACAAGTACGATAAGTGGAGGTTGAGATCGTGCTGTTGATTGATGATATTTGAGGTATTGGACCATTCTAGGGTTCAGAGCAGATTTACGGATCTCAGTCTATTTTACTCATGTCTTTTTTTAAATTAGAGATAGATTTTATACTTTTTAGTTTCAAATTTGTATTTAGATTGCTCTTAAATTATGACACCGGGTTTTGAGTGGTTTATTTATTTCTTTTGACTTTCATTTATTTATTTATATATATAGACACACACACTCAATTCGTGATTAGCCTGACATTGTTCTAGAAGCCTCACTTGGGTTCATGTTATTATCGATTATATTTTTTTCATGTCAGTTTGGATGACTGGATTACTTATCACGGTTCAACTGCTGTAAGTGTCATCATGACAAATAGAAGAATGACCCAAGACACATATCCATGTAAGAGTAAACAAATGTACAGGATACACTTACTTGAAGTTATATTCATTCACTTTAATACATCATTCCAACCTGGCAAATGGAGATAAATTGAAAAAATCAGCTGAATAAAGGTCATATTGGAAGCAAGAACCCAGGAGACGTACGATCGGGAGCTAAATCATCAAAAAGAAAGACAATTAGAGGAATAACAGTGATGAGAATCGACTTAGGAAAGAAGAGACGCAGCAGTCAAGAAGGAAAGGAAATCGGATCTTTCATTTTGGAAACCACACTTACACTAAGTGTTTCTTTGTAGTTTTTATTTGGCTTAATTTGTCTTGCTTTATTCGACCCGGGTTGGATTGGGTCAAGTGATGTTGAAACAAATTTTTTTTTTTACTTATTAATAAAAAGCTAAATTAAACAAAAAAAACTATAAGAGTAGGATGACAGGAGTTGCTGAAGAATAATCATCGTTGTACCTATAAATTCCAACAGACTTCCAACATGGCTATATCCCAAGTAGAGATATAGGGTGTGTTTGATGAAAAATGGTTTCATGGAAAAGAAGATGATTTCTTACTTAGTTTTTTATGTTTGGTTGGAGAGTGGAAAATATTTTCTATTGTTTGGTTGGTGAATGAAAAAATAGTTTTTAGAAAATATATTTTAGTGTTTAATTAAAGAGTATAAAATACTTTTTATAAAAATATTTACTCTAAAAAATACATTTTTAGGGTGTGTTCGATATGGGGAGGAAAACATCTTCCAAAAAAATAAGTTATTTCTTACTTATATTCTTGTGTTCATTATGAGAGTAGGAAAATATTTTCTGAAAGTATTTGTATATAGTTAACCAGAAACAGTAAGTACGAATGAGATAAGAAGGGTGGGACAAGAAAAGAGTTTTGAAATTCTTTTAAAACATAAATTAAAAAATTTCTGGGGAGGGAGTTGGTAGGGTGGGGGAGGGGGTCAGAATTAGGTGATAGAAGTAGGTAAGAAAAAAGTTGATTTTTTTTAAAAAAATCAAAAATAACTTTTTTCTTAAAGGAGAGGGAGCGGCTAGTAGGGGTTGGGCGTCTGAGTAGGGGTGTGAGGATGGGGTACGAAAAAAATTAAAATATTTTATAAAATAAATTTAAAAAAAAAATTATTTTTTTAGGGGGGTGAGGGAGGGGGGCTAGTAGGGAGTTGGGTAAAAAAAGTTTGAATATTTTTTGGAAAGGGGATTAGTAGGGTTGGGGGTCGGGATCGGAAATGGAGTAAGAAAAACTTTGAAATATTTTTTTTAAAAAAATAAATACTTCCTCCGTCCTAAATTATGTGTCGTCATTTGACCGGACATGATATTTAAGAAATAAGTATTGACTTTGTTAAAGTTACAAAATTACCCTTCTTAAAGAAATGAGTAATAGTATTTAAAATCAAGTGGGATCACTTTTAATTGAAAAAATAAATATAAAAAAGAAGTAATAGTATTTAAAATTAAGTGAGACCACTAAAGATAAAATTGTAATTGTGTCTTTAAAAACTTACCAAATAAGAAAAGGCGACATTCTTTTTGGGACGAGCCAAAAAGAAAATGGCGACACATAATTTGGAATGGAGGGAGTATATTTTTTGGACGAGGTGGGTGGTAGGGATGGGGCTGGTAGGAAATTAGGTGTCGGGATAAAGGTGGGTGACTTAGAGAGTTGTATGAACATTTCAACTTGAGGGCGAGGTTGAAAGAGAGTTTTGAAAAATGTTTTCCTTACTTTTCAAAGGAAAGTCATTTTCCTTAGATTTGAGGAAAATAAATTGTTTTGAAAAATATTTTTTCAAAAAATTTAAGTCAACTAAACATGACAAAATTGAAAAAATATTTTCCTTCATACTAAACACACTCATAGTAAGTATAGTATCAATACAACTACACGTACTATTAGGTATCATCAGTCGATCAGGATTAGCAACATGTAACATATAGCAAACAAAAGATCATGACAAGCATACATGCTTGATAATTGAAATAGTGAACTTTCATCAACTTCCAACTTACCGTCTTTCCTTTATTACAACATTATTAATTTAACCTCAAAGCGGGACTAACTAGTCATTAATATAATTTCATGAATCAATCTAACCTATATCTCTTACACCCTTACATTTTTGCAACAACTATACACCTTTCTCTCACTCATTAATCCTCTTTCATGATAATCCTCACTCCCTATTCTACTATCATTAACTATAGGAATTTTAATAACCAAGACAATTATAAAGCATCAACTTCGCAAGGAGGGAGACTACAATATATATCATGTATATGACTATATACATAGGGGAATAAGATTTAAACAAAATTCTGGACATGCCTTGTATTCATATCTTGCTGCAATGCACATTAACAACCATCAATTTACAATTAATGCTAACCAAATACGGATATAATATTTCATCTTATAATAAATATAAGTACCCAAGTACATCACTTACACTTAGACAGATTCTTCAACAAGGTTCACCACAATATACACACACACGCGTGCGCACACACTCACACACACATATATATAAGTGTACATTCAAATGCATATGATGAATGTATCCATGCGATATCTATGTATCATCTCAACATCAACAACACATTAATATCATCTTGACATCATTTCAACGTCATCTTATCATGATCTCATTATCGTCATTGATATTATATCTACATTATCTCAGCATCATCATCAACACCAATGGAAATCCAAGATGAAGTTAATAGACACAAGTATGCCCGAAAGCTAGTCACAAACATCCAAATCAAGTATAATCATAGAGCAAATCAAGTATATAACCAACTTAACCCAATACTATATAAATAGACCAGTTAAATAAAAACAAGAACTGATCAAACACAACTCATAATCAGCTGACAATTAAATGTATATTCATAACACTTCAACTCGCAAATGCAACAACAATCCTTTTCATATCAATCCATTTCATGTTATTTAGATACATCATTTACACTTAGATGAGTTCAGTCAACAATAATAAAAAACAATCATATTACAATAGATAAACCTAGCCATCAATCACAAACATATTTGGAGACCAACCAATCAAGTATTCAATTTAAGAATACACATTCCACCAAGATCTATATCTACACTGTAATTCAACATTCTATTTCATTCATCAGTTTATCCCTATTTTATTCTATCAAAATTGGTAAATTTGATTACTAACAGTAATCCTTATATCTAATTTATCACTAAATTCAAGACACTATTTCATTAGCCGAATATTCAATCACTCGGCTCTATTTTACTTGTAATTCTAAAGTCATCCACCTTTACACACTTTACTTCCTAGCACAAAGCCAAACTTGACTTTAAGTTCTTAAGTTATAACTTCTCTTATCGCAATCAATCATCCTAACTAACTTCCAGCAAGAATATCTCATACTTCAAACATACACAATATTGGAGTAACCCTTTTTAAGGTATTAAAGAAGAGTTTTATAGATTTCTACTGCACCTAGTTCCCCTATTGTTACCCACATTTATATATTAAACTTGTAAATTATCAAGTAAGTCGTAGAAATATAAACATTCATCAAGAGATCCATACAAATTACAATAACATACAATTCTATCATTATTACATTAATTCAATATTTTATCCTTCCAAACTCCACGCCCGTAGGCCTAGATATGAAATCTCTCATAAACTATAGTTATTAGACACAACTAATCCAAGTCTACTACATATTAAACCATAACCTACCTCGATCAAAGATCTTGGAACAAGTAACCCGCACCAAGGTTGCTTTTTCATTTCCTTCATACCTCTATTAGTCTAATCATTTACAACAACAACAAACCCAGTGTATTCCCACCTAGTGGGGTCTGGGAGGGGGGGGGGTAAGATGTACGCAGTCCATACCTCTACCTCTAAAGAAGTAGAAAGGTTGTTTCCAATAGACCCCCGGCTCAAGACACGAGACACCACACAAATACATAGTAAAGCACAGAACAGGATTTCATAACATAACATAAATACGACACCCATAAGTAATAGAAAACAGAGGCAAACACCTAGATTCGTAATAAAACATGGAACACGGAATCCTAACAAGAATAATACCCCCACCAAGTAATTTCCTACACTAGCGACCCAAACTGGCCCTAATCTTCTGCCCAATCATTTAGAAATCAAATAAGTATAGAAGTAATTAATCAATTCCTCTTCCAATAGCTACTTTGAGAATTCAACCCATTAATTCTATCCCAACTCATGATCTAAAACATTAAACTAGCGTAATTTAACCATTAATGCATACTATCATACTCAATTTATCTCCATTAATGGAATTTCAAAACTGAAGATTCTATTTTTAAATAATTTAAGGCCCCTAACCATTAATTTCATATTTTAGAACAACTAATTTATGAGATAAATCATCAATTAACAATCTAAAAGTAATTTTAGGTTATATTAACACAACCCATGATTTTTTTCCCCAAAATCTCATGAACTTAGGATTCTAATCTCTAAATATTTCACCACTAAAGAATATCCTAATGAGCTAATATTTTCTTTTGTTAAAATTTAAAAAGAAAAGGTTCTAAAAAGCTCTCTTGGTGCACGTTAGTCGAACGTGCGCCAGCCATAGGTAGGAGGCCTAAAATACGACCCTGACTAAGAATTTGATAGTGATAGCTCTAGTGAGGGAGTGAAGCTAGGGAATGTGGTAATTGGTATTTCAAGTGGTGGAATCAACGATAGAGGCAATAGAATAGTAGATGTCAATGAAGTACAACCTAGTGGAATAATGCCAATTCTAGGGACGATTAACCCTCTGTTTGGATGATGGTTTTTCATGGTATGGTATGATATAGTTATTAAGAGAACTATGTTTGTTCTAATTGTTTCTTATAATGTATGGTATGATATGATTTAATTTCATGATTTAGTAACCATGCAAACCTCCATTTTATGTAACCACCGATTTGGTGGTATCCCATGGTTTGCTTTTTTTTTTTTTTTCAATTATGTCCTTACTTAATATTATATAATCTTATTTTTTCCTTCACCTTATATTATTTAAGTCCAACTCCACCTCCACCTCCTACTCCGACCTCCCACCCCACCATCCTCGCCCCTCTCGACCTGACTCCACCCTAACCTAATTTTAAAAAAAAAATATTTCAAAAACTTGTTCTTACCCGACCCTCATCCCCAACCCACCCTTATCCTGACTCCACTACCCCCACCCCCAAATATTGTTTTTTTAAAAAATAATTTTTTAACCCCACCACCCTTTATCATATTCATTTTCGTTATTTTGTGTTAAATACATACAAATAAATGCTTTAGAAAAAAATTCTACTTGTTACGAACACAAGAAAAGAAATAACTTATTTTCTTGGATTTTTTTTTTGAATTTCATATCGAACACACCCGTAGCATACACAAAAAATACATTCAAACTTTGTACTTGTCATCGGTGTCGCATCTCAAAACACCAAAAAGAAATGAAATTTGTTATTATAAAAAATAAATCCGATTATATTTATTTGATCTACTACTTTGTTGACTTTGTTAGAATTTACATGAATTTAACAGCTTCATATATCTACATGACATAATTATGATAAATTAGTCGAAAGAAAATTATTTTATTAACAATTACTATTACTTAATTTAACATTTATAATAATTAAGGGTATTTTAGTAAACTTAACAATTACAATACAATATTATACTATCAAAACAAACAATAAAACCGCCATTAAACAACACTGAACAATACAGTCTATCCGAACATTGTATTGTACCATACTATATTATACTATACCATACCATACAGTACCGTACATTATTAAACCATCACAAACCACCATCCAAACAAAAGTGTAAGCCTACATTAGCAAAGAAAAAAATTTAGGAAAGGACTGATAACATTACTGCGATGAGTTCAAAGCTCTCTTAGGTGAATGTAGTTTACCTCGCAGAAGTTAAATCTGGTGGAATTCATGTGGTAAAAGTTCCTAAGATGCACTCGATTTGGAAGGATTTTGATACTAATAAATTGTAAATACCGATATTAAGCCTGAATACATTTAATCTTAAGCATATTGGGTATTAGTTGATTGATGAAATTGGATCAGATCATATTCAAATAGAGGTTGATTACTAGCAAAATGCAATTGTATGCTATGTTTTGAGGGCCCATCCCCCGTTTACGGTGTTGAATGGGTTTATACAAAGAATTTGGGAGAAGTATGGTATCAACATAGTGGAAATAATGCAGAGTGAAATTGTATTAGTGAGGTTTGAGAGTGACGATGGGAAACTAAAAGTCTTACTGGGTGGCATTTACCACTTTGAGAATAAGCCACTAATTGTCAAAGGTTGGTTGCCTAAAATAGAGTTCTTAAAGGAAGAATTGATGATTGTTACGACATGAATCAAGTTATTGGGCTTGAATTTCCAATACTGGAGTCGTAAAGGACTAAGCAAAATTGGAAGTTTAGTTGGCAGGCCACTCATGATGGATAAGAATACCAATAAGAGGTTAAGCTTTGTGTACTTATTGGTGGTGGTGAAGGTAGGGATCAAACTACCTGAGGAAATGAATGTTAAAAATAAAAAAGGAAGATTCATTGTGAATAAGGTAACATATGACTGAAAACCAACCTTGTGTGCACATTGCCACAAATACGGACATGAGAAAGAGAAATGTAGGAAGCTTGTACCTAATCAAAAATAGGTTCCTAAGCAAAACCAGGTTTAGAATTTCGAAGCAACTACAGGTGATCCTAAACCTCAGGCAGGTATGATTCAGGTTAAAATAAAGAAACATGTCAAGTATAATGGTGGTTCTTGGAGGAGAGGTAAAAAAGGGTTGACAATAATCCATCTACCTCTACTGTTGCCACTGCTAATACATTTCAAGTACTTGATCAAACAATGGAGAATGTGGATAGAATTATGGATGCGCAGATCGAGAGACTTTAGCGTCTTGCCCTAGATTGCATGGTTAACAAGTAATATTGGAAAACGAGAGGCTTGAATGGCCTCTCAAAGCAGAACAAAGTGTAATTCCTCTGCAACCAGCTTGAGGTAAATTTAATTAGTCTTTTGAAAATAAAAATAAAGTGTAACTGGCTAGATACTACAGCAGCTAGTATATTTGGTGGTTGGAAGTCTATTTCAAATCATTTTTCCCATTATAAAGGGAGAATCTGGATACTTTTGAGAGAGGACATCTTTGCAGTGCATAAGTGTAGTGAAATTGATCGGGCTAGTACATGCTTTGTTAAGCATGTACCTCTTCAAAAGGAGTTCTATGTGACCATTGTGTATGGACATAATGCTTGGGAGGATAGAAAAAATTGTGGAATTATCTGACACAATAGACTTGTGGGATTCAAATACCTTGGACTGTGTTAGGGGACTTCAATTTTGTTTTACATAGTAAGGATAGAATTGGTGAAAATCCTGTAACAATGGTAGAAGTGTTTGAGTATCAATATTGTCTTGATATTAATGGGTTGGAGGAGCTGGTGAACCTTTGTTGTAAGTACACATTGAATGACTAGGAAAGTTGGTAGAATTTTTTCAAAAATTAACTGGACATTTGTGAATGGGGAATGGTGTAATGAAATGCCTGATAGGTCACATTTCCTAAAGGCATACTACATAAATATGACCCTAAACTTGACACCAAATTATAACATTACCCTTAAACTTTGATAGTGCACAAGTAGGCCCTTTAACTATGCAAAACTTGAACAAATAAACACTTTTATTTTGCAACTTACATGTGTACCTCACTTGCGCCTACGTGAATTAGTCAGCCACTTAGATACTGCCACGTAATCAAAAAGATACATTATAACTATGACTTTTAATTTTACCAGTGCACAAGTAGCCACGCATTTTGCCACGTAGGATTGGAGTGTTTATTTGTTCAGATTTTGTATAGTTAAAGGGCCTACTTGTGCACTATCAAAGTTTAAGGTCATAATTATAAGTTAGCGTCAAGTTTAGGGTCATATTAATGTATTATGCCTTTCCTAAATGAAGGTGTAAGTGGTCACTTTCCTATGCATGTGAAACTTGAAGGTGCAACACAAATGAGAAGGAAAGCTTTTAAATATTGCAATATATGGAGTACTCACTCTAGTTTCAAGTCAAGGATGCAAGATGTATGGGAAAACCTAGTTTAGGGATGTTATATGGTTAGAGTTGTTACAAAATTGAAGTGGTTGAAGTCAAGTCTGAAGGATTTACACATTGATAACTTTAGCAAAATTATGAATGGAGTTAATGAAGCTAAAGAGAAGCAGCAGGATGTCCAAACCAAACTGCACCTTGATCCACTATTCAACCACTTGCAAGAAGAGGAGAAAATAGCTGCAGGTTTGTTTAAAAGAGTTTATTTGGCTAAAATGGCACTGGTGCGAAGATGTAAAGCTACTAGTTGTCTAAGTCTAGGGGATGAGAACAACAAATACTTTCATTATGTACTTAATCAAAGAAGACTACAACAATCTAATACTCAGATGAGGGGTGAGGATATGCAATTGTGCATAGAACCAGGGGAAATTGTTGACATCCTGGTTAACTATTAAAAGAAGCTTTTGGGTGAGAGTGGTAGTAATTCAAGGTTTTCTACATCTCCTATATTCATAAACTCAGTTTAAACCTTAAGTATTCACAATAGATGGACTTGTTAAACCCTTATTCTACGAAAGAAGTTAAGACAATTATATTTAGTATTAACAAGAATAAAAGCCCAGGGCCAGATGGCTATAACAATGACTTTTTTTAGGAATTCCTGGTCAATTTTAGAAGAGGAGATCGTTAATGCAGTGCTGGATTTCCTATATATTGGTCAATTGCTTAAATAACTTAATGCAACAGTGACTACTATGATTCCTAAAACTGTAAGGCCTGAGAATGCTAGTCAATTTAGCCTATATTCTATTGTAATGTAGTCTACAAATGCATTTTTAAAATATTGTGTGGAAGGTTAAAGTTGGTACTGTCTGAACTTATTAGTGATAACCAAGCTGCTTTTGCAAAGGGTATATCACTCATATACAATGTGCTTATATGCCAGGATTTGTTATGGCATTATTGGAGGAAAACATATGCTAGGTGCTTGATGAAAATTGACTTGAGAAAGGCTTATGATATGGTGAGGTGAGACTTCTTGGAGGAACTTCTAGTTGATTTTGGCTTTCCTTTGAAGTTCAACCAAGCTTTTGATGACTTGTGTAACAATAACAACGTTTTCTTTAAAGATTAACGGAGAATGCCACGGGTATTTTGAAGGGAAGAGAGGATTAAGGCAAGGAGACCCTATATCTATTACTTTTTATTTTAGTAATAGAGTATTTGTCTATATTCTGGGCAAGATGAGTGCATTAACTGATTTCGGGCTGCATCCTGCATCCCATGTGTAAGAAGTTGAAGTTAAATCATTTGACCTTTGTTGATGATTTAATGATATCTTGCAAAGGAAATGAAGCTTTTTTTAGGAGAGTAATGAAGGCTTTGCATCACTTTTCTCAAGCTACAAGACTAGAAGTTAACACAGATAAGTTTAATATATATATATATATATATATACAACAACATACCCAATATATTCCCACCAAGTGGGGTCTGGGGAGGGTAAGTGTACGCAGTCCATAACACTACCTCAGATGTGAGATAGAGAGGCTGTTTCCGATAGACCCCCAGCTCAAAATAAAACAATCTAGACAAGGAATGAATCAGATGCTAACAGCTCAAAAACAATCTTTCATCATGAGATTGCAAGATTAGTTTATGCAGCTAAACCAAATCGCATACACCACAAAAGAATAGAAACCGAAAAGAATATATATATATATATATATATATATATATATATATATATATATATACCTCCCAATTTATCCTAAGAAGTGGAGTAAAATAGAATGCTATCGACTAAGTCTAAAGATTACTATCAAAATTAGAGCAGTATAAACTAGGCATTTGTCTTATGCTGAAAAATTGCAAATCATAAACACTGACCTATTCTCACTGTATACCTTTTGGGGTTTTGTTTTCTTGCTTCCTAAGAGTGTGCTTAGGGAAGTAGATAAGCAATGTAGGGAGTTCCTTTAGGGAGGTACTGAAGTGAAGAAGAAGATAGCCCTGGTAACTTGGGATAACATCTGCAGGACTAAAAATCAACGGAGTTGAATATCATTAGATGTTAATACTGAAATATGGCTTCTATAGGCAAACTTATTTGGATGTTGATGGAAAAGAAGGATACACTTTGGTTAAATGGGTAAGTGAAGTTTATATGAACAATGACGATAATTTTTGGACTGAATCACCTCTTATGGACTGTAGTTGGTATTGGAAGGTGCTGCACAAATTGAAATTAAAGATGAAAAGTCGGTACATGCAGGGCCATTATTGTCTAACTAGTAATGGCAAGTATTCAAAGTCTCTGAGTTACTTCGTATTGATTGGTTAAAAGTTATTGAACTAATTTGGCAAAAGTTGCACTGCTAAAACAGAGATTTATTCGGTGGCTTGCTAACTAGGATAGGCTACTGGCTAAGAGTGGAATGGCTTATATGGGAATAGGAAAAGGGGACAAAACTTGCGGTTTATATGCTACTAATAGTAATAAGACTCTACGACATATGTTTAGTAACTGTGAATGACCCGTAGAAGTACGGGGAGCCTTAGCACAATGGCTTGGGGTTTCAGTGCATGCACAAGGGGTTTAGGAGATGCTCATGAAGATTACACAGAAGCATTGAACGACTAAGTTCAGGAAGAAACTGAAAAGTTGGCTGCCGCAGCATTAAAAATTTAAATAGTAGAATTTTACCATCAAAATTAATTAAAATCTTACATAATTTTTTAGTCTTTTAATAATATACGAATATCCCAATAATACTCTGAATCTAATATTATCTCCTTTTTGTAGGGTCTAGGCCTTCTCTTCACATAACAAACTCGGACTTCTCTTCACAATACAATCTCGAGTCAAAATCATTTTTATCAAAGAGAACAAAACCAATTAAACTTGAGTCTGTCTCTTCTTCTTCATCAATCAACATTAGGCGTTAGACTTAATTCTAGCTCTTCCTCTTCATCAATCAATGTTCGACAATAAAACATTATAGATTGTTAAATTCAGACCTGAAAAGAAAATCATAATAGTTCAATGTATGGATATGCTATTTAAAAATTAAATAACTATTAAAATAACAATGAGAAAATCTCATAAATTACTTGATTCTTAAATTAAAACATCTTTTAAACTTTGATCTTGTTCCTTTTTCAAGAATTTGCAAACTCAATTTCCCACATAATAAGGGTGGCTAGTTTTCCATTTCAATTTTGTTCATTCTTCAAGAATTTGTAGAACTATAAAAAGTTTTACACTTTTTGCACAGAAAACACACACAAAAACACGTGCTCAGTACAAATATAATGAGAAATTATTGTAAATAAGAAAAAGAAAAAATTTACACTTAACACAGAAAACACACACAGCAACTAAAATACATGCTCAGTACAAACATAATGAGAAATTTTGATAAATAAGAAGATTCAATAAAAACAGATACTTGTAAGGGAGAAGGGCCCAAAAGCGTATGTGAATTTATATCAGAAAATTAACAAACACTCTAAAATAAGTACAATAACATTCAAAAAATAGGAGAAACCTATTTAGAGAAGGAGAATAGAGAGCATTAGTGCATTACTAGATGTTGGAGTCTATGAATTTGCTAGGAAGAAGAAGAGTTTCATGAAAGCATTTTTTTTGGCGTAGCTTCGGCTTTGGACCATGGGTTAATTTTACCCGATTCAATTTTAGTTCAGACTATTCCCTGCCCAGGCTAATCGTTTTTGTGTCAATTTGATTAAATTTTTAAGATAAATTAAATTAAATTTTTAAAATTAAAATTTAGATATATAAAAATTACATAAAAAATATTATAAATTATAATTTTCTTTTACCAATTTGATTAGAAAATATATTTTAAATTATTGGTAAAAGTTTAAATCATTTGACTCTAAAAAGGAAACGGAAGCAATTAAAAAAAAAAGATGAAATTGAAAAAAATTCAGAAATAATATTTTGCCGTAACCAGCCCCATTTAGAACCTGTTTGATAGGATATACTAATTAAAATAGTCCTTATATTAAAATTTACTCAACCTAATATCATGTTTGATTGTTAAATTTAACTCAATCACACCTAATAAATGGATACTTAATACACCATAGGAGGTCTTATCTCATGCAGAGAAAAATCATAGGATTACTAATACCAAGTTTAGTAATTATAGATAAAACAATGAAATGATTAAATTACCCCTCAAATTCTTTATACAATCTATAACAATTAATTTTTTCCACTGTAAATCTCGTCTCTACAAGTTCGATTGTATGCTGCATTATATTTTTCCAGCTTCCTTTTGCTATGCTCATATCCATATTGGGTTTTTGATAGTAAAATTTCAATATTTCTATATTCGAGATTAGATTTAGTACAATATATGAATATCATTTGGTATTTATCGAATATTATATATGTGTATATATATATACACACACATATACATGTCTAACCAACCTAATAGAAAATAGTATTAGTCATCTCAAAAAATCTCTTGGACGTTGGTAATTTATTCGTAAAAAGCAACAAGAAGAATACTAAATAGGATTTCTATAAAATATCCTCTTGGAAGTGTAAACGCACATTTGCACATCTCCAACTTTAATATAATATTGTCAAATACCATAACGAACCGAAATTTAATTTACTAATTCCTAAATTACTGATCGATGTTTATAAGTATGGTATGTGGTATCGACATTCAAATACCGATTACCAAATTATCGAAACCAAACTTTAAAAATACCGAACCGAATACCGAACGTCCACTCTTACTTCTCGTGGTCAAATTTTTAGAAAAATCAGATTCGATAAATGATTAGATTTAATGATAAATTAAAAATTAAATTTTTCAAAAATACATAGAGTATGCTGTATTAATTATTTTTTTAGATAAATACATCTCAACAAAATTAATGATCTAAAATTATTTTTTAATAAAAAACTTAAATATATACACATAAATACAAAAATAATAATAATAATTTAGAATTGACTTTTGTTTTACATGCTACTTGTTTTTAATGTAAAATTCTCAAAAGACATTGTGTAACTTCACATGATAATGCATGTATTTATAAAAGTAAAAACTAATTCTAATTAATAAATTGTTTGTCATTAATTTATTATGAACCCTTAGATATTTTTTAGAAGTATTTCTCTGACATTTATCGAGTGAGCTGAGTAATAAACTAAAGCTTTCCTATTTTGTTTTTACACACGGATCGATCAATGGCAAAGAAAAGATAAAAAGGCTTGATTATTATCATTTATTTATACTCTTCGAATAGAATAGAAAATGGAAACTCTCTCATTCCCACTTTAAATTTTAAGATGATAAGAGATTGACGAGGATATGATACACATCATATTATAGCGGAGTGGATGAAATAGAGTCTCACATCTAATGTGCGTGATAAGATATGTCGCCTAAACGTAAAGATAAGTTCTATAAAATGTGATCAGAGCGATTATATTATATAGGGCAGGGTGTTGGCTAATCAAGAACTTTCATGTTCAGAAAATGAGAGTATATAATAAATGATCTTGAGATGGATGTGTGGGCATACCATGAGACATAAGATTAGGAATGAATATATTTAGGATAAAGTTGAACTTGTCCACTGAAGAAAAAGATGCGGAAAGTGAGGTTAAGATGATTTTGACATGTGAAGAAAAGATGCGCAAATTTTTCAGTAAGAAGGTTTGAGAGGTTGGCCATATTGGACTTGAAGAGGGGTAGATATAGGCCAACAAAGTGTTAGGGTGAGGTGAATAGGCATGATATGCAACAACTTCAACTCGCTAGCTAGGTACATGACCCTTGATAGGAGGCTATGGAGATCAAGAATTAGGGTAGATGTTAGTTGGTAATCGAACATATTTTTTTTCTTGTTCATAGAGTATTATTATTATTTAATTATTATACATTATTACTTATTGTTTCTTTAGCTTCGATTATCTTATATATTATTGTTATTTTTTTTCTTTCTTTCAATATTTTTTGAGCCGAGGTTCTATAAAAAAAACCTACTTGAGGAATGTCATTAAATTTATTGTTGTTCTTCTTGGTCAATTTAAAAGATAAAAGTTTCCCATTTATTGATAAGAAACAACTCTTTTTCTGTCATTTACCAATGTTTCACAACACTCGAGGGAAAAATATAAATAAATTAAGAAGAGAACAACTCTAGAGAATATTGAGAAGAGATAGCAAATTGGCCCATTTTTCACTCGGTCAAATCCAAAAATTTGAGAAGAGAACAACTCTGGAGAATATTGAGAAGAAACAATGGGCTTGAAAGCAAATTGGCCCATTCTTCACTTGGTCAAATTCAAAAATTTGAGAAGAGAACAACTCGAGAATATTGAGAAGAGAAAATGGGCTTGAAAGCAAATTTGCCCATTTTTCACTTGGTCAAACCCAAAAATTTGTGAAGAGAACAATTCTGGAGAATATTGAGAAGAATAAATGGGCTTGAAAGCAAATTGGCCCATTTTTCACTTGGTCAAATTCAAAATTTTGAGAATAGAACAATTCTCGATAATATTGAGAAGAGAAAATGGGCTTAAAAGAAAATTGACCCATTTTTCACTTGGTCAAACCCAAAAATTTGAGAAGAGAACAACTCTGGAGAATATTGAGAAGAGAAAATGGGCTTGAAAGCAAATCGGCCCATTTTTCACCTGGTCAAACCCAAATATTTGATGACTAAAGAAGAAAAAATTACATTATATGACAAACATGCGCAATATATTTAATATACATAATTTTAATTTTTAAAATATTGTAATTCGCAGGTATAGTTGGAGTTTATAGAAAATGTCTATCTCCTCTCTCGTTCCCCTCTCTGTATATCTCCCATCCAATACAACATTTCAGATTGCAAAAAAAAAAAAAAAAACAGAAAAAGAAAGAAAGAAAGAAGATGTATTTTGTGGGTTTATATCAACTAGTCTATGAGAATGTTTGTTGCACGTTTATCTCAAACTAGTTTAATCACACGTGTCTTACACATGTAACGCTTGATTGTTTAAAACAAATCATTTTATCTATTGTGGAGATTTAATGACATGTAAAAAGTTAAAATCACTTTTCAAAGATTCTTGACACTTTAATATAATAAGGTAAACCTAACATATATTTTAGTATAATTACACACACATATATATATATATATTACCACCAGAAGTTTCAAATGGTTGATAGATCATTAATTTTACGTTTGTCATGTAGTATCTCTTTTCCTTGCTACCAGAGGCTAACAGAGACGCATCAATTTGAAATATATCTGGTGATATGATCATTTCCTTCTTTTTTTTCTATATTTAAAATCTTCCCTTATTTTTAAAGTCAAATCTTTACAAAATCATTAATTACATTCTTCTTATGCACTTAAAACTTTTAAAATTTAGTACTTTTTAAAAAATT
Organism: Capsicum baccatum var. pendulum; assembly: GCA_030864225.1. Lineage (NCBI taxonomy): Eukaryota > Viridiplantae > Streptophyta > Magnoliopsida > Solanales > Solanaceae > Capsicum > Capsicum baccatum. Next base: position 222,254,237 of record CM061556.1, read on the forward strand.
TCTTATTCTAAAATTTTTATATTTATTTTTGGATTTTTCAAATCCTCTTAAAATCAAATTTAGAATTCTTAAATTAATGAAAAAAGTATTAGTTGTCATTAATTCTAATGACTTCTAATAAGAAAAGGTTTTACCATAAATACATTCAATTAATTTTTAACTCTTAAATATTAGGAAAATATAGTGAAAATGCGATTTTGTCTAAAGTATAGACTTTTAACGAAGGACAAAAAGTTCAAACAATATTTCTAAGGCCCTTCACACTTTTAATGGATTATAGATTATAGATTAGTTATCCTCTCCTTTTATAGAGAGAGAAAAAACCCCTCCCTTTTCCTTCTTTCACTACGGAGAAACTATCGAAGAATGACCTCCCCTCCGAATCCTCACCTCACTCAGCCTAGATGACAATTGACCCCCAGAAGTGAACCCCTTTCGTCGATATAGTAAAAGGGACCATTTCTCAACTCCCGATTTTCAATTAGTATTCCTCACCTTCCATAGATCTCTAGGAAAAATTAATAGATCTCTAGAAACTACAAGAGAATTTTTCCCTCATAAACTTGGGCCTGGAGTATTTCATAATAAAATTCTCCGATGAAACATTGTAGAAAAAGGTCGTCTAGGACATTCTATGGTTCGTTGCAGGGGTGTACCTATCAGTTAGGATGTAGGAACCAAATTTTATTCCTAAAGAGTCACAAATAGCATCCATAACAATCTGGGTTAGGTTGCCTCAATTACCCATGGAGTTTTTTGACGCCTCGGTGTTACAAAGGGTGGGGAGGAAAATTAGGTGACTATTAAGGGTATATGCCTATACATCGGCCACACTAAGATGAAAATACGCTCGATCTGTGTCTAAGTTCCTATGGATACCCCTCTAAAATCCTCGGTGACTATCGGCAATCACAAATAACCCATCCATTATGATGGATGGGTTTCTCTATTAGGGTTGCAGTAGATTAGGCCGCACGAAGACACATTGCGGGAAGGTACAAATTCCCCAGCCTACTGAATAGAACTAACTCCCAAAGCCTATGGTAGATCCAGTAGAGGGATGGAATATTGTACTAGTCAACTGAAAAAGGAGAAGCCAACAAAAATGAGGTACCTCTCATGACCAAAACATTAAGGTAAATATGTTTGATGCTGCTTCAGGTAAGTTTCTTGAATCTCGCAATTTCTTATATGCTAAATTCGGCATATCAAATCGCTCTTCAATGGCAGTAAGGGTAAGAAAAAAGTGATGCCTTACAACGATTCTAAAAATAGTAGGTCGGGTCGGTATCAGGTGGTCGCATCTAAGCCCAAAAACCAATCAGTCATAAACAAATCGATGGCCCAATCTCAAAATAAGAAAAGACTGTTTGGTGATGGGGCCGAAGCCTTGAGTTCTTATTTGGGCCTAAATAACTCAAAGCCTCCAGGCCTAGTTTTGCTCGATTCCTTTATCCCCCCAACCCAATGTTCCAAATTCTAATTTAAAAATTACTCCTTCAGGGAAAGAGCCGGTAATGTATCTCTCTCATTCTCTCTCCTACTTTTCATCTGGCACCAAAATTCCAATAGTTCACTCTAGCAGTTTGCTGGCTTCCATTAGTCATTCCACTGTCACTTCCAATAATGTTGTATTTAATACAAGCAGTGAGTGAAAAGATGAGAGCTATAAGGCAAGCCTACTCGACTCCTCTAAAGATGTTTTGGTAGCTCCAAACTCCTCTTCAACCCTAAAACTCTCTCACATGACATTCCAATCAAAACCCTCTAGTTCTGACCATCTTTACTATAGAGTCTCTAGAGATGATCCATCAACTGATATCCTAGTTGGATATATGCTTATCTCAATAGGTTATACCATTGAAACTGATACTGTATAGGAGACCAATAATCCTATTAATTCAGGACTCTCAGTATTTGTCACAACTAGTAATGGAGGGGCTAAATCAGGGCTTTCTGAATTACAGTGATAATGTATGATGACAACTCTGATGAACATCTTTAACAAGGCTCAACAAATACCCCCAAACCCCTCCATGATATCATAGAAATTGAACAACATGTGTCAGAGCCTCTCATTATTTCCTCCAAGAATGCCGAACCTTCTAAAGAAAAGGACCAACTTTTGTAAAAACCTCTGGGGATGTCCCCCTCCTACTAGTCCTCATGCCATCTCAGGATCCCCCTCCTCACCTGATGGCTGCAAAAATAATGGAGAGAGACGAGACGATGAAAGCTCTCAAGGAGAACATCAGAGAAATATAAAAACTGCTGGCCTCTCTAAGAGTGCCAACGTCAGAAGTTGTTCTACTTGGAGGACTGTAAGACCCTGCAAAATTTCTAAGCTTAATTTATTCCATTAAACTTGTCAAGGGGTCCAGACTTAGAAAATTCTAGCTAAGTTTCCAGACTTAGTTTACTTTTAGCCTTTAAAAGTTGGCAATCTTATTTTGCGACCTTAATGTCCTTTAATGGTCTATATTTTTGTTAATTCATGATCAGAAAGGTCAATAGGTATTCCCAGACAAGTTTTAGATTTTTCAAACCTCATTTAGACCATGTTTGAAAGCCCCAAATAGTGGACAAACGTGATCTTGGCGCACTGCGTTGCCTATCGCGTTGGTTAATATTGTTACTAGACTGCCAGTCAAAAGTTCTGAGACATGACGTGATCATGGCGCAACGCGTCGAGTATCGCGTCGATGCCATCGCCGTGCTGCGTTGCCAAATGCATTAGTGCCCAATTTTAGTAATTAAATGACCACGTCCTTAAGAGTAATTAGGTTACTTTCCCCTGACTTTCAACCCTCATAACATGAAATTTAGCCCTCTTTTGGCTAAATACATTTATTATTTCACAAGTGCTCAAGAACAAGAAATCATAGGTGATTAATTTCAATTCAAGAACTCAAACTTTCTTTCATCAATCTTCAAGAAATTGTCAACCAAGTAAAATATTCATCCAAGGGTCCCTTCCACCCTTGGAGATCAAAAAACCCTTTTCAAACTATGAATTTTGAATTCCATGTTGTCTGTTTGATTGTACACATGTTTACATTGTGATATGATTTCCAAGGTTGAATCTTTACTAAATTCTCATGACTTCATGTTAGTATGTGGATTGAAATCCTTAAATTTTAAGTGCTTGATATAGCCATGCTGTATTAGTTTCATGTCCTAGAAAAGGTTATGCCTTCCATGTGTTTGTTAAAATGCCTAAGTGAATAAGAATTGTGCATTATGACCTATTTGTAAGCTATATGATGAACTTATAATGTACCCACATGTTCAAAATGACTCCCATGCTAAAGCTATGTCTTGTAATGATTGGGTGGAATGCTCATAAGTAAGGATTTATGAAATTATATTACGTTAGCATGTATTCCCATTTATGTGTAAGCTTATGACTTGTGAATGCTTCATGAAATTCCTCAATGATAGTATTGTGAATTGTTGACTATGGTCATGTGTTCAAGTAGTGTCATGTCTCATTTATTTTCATGTTATCGAGTACTGAGGGTATTTAATACCCAACAATTTAGTTGTGTGCCTAAAGCCAATGTAAGTTTTCAAGATAACCTCAGTCAAGCCACGATCAGTAGAATTCAGTCAGTCTCAAAACTCAGGAAAACCCAGTAATATTCAGTTCAGTCCTCAGTAACTCAGTCAGTAATAAAATTCAGCAATGCTCTATCAGTCAATGAAATTTGGTGAACTCAGTCCAGTATACTCAGTTCAGTGTCTATTCAGTTAGGAGTAGGATTCAGCACCGAGTGAACCCAAGGTTGGGATTTCACCTGCCAGCAGAGGGTGTGATTCTTAGAAGTAGTCCTTGTATTCCAGAACTATGTAGCCAACATAGGTTGAGACATCAAAACCTGTTAGATGAGGGTTGATGGGGTGGCTTAACCTGTCAGATAAGGGTCCCACCATTCTCGTTAGAGTACTTGACAGATGAGGGTCACTCACAGCTTGTCCTTACCAGTGGCACGATATTGACACCCTTCCAATTGGGCTTACAGATTGGACCCCAACTCAGTTATAATATCTTATTTGGGGCATGTCGGTTAGATGACTACCTCCCACATTCTTAGTCTCAATCTTCAGTAACGAACTTAGATAGTTCTACAGATTTTAAGACTATGATATATAGTCACTGAGTTCAGTACGAAAATCAGCTAGTTTTATTAGAATTACGACTGTTAGATACAGTTACTCAATTATCAGTTATATCAGTTATCAGTAATTTATGTTATCATTAAACTCAGTATTCAGAATTCTTATGATTTCAGTTATAGTTATGTATTCATGTATGTATTCTCACGTATCTATGTTCATGTTATCCAGTCAGTTTAGTTCATGAATATGAACCCTTGCATTCAGCCTTACATCACTTTGCGTACTAGTACATTCACACATACTTACGCATACTTTTCTTTTGTGCTATAGTGTTTTATACCATAGGTTCGGAGGCTCAGGTTTCCGATCGCACTTAGCAGCTCAAATATCAGTAGTTAGAGTCAGTGGTGAGTCCTCATATTTTGAGGACATAATTATTTCATTCTTTCTGTATTTCAGTACTTAGTTACTTTTAATATATGGAGTTAGTTAGGGATATGTCCCATCAACTCCTTATTCAAACAATTTATAGGATTTTAGACTATAGCATGTTCAGACAATTATTTCAATCTTGGTATTATCATACCTTTTTTGGACGTTGTTTTATTTAGTATTGTTTAGTATATGAACCTTATGGCAAGTGTTTCGCCAAATTTCCGCATTTATTTCAGTAATATTGTTATTACAATATTACTATTATCCAATGCTCAGTTACAGATAAAAGTCATGGGTTAGCTAGCGGTCCTTTGAGATTGTTAGCACCGTATATCATCCGGGGTACCAAAATCAGGGCGTTACAAACTTGGTATCAAAGCCTAAGGTTCAATAGAGTTCTAGGAAGTCTGAAAGCTGCATCTAGCAGAGTCTTGTGCATGGGTATGTTGCATGCCATATTTATGTACAGGAGGCTATGAGATATTTTAGGAATAGTTTCCCTTCTTTTAGTATTTATGTCATGTGAGTGAGCATGAGCTGTATTTAATCTCTTAGTCTAATCCTTCTTTCTCTTCTATGGATAGAAAATGCCTCCAAAGAGGACTCAAGAAAGAGAAACAGGAGATCAGCCTACCCCACAGCCCGATCAGCCTAATCCTTTAGGCAAACATGTCTCCCATGCAGAATTTAAAGCTGCATTCACTACTCTTGCTCATCCAGTTGCTGCCTAGAACGAACATCCAGCTGTCATTCCGGCCAGCCCAGTAGGTAATTCTGCTATAGCTAGAATTGGGGACTTCACCTGAATAAATCCTACTTCTTTTACCAGAACTAAGTCAAATGAGGACCCTCAGGAGTATCTTGATCAGGTGTAGAAGATTATGGATATTATAGGAGTGACTGCTATCCAGAGTGCTGAGTTAGTAGTATATTAGTTATAGGATGTGACTCATACTTAGTTCAAACAGTGGAAAACAGAGAGGGCTATAGATGCAGGGACTATTGACTGGGAGGAGTTTTCCACTGCTTTTCTAGATAGATTCTTTCCCCTAAATCTGAGAGAAGCTAAGGTGTTAGAATTTATCAACCTCAGGTGGGACAACATGATAGTTAAAGAGTATTCTCTCAAGTTTACTCAAATAGCTAGATATGCTCCTCATGTGGTGGTAGATAGCAGATCCCAAATGAGTAAGTTTATGTTTGGACTGAATGATAGTGTGGTCAAAGAGTGCAGGACCGCCATGCTAATTAGTGAGATGGACTTAGATAGGGTAATGATCCATGCTCAATAGATAGAAGAGAAGAAGAATAAGAAGAGAGAAAAGTAGAATAAGAACGCTAGAACAGGTAGCTTCAATTTCAATCATCCTAAGTCAGAGGGTAGGAATCGTTCTCAGTTCCGCCCAAAGTCCTCAGTTCCAGCTCCTTCCTCAGTCGGTGCTCCAGTTCTTAATTTCAGGAATGGTAACAAAGATAGTGCGCCAGGATCTATGGCTCAAAGCAGTATTAGCAATGCCCAAACTCATCATCTTTGTTAGACTTGTGGCAAGCACCATCAGGGTATTTATATAGCTGGCAGTGATTTTTGTTTTGGATGTAGAAAGCCAGGCCATAGAGACAGAGATTATCCCCAGTCAGGTTTTCAGGGTCAGTCTAACCGTTCCTCAACTCAGTCCCGTCGCCCGAATCAGCAGGGTGCCACTTCCAGCACCACCAATGGGCAATGCCTAAATAGACTTTATTCTCTTCAGTTCTGAAAGGACTAGGAGAATTATCTTGATGTGAACACTGGTACATTACAGATCTTTCATATACATTTTTATGCTTTGCTAGATCCAAGAGCTTTCTTGTCTTTTATTACTCCTTATATAGCAGTTAATTTTGGAGTTAGTCTCAAAATTCTAGTAGTGCCATTCTCAGTCTCTACCCCAGTGGGTAAAACAATCATATCCCGGTGGGTATACAAGAACTGTTCGGTTATGGTATTCTAGAAAGTCACTTCATCAGACTTAGTTGAATTCGAGATGAATGATTTTGATGTCATTCTCGGCATAGATTGGCTTCATTACAGCTATGCCACAGTCGACTGCAGAAACAGAATTGTCCAGTTTTAGTTTCTGAATAAACCTATCCTAGAGTGGATGGGTAATACTTCAGCTTTCAGGGGTCAACTTATTTCCTACCTAAGGGCAAGTAAAATAATATCCAAGGGATGTGTCTATCATCTTATTCGAGTTAAGGACTCTAGTTCTAAAACTCCCAGTCTTGAATCAGTCCTAGTATTTAATAAATATTCATATGCATTCCCAGAATATCTTCCTAAAATTTCTCCCAATAGGGAAATAGACTTCGGCATAAACCTTTTCCCAAATACTCAGCCCATATTTATTCTACCATACAGAATGGCACCAGTAAAACTCAGAGAAGTAAAAGAACAATTGAAGGATCTCCTAGACAAGGGGTTCATCAGACCCAGTGTGTTCCCATGGTGTGCACCAGTTCTAATCGTGCGAAAGAAAGATGGTTCTCTCAAAATATACATAGACTACCGTCAGCTTAATAAGGTCACAGTCAAGAACAAGTATCCACTTCCTAGAATTGATAACTTCTTTGACCAACTCCAGGGTTCCAGTTTCTTCTCTAAAATAGAACTCAGATCAGGCTATCATCAGCTCAGAGTTAGAGAATGTAACATTCCAAAAATAGCCTTCCGTACTCGGTATGGTCACTTTGAATTCTTAGTCATGTCATTTGGTCTTACCAATGCCCCAACAACTTTTATGGACTTGATAAACCGAGTGTTTAAGTAGTACTTGGTTATATTCATCATAGTAATCATAGATGACATTTTTGTCTATTCCCGTAGTGAGCATGATCATGCAGACCATCTCAGAACAGTATTGTAGACTCTAAAAAATCATCAGTTATTCTTCAAATTCAGTAACTGAGAATTTTGGCTAAGGTCAGTAGAATTCCTTGGTCATATCATTTTCGGTGATAACATTAGAGTTGATCCTCAAAAGACCGAGTTAGTGAGAAAATGGCCTAAACCTATTACTCCATCAGATATCATGAGTTTCTTAGGTTTATCTGGCTATTACAGATGGTTTGTTAAGGGATTTTTGTATATGGCATCCCCTATGTTCAGATTGACTCAGAAGAAAGTCAAATTTCAGTGGTCAGATTTATGCGAGAAGAGTTTTCATGAGTTGAGGACTCGACTCACCTTAGCTCCGATTTTGAATCTTTCAGATGGTCCAGATGGATATGTTGTGTACTGCAATGCATCCATAGTAGGTTTGGGTTGTGTTATCATGCAACATGGTAAGGTCATAGTCTACACCTCCAGACAACTTAAGCTTCATGAGAAGAATTATACAACTCATGATATTGAGTTAACAACATTAGTATGTGCCTTAAAGGTTTGGAGGCACTACTTGTATGAGGTGCATGTAGATATGTTCACAGATCACAAAAGCCTCCAGTACATACTCTCACAGAAAGATCTTAATCTCTGTTAGAGAAGGTGGTTTGAGGTCTTTAAGGATTATGACATGAGTGTCCTTTATCATCCGAGCAAGACCAATATAGTGGATGATGCTCTCAGTTAAATCTCTATGGGTAGTGTTGCTCATTTTGGGGATAGTAAGAAGAAGTTAGCCTAGGAAGTTTTAGTTAGCCAGACTAGGTGTCCGCTTAGTCGATTCAGTAGAAGGTAGTGTGTGGGTTCAGAACAGTTCAGATTCATCTATAGTTTCCAAAGTTAAGGAAAAGTAGGATAGAAATCCCAGTCTAGTCAAGATAAAATAGTCAGTCAAGGATCAGAAGGTAAAGGTTTTCTCCCAAGAGGGAGATGGGTTTTTGCATTGTCAGGGTTATCTGTGTATGTCAGGTGTTGATGACTTAAGGCAATGAATTCTTGCAGAAGCGCATAATGTACATTACCCTATTTATCCAAGGGCTACTAAGGTGTACCATAATTTATGAGAGATCTATTGGTGGAATGGGATGAAGAGAGATATTACATAGTTTGTCGCTAAGTGTTCAATATGTCAGCAAGTTAAAATTGAGCATTAGAAGCCTAGTGGGTCCATGTAGGATTTCATTATTCCTACTTAGAAGTGAGAAGAAATGAACGTGGACTTTGTGATGGGTTTGCCTTGTACTCGTCATTAGTATGATTTAGTCTGGGTCATTGTAGACAAAATAACCAAATCAACTCATTTTCTTCTAATCTATACCTCTTATTCAGCCATGGATTATGCCGGACTCTACATCAAAGAGTTGGTCAGATTGCATGGTGTTCCGTTATCTATTATCTCAGATAAAGATACCCAGTTCACTTCTCATTTTTGGAAAGCATTCCAAAAGGGTATTAGTACCCTAGTGTACCTCAGTACAACCTTTTATCCTCAGAACGATGGTCAAGCAGAAAGGACCATCCAAATTTTAGAAGATATGTTGTGAGTGTGTGCAATTGACTTTAAGGGTAATTGGGATGACCACTTGCCTTTGATTGAGTTTACATACAACAACAATTATCATTCCAGTATTCAATTGGCTCTATTCAAAGCTTTATATGGTAAGAGATGCAGATCTCTAATCGATTGGTTTGAAGTTAATAAGGCCATAGTGGTAGGTCCTGACTTGGTCTTCAATAACTTAGAGAAAGTTCAAATAATGAGGCTCAAGACAGCTTAGAGATGACAGAAATCGTATGCAGATGTGCACAGAAAGGATCTCAAGTTCAAGACTGGTGATTATGTATACATAAAAATCTCTCCCATGAGAGGAGTGAAGAGGTTCGGCAAGAAGGGAAAGCTCAGTTGTTTAGGAAGTGTATAGGTGACCCAACAGTTGTAGTCCCTGTTGAGGGCATAGATATTTAGAATAACCTCTCTTACGAGGAAATTCCAGTCAAAATCCTTGATTATCAGATTCACAGATTGAGGAACAAAAAAGTCTCTCTAGTTAAAGCTTTTTGGCGTTATCAGTCCATTGGGGGAGCTACTTGGGAAACAGAAGCAGACATGCGGACCAAGTATCCTTACCTCTTCTCCGCCAATTCAGACTCAGCCCAAGGTAATGGCTTTTCTATTTAATGTTCAGATTTTAGTTACAAACTTGGTATTCTATTTCATACTCAGTTTTCAATTTCAAACTTGGTATCCTTTACCATTGCATATTCAGTCGTATGTTCATGAGTCAGTTCAGTCATGTATTCATGCATCAGATATGCATGATCAGCTTATCAGTACTCCCAGTCATGCATTCATGTATCAGCTCAGTTATGAAATCATGCATTAGATATGTGTGCTTAGTATGAATCTCAGTAAATCAAAATGTCAGTCATGTAATTATGTTTTAGTTGTTCATGTTTAGTGTATACCTCAGCTTATCATTTCTCCCTTCTCATTCAGTCTTATTCAAGGACAAATATTCCTAAGAGGGAGATATCATAGGACCCCACAATATTTCTAAGCTTAATTTAGTCCTTTAAGCTTGTCAAGAGGTCCTAGACTTAGAAAATTCAAGCGAAGTTTCTAGTCTTAGTTTATTTTTAGCCTTCGAAAGTTGGTAATCTCATTTTGCAACCTTAATATCCTTTAATGGTGTATATTTATGTTAATTCATGATCAGGAAGGTCAATAGGTGTTCCCGGACAAGTTTTGGATTTTTCAAACCTCATTTACACCATGTTTTGAAGTCCAAAATAGTGGACTAACGCGACCTTGGCATGTCGCATTGCCTATCGCATTGGTTAATATTCTTACCAGGCTGCCAGCCAAAATTCCTGAGATACGATGCTATCATAGAACAACACGTCGAGTATCGTATCTATGGCATCAATGATCGACATCGTCAAACGGGTTAGTGCCCAGTTTTAGACATTAAATGACTGCCTCCTTAAGGGTACTTGGGTCATTTTCCCCCGACATTCAGCCCTCATAACACAAAATTTAGCACTTTTTTGGCTAAATACATTTATTATTTCACAAGTGCTTAAGAACAAAAAATCTTAGGTGATTAATTTTAATTCAAGAACTCAAGCTTTCTTCCATCAATCTTCAAGAAATTATCAGCCAAGGTATGTAAGGTGTTCATCCATGGGTCCTTTCCACCCTTGGAGCTCAAGAAACCCTTTTTAAACTATGAATTTTGAATTCCATGTTGTGGGTTTGATTGTACACATTTTTACGTTGTGATATGATTTCCAAGGTTGAATCTTTATTAAATTCTCATGACTTAATGTTAGTATGTGGATTGATGTAACACCCCGCATTTTGTGCTAGAACGAAAACTATCATTTCTATGCGTAGATGATCCAAAATCCATAAATCCTATGCAAATTTGACATGTTGATCAATTATTTAGTGTGGGAACGTATTAGAGCATTAATTGAGATCATAGAGGTCCCCAAACTCAAGGACGAGTTGAACGCTTTCCTATCATTCGAGTTTGAGTGAGCATCAAAACTTGGGTTAACTTCAATCGACCATAAGTATTTATATATAATGATATAGAGGTCTTACTATATATCAAATGAAAGTTCTTCGAATTATCTTTCTAGCGATACCAATTTCGACAAAATTTGATACCCAAGCGAAAACTTATATCCATTTTTGTGACTAAGACAATAGCATTGCGCGATTAGCGTGCGACACATGCTCTATCACACGCACCCAATTTCCAGGTTTTATTTTTGTATTTTTTAAGGGCAAAAGTTGTATTTTCCACCCCCTATTCATCCATAACACGAGATTAAACTCTCCAGACACCAAAATAACATTACTTTCACTCAAAATTACCAAGAACACTCCTTAGGGTTTCAACCCAAAATCAACATATCTTAAGATTTAACCGTAGCTTTTCCTTAATTCTTCAAGAATCATAATCCCCATTACGAGGCTACAAGAAGCTCCCATCAATCGTACTTATAGCATCCCTAACGCGAGAGTTCATTCAAAATCTTCTAATTTAAGGTACGTGGGGTTTATCCTAAAATTACATGGGCTTGTTAAAAACACTCAATTATGATTTAAAGATCATCAAGCATGAATTTGTTAAAGGGTTTTTTTTAAATCTATGATTTTATTATATGCTTTATACATGTTTAATGATATTGTTGTTTTGTCCTTTAGGCCGTATCCCCTTAAATTGATTTACACATATAAGTATATGTATGAAACATGAAATTGAAGATTTGTTTGCGAGCACAAATAATGAAAATCCCTCTCTTGTGATAACTTTATGTTTATGATCTTATGGTGATTGATTGAAATGCATGATTTATGACTTGAAAATTGTTTACTCAAATACCATAGTATTTTGAGCATCATTTAGAGATTTAAAAAAGGGATTTTCTTTATGTAAATATATTTTGTTAAAAGAGAAAGATTTGCATGAGATTAAGAGTTTTGACATAGCCACCTTGCATCATTGAAAGTTTGACAAAGATAGTTGCATACATATGTTTACATGAGTTTTAGAGAAAGATTTATTTGAAATAATTTATTGATATGGTGGTCCCAAATTTATGTTTTAAAAACAGAGATTGTAATATGCTAATAATGACTCAGAGATGTGACTTGCAAGTCAATGGTATGACGATACCATAAGTAGGTATGTCATAACAGAGTATACTTTCAGAATATATTTTCAGAGAATGCATATTTTAAAGAGTTAAAAATGATCTTAAAGGGGGTTAGGTGGTTACCTAAAGAAGGATTGAGTTCAAGTAACTCTTAGCCTAAAATCGTGATTTAACGATCCTAGTATATTATTTTTACGCTGGCGACAACCGTGTGGTGTAGCAGAGTCAGAGACTCCAACCTTTGCGGCACACTTGGGTTGGAGGCTTCCCCGCCAAGTCAATGGCAGATTCCATATAGCTCGTGGAATTTCAGAGTTATAGGGTATACCACCTAGCGCAGAAGTAAAACAAAGAGTTTCACAGAGTTCAGAAGATTTTACAGAGTCTTTCTAAAATGCCCATATGATTCCTTACCATATGATACATTTATGAACTGTTTTAAATTACTCTCATATATGTTGACTATAAATTATTATTTTGGATTTTCTCTGCGTACCAGTATAATTGTATTGACCCCTACCTCTTAGGTTCGGAGGCTCAGTCTAAGGGCCCAGCTAATCAGTAGATTATCCAGAGAGAAGTGATCCATGCAGTGGTGAGCCTTCTTTGTTCCAGAAGGCCTGTCATTTCAGATTATATTATTCCTTTATTTTGGTCTACTGGGGGCCTTGTCTCGTCTTTTCAGACAGTTGTCTTTAGATCATGTAGTAGAGATTTTGCAGACTGTTCCAGATGTGGTTTAGTTGATTTTAGATTTCATTCCTTATTGTTAAACTGAATCCAGCGTATGACTATATTTTTGAATTAGATTATAATTCCATATTTTTTTATTAGATGAATATCATGTGTGATTACCAAATCAGATAGAGCAGAACGTTCGGGCTACGAGCTTTCATGGTTCGGGATGTCCGTCATGGGCAACCCTTGTTCGGGTCATGACAAACTTTATATCAAACCATGGTTCATGATCCCAGGGTATCTGTGAAATCGCATCAGGTAGAGTCTTTTTTATGGGTGTGTAACGCACCACACTTACAGGTAAGAGGCTACTAGGCATTTAGGAATATTTCTCTTTCTTCTTTTGTAGTTCGTGCTTTGGAGTCAGAATGTTCCTCTTTCGTACTCTAATTAGTGCTATGGTGTTGCCTATACGAAAGTAAAGCTATCCCAATTCTTTTATTACTTTGATGTGCTCAGATATGTCTTGTTGTTGAGGTGAATCATGTCTAGAAGTTTAGAATTTAAATTGTATGGTCCTTTCTAATTGAGCCATATATGATTTTAAAATTGTGCAAGGACTTATGAAGAGTCCGTTAGTGCTTCAGAGTGTATTGATTCTAGTATGACCTTTGATTTTGATGAAATTATGCTTTTCAGCCTGCAGTATTAAGTGTATTCATTCCCTTTCAAAATTTTTATTGCAGACGTCATGCTTCAGGGGGAATGATGTGTAGCAGAATATTGGAGCTATATTTCCACCCTAGTAGTAGTATAAGTTAAGTGTCAGTGTCATGACCTATTGGTAGTGATGCTGGACAAAGAAGTTGGTGATATGAAGTCATAAATTTAGAAGTTAGAGTGAGGTTGACTTTTGTGTAAGTAAATAATTTATTTGACTAACCGATGTTTGAGGATGATTTAACCCTTTATAGTGATAGACTAATGTGGTAGCTAGTGGCATGCATGGATTGTATGGTAGTCTGTGGGGGGAGTATTTGATTCATATTTTTATTCATACAGAGTAAGATATGTATTCTTAGATCATTGATTATTATCTGTCAATTTTCTATCTCTTGTAATTTTGTTATCATTTTGTTGTTGAAACTAAAAGTCTAGTGAAACCGTGTTGGGATCTTTCATTTCACTAGCATAGTTGCCTTGTCATTCATCTAATTTCTTATTCAAAACACAAAAAAAGTCTAGTGGAGCCGTGTGGGGCCTATTTTGATTCACTAGAAACTTATTGTTCATCTTGTTGTCCTTGTATTGGTTGGAACTGGGGTTTAATGGCATAATGGAAAGAAAATTGGTAAGAGCAATTTATTGAGTATATGTATAGCTTAATCGTTTTGCATGAGATTAAGTTGGTAATGAAGTGATACGTACTTGTGTGTTAGTTTAGTAAAAGGTAGAGAAGGAGTTATTTGTTAAGGTGAATTGTTGTTTGCTTGAAGTATGAAAAAAGTTTTTGACGGTGTTTGTTGTGCAAGAAGAGTATAGGTTATTGATGAAGGTACTTGGTGGATGAGTGTAGTTAATTTAGGCATTCCTGAGATTGTAAGAGGGAGTTTAATTGAAACTTATAGAGTTATGGACTAAGTTTAGCTGTAAGTGTGTAGAAGGAGAATGTGTTAATGGATTGTGAATAGGGTAGGCCATATGATTATGGTCGATTGTTGTTGTTATGGAGTTCTAGTGTACTAGTGTTTCTTGATGTTTTATTTCATATTTTTTTCTTCTTTCCAAGTGATAATTGTGTGTAAGGTTTGATTGTAAACCATGGTTAGCGCTAGACATTAAGTTCGAATAGTTGATGGCCATGAAGGTAGATGTGATGATTTCTTGGTTAATGATACTGGTTATAGGGAAGTGATCTAATAGGCTTAGATAGCGTATGCAAGAGCTTAAGTTTATTTGAGTCATAGTGAAGTATGATGTTGTATGCATGATGTAGAAATATGCCCCAAGTGATATGGAGTTGCGGCATTTTCTAAGGCTATTGCATATTGCGTGTGGCTAGTAGTACCGTTAAGTTGCTAGATGGAGAAAGACTAGTTAGATGGTACGTGGTGTTCTAAATGGCCAAGTTAAGAAGTTATGATTAATGATGTTGTGCCTTTTATATAATCTTGATTTTCATGGTTTAGAAATATAAGTTTGCAGGCATGATCCTGGTAGACTATGAAAGAAGTGGGTATGGTTCATCAAAGGTTTGGAGATATCCATGTTTAGTTTTAGGAGAATCTAAGTTGGTGAATGTTTAAGCTATTATATAATGACTTTTAGGGCTATAAAAACCTAAGCGTTGAATCTTAGAAGGAGGTATTAACATTGGTCGCTATACATAAAGATACCGTCTTATAGGGTAAGTTTAATTTTATGTGTATTGTTATATTCCCGACTCTAGAGTAAAGTGATTTCAGTTTATACCAGAGTGTATATAGTGGTTCACAGACTTAGAGTAATGACTTAAATCTAAGGAGGAGATGATAGAACGAGTAACAAAGTCAAGTTTTCAGATGCTAATAGATGTGCCAGTAAGTTGTGGAATTGGCCGTGGGAAAGAACGATGCTCAATCTATTCTTATTTCAGCAGTTTCCTTTAGTTATTCCGATACATACTCATGCTTTATGTTTCAACTTCATGATCATAGTCCGTGTTCATGTATATGATAAGGAATCATGTACTCTCTAGGTTCCTAGTATGATGAGTTCCCAGCTTGTTCAGCAGTCAGAATCACTTTCCGTAAGTTATGTTCAACAGTTCATGACTCTTGTTCACATGTGATACTCTTAACGATCAGTGAAAAATTTAGATTTATATCAGGTACGTCCTCATATTAGATCTCTTTAATGATTCCATGCCGTGAGTGCTCTATTCCTTACGCCTCAGTAGGGTATCAAGTTATGCTTAGAAATCCCCTTATGTTCCAGATTTCGGTATTCCAATTTTTCAGTGATCTTTTCCCTTAGGTCGAGATAGCGATGATGAATAGTTGTCTAGATAGGAAAGAGTAAAATTTCTTATTGATGAAAGATGGTTGTGTGCTTATTTGAGTTAAGGTAGTAATTGTGGAGTAAGATTGAGGCCAAGTCTTTGATACATGTTAAGGTTAGTTGAAGTTTTATGTGTTCTATTTAGGAAAAATTATTGTGTGCTTGTTTTATGTAAGTCCATAAGTTGAAACAATTTTGAGGTGAAGTTTCGTGTATGTCTTGGTTAGTTGAGAATATTTTATGTGTATTATCTGAATAGTGCAGGGAAGTTGTTATGGATAAAAGTATCAGAGAATATGAGAAAGATGCTTTATGAGTGTTTGTTTAGAAGTGCATATGTGGGTATGAAGATAGGTTGAATGTCATGTTTGTATACATACGAATAGAAGCTTTGAGTGTTTGTGAATGTCTAATGCAAAGTTGAAGGTGATTGCTAGAGTGGCTATAAGAATTATGCATGAGATGAGGAATTGTGAAATGCAGGGTGTACTGAATTCATGATTCAGACTAGTACTACGGTATTATGTGGTGCGTCTTGTGATTTTGAGTTAGGCTTGAAGATGGTGAGGGGATTTAGTTCAGTTTAGACATTAGTAGATGGAAATATCAGTGGTCATGTGAGAAAAATAAGTGGAATCAATGAGCATGGTGTTTAACGGGAAAATATAGTTGAGAGAGTATTTTAAAAGTGTGGCTAACCTTAAAAGTAAGAAGTTGCATTGCCTAAGGTTTGGTAATTCTATCCTAGTTTATGAGTTACATGTCTATATTCCGTGCTATAGAGTAGTGTCAATGTTGTGATCCCGTAGTTGGATGTTTGGTGTAAATTGTGCCCAAGATCCTTTGCTCCCTAATGCTACTAGGACTTCTTTAGAAAGAGTGTTGAAGAGATACTCCAGTTAAGTATAAGTGTCTAGTATAAATCCTTCTGTATATCTAGCAATTCAGTTTGACAGTCAGGAAGACAAGTTACCGTGGTTTTTTACCTTTTCACCCAGTCCAACTATCCGAAGTCCAATACGTATGACCATCCCAAAAGATAATCTATTCCATCCGTGTAAGTTACGAACTCAGATCAGACCAAGCATCATGTTTCAGATTCAGTTATTTAGTCATGACTCAGTTCATAAGAGTTCTACACATAATCTCAAATTTTTTCAGCTATTTTAGCTCATACAACATAATACCTTTGTACGATCTCAATACTGTTGCCTCATGATTCGTACTTACATAAGTTATCACTTCAAAATCCAATGTGTGTTATTTAAGCATAAACACTTCGGGGGGAATCCTAAACTCCTAGCATAATCATCTTCTTAAAACAAGTAAGGACAAGTCAGCTCAAAATTCAGTTTCATGATAGAGGTTTAAATGTTGCAGATCAGTTATATCCTTTCTTAGAATACACACCATTTCTGTGTTATTCCATACCTTTAAGATTCAACATTCCTACCCATCATTCGGGGAAAAATAATCCCAAGGGGACGATAATGTAATAACCCGTATTTCAGGCTAGAACAAAAATCGTCGTTTCAATACGTAATGATCTAAAAGCCATAAATTCTGTGCCTTATGTTGATCAATTTTGTAGTGTGGTAACCTATTTGAGCATGAATTGAGATCATAAAGGTCCCTAAACTCAAGGACGAGTTGAAAGTTTTTCTATTATTCGAGTTTGAGTGAGCGTCGAAACTTGGGTCAACTTCAATAGACCATAAGTCTTTGTATATAAATAATTAGAGGGCCTACTATATATAAAATTAAAGCTCTTCGAATTATCTTTCCAACGATACCGATTTTGCTAAAATCCGATATCCGAACGAAAAGTTATATCCATTTTCGTGGCTAAGATAGTAGCATCGTGCGATTGGGGTGCGACGCACGCTCTGTTGCACACACCAAATTTCCAGGTTTTATTTTCGCATTTTTAAGGGCAAAAGTGGTATTTTCCACCCCCTATTCAGCCATAACACGGGATTAAACTCCCCAGATACCAAAATAACATTACTTTCTCTCAAAATCACCACGAACACTCCATAGGATTTCAACCCAAAAATCAACATATCTCAAAATTTAACCGTAGCTTTTCCTTAATTCTTCAAGAATCAGAATCCCCATTGCGAGGGCTACAAAAAGCACCCATCAATCGTACTTATAGCATCTCTTACGGGAGATTTCATTCAAAAGCTTCTAATTTAAGGTACATGGGGTTTATCCTAAAACTACATGGGCTTGTTGAAAACACTCAATTATGATTTAAAGATCATCAAGCATGAATTTGTTAAAGGGGTTTTGAAATCCATGATTTTATTATGATTTATGCATGTTTAATGATATTGTTATTTTGTCCTTTAGGCCTTATCCCCTTAAATTGATTTACACATATAAGTATATGTATGAAACTTGAAATTGAAGATTTGTGTGAGAGCACAAATAATGAAAATCCCTCTCTTGTGATAACCTTATGTTTATGATCTTATGGTGATTGATTGAAATGCATGATTTATGGCTTGAAAATAGTTTACTCAAATACTATAGTATTTTGAGCATGATTTAGAGATTTAAGAGAGGGAGTTTCTTGATTTAAATATGTTTTGTTAAAAGAGAAATATTTGCATGAGATTAAGAGTTTTGACATGGCCACCTTGCATCATTGAAAGTTTGACAAGGAGAGTTATATACATGTGTTTACGTGAGTTTTAGAGAAAGAGTTCTTTGAAATGATTTATTGATATGGTGGTCCCAAATTTATGTTTTGAAAACAAAGATTGTAATATGCTAATAATGGCTCAGAGATGTGACTTGCAAGTCAATGGTATGAACCATAATTATGTATGTCATAACAGAGTATGTTTTCAGAATATATTTTCAGAGAATGCATGTTTTAAAGATTTAAAAATGGGCTTAAAGAGAATTAAGTGGTTACCTGACTAAGGCTTGAGTTCAAGTAACTCTTAGCCTAAAACTGTGATTTTTCAATCCGGGTACATTAGTTTTACGTTGGCGACGATCGTGTGGTGTAGCATAGTCAGAGACTCCAAACCTTGCGGCACACATGGGTTGGAGGCTTCCCCGCCGAGTCAATGACAGATTCCATATAGCTCATGAAATTTCAGAGTTGTAGGGTATACCACCTAGCGCAGAAGTAAAACAAAGAGTTTCACAGAGTTCAGACGATTTTACAGAGTCTTTCGAAATGCCCATGTGATTCCTTACCATATGATATTTTTATGAACTATTTTAAATTGCTCTCATATATGTTGAATATAATTTATTATTTTCGATTTGCTCTATGTTCCAGTACAATCGTATTGGCCCCTTACCTTCCAGGTTCGGAGGCTCAGTCTAGGGGCCCGGCTAATCAGTAGAGTATCCAGAAAGAAGTGATTCATGCAGTGGTGAGTCTTCTTTGTTCTAGAAGGCTTGTTATTTTAGATTGTGTTATTCCTTTGTTTTGGTCTACTGGAGGCCTTGTCCCAGCTTTTCAGACAGTTATCTTTAGATCATGTAGTAGAGATTTTGTAGACTGTTCCAGAAGTGATTTAGTTGATTTCGAATTTCATTCCTTATTGTTAAACTGAATTAAGAGTATGAACATGTTTCCATATTAGATTATAATTTTGCATTTTCTTTTATTATATAAATATTGTGCGTGATTACCAGATCAGATAGAGCAGGACGTCTGGGCATTCATGGTTCGGGATGTCCATCATGGTCAGGCCCTAGTTCGGGTCGTGACAATTGAAATCCTTAAATTTGAAGTGCTTGATATATCCATGATGTATTAGTTGTTGATTCATGCCCTAGAAAAGGTTATGCCTTCCATGTGTTTGTTAAAATGTCTAAGTGAATAAGAATTGTGCATTATGACCTATTTGTGAGCTATATGATGAACTTATGATGTACCCACATGTTCAAAATGACTCCCATTGTAAAGCTATATCTTGTAATGATTTGGTGGAATGCTCATAGGTAAGGATTTGTGAAATTAGATTACATTAGCATGTATTCCCATTCATGTGTAATCTTATGACTTGCAAATGCTTCATGAAATCCCTCAATGATAATATTATGAATTGTTAACTATGGTCATGTGTTAAAGGAGTGTCATGTCTCATTTATTTTCATGCTATAGAGTCCTGGAGGTATTTAGTACCTGACAATTTAATTGTATGCCTAGAGCCAATGTCAGTTTTCAAGATAACCTCAGTCAAGCCACGGTCAGTAGAATTCAGTCTATCTCAAAACTCAGGAAAACTCAGTAGTATTCTTTTCAGTCCTCAGTAACTCAGTCAGCAACATAATTTATTAATATTCTATCAGTTAACGAAATTCAGTAAACTCAATCTAGTTTAGTCCAATATACTCAGTTTAGTGTCTATTCAATTGGGAGTAGGATTCAACATCGAGTGAACCCAAGGATGGAAACTCACCTGCCAGCAGAGGGTGTGATTCTTAGAAGCAGTCTTTGCGTTCCAAAACTACATAGCCAGCATAGGTTGAGACATCAAAACCTGTCAGATGAGGGTTGATAAGGTGGCTTAACCTGTCAGATGAGGATCTCACCATTCTTATTAGAGTACATAACAGATAAGGGTCACTCATAGCTTATCCTTACCAGTGGTGCGGTATTGACACCATTCCAATTGAGGTTATAGATTGGACCCCAACTCAGTTATACTATTTTATTTAGGGCATTTCAGTTAGATAATTACCTCCCACAGTCTTAGTCTCAGTCTTCAATAAAGAACCCAGATAGTTCTACAAAATTCAGGACTGCAAATACAATCACTTAGTTCAGTACAAAACTCAGCTAGTTCTATTAGAATCAGGACTGTCAGATATAGTCTCTCAGTTATCAGTAATATCAATTATCAATAATCCATGTTATTAGTAAACTCAATATTCAAAATCCTAGATTTTAGTTACCGTTACGTATTCATACATGTATTCTCACATAGTCATATTCATGTTATCCAATCAGTTTATTTCATGCATATAAACCCTTGCATTCAGCTTTACCTCACTTTGCGTACCAGTACATTCACACGTACTGACGCATACTTTTCTTTTGTGCTATGGTATTTTATACCATAGGTTCGGACGCTCAGATATCTGCAGTCAGAGTTAGTGGTATGTCCTCATATTTCGAGGACATGATTATTTCATTCTTTCAATATTTCAGTACTTAGTTACTTTTTATATATGGAGTTAGCTGGGGACATGTCCCATCAACTCCTTATTCAGACAGTTTAGAAGCTTTCAGACTATAGCATGTTCAGACAGTTATTTCAGCGTTGGTATTATCATACCTTGTTCAGACGTTATTTTATTAAATATTGTTTAGTATTTGAACCTTATGGAATTTTTTTTGCCAGATTTCCCCATTTATTTTAGTTATATTGTTATTACAATATTACTATTATCCAGTGCTCAGTTACATATATCATTTATGGGTTAGCTAGTGGTCTGTCGGAATTGTTAGCACCGTGTAGTCTCCGAGGTACCAAACTCGGGGCATTACAAAGACCCATCTCTCAAACTTTTAAGGACCTTATTAGTGATCTCCTGAATGTATTTTTGCCCCTCGGAGCTTAATGAATTTGACTTAGAAATCACCATTCCAGAATTGGACATCTTCTACTCTTCCAAGAAAACTCCAGTCTCTTAGAAGAGAAAAAGCCAATGTCCCCCTTCCCCAATCTCTGGACAAGGGCAAAGATATTTTGGAGATATAAAGTCATCAAAACCTTCCTCCCACGATGAACTCAATAATATAGCATGTTAGAGGGGCAAACAATGTGGAGTTTAGGAGGCACTAACAATTAATGGTCAAGATCCACAAGCCTTCCATACTTGCCCTTTTGGAGACACGAATGTCTGATCACAAGGACATTACCGAGAATCTCGTCTTTAATAGCCATATTTAATTCCCTTCTACTGGAAACTCTGGAGGTATCGTAATTATGTGGGATAACTCAAACCTTGGCATCCAGAATATTGTTATTCTTCCTCAGGGCATCCATGTGGCTGTAAAGGTAAATAATCATCCCTCATTTTATTTTTTAGTGCTGATAACGCTCAATCTATAGCTCTTGTGAGTGTAAAGCGGTCGTTAGCAAATATAGAACCCAACCTGGGTTGGGTGTCGATCCCACAGGGAATAGCTTGGCCAACAAGTAAGCAAAATTACTAATCTTTTGGTGCAAGTCTCGTAAGAAGGGGGGAATGTAATGTGTAACGAAAACAATAAAGTAAAAGCTGAAAATAATAAAGTAAAGAGAGAGATTGTCACGTTGGTTGTAAACAATAAGAATTGCGGCGTTGGGGTTATGTCCACCTTCTGAGGTATACGTCTCTATTGGCTATGAGTGTGTAGAATTTTGACATGCAATTGCTTATAGAGAATTGTAGTCGATGGTAAATCCAAGCGTCTCTCGACCTAAACAAGGACTATTTCACTTTAACTCTCTCGAGCTTAAAACGTGTCTAACGGTACGAATTCTCCAAGAGGTTAGTCCAGTTACGGCACTAGCTTTTTAATAGGAAAGGGTGTCCTACTACCTTGACATTATCTCTTTTCCAGACAAACAACCTTTCTCTCGAACAAGTTAAATGTTAGACTGGCGTATTCTTGCATTTGCAACCGCAAAGAATGTAGATTAAGATGAAGAGAATAATGATATAAGCAATATACGTGTCACGAACTCACAAACTCACAGCAATAGATAGTATCTCATTCGGCTTCCATAACCCCAACAGAGAAGTTTAGGTACCCATGAATGCGAAAGAGATCACGATTGGCATTGTTATTATATCACAATATTGGTTAATGGTGTATAGCTTAGGTGATAGGCGTGTGGTGTGATTCTTTAGCGTGGTAACGATTCTCTTGTTGTGGAATTTAAGAATAGAAGAAGAATAGAATTAATGGAAAGATTAGAAGAGTTGTAGAATTAATTGAGGGAGAATTGTTAAGTGAAGAATGAATTCTCTCCACTAAGGGAGGAATGTCTAGAAATCTCTAGCATGAGAGGGTATTTATAATACCCATATCCTACTCCTACTAAGCTAATGAAATAAATAACCAAATCCTACTAGACTAATGAAATACTTAACCCAAATGTACTAGGTTAAGGTAACATTATCATAATCCAAATAAACTAATGAAATACATAACCTAATTGTACTAGGTTAATGTATCATTGTCAAAATCCAGCTATGAGTCTGTAAGTCCCCAAAGTCTTCAGAAATGCTGTTTTAGCCCGGGACGGATTTTCCATGCAGCAGTTTTGGTCCAGGTCCCCAAAGTCTTCAGAAATGCTGTTTTAGCCCGGGACAGATTTTCCATGCAGCAGTTTTGGTCCTTAGGCGTCCAAACTCCCTTTCCTTCCTTCGTGAGCTTTCTTTTGCGCCAAGTAAGCCATAAAATGCTGAATTATGCATCATTTATACCTGAAACTTTACTAATCATGTTCGTTAGCTCATTTATAGGAAAAAGGACTAAAAATGCATGAAATATATAGTTTGTTCTCAAAACTAGGCTAAAATATGGGCAAAATATATTGATATAGGCGTGTAAATTCGCCTATCATCAACACCCCACACTTGAAGCTTTGTTCGTCCTCGAACGAAATATCATGTCCTTCTAAGCGTCGACTTAAGGTTTCACAGTAATCACAAAACATTCGTCAAGACTAGCACAACGATTATCAACAAAGAGTACTTCCCGATTATAAGTAGAAACAGTTTAACCTCTAGCATAGACTCGTGATGGTGGTCAACTCGCATGCAAACGTTAAGGTACAAGGAATCATATATAACTACCCAAAATTCATCAACCATGTGTGTCTCACAATATATTACCCATAATCACTCACAAGTATAGCATATTTTTCAAACATGGGTATCAACAATATCCTTGCTCTCGCTCTCACAAAGAATTCATATGTAGGAACTGATGACCATAGGCTTGCCCTTAGTGTAGTACTCTACTAAATGTCAGAATGTTAAGATTAGGATCAAGTAGGTCTTTTGATGGTTGTAATGTAGGCTAAGGGACGGGTAGGACTATTTTGGCCAGGAATAGTGACTAAGCTCCTAAGCGCTTTAATACATCACATTGTATCATTGACACTTTTTTCTTTCAACCTTTCTTCTTTCTTTTATTCTACCACCCTTGTTCTCCTCTTTTGTTTTTCAATTTTAAGAACAACTCACTTTTCAGCTTTCTTTTCCTTTTTCTTTTCACAACATACCTCTTATGATAACACTTTCTTTTTCATAACACATTCAAGCACCATTACAATTTAAAGCATCATACTCACCCAATTTCCTCTTATGTTGTCACATGACTTTTTTAATTTAAAGAACTTAGGAATTTGGATCAAATTACGGTCTTGAAAAAAATGGATTAGGCTTACATACGAGGTTGTCAAAGAAATAGGCTAAAGGCTCAAAAGGGTTTGACTAGGATGATGTCCATGGGTAGGTAAAACTGAAGGTAAACAAATATAGGTTGCCAAAGAAATGCCTAAATTATATCCTAACTTACACTCCTTATTTTCGCTTTGCATACATACCAGGCAAGTTCTAGCATCAGCCACATACATAGAAGATACTATTAATCTCACACACACAAGGCACATGGTCGACTTGATTGGAAGTAATATAGACTCTCGACCCAACAAGTGAAGGAATTGAACCACACAATATCACATAATGAGTCACAACTAGAGCCTAAACGTCTCAATAGTCACAATTGTAGTACATACTCTTGTTATAATCTCATGCTGCCTATCAAAATAATTTCATGTGAAGCTAGAAAGATTTTACTCCTAAAAAAACTTAAAAAACGTCAAACGAAACAAAAAAAAAATGAACTCAAATAAACAAAGTAAACAAACAAACATAGGTGCAAACAGAGAAGTATAGCATGCAATGCCACCACCCCACACTTAGTCGGGACACTGTCCTCAGTGGAAAATAAATACGAGGAACCTGGTTGGTCGGACTTATCCTCTATGTCTGGGGTCATACCCCTTGCATTGGAATCATCATCAGAGTCATCATCCTCATAAGTTCCGCATAAGTATCCCACTTAATTCCAAGCGAGAGTCGAGGTATTTGCAGCGAGTAGGGTTCTCCTTGCTTTCTTGCTCTTATGGGAAGTGGTAGCCTTTTCCTTCCCTTGTCTTGCTTTCGGTTCCATTGTAACTGAGACTAGAAATAGTGTTAGTGGTAGCACAATCCCAATGGATACAATCTATACACAGGCAGTAGGGGTACCACCCCACACTTAGGTTGTTGGCACAAACTAGTGAGGTGAAAGTGATCGATTACTCAGAATTCATCGACATATGTTTTAGGAACTATCTTCCGACAAGAAGATCAGCGATGTATCACTACTTGCAGCCATTGCACTACGTTCATGTTAAGTATAACAACACTGCTACATAGGGGTTACCACATGGAATAGTTATTCTTACAACAATCACAACCTCTTATGTCGGTAGGCACTATAAGTCTTATCCCGATGGCCGGGATAGTCTAACATGTAAGTATCCAAACAACAATCTTAAGCACTATTCATAGCCATAGTAATTCTGCAAATAGTATAACAATGCTATTAAAACCAATTTCAAGTCGGAAACAAGTCAAGATTTTCCTACGTACATGTTCACTCACATGATTTTGTATCAACAATCCAAACACATGAACATCACCAACAATCTTATACGATTTAGCAATTCATAATAGACATAGCAACGTAGTACTTACGAGAAATAAATGAAGAATAAGAGAGTACTTACTTTCTTGAAGCTTTTTGGAGATGGTTTTGTAATTTGGAAGAGCAAGAAAAAATTTTGAGATGATTTGGAGAGGGAATGCGGTGACTTTAGGTCAATTTTTAGTGTGGTTATGTTTCAAGACTAAGTCCCCTTTATATAGGAAGAGAATGGGTCGGGTTTTGACCCATTTACAATTGGTTTTGGAGACAAAAATACCACATATGCGGCGCATAATGCTTGGCATAGTCATGACATATGCGGCGCATTGTCTATGGCATAATGGGACATATGCGCCGCATAGTCTATGGCATTTGTAGACATATGCGCCGCATAGTCTATGGCATTTGTAGACATATGCGCCGCATAGTCTATGGCATATGAGATACTGAGACCAAATGCCATAGCATAGGCGGCGCATACTCAAAAGCATACCTAGGAATAAGCGGCGCATAGTGTATAGCACACTAGATTCCGAGACCTTAGGCTATATGATAGGTTATGCATCATTCGTGGCCTAGTTTTACCAAGGCCTAGCCTTTCTCGATGCCTATTTTGGCGTGAGAAATTGTCAATCCATAGCCTTATGCATCACCATTCCTAACTTACCAACTTTACCATACAATGCGTCCAAATCATCTATTAAAATCAATCTCCTCGTTGAATACTTCTTGCACCTATTTTTGCTCAAAACCAAACAAAAACGATTAGTACGATGGGTTGCCTCCCACCAAGCGCCTTAGTTTTGGTCGTGGCATGACTCTTAATTTTGGATTTTTCATTTAGCAAAACAAAACAAGTACTAGAATGAAAGGAAAAATGATAAACGATAAAACTATAAAACGATGGGTTGCCTCCCATCTAGCGCCTTATTTATTGTCGTGGCTCGACATAGTAATCTTGAGTACTTAGACTTCATCGATATAAGTGATGGATCTTTTCTGAAAGGATTTAGACGACAATGAGGCTTACCTGTGGGCATGCGATCTTTTTCGAGATGGCTCCTACGTTTCTCCGGAGAGTCACCAATTATATCATCAATAGTCCAACCCATAGCTCTCTTGTATCTCTTCAGAGCAGAGATGAGAGCTTCTACGTGTTGTTCACTTAAATCATCTGCTCTCTTCGTAAGTATATTTCTACTTTCCAAGAACACATACCTTAGATAGTCGGGGAGCTCTTGTGATTCTAGCATTGGTGGCTCGTCAATGGGAGTCTTTGCTGTTGGTTGATTCTTGAGATCACAATCCGGTTTCTTAGGAGTATAAGACTCTATTTCTGTTAGAGAACCCATAAGTTCTTCATAATCTTCATTATCCTTATGCTCAACATTTAGTGGCGCAGCAGTCAATGGCTCAACAATAGGCTGTTTTTCTATAGATAATACTTTCATATCCTCTTGATGAACATCAGTTACAGATAACTCATTCAAATCACTGGGCTGCGTCATTGCTTTGCATATATCAAACCGTACCACTTTGTCATTAATTCAAAACAAAAGCTCATTATCTTTCATGTCAATAAGCACACTTCCAGTTGCAAGGAAAGGACGTCCCAAGATTATGGGAACTTCAGAATCCTCCTTACAATCCAGAATAACGAAGTCTGCAGGAAAGATGAATCAAGAAACTATCTCCAACACATCATTCAAGATACCCACAGGTCGTTTTACCGACCTATCAGCCATCACGAGCCTCATATTGGTTGGTGTCGGATCGCCTAGCCCCAACTTCTTGTAGATGGATAGTGGCATCAAATTGATGCTAGCACCTAGATCGCACAATGCCTTGGCAAAATCCAACGATCCAATTGTGCAAGGAATAGTGAAAGCTCCAGGATCTGCCTTCTTTTGAAATAACGACCTTGTAGCGATTGCACTACAATGATGAACATTATCCGCCAACTCATAACTTGCTGCCCGCTTCTTTGTCAATAGGTCCTTCATAAACTTCGCATATCCAGGCATTTTTTCAAGTGCCTCCACCAATGGAACATTAATGGTCAGCTGCTTGAGCATAGTCATAAATTTGCTAAACTTAGTGTCATCCGCCACCTTCTTCAATCTTTGGGGAAAAGGTGGTGGTGGGTATGGAAGTGTTCTCTCCGAGGTTTTCTTCTCCTCTTGCTTCTGTTTTTCCACTTTTTCAGGCTGCACAGTGCTGGATGTGGCGTCCTTGATGTCGGGAGTAGTGGCTGGGGCATCTTCTCCTTTTGCATTGTCATCCATTTCCACAACTTCGTCAATCACTTTCTTGCATTTTGCTGAAGTTTCCAGCACCTTACCACTTCTGGTAGTGATGGCCATGCTTGACCCATCATTCCTTGGGTTTTGTACAGTATCGGTAGGTAAAGTGCCGGCCTTTCTTTGGTTGAGTGCTGCTGAAAGTTGACTGAATTGCTGCTCTAGTTGTCTAATTGAAGTGGAATGTGAATCTACTAATTGTTTCATGGCGGACAAATCATTAATTACCTCCGTAACTCCCGCGCTCGTTGCTTCCACTCCTTTCAATAATTTAGCCATCATGTCTTCCATACTTCTAGAATTAGATATGGTGGTATCACGTCTGCCAGGGGGAACATACAAACCACTCTTTTCATTCTTGTTCTTCCAACTACCTTGGTCTTTGTTTCCAGATTTATCATAATAGTTCCGACCTTGGTTTCCTTGGGTATTCCCTCGGAAACCCCCCTGATTGTTCAAGTAGTTGGCCTCCTCTTCCGAATCAGGTTCGTCTCTTCCTTTTGACGCAATCGCTTTCACTTTATCAATCTTCCCTAATAGATGCTTTGTAAGAAGATCCATTTGGGTTTTCATGTGCGCCATATCTTGATCACGTTCTTCTTCTCTTCTTCGTTGGTCTGCAGTCATGCCAATAGATAAAGTGGGTCTTGCTACCTCATAATCCCTGGTATGCCAAGCTCTACTTTGTTTCATCATACGATCTAGCATATTGCTTGCTTGACCAAAGGTGAGGTCCATGAAAGAACCTCCAGCTGCGTTGTCCACCACTGGTTTAGTTATTGAATTCAAGGCTCTATACAAGATCTCCATGAGGTGAACATTAGTCATGTGATGGTTTGGGCATCTCGCTAGATTTGTCTTGAACCTCTCCCATGTTTCATGAAGAGCTTAAGTGGGAAGCTGGCGGAAGTTGCTGATTTCATCTCTCAATTGAGCCCTTTTAGATGGCGGAAAGAATCTTTCTAGGAAAGCGTCTCTCAATTGCCTCCAATTAGTAATTGAATCAGGAGTCAGCCCATTCAACCATAGTGTTGCCTCCCCAGATAGAGACAATGGAAATAGACGTAATCGAATAGCATTCTGACCAACACCAGGATTGTCAAAAGACTTGCATGTAGAAATAAAGTTGATGAGATGCATATTCGGATCGTCGCCTGCTAGTCCACCAAATAATCCCTTGAATTACAATAACTGAATCATGGTGCTTGTGATGTTGAACTTGGCTCCGGGCGCTATTGGCGGAAGAATAATAGCTCCGGTGGCACCAGGTCCATCCAGATCGTCCTCATCATCATCAAAAGGAATTTGCATAGCTCGGCGATCAGGTCTCCATCATGCTTGACGATCTCTCCTCTGCATGGGTGCCGCCATCTCAGCAGTATGCCATGGGTTTAGTAGCTCCTCATCGCCCAGATCCTTATCATCAGGATTTGTTGCACGGCCTGGGTTATTAATATTCTGTTGACGCACTTGAGCAGTTATCCTTTCAATTTCACGTTGTGCATCCATTGATGCACTGAACAAACCTGAATAAAACAAAAACAACAACTAAAAGTAAAAGTACGAGAATCTTTGACCAAAGGGTCTAGTAATTATCACAAACTTGATTGACACTCGTATTCCCCGGCAACGGCACCAATTTTTGATAACGCTCAATCTACAGCTCTTGTGAGTGTAAAGCGGTCGTTAGCAAATATAGAACCCAACCTGGGTTGGGTGTCAATCCCACAGGGAATAGCTTGGCCAACAAGTAAGTAAAATTACTAAACTTTTGGTGCAAGTCTCGTAAGAAGGGGGGATTGTAATGTGTAACGAAAATAATAAAGTAAAAGCTGAAAATAATAAAGTAAAGAGAGAGATTGTCACGTTGGTTGTAAACAATGAGAATTGCAGCGTTGGGGTTATGTCCACCTTCTGAGGTATACGTCTCTATTGGCTATGAGTGTGTAGAATTCTGACATGCAATTGCTTATAGAGAATTGTAGTCGATGGTAAATCCAAGCGTCTCTCAACCTAAACAAGGACTATTTCACTTTAACTCTCTCAAGCTTAAAGCGTGTCTAACGGTACGAATTCTCCAAGAGGTTAGTCCAGTTATGGCACTAGCTTTTTAATAGGAAAGGGTGTCCTACTACCTTGACATTATCTCTTTTCCAGACAAACAACCTTTCTCTCGAACAAGTTAAATGTTAGACTGGAGTATTCTTGCGTTTGCAACCACAAAGAATCTAGATTAAGATGAAGAGAATAATGATATAAGCAATATACGTGTCACGAACTTACAAACTCACAACAATAGATAGTATCTCATTTGGCTTCCATAACCCCAACAGAGAAGTTTAGTTACCCATGAATGCGAAAGAGATCACGATTGACATTGTTATTATATCACAATATTGGTTAATGGCGTGTAGCTTAGGTGATAGGCGTGTGGCGTGATACCTTAGCGTGGTAACGATTCTCTTGTTGTGGAATTTAAGAATAGAAGAAGAATAGAATTAATGGAAAGATTAGAAGAGTTGTAGAATTAATTGAGGGAGAATTGTTAAGTGAAGAATGAATTCTCTCCACTAAGGGAGGAATGTCTAGAAATCTCTAGCATGATAGGGTATTTATAATACCCATATCCTACTCCTACTAAGCTAATGAAATAAATAACCAAATCCTACTAGACTAATGAAATACTTAACCCAAATGTACTAGGTTAAGGTAATATTATCATAATCCAAATAAACTAATGAAATACATAACCTAATTGTACTAGGTTAATGTATCATTGTCAAAATCCAGCTATGTGTCTATAAGTCCCCAAAGTCTTCAGAAATGTTGTTTTAGCCCGGGACAGATTTTCCATGCAGCAGTTTTGGTCCAGGTCCCCAAAGTCTTCAGAAATGCTTTTTTAGGCCGGGACAGATTTTCCATGCAACAGTTTTGGTCCTTAGGCATCCAAACTCCCTTTCCTTCCTTCGTGAGCTTTCTTTTGCGCCAAGTAAGCCATAAAATGCTGAATTATGCATCATTTATACCTGAAACTTTACTAATCATGTTCGTTAGCTCATTTATAGGAAAAAGGACTAAAAGTGCATGAAATATATAGTTTGTTCTCAAAACTAGGCTAAAATATGGGCAAAATATATTGATATAGTCGTGTAAATTCGCCTATCATCAAGTTCCATTTATGATAGTATAGTTATGAGGTCATAAAAGAGCTTTGGAATAACCTAGATGGTTTTTTAGAGTCCATTGGTGACTCTCCTGTGATTATTGGGGGGATTTTAATGAGGTCCTTAAAGACTCAGACAAGATTTGGGGTAATAGTATTAATATCACTAGAGCCACTTCTTTCTCTAACTGTGTCAACTACTGTAAAATTATATACCTAGGTTCAAAGGTAGTAGGTTTACTTGGAATAACAAAAGATATAGGCATAGAAAAGGTCTTATTCTGGAAATACTTGATAGATATTTGGCTAATGAGGCTTGGATCCACCTCTTTCCTGAATCCTCTATAACTTAATTTCCTAGAACCTACTCTGACACTTGCCCGTTGCTGGTTAGCCTAGATAAGTCCCCTTGCCTCCAAGATAGACCCTTCAGACTTGAGTTAATGTGGTGCTCCCATCCCACTGCCCTATATATGGTCCAAGATTCCTTTGCTTCTGGTACTCCTCTAACTGAGGCCATCCCCCACTTTGAATCCAGAGTGAAGACTTGAAACAAAGAGTTATTTAGGAAAATCTTCTATCATAAGAATAAACTCTTAGCTAGATTGCCTGGTATCCAAAGCACTCCCTCCTACTACTCCAACTACTTCCTGCAGGACCTTAAAATGAACCTCACTAAGGAATTCAGCTCCATTCTTAGACAGGAGCATGAGTTCTAAAGGCATAAGTCTAGGATTAACTGGTTAATAGAGGGAGATGCTACTACTAGGTCCTTTCATACCTCTACCCTCAATAGGAGAAGGAGGAATAGGATCAATGCCATCAAGGCTGATAGTGGTAACTAGATTTACCCCCTAATGAAATCAAAGATCATATCCTCTCTTTTTATAGAAACCTTTTCAGTTCTGAGGATCTCTTATCTCACTTGACCCTCCAAGGGAACCCCTCATCCAGAGGCTTTATTAGAAGGGAGGACCATGAGCTCCTGGATAGTATCCTGTAACACTCTACATTTTTGGGCTAGACTTTGAAGTGTCATTCCTACGTGTGTAAACTTCAATGCCATGATTTTTATGTGAATACATGTGTTATGATCATTATCCTAGTGTGTGAAGTGCTTTCTAGGTGAGAAATGTTCATAGGAATCACTTAGAGTGAAGTTGAGCTAAGAGTCTTTATTCGGCCAAATACTTATATTTGATTCTACAAAATATTTTTAACGTGAATAACTATCTATATATATGGAAATTTTTAGCTCAACAACCACCAAATAATAGATAATTGAGTTAGCTTTCCAACGATATCAATTTTGCCTTAATCTGATATCCGAGCAAAAAGTTATGTCCTTTTTCATGAGAGGTAGTAAGGGCAGGCAATAAACCCATGCCGCTGGGGTTATTCCCCCAGAATAATGTGGACGTCACAGGGGCTACTCCCACCGACAAGAGGGCGCACTGCGGGGTCTATTTCTTCACTGTTTCAGCTTCTTAAGGGTTAAGGGGTACTTTGTTCCTTTCCCCTCAACCCCAAACATCCAAGGCATGAATTATAACACCCAAAAGGGCATTATTTTCCCATCTTCTTCAAATTAAATCACGTAAGAATCCTTCTCTTTACCAAGAACAATAATACAAGCTTTTCCTCTCAAGAAATCCAATAATTCAAGCTTTTAAGTTCAAGAATATTCAAGAAAACATCAAGAATAGGTTTTATTTAATAAGTTCATAATTCAAGTCCCAAGATTCAAGCTTTCTTCCTCAAGAATTCAAGGGTTCAAGTTCCAATTTCAAGTTTCTTCTAAAATTCATTCAACTAAGGTATGTAGGATTTTGAACAAGTTTAATATTTCAACATTGTGCCTAAATGTATGATTTTCAAGTTGAATTTATATGTTTTAAGTTAGGGTTCATTCCCAAATCCTCATGTGTTTAAAACACAGCATTATCATGTGATTTAAGGAACTAAAGAACATAAGAGTTGTACTTATTCATGTTTTAAACCACAAGGTTGATATTTTGTTTTGAATTTCTTTACTTTGATTAAACTATGAGTTTTTCCTTCATTATGGAATTTCACATGTTCAAGATGAGTTTGATTCATGTTCTCCTTAGTATTTTGAATTCAATTCATGTCCACGTATGATTCCATGAAAAGTTAACCTATCTCATGCTTCAAGTTTTGATTTTCTATGTCCTATTCAAGTGAATTTCATGTTATAATATCGAATTATGAATTTAGCCATGTAATCATGTTGTTTACTAATGTTTAAGACATTCCATATTCAAGTTCATGCTCTTCACTTACTTGGTGAGAGGTTTATGTTTTGGATCTCTGAACCATGATTTTCATACTATAGTTTTGAAGCATTAATATCATATTTTATGAATCATTCAGTGCTGGCGAGTTATGAGCACCCGATATCTAAGTGTTTTAAATGATTCCAAATTTTCAAGTAATAAGTCAGTTAAACTATGTCTTATCATTATACTCAGTTGTTATACTCATGTTGAGCACTATCAATTTACATGATTATGATTACTTCAGACTGTGTATGTACTAATATTTTCAAAACATCATGACCTGTGCTTATCTTATTAGCTTCAGTGTATGCAGCAGTTAGTATTTTAGTGTCTTTCAGTTCGGAGTAGGATTTAGAACTGAGTGAGAAGTGTGGATTCAGTGCATCTTACTTTTTCCAGAAACTATGTGCCACCCTAGGTTTAGAGGCCTTGCCAAAGAGTGTTTCTCCTTTCCCAATATGGGTTCAGTTTAGTGATCAATCCAATTTATGTTCTACTCAGATGGCAAGGATAGAACATCCCTCCTTAACATGGATCATACGCTGGAATCCATGTAGCTCACATAGTTTATGTCGGTTACATGATAGCTCCCATAGTTTCAGTCAGTATTTAGTTTATGCCAGTTCAGATTTGCTTGACCTAGTAGACGTATTTCAGTATTTATTCAATCAATTTTACAGATTATTTCAGTTATTCAGATATCAATTATTCTGATATTCAGATTATTTCAGTATCTGCTATATTCATTTTCTCGCTCTCTTTAAGGAGATTCAAGACCACTGAGGTATAATCTACACCGATCCAGCAGTATATCTTATGACTTGTCCCCTCTAGGATACAACAATCCATCAAAGATGTACAACTTAAGTAACTCCGGATTAGTTGAAGAGTCCAAAGCTCCACCATAAGAACACTTTCCTTCAATATATATTTACTCTCTTTGTATAGTGATTATAGTTAAGGACTTAAAATATTTTCTTTGTCTCAACTCTTTCTTTCGCTAATGTAATAACTCTCTTTTGTATAGTGAATATAGTTGTAGACTTAGAATATTTTCTTTGTCTTATCTCTCTCTTTCGCTACTACACACTATAATTTTTTTTACACTTATCATATTTCTATATCCATACAATAACATGCAAGACCACCTCTATTTATATGTGAGGTATTCATCCTTGTATTGAATAGGATAAATGAGGGTAAATGAATAGTCTTATGTTACATAAGTTACAAGAAAGTAATGACCATGAAAAACTAATGATCATTTAGGTTACAAGAATGTAGATGACCAAGTTCATCCAATAATCAAAGAATTAAAACCCAGATTTTTACCACTACTAATGTGAGTAAATAGGTAAATAATACTTCAGAATTTTATAGTAAACAAGCAGCCAAAAAGAGATGTTTTTCACTTAATGTCATCACTTATTGACAAGGAGTAATGTGCTTGTAATTAGCACATATGACACCAAGGAATAATGTGTTTGCTGCTTCACCATACTAATGGGTATGAGTTACATCACAAATGCATAATAATATTATATAAAAGTAATATTAAAATGCTAACCCCAACATAATCTACATCTATAATCTATATCTATAATCTATCTATAATCTATATTCTATAATCTATAATCTATAATCTATAATCTATAATCTATAATCTATAATCTATAATCTATAATCTATAATCTATAATCTATAATCTATAATCTATATCTAACTATATCTATAATATATTTAAAGGGTCTATATCTATATTTATAAACTATAATCTATAATCTATAATATGTTAAAAGTGTGAAGGCCTTAGAAATATTGTTTGAACTTTTTGCCATTGATTAAAAGTCTTTGCTTTAGACAAAATCGAATTTTCACTATTTTTTTCTAATATTTAAAAGTTGAAAATTAATTAAATATATTTATCGTAAAATCTTTCCTTATTAGAAGTCATTAGAATTAATATTTTTAAAAATATTTTAGTGTTGAAAAATAATTAAATACATTTATGAAACCTTTCCTTATTAGAAGTCATTAGAATTAATAACAACTAATACTTTTTATTAGTTTAAAAATTCTAAATTCAACTAAATTTGATTTTAAGAAGATTTGAAAAATCTAGAAATAAATATAAAAGCATTAGAATAAGAAAAATTTAAGAAGTATCAAATTTTAAAAGTTTTAGTATGTAATTAGAATGTTATCATTGAATTTGTACATATTTGACTTTAAAAACAAGAAAAGATTTTAAACATAGAAAAAAATAATCATACCAAAAATATGGTTCAAAGTGATGTGTCTCTCTTAACCTCTGGCAGTAAGAAAAAGAGGTAGTGCATGACAAACGCAAAAGTGATGATCGATCAACCACTTGAAACTTCTGGTGGTAAAATATATATGTGCTTATACTAAAATATATATTTATTTTTACACTATTATATTAATATGTGAAGGATCTTAAAAAGTGAGTTGAACTTTTTACACTTTACTAAAATTATTTGTAATAGATAAAATTATTTAATTAATTAAATGTTACACGTGTGAGACACGTATGGTCAAACTAGTTTCTAAAGAAACATGGACATTGTACACTACGAACTTTGATGTCTTGGCATGAAAAATTTGGATATTGAAGTTGAATTAAAAATATATATGAATGACGAAGAGACCGAATCTATACACAAATTTTGAGGAGGTATATTTTAGTAAGGTAAAATTTTAATAGAAGTTTTAAATATTAAGGTTAAATTTAAAAAAGGACTCAAAAGTATTTTGGTCGGGTATTAGTTTTACTTTTCCAAAAAAATAAATATAATGGTGTTGACTTTGTACGTTGAAAGAATTCGTAGGACAGTAGTAGTAGTGCTGTTTGGTTTTATTTTTGGATAAATTACATATACCATACCTTAACTTATTATTATTATTTAAAATTTCAATTCTTCAAATATAATTACATAAGATGAGAGCAGTTGTTCATAACAGGGCGGGGATTTGGGTCAAATAGAGTAGGAAGGGCTAAAACTTGCCCTTGATAGTAGTTATTGCAAGCCAAAAATTTTCTAGCAAAAGTAATTTCTACATGATCTGCTTCAAAAGCATCTGTTGCACATATTGGTGAAATTGACAGAATTTGTAGGTTCATTGTACCTGAACCTACGCTACCTTCCTTAGGTAAGCAATCCGCAACTTTGTTTTGTTCCCTCCAAGCATGCATGTGAGAAGTAACATTCAGTTGTGCCATCAACCACCTGCATTCCATAATGATGTTACTATAGATTACATTACCATTACTGAACATGTTAATAGCTTCAAGGGTGTCTGCTTCTATTTGTAGTGGATAAAGTTGGATTCCATTGCTAGTTTTATCCCTTCAAGAATAGATAGGAGCTCAGCCTATATGAGGGAGGTATTAGTGATGGTTTTTGTATATCCTAGTATCCAAGATCCTAGGTGATTACAAAACACTCCACCCAACCCTCCTGTTCTATTATGAATCTTGCAGGCTCCATCTGTATTTAGATTGTAGGTCCCTTGTTAGGGGGGTTCCCATTTCAGGTGCAAGATGTTGCTGGTGTTGGGTGCATGATTGTTCCTACCAGTCATGAACAACAACTCACTAGCAAATTATATAGCATTATGAACATCGATGGGATCTTTATTTTGCCTGAAAAGGTTCTCATTCCATTTCAACCAAATACACAAAAATGCAAAAAAAAATAATCCTGTCCTAGTTAAGCTACTGATTGTAGGGAATATTTTTTATTTTTGACCTAGTGTCTAGCTAATTATCTGTGTTGAGACTGGAAGAGTTGAAGGATTGTAGTGTGGTGTTGTTTTCTGCTAACCTAGACCAGAACGAGGAAACATTGAAGCAATAAAAGAAGATGTGGTTGATGTCTTTCTTGTGGTTACCACAAAAATAGAAAAGGGGGCTGATGATGACCCAATATGATCAAAAAACTTGCTACTGGGGAGTATTTTGTATTGGAGCATCCAGATGAATGTTTTTATCTTATTAGGAACAACTAACTCCAAAACCCATTTGAAGTTGGGTTTGGGTTGGTTATTATTCTTGTTTTTGCTCTACTCCACTACCTCATAGCAATTTTCATTTAGAAGGATCCATTACTAGCACTCTCCCAATAGAGTTTATCATTGAGGGTGTTGTTATGAGGAATAATGGTATTGTGGATAGTATGAGAGAGATAGGTCAGGGGGAGAGTGATAGCGAGAGACTCTAAATCCCAGGTTCCATTGTTATAAATACCAACAAGTTTTAGCTGATTTTCACCTATATTAAGAGGGCCTTGGGTATTTCTTATGATGGCCTGGTGATTGAGAACCCAATTATCATGAAGGAAATTGATTATGCTCCCTTTGTGAAAGGTCTATCTGATGTTATTCTTACATATGGACCAATCTTTTTTGATACATCTCCATATTTTGGAGGCCATCTTTTATTTTGGTTCTCTATTCAGAGGTCTATAATACTTGATAAAAAGGATTCTGGATCAAAAGGCATTAGGATTATGGTACATCTTCCAAGCTAGACTGACATGGATGGCTTTATTCCTTAGGCAACTTTTTTTGATACCTAATCCCCCTTCCACTTGTGGGAAGTAATGGTGTTCCAATTTATGAGGTGAGTCTTTTTTTCAGTAGTGCCCCAGAGAAACTTCCTTTGAATTTGTTCAATGAGGTTGATAGCTTTTTGAGGTAATTACATGTATTGCATGACATGGTAGGGGATGCTACCCATAGTGGCCTTGGTAAGGACAATTCTTCCTATTATATTTAGCATCTTGGTTTTCCAACCAACCAGTCAATTTTGTAGATTATCAATGATTTGAAAGCCTGCATGGGCTGATTTAGAGTGCAAAATAGGTAAGCCTAGGTATTTCCCAAAGTGAGTGCTGGGCTGAATATTGAAAATTGAGGAGTAGGAGTTAGCAGTATTGACATTGCAATTGGCTAAGAAGATATGTTTAGATTTGATGAGGTTGATGTTTTGGCTAGAGGTAGAACAAAAGACATTTAGAATCTCTAAAATGTTATAGTTGTCTTCAGGGGTAGCTCTGGAGAAAAGGGTTAGGTCATCAACAAAAAAGAGGTAAGTGACTTTGGGTCCTATGTTAGATATAGAAATAGGTTTCCAATGTTGATTTCTGACCTGATCATCAATGGCTCTGGTGTGTCTTTCCATACAAAAAATAAAAATATAAGGGGATAGAGGGTCTCTTTGCCTGATACCTCTAGAGGGGCAGAAAGGGGTGGTCTTGTCTCCATTTAGTAGTATGGATATACTGGAGCTAGAGATACAAGACATGATGAGGGTGACTATCTTAGTGGGAACTTGAAGGGGATGAGGGTTTCCCTGATGAAAGACCATTCTAACCTATCAAAAGCCATTTTCAAGTCAATTTTTAGCATCATGTAGCCTATTTTACCCTTCATCTTGGTGAAATAAGTGATAAATTTCTGAAAAATGATGGCATTATCAATTTCTCTTTGGTTGGAAAGGAAGCTAGCCTAGCTAGGTCCAATAAGCTGTTGTAAATAGGGTTTGAGCCTATTTAGCATGATTTTTGTGACTATCTTGTAGGTTGTGTTATAGAGCCCAATTGGAATTGCACTTCTAGTGACATTAGCATTTGGTATTTTAGGGATAAAACACAACAGGGTTTTATTCATATCAGGGTCCATCTAATTGGTATTAAAAGTATTTTTTTTTACATAAAGAGGTGGTTTTTAACCCACTATATTCCAATACTTTTGAAAGATAAAGGATGGACTCCATATGACCCAAGGACCTTACTGGGATTGAAAGACTTAATAGACAACAAGATTTTAGTGTCCCTAACAAGTTCATCCAGAGAACCCTGAGTTATTTAATTGAGATAGGCCCAATGTGGATTGGGCTATCCCTTGTCTAGAGAAGCCTGAGTTATTTAATTGAGATAGGACCAGTGTGGATTGGGCTATCCCTTTGGAGGGGATATGAAGTAAGGTTTTTAGTGATATAGAGTTTAGAGAAGATATAAGTGATGTGATCATTGATGTTAGCTTGATCAGTTAACCAACTGCTATCTTCCTTCTTAATGGAATTGATTTTGTTCCTCCTTCTCCTATTAAGGGTAAAGCCATGAAATAAACTAGTGTTTGGGTATCTTTCATTGAGCCAAGTTATTCTAGATTTGATTTTCCAGAATTCTTTCTCAAATTCTAGGAGGTCATCATATTGATGCAAGAGGTCCATCTCAAGTTGTAGGTAGGAAATTCTAGGAAGATTAGGGGATTTCTGGATTCAATCTAATCTATCCAGAACTATTTTATTCCTTGAAAAATATTTCTAAAAGTGCAGACATTCCACTGGGAAGCCAAGGTTTGAAATTTCAAGAGAGAGATAATGAGGAGAGAGGAGGTGGGGGAGAAAACACTCTCGACACTGTCTTAAAGGAGGGATGGGCACACCATATGGATTCCATCCTAAAAGGACAGGGCCCTTTGGATAAGAGTCTTATCATAAAGGGATAATGATAAAACTTGATCCTGGGCAAGTGGGTGATGCTGGATTCAGGGTATATGGAAATACAAGAGGTATTAGCAAGACACCTATCAATCTTATCAAAGATTTGTTGCTGCTTATTTTTAAACCTCTTCTTGGTCCAAATGTACCTACTGCCTTTATACCATAGGTCAACCATATTACAATGGTTGAACCACTGTCTAGGTAGATTAGCTTTCTTTTTATTTATACTATTTCCTCCTATTTTTTCTTTGGCTTAGATGACTTCATTGAAGTCTCCTCCAATGAATCGGTCATCAAAATAGGTTTGGGACATACTGATAAGGTTGTACATTCATGTCCCACAGAAGTAAATTATTTACAACTAAATGTCCCTATGTATAAAATGTCACCCTAACTAGTTATTCCCCCTCCTTTTATAGTTTTAGTTATTTATCTCCCTTTTAATATTTTTTCTTTTTATTTCTATACTTCTTTTCTCCTTTTTATCATTTTTTTATACTTCTTTGTTCATTTTATTTTTGCATAAAATTATTTTCTTTTTTTATCTATTACTTTATTCATACTCAATTTTTATTTTGTATACTTTTTTCTTTTTCCTTTTTACCTTTTTCTTATTTCTTTCTTTCTTTCTTTCTTTCTTTCTTTCTTTCTTTGTTTTTTTACTTATTTATTTATTTATTTATTTATTTATTTATTTATTCCTTTTTTAGTTTCTTCTTTGGTAATTAGTCTTTTATTAATCACCAAAAATTGCAGATTTTACAATGCTACGCTAAGTCAATACAACTAGCTTCTTAGGTTTAAATTGCTAATCAGCGATCAGCCTAAAAGCTACATCTGTCTAATATATTTCTATAGGATCAGTAGCTCAAATAC
Source organism: Capsicum baccatum var. pendulum (assembly GCA_030864225.1). Classification (NCBI taxonomy): domain Eukaryota; kingdom Viridiplantae; phylum Streptophyta; class Magnoliopsida; order Solanales; family Solanaceae; genus Capsicum; species Capsicum baccatum. The sequence continues at coordinate 222,295,000 of CM061556.1, forward strand.
AACAAATACAAGTAATTTGCCTTGCTACATCTTCGACTATGCACTCCTTCTTTTGAAAAGCTCTAGCATTTTTCATTCCTTCCATATAGCATAGACGATTTTTGCATAGACCAATTTCCACAACTGAGCTTGGTGACACCTCCCTTTAATCTTGTGAATGATCCAATGATACATGATATTCTAGGTGGATAGATGTAATATCCCATACGTTTATTGTTCAGTTCAGCCCCCAGTAATTTTTTATAGCACTGAGAACCATAAAATAAAGCTGTGTTGAGGGGTTTAGTATCTTTTTACTCCCTTTGAATTCAAAAATTTTTAATTTGACCTTACGAGTCCTGAGATGATGATTTTTGATTTGAATAATATTAAGGGGTGTAAGTGGCATGTCTCGGGTAAGTTTTGGATTTTTCGGACTAGGATTGGATGGGTTTGGATTATAATTCTAGCAGCTCACTATGATTCTTCGTGCCGTAGTGAGTATGGTTTCAAGAGATCCACTGCGTCACGGTGGAGTGTAAAAAGGCATTTGTCAGTTTTTAGAGGGTCACCGCGATTTTATCGTGTCACGGTGGATATCGCAATGACCCACTCACTGCATCGCAGTGATACCCAAATTAACAATAGTTCTATTTTCAGTGAGTCACTGCGATTCCACCACATCGCGGTGGGTATTGCAATGACCCATTTGGCATGTCATAGTGAGGTCGTGGTCGAGGTTTCGGTTGCGGGATTTAAATCCCCAAGGGTAGTTTGTATTTTACCAAGCCCCCAAATCGTGAAAATAGAACATTAAGTGTATTTTTGAGCAAAATATACTCATTATTTATTAAATTACTCTCCAAGAAACTATGGAGCTTCAATCTTAAACTTCAAGAAATCCAAAATTCACCGTTCTTTTTCCAAGATAACCAAGAATTCCAGTTTCCCGGTTCAAGAACTTAAAGAAACAATCTTTAAGAACACTAATAGGAATTCAAAGTCAAGTGTCATCATTAATTTATTCCATAAAGGTATGTGGGGTTATGAACAAGGACACTCTTTCATCCTTGTGCCCAAAACTAGTTTTAAAGTTAAATTTACGTAAATTGCAATTAGGGTTCATACCCAACCTATCTTGTTTTGACTTTATAGATATAAGTATTAAAGTGCATGCTTGTTATCATCTATTTATGCTTTGATTTAAAGATTTTAAATTGATATTTAAGCATAATATTATGCTGCAAGTTATATAAAATAAATCATGAGATTTATAGGCTTTAAGTGCATTCGGATTACGCATGCTCATGTTTTGATCCTTAAAATTCATATTGTGATTTTGATTTCATTATCTTGACTGAAATTATTGAAGTATTTCAAGAAGATTATTCAGCATGAAGTATTATTTTGATTTGACATGGATTTAGAGCATGAATTATTAAGCCCTAGTTTGAATATTGATATTTCAAGAAGATTATGCTTTTAGGCACCCTATGATTAGTTTATATCCAGATTTTAAACATGATTTGATCTTTTGATCCTCAGCTAAGATATAGAATCCACGTTACAGTTTTCATTATAGTTTTATTATGGTTTACAGAAAAAAATTAGTTTTGATTATAGTTTAAAACAAACAGATGCATAATTGGTTTTCATCATAAATCCTTATGCTAGTTTTAAAGTGGATTTCCTACAGAATGAGCATACAGATTAAAGAGAGTAGTATTTAGCTCCGAGCGGAAAATGTGAATTTAGCGCATCCTACTTCCCCAGAACTTCGAGCCAATGTAGGTATAGATTCAGATTTTTTCCATTTATATGGATGACAAATACAGATTGTGATCATTTAGCTCAGGTTATACTCCATGGCAAGAGTATGACACCTCTCCCCAACTTGACATTTTCCTCTTAGAGAAACTAGACATTGGACTCCATGATAGCTCACATAGTTTATGTCAGTTAGAAGAACCTCCATAATAGAAAAGAATAACATAAAAGCTTTAAAAAAAACTCCCTAAGTCCTAAGACAGAATAACAGAACAACTTTTAGAAACTAAGTTTAAAGGCTCACAATTTATTTTAGATATTGTTTTACATAAGACATTAGCCATGATATTTCAGCTTTTAGTTTACAGATATAAATGTAAGTTCTTTTTACACTTAGCATGGATGATTTGAAAACAGACTTAACTTCAGTCTTACTTATTTTACTAATAGAAAGAGAAAAAGTACAGCTTTCAGAATTAAGTGTTATGGCTCACAAGATTTATACAGTATGCTTTATTATTCATGATTTATGATTTTTAGCTTCCAATTATTCATGCCAATGTGAGTCATTTAAACTTAGCATGCATTCTATACAAGTTATATAGGCATTGAATTACTTTTTTACTTATGAATTCACCCCCATATGCATGGTACATTCCAAAAGTACCGGTCCATATATATGTTTATGTGCTATATTATTTAATAATGTAGGTACCAACTCAGTTATAGTCCATATATCACGATCAAATAGTTGCAGATTCTAGTCAGCAGAGGATAAGTCTTCCTACTTCGGGGACTTCAGTTAGATGTTATCCATGTACTTTACTTTCTTACTCATATGTATTGATTAGTAGTTGTAATGCCCCACATGTTTCTAAGCTAGGATGTGAATAAGTTTTCCTATCTATGAAACTTTCTATCTTGTGAGTAGCATTTTAGTGTGTGAATTACAATGAATATCCTAGTGATAAGATAGCTTGTGATGTCTTAAGCATGCTCACATGAGTCGCTTAGAGTGATGCAAGCTAAGAGTTTTTGAATCCATCTAGTTTAAGTGTTTGATTTTGTAAGGGTCATATTTGAATGAGTACAACTTGATGTTAATGTGGTATTTTGGATGATTTAGACCCACCAAATTGTAGAAAATTGAATTATCTTTCCAATGATACCAATTTCCCCTTAATCCAACACCCAAGCAAAACGTTATGCCCATTTTCGTGAGAGACAGTAAGGACACGTCGCTAAACTTAACCCTATGAAATATATAGCTTCTAAACATATTACAGCCATATTATCATGTCAAATCTCATCATCTAAGAGCACTAAAAGAGAAAAACAACTAGGGTTGCATAATTAAGCTTGAAGATTCAATTTCAAGGAAATTCCTTCGTCAATCAGCCAGAATCTTCCTTCTAAGGTATGCATGAGTTCATTCATGGACTCCTTTCGTCCATGAAGCTCAAGAACCATCCTCTAAATTATGTATTATAATGTTCAAGTTATTGGTGGTTGATGTTCATGTGGTTGGAGTTTGATGATGCCTAAGATGGGATCTTTGTATGTTTTGTGTGAGGATATGGTGGTTTTTAACGTATAAACATGTGAAATTAGTGGTTGAATGTTTGAAATCTTGATGAATCCATCTATACCTAAGATGTGCATGTAAGGTGTTTGTGTAAATACTTAAGGGAACATAAATGATGCTTTTATGACATAATAAGATCTAAATGACTATTCCATGTTCTATGTTTATGTTCAACGTGATCCCCATGCTATTGTCTTGAATTGAAGATGTTATATGAGATGCTCATGATATTGTTTTGATATGGAACGACCATGTTATTGAAGACATGCAATTTTATGCATGTTGTGTGCATTCCCGATCATGTGATAGTTTGTTGAGAATCATTCTTATTATGAAATACTTACTTATGATATTGTGAATTATGGACTCAAATCTTGTGATCAAGTCATGTCATGTGTGTCAGTTTCCTCCTATCGAGTCCTGGGGGTATTCGTACACAAAAACTATAGCTGTGTGCCAAGAGCCATATCATGTTTCACGATATCCAAACTCAAGCTATGATTCCATAGACTTCAGTCAGTCATGTGACTCAGGAAAACCTCATGATCTCAGTCAGTTGTCAGATATCAGTAACATTTCTCTAGTCAATAGAATTTATTAAGATTAAGTATGTATAGTCAGTTATTCATGTCCAGTCTCTCCAGATGGGAGTAGAGGTTAGTACCGAGTGAACCCAAGGATGGGAACTCACCCGCCAGTTCAGGGTGTGATTCTTAGTAGTCATCCTTGTGTTCCAGAACTACGTAGCTAGTATAGGTTAAGACATCTTAACCCATCAGAATAGGGTTGATGAGGTGTCTTAACCCGTCAGTTTAGGGTTCCCACCGTTCTCATTGATTACCTGCCAGATTAGGGTCACTCATAGGCCGTCCTTACCCGTGGCACGGTATTCACACCACTCCAGTCGGGGCAGAGATTGGACCCCAGGTTAGACATAACGGCATACATGGGGCATGTTGATTGAACACTACCTCCCACAATTTCAGTATCAGTCTCAGTAAAAGAACTCAGGGCGTTCTTCAGATTTTAGTATATACAGGACTGTCAGATACAGTCATCCATGTTATTAGTTGTAGTATTAGTGATGACAGTTATCAGTAAACCATATATTAGCTTACAGGGTATGCTATCACGTATTCAGGGTCCCAGTTTCTATATATGTGTTTTTGCACTCCCACGTTCATATTAGTCAGTCAGTGTTGTTCAAGCATGAAACCCTTTATGTTTAGCCTACCTTCTTCGTATACTCAGTACTCCAGTTGTACTGACACATTTGCGCTATGGTGCTTTATTTTCATGCTACACCATAGGTTCTGAGACATGAGCTCCAGCCCAGTAGTACCGGTAGCATTCCAGTCGCAGACGCACAGTGAGTCCTCATTGATTCGAGGACAATATGATTTGATACATTTATTTATTTCTTTAGTTAAGTTTTACGGTGTTAGTTGGAGACATGTTCCTTCAACTCTTTATTCATATAGTTTAGAGGCTTTCAGATTTATGTTCAGATTTATGTTCAGACTTAGCTTTCAGATTGAGTTGTTTTAGGTATTTTCACCCACATGGTTTTATTCAGTTAAACCTTATGGCCTTACAGTTTTGTGTATTTCGTATTATTATATCATGATTTACTGTATACAGGTAAAAATATCAGTCATGGGTTAGCTTGTGGTCCATTGGGGTCATGAGCACCGTGTAGCATTCTAGTTTAGTGAATCGGGGTGTTACAAAATTGGTATCAGAACCTAAGGTTCAATAGAGTCCTAGGAAGTCTGAAAACCACATCTAGTAGAGTCTTGTACATGGGTGTGTTACGCACCATATTTATGTACAAGAGGCTATAAGATGTTTTAGGAACAGTCCTATTTTTTCTGTATTTATGTCATGCTCGTGAGCATAATCATAATTTAAACTCTTAGTCTAATCCATTCTTCTCTTATTCCAGACCATGGCCCCAAAAGAAGAAACCAGCCAGCTCCTCAGCCCAAAGATCCTTTGGGAGAACATGTTTCCCATGTAGATTTTAGAGCCACATTTACCACACTTGCTCAGTCTGTGGCTGCACAGAATGAACTGACACCAATCATTCCGACCAATCCAGTGGCTAATCCCAAAGCAGCTAGGGTTCGAGACTTCACCCGGATGAACCCTCTATATTTCCATGGGTCTAAGTCTGATGAGGACCCTCAGGAATTCATTGACCAAGTCCAGAAGGTCATTGACATCATGGGTGTTACTTCTATTGAGAGTGCTGAGTTAGCCGCCTACCAATTACAGTATGTTGCTCATGATTGGTACAAAAAGTGGAAGTCTGAGAGGTTAGATAATACAGGCCTTATCAAGTGGAAGGAATTTGTTACGGCCTTCTTAGACAGATTCTATCCCCAAGAGCTGAGGAAAGCCAAAGTTCTTGAGTTCATCAACCTCAGGCAGGGGAATATGATGGTTAGGGAGTATTCCCTCAGATTTTCTCAGCTAGCCAGGTATTCTCCTTATGTGGTTGCAGACAATAGGGCTAAGATGAACAAGTTCGTGTCAGGGGTCAACAATAGTGTGGTAAATGAGTATAGGTCTGCGATGCTAATTGGTGATATGACCTTAGACAGACTCATGACCCATGCCAAGCAAGTAGAAGGGTAGAAGTTTAAGACTAGGGAGAGGCAGAACAAGAGAGCAAGGTCAGGTAATTTCAACTTTTCTCACCCCAAGTTAGATGGAAGAAACCATTCACAGTTTTGGTCCAAGTCAGCCGTTCCATCTCCTTCCTCTGCCAGCGCTCCTGTGCCAAAGTTCAAAGATAGCAATAAAGATAAAGTGCTAGGCTTTAAATCTTAGGGAAGTGTTAGCAGTGCCCAAATGAATCCCCTTTGTCAGACTTATGGTAAGAACCACAAGGGAATTTGCAGATCCATTAGTGATGTCTATTTTGGTTGTGGCAAGCCAGGCCATAGGATTAGGGAGTTTCTGCAGTCAAGTCTTCAGGGTCAGCAAAATCATTCTATAGCTTAGTTCGGTATCCTGAACTAGAAGGGTGCTGTTTCCAGTACTACCAATGGGAAACACCCAAATCGACTCTATGCTATTTAGTCCCGACAGCAGGAAAATTATCCTGATGTCTCTACTAGTACGTTTTAGATTTTTCCATGTTCATGTTTATGCTTTGCTAGACCTAGGTGCATCCTTGTATTTTGTTAATCCATACATAGCAGGCGATCTCGGAATTAGTCCCAAAATTCTAGCAGAGCCCTTTTCAGTCTCTACCCCAGTGAGTAAAACCATCATAGCTCGGTGGGTATATAGGAACTACCCAGTTATGATATATCGCAAAACCACATCAACAGATTTAGTAGAGATAGAGATGACTGATTTTGGTGTCATTCCTGGCATGGATTGTCTTCATTCCTACTATGCCACAGTCAACTGCAGAAACAGGACAGTTCTATTTCAGTTCCCGAATGAGCCCGTCCTAGAGTGGAAGGGTAGCATTTTAGCATTCAGGGGTCAACTTATATCCTACCTTCAAGCAAGAAAAATAATTTCTAAGAGGTATGTGTATCATCTCGTGCATATCAAATATTCCAGTTATGAATCTCCCAGCCTCAAAATAGTCCCTGTTGTTAATGAATACTCAGATGTCTTTCCAGACGATCTGCCAAGCATTCCTCCCGAAATGGAAATAGAGTTTGGCATAGACCTTCTTCCAGATACTTAACCTATTTCTATTCCGCCATACAGAACTCAAAGAACTGAAAGATCAGTTAAAGGATATCTTAGATAAGGGATTCATCAGACCCAACATTTCCCCATGGGGTGCGCCAGTATTATTCGTATGCAAGAAAGATAGTTCTCTCAGGATGTGTATTGATTATCATAAACTCAACAAGGTCATGGTCAAGAATGGCTATCCTCTTCCCAGGATTAATGATCTATTCGACCAACTTCAGGGTTCCAATTACTTATCTAAGATAGACCTCAGATCAGGCTACCATCAGCTCAGAGTTAGAGAATGTGACATTCCAAAGATAGCTTTCCATACTCTGTATTGTCACTTCAAATTTTTAGTCATGTAATTTGGTCTTACCAATGCCCCTTCAGCTTTCATGGATTTGATGAACCGGGTGTTCAAGAAGTACTTGGACATGTTTGTCATAGTCTTTATAAATGATATTCTAGTCTATTATCGCACAGAGCGTGATCATGCAGACCATCTCAAGATTATTCTTCAGACTCTCAGGGATACCAGTTATTTGCTAAGTTTAGCAAGTGCAAATTTTGGCTAAGATCAGTAGTATTCCTTGGCCATATTATTTTCGGTGATGGAATTAGAGTAGATCCTCAGAAAACTGAGGCAGTAAAAAACTGGCCCAGACTCGTATCTCCATCAGATATTAAGAGTTTCTTGGGTTTGGATTGCTATTACAGATGGTTTGTCAGGAGATTTTCTTCTATTGCATCCCCCATGTCCGGATTGACTCAGAAGAATATTAAGTTTTAGTGGTCAGATTCATGTGAGAAGAGCTTTTAAGAGTTGAAGACTCGACTCACCTCAACACCAGTTCTAGCTGTTCCAGATAGTTCAGACGATTTTGTAGTCTATTGTGATGCATCCAGAGTGGTTTTAGGTTGTGTCCTCATGTAGCATGGTAAGGTCATAGCCTACGGATCCAGACAGTTAAAGCCACATGAGAAGAATTATCTTACTCGTGATCTTGAGTTAGAAGTGGTAGTTTTTTCCTTGAAGATTTGGAGGCATTATCTCTATGGAGTTCATGTAGATGTCTTCACAGACCATAAAATCCTCCAGTATGTTTTTTCCCAGAAACATCTCAATCTTCGCCAGAGAAGGTGGTTAGAGCTCTTGAAGGATAATGAAATAAGTGTTCTTTATCATCTGGGCAAGGCCAATGTTGTGGCCGACGCTCTCCGTAGATTCTCCATGGGTAGTATTTCTCATGTTGAGGGTAGAAAGAAAAATATGGCTCAAGAGATCCATCAGCTTGCCAGACTAGGCATTCATTTAGTTGATTCTTCAGAGGGTGGTGTATAAATTCATAGTAGTTCAGAATTATCTATAGTTTCTAAGGTGAAAGAGAAAAAAGACAGGGCTCCTAGCCTTGTCAAGCTCAAGGAGTCAGTTTCAAATCTGAAAGTCAAGGTTTTCTCCCAAGGGGGAGATAGTGTTCTTTGTTGTCAGGGTCGTCTATGTGTTCCAGGTGTAGATGAATTAAGGCAGTGAATTCCTACAGAAGCACATGGTGCGCAATACTCTATTCATACAAGGTCCACTAAGATGTACTGCGATATGCGGGAGATCTATTGGTGGAGTGGGGTGAAGATAGATATTGCATAGTTTATGGCTAAGTGCTCTATATATCAACAGGTTAAGATAGAGCATCAAAAACCTAGTAGTTCCATGCAAGAGTTCACCATTCGTACTTAGAAGTGGGAAAAAGTGAACATGGACTTTGTGATGGGTTTGCCTAGAACTCGTCATCAACATGATTCAGTCTGGGTTATTATAGATAGAATGACCAAGTCAGCTCATTTCTTTTCTATTTGTACTTCTTATTCTGCCGACGATTATGCCAAACTCTATATCAGGGAGTTTGTTAGGTTACACGGTGTTCCACTATCTATCATCTTAAGTTACATGGTGTTCCACTATCTATCATCTTAGATAGAGGTACCCAGTTTACCTCTCATTTTTGGAAAGCGTTCCAAAAGGGTCTCGGTACCCAAGTCCATCTCAGCACAGCGTTTTATCCTTAGACAGATGGTCAAGCAGAGAGGACCATTCATACTCTTGAATATATGCTAAGGGCATGTGTAATTGACTTCAAGGGAAGTTGGGATAACCACTTGCCTTTGATTGAGTTTGCATACAACAATAGCTATCACTCTAGTATTCAGATGGCTCCATTCGAAGCTCTCTATGGTAGGAGATGTAGATCTTTGATTGGTTGGTTTGAAGTTAGTGAGGCCTCAGTTAAAGGTCCTGACTTAGTATTCGACGCCTTAAAGAAAGTTCAGTTGATCAGAGAGAGACTCTATGCTGCTCAGAGCCGACAGAAGTCCTATGCAGATGTTTGTAAAAGGATCTCGAGTTTGAGGTCAATGACTATTTCTATCTTAAGATCTCTCGATGAAGAGAGTGAAGAGGTTTGGCAAGAAAGGGAAACTCAATCCCCGGTATATCGATCCCTTCAGAATTCTCTGTCGCTTCAGTAAGGTAGCTTATGAGCTTTAGTTACCTTCAGATATAGCCTCAGTCCATCCAGTCTTCTATGTCTCTTTTCTCAAGAAGTGCATAGGTGATCCAGTAGTTGTTGTCCCCATTTAGAGCATCGACATTCAGAATAGCCTCTCTTATGAAGAGATTCTAGTCAAAATATTAGATTATCAGACTCGTAGATTGAGGAACAAAGACATCCCTCTAGTCAACGTTCTTTGGCAAAATAAGTCTCATAAGGGAGCTACTTGCGTACCAAGTATCCTTACCTTTTCCCCACCAATTCAGATCAAGCTCAAGGTAACAGTTCTCCTTAAGGCTTATTCAATTTCATGTTCTTGTTTCCAGTATAAACTTGGTACCTATTAACTATTTCATACTCAGTCATGCATTCATCTATCAATTTATCCGTGCATCAGATATGCATGAGTTCAATCTGTTTAACATGTCAGTCATGAGATCAAGTTTCAGTTCTTTATGTTCATTTCAGGTTGTATTATCTTGTATCAATTATCAGTAAATTCTCATTCGAGGACGAATATTCCCAAGAGGGAAATATTGTAACACCCCATATGTTTCTAAGCTAGGAAGTGAATAAGTTTTCCTACATATGAAACCTCCTATCTTGTGAGTAGTATTTTAGTGCATAACATACAATGAATATCCTAGTGATAAAATAGCTTGCGATGTCTTAAGAATGCTCACATGGGTCGCTTAGAGTGATGCAAGCTAAGAGTTTTTTAATCCATCAAGTTTTAGTGTTCGATTTTGTAAGGGTAATATTTGAACGAGTATAACTCGATGTTAATGTGGTATTTTAGCTGATTTAGGCCCACCAAATTATAGAGAATCGAATTAGCTTTCCAAAGATACCAATTTTGCCTTAATCCAATACCCGAGGAAAAAGTTATGCCCATTTTTGTGAGAGACAGTAAGGATAGGCGATTGGTTAGGCGCCGCCCAACTAAACATAGGAAATTGGTTAGGCACCACCCAACCTAGCTAGGGAAATTACTTAGGGGACGCCTAATTAGATCCAGGTGCCAAAAACACTCCGTTTTGAGTTATTTTAAGGGTAACTAAGTCTTTTAACACTCCTTACACGTCCCTAAAGTTAACCTTACGAAATATATAGCTTCTAAACATATTACAACCCTATTATCATCGCAAAGCTCATCATCCAAGAGCACTAAAAGATAAAAAAACTAGTGTTGCATAATTAAGCTTGAAGATCTGATTTCAAGGAAATTCCTCCATCAATCATCAAGAATCTTTCTTCTAAGGTATGCGTGAGTTGATTCATGGACTCCTTTTGTCCATGAAGCTCAAGAACCATCTTCTAAATTATGTACTATGATGTTTATGTTGTTGGTAGTTGATTTTCATGTGGTTGGAATTTAGTAAGATTAAGTCATGTATAGTCAGTTATTCATGTCCAGTCCCTCTAGATGGGAGTAGAGGTTAACACCGAGTGAACCCAAGGATGGGAACTCACCCGCCAGTTCAGTGTGTGATTCTTAGTAGTCATCCTTGTGTTCTAGATCTACATAGCCAGCATAGGTTGAGACATGTTAAACTATCATATTAGAGTTGATGAGGTGGCTTAACCCATCATTTTAGGGTTCCCACCGTTCTCATTGAGTACCTGCCATATAAGGGTCACTCATAGGCTATCCTTACCCATGGCACGGTATTGACACCCCTCTAGTCGGGGAAGAGATTGGACCCCATCTTAGCCATAACGGCATACATAGGGCATGTCGGTTAAACACTACCTCCCACAATTTCAGTATTAGTCTCAATAAAAGAACTCAAGGTGTTCTTCAGATTTCTGTACATACAAGACTATCAGATACATTCGTCCATGTTATCAGTTGCAGTATCAGTTATGATAGTTATCAGTAAACTATATATTATCTTACAGGTATGCTACCACATATTCATAGTCCCAGTTTCTATATATGTGTGTTTGCACTCTCTCGTTCATATTAGTCTGTCAGTGTTGTTCATGCATGAAACTCTTTATGTTCAGCCTACCTTCCTCGTATACTCAGTACTCTAGTTGTACTGACGCATTTGCACTATGGTGCTTTCTTTTCATATTACACCTTAGATTCCTAGACACGAGCTCTAGCCCAGCAGTAACGGTAGTATTCCAGTCGCAGAGACACATTGAGTTCTTAGTGATTCAAGGACAATATGATTTGATACATTTATTTATTTCTTAGGTTCAGTTTTACGGAGTTCGTTGGAGACATGTTCCTTCAACTCCTTATTCATATAGTTTAGAGGCTTTTAGATTTATGTTCAGACTTAGCTTTCAGATTGAGTTGTTTTGGGTATTTTCACCCACATGGTTTTATTCAGTTGAACCTTATGGCCTTACAATTTTATGTATTCTACATTATTATATCATGAGTTGCCGTATACAGGTATAGATATCTATCATAGATTATCTTGTGGTCCCTCAGGGTCATAAGCACCGTATAGCATTCCGGTTCAGCAAATTGGGGTGTTACAAACTTGGTATCAGAGCCTAAGGTTCAATAGAGTCCTAGGAAGTCTGAAAGATGCATCTAGTAGAGTCTTGTACATGGGTGTGTTGCGCATCATATTTATGTACAGGAGGCTATAAGATGTTTTAGGAATAGTCCCCTTTCTTCAGTATTCATGTCATTCTAGTGAGCATAATCATAAGTTAAAATATCAATATAATCCATTCTTCTCTTATTCCAGACCATGGCCCCAAAGAGAAGAAACCAGCTATCTCCCTAGCCCAAAGATCCTTTAGGAGAACATGTTTCCCATGTGGAGTTTAGAGCCGCATTTACCACACTTGCTCATTCCGTGGCTGCATAGAATGAACGGACACCAGTCATTCCGGCCAATCCAGTGGCCAATCCCAAAGTAGCTAGGGTCTGGTACTTTACCTGGATGAACCTTCCATCTTTCCATGGGTCTAAGTCTGATAAAGACCCTCAGGAATTCATTGACCAAGTCTAGAAGGTCATTGACATCATGGGTGTTACTTATATTGAGAGTGCCGAGTTAGCCACCTACCAGTTACAGGATGTTTCTCATGATTGGTACAAATAGTGAAAGTTTGAGAGGTTAGATGATACAGGCCCTATCGAGTAGGAGGAATTTGTCACAGCCTTCTTAGACAGATTCTTTCCCCAAGAGCTGAGGGAACCCAAAGTTCTTGAGTTTATCAACCTCAGGTAGGGGAATATGACGGTTAGGGAGTATTCCCTCAAATTTACTCAGCTAGCCAGGTATGCTCCTTATTTGGTTGCAGACAATAGGGCTAAGATGAGCAAGTTCATATTAGGGGTCAATGATAGCGTGGTAAATGAGTGTAGGTCTACAATGCTGATCGATGATATGACCTTAGCCAGAATCATGACCCATGCCCAGCAAGTAGAAGAGCAGAAGTTTAAGACTAGGAAGAGGCAGAAAAAGAGAGCAAGGTCAGGTAATTTCAACTTTGCTCACCCTAAGTCAGATGGAGGAAGCCGTTCACAGTTTTGCTCTAAGTCCACCATTCCATCTCCTTCCTCTGCCTGCGCTCCAATGCCGAAGTTCAGAGATGGCAATAGAGACAAAGTCCTTGGCTCTAAATCTCAGGACAGTGTTAGAAGTGCCCAAATGAATCCCCTTTGTCAGACTTATCATAAGAACCACAAGGGCATTTGCAGAGCCGGTAGTGATGTCTATTTTGGTTGTGGCAAGCCAGGCCATAGGATTAGAGAGTGTCTGCAGTCAAGTCTTTAGGGTCAGTAAAATCATTCTGCAGCTCAGTCCGGTCGCTCGAACCTGCAGGGTGCCACTTCCAGTGCTACCAGAGGGCAACGCCCAAACAGACTCTATGCTTTTCATTCCCGGCAGGATCATGAAAATTCTCCTAACATTACTGGTATATTGCAGATTTTCCATGTTCATGTTTATTCTTTGCTAGACCCAGGTTCATACTTATCTTTTGTTACTCCATACATAGCAGGCGATTTCAGAATTAGTCTCAAAATTCTAGCAGAGCCTTTTTCAGTCTCTACCTTAGTGGGTAAAACCATCATAGCTTGGTGGGTATATAGGAACTTCCCGGTTATGATATCTCAAAAATCCATATCAGCAGATTTAGTGGAGTTAGAGAAGATGATTTTGATGTCATTCTCGGCATGGATTGGCTTCATTTCTGCTATGCCACAGTCGACTGAAGAAACAGGATAGTTTAGTTTTAGTTCCCAAATGAGCCCGTCCTAGAGTGGAAGAGTAGCATTTTAGCGTTCAGGGGTCAACTTGTTTCCTACCTTCGGGTAAGGAAAATTATTTCTAAGGGGGGGAGGTGTATCATCTCGTGCATTTTAAATATTCCAGTTCTGAATCTCCCAGCCTCAAAATAGTCCCTATTGTTAATGAATACTCAGATGTCTTTCCCAAAGATCTTCCAGGCATTCCTTCCGAAAAGGGAATAGACTTTGGCATAGATATTCTTTCGGATACTCAACCTATTTCTATTCCGCTATACAGAATGGCACCAGCAGAACTCAAGGAACTGAAAGATCAGTTGAAGGATATCTTAGATAAGGGATTCATCAGACCCGGTGTTTCCCCATAAGGTGCGCCAGTATTTTTCGTGCGCAAGAAAGACGATTCTCTCAAGATGTGTATTGATTATCGTCAACTCAATAAGGTCACGATCAAGAAAAGATATCCTCTTTCCAAGATTGATGATCTATTCGACCAACTTCAGGGTGCCAATTACTTCTCCAAGATAGACCTCAGATCAGGCTACCATCAGCTCAGAGTTAGAGAATGTGATATTCCAAAAACAGCTTTCCATACTTGTTAGGGTAACATCGAATTTTTAGTCATGTCATTTGGTTTTACCAATGCCCCTGCAGCTTTCATGGATTTAATGAACCGTGTGTTCCAGCAGAACTTGGACATGTTTGTCATTGTCTTCATAGATGGTATTCTGGTTTATTGTCGCATAAAGCATGATCATGCAGACCATCTCAGGATTGTTCTTCAGACTCTCAGGGATCACCAGTTATTTTCTAAGTTTAGCAAGTGAGAATGGCTAAGATCAACAATATTCCTTGGCTATATTATTTCCGGTGAAGACATTAGAGTAGATCCTCAGAAAACTGAGGTAGTAAGAAACTAGCCTAGACTCGTATCTCCATTAGATATCAGGAGTTTCTTGGGTTTGGCGGGCTATTATAGATGGTTTGTCGAGGGATTTTCTTCTATTACATCCCTCATGTCCAGATTGACTCAGAAGAATATTAAGTTTCAGTGGTCAGATTCCTGCAAGAAGAGCTTTCAAGAGTTGAAGACTCGACTCACCTCAGCTCCAGTTCTAGCTGTTCCAGATAGTTCAGACAATTTTTTAGTCTATTGTGATGCATCCAGAGTGGGTTTAGTTTATGTCCTCATGAATCATACTAAGGTCATAGCCTACACCTCCAGACAGTTAAAGCCACATGAGAAAAATTATCCTACTCATGATCTTGAGTTAGCAGTGGTAGTTTTTGCCTTGAAATTTTGGAGGCATTATCTCTATGGAGTTTATGTAGATGTATTCACAGACCATAAAAGCCTCCAGTATGTTTTTTCCCAGAAAGATCTTAATCTTCGCCAGAGAAGGTGGTTAGAGCTCTTGAAGGATAATGAAATAAGTGTTCCTTATCATCTGGGCAAGGCCAATGTTGTGGTTGACTCTCTCAGTAGACTCTCTATGGGAAGTATTTCTCACGTTGAGGTTAGCAAGAAAAAGATGGCTCAGGAGATCCATCAGTTTGCCATACTAGGCGTTTGCTTAGTCGATTCTTTAGAGGGTAGTGTTTGTATTCATAGTAGTTTAGAGCCATCTCTAGTTTCCGAGGTGAAATAGAAAAAAGGCAGGGCCCCTATCCTTATCAAGCTCAAGGAGTCAGTTCAGAATCAGAAAGTCAAGGATTTCTCCCAAGGGGGAGATGGTGTTCTTTGTTGTCGGGGTCATCTATATGTTCCAGGTGTAGATGAATAAAGGCAGTGAATTCTTACAGAAGTGCATGGTGCGTGATACTCTATTCATCTAGGGGCCACTAAGATGTACTGCGACATGAGGGAGATATATTGGTGGAGTGGGATGAAGAGAGATATTGCAGAGTTTATGGCTAAGTGCTCTACATGTTAGCAGGTTAAGATAGAGCATCAAAAACCTAGTGGTTCCATGCAAGAGTTCACCATTCCTACTTGGAAGTGGGAAGAAGTGAACATGGACTTCGTGATGGGTTTGTCTAGAACTCGTCATCAGCATGATTAAGTCTGGGTCATTATAGATAGAATTAGCAAGTCAGCTCATTTCCTTCCTGTTCGTACTTCTTATTCTGCCGAGGATTATGCCAAACTCTATATCAGGGAATTAGTCAGTTTACATGGTGTTCCACTATCTATTATCTTAGACAAAGGTACCCAGTTTACCTCTCACTTTTGGAAAGCATTCGAAAAGGGTCTCGGTACCTAAGTCCATTACAGTATAGTATTTCATCCTCATATAGATGGTCAATAAGAGAGGACCATTCAGACTCTTAAAGTTATGCTAAAGGCGTCTGCAATTGACTTCAAGAGAAGTTGGGATAACCACTTGCCTTTGATTGAGTTTGCATACAACAATAGCTATCATTCTAGTATTCAAATGGCTCCATAAGAAGCTCTCTAAGGTAGGAGATGTAGATCTTCGATTGGTTGGTTTAAAGTTAGTGAGGCCTCAGTCATAGGTCCTGACTTAGTATTCAACACCTAAGAGAAAGTTCAGTTGATCAGAGAGAGACTCCGGGTTGCTCAGAGCCGATAGAAGTCCTATGCAGATATTTGTAGAAAGGATCCCGAGTTCGAGGTCAATGACTATGTCTATCTTAAGATCTCTCCCATGAAGAGAGTGAAGAGGTTTGGCAGGAAAGGGAAACTCAGTCCCCGGTATATCGGTCCGTTCAGAATTCTCTATCGCTTTGGCAAGCTAGCTCATGAGCTTGAGTTGCCTTCAGATCTAGCCTCAGTCCATCCAGTCTTCCATGTCTCTTTGCTCAAGAAGTGCATAGGTAACCCAATAGTTATTGTTCCTATTCAGAGAATCGATATTCAGAACAACCTCTTTTCTGAAGAGATTCCAGTCAAAATATTAGATTATCAGACTCGTAGATTGAGGAACAAAGACGTCCCTCTAGTCAAGGTTCTTTGGCGAAATAATTCGCATGAGGGAGATACTTGGGAATAAGAAGCATATATGCGTACCAAATATCCTCACCTCTTGCCCTCCAATTTAGATCAAGCTCAAGGTAACAGTTCTCCTTAAGTTTATTCAGTTTCGTGTTCATGTTTGCAGTAAACTTGGTACCTATTAACTGTTTCATACTCAGTCATGGATTCATGTATCAAGTTATCCGTGCATCAGATATGCACGAGTTCAGTATGTTTAACATGTTTTTCATGAGATCAAGTTTTAGTTCTTCATGATCAGTTCAGGTTCTATTGTCTTGTATCCCTTTTCACTAAATTCTCATTCGAGGACAAATGTTCCCAAGGGGGAGATATTGTAATACCATACATGTTTCTAAGTTAGGAAGTGAATAAGTTTTCCTACATATGAAACCTCCTATCTTGTGAGTAGCATTTTAGTGCATGACTTACAATGAATATCCTAGTGATAAGATAGCATGCGATGTCTTAAGCATGCTCACATGAGTCGCTTAGAGTTATGCAAGCTAAGAGTTTTTGAATCCATCAAGTTGTAGTGTTCAATTTTGTAAGGGTCATATTTGAACGAGTATAAATCGATGTTAATGTGGTATTTTGGCTGATTTAGACCCACCAAATTGTAGAGAATCGAATTAGCTTTCCAACGATACCAATTTTGCCTTAATTCAACACCCGAACAAAAAGTTATGCCCATTTTTGTGAGAGACAGTAAGAATAGGCGATTGGTTAGGCGCCGCCCAAGCAAACATAGGCGATTGATTAGGCGCCGACCAACCTAGCTTGGGCAATTACTTGGGCGCCGCATAAGTCAGATCCAGATGCCAAAAACACTCCATTTTGAGTTATTTTAAGGGTAATTAATTTTTTTAATACTCCTTACACGTCCCTAAACTTAACCCTACAAAATATATAGCTTCTAAACATAATAAAACCCTATTATCATCTCAAAGCTCATCATCCAAGAGCATTAAAAGAGAGAAAAAACTAGTCTTGCATAATTAAGCTTAAAGATCTGATTTCAAGGAAATTCCTCCAGCAATCATCATGAATCTTCCTTCTAAGGTATGCGTGAGTTGATTCATGGACTCCTTTCATCCATAAAGCTCAAGAACCATCTTCTAAATTATGTATTATGATGTTTATGTTGTTGGTGGTTGATTTTCATGTGGTTGGAGTTTGATGATGCCTAGGATGGGATCTTTGTATGTTTTGTGTAAGGATATGGTGGTATTTAACGTATAAACATGTGAAATTGGTGGTTAAATGTTTGAAATCTTGATGAATCCATCTATGCCTACGATGTGCATATAAGGTGTTTGTGGAAATACCTAAAGGAATAGAAATCATGCTTTTATGACATAATAAGCCCTAAATGACTATTCCATGTTCTAAGTTTATGTTCAACGTGATCCCCATGCTATTGTCTTGAATTGAATATGTTATATGAGATGTTTATGATATTGTTTTGATATGGAAAGACCATGTTATTGAAGCCATGCAAGTACATACATGTTGTGTGCATTTCCGATCATGTGATAGTTTGTTGAGAATCATTCTTATTATGAAATCCTTACTTATGATATTGTGAATTGTGGACTCAAATCTTGTGATCAAGTCATGTCATGTGCATCAGTTTTATCCTATCGAGTCCTGGGGGTATTCGTACCCAAAAACTATAGCTGTGTGCCTAGAGCCATGTCATGTTTCACGATATCCGAACTCAAGCTATAATTCCATAGACTTCAGTCAGTCATGTGACTCAGGAAAATCTCATGATCTCAGTCAGTTGCCAGATATTAGTAACATTCCTCCAGTCAACGGAATTCAGTAAGATTAAGTCATGTATATTTAGTTATTCATGTCTAGTCCCTCCATATGGGAGTAGAGGTTAGCACCGAGTGAACCCAAGGATGGGAACTCACCCGCCAGTTTAGGGTGTGATTCTTAGTAGTAATCCTTGTGTTCCAGAACTACGTAGCTAGCGTAGGTTGATACATCTTAATCCAACAGATTAGGGTTGATGAGGTGGCTTAACCCGTTAGTTTAGGGTTCCGACCATTCTCATTGAGTACCTACCAGATAAGGGTCACTCACAGGCTGTCCTTACCCGTGGCACGATATTGACATTCCTCCAGTCGGGGAAGAGATTGGACCCCAACTTAGCCATAACGACATATATGGGGCATGTCGGTTAAACACTATCTCCCACAGTTTCAATATCAGTCTCAGTAAAAGAACTCAGGGCGTTCTTCATATTTTAGTGTATACAGGACTGTCAGATATAGTCGTCCATGTTATCAGTTGTAGTGTCAGTCATGACAGTTATCAATAAACCATATATTAGCTTACAGGGCATGCCATCACGTATTCACAGTCCCAGTTTCTATATATGTGTGTTTGCACTCACACATTCATATTAGTCAGTCAATGTTATTCATACATGAAAACCTTTATGTTCAGCCTACCTTCTTCATATACTTAGTACTCCAGTTGTACTGATGCATTTACGCTATGGTGCTTTCTTTTCATGTTACACCATAGGTTCCGAGACACGAGCTCCAGGCTAGCAGTAGCGGTAGCATTCCAGTCGTAGAGACACAGTGAGTCCTCATTGATTTGAGGATAATATGATTTGATACATTTATTTATTTCTTCAGTTTAGTTTTACGAAGTTTGTTGGAGACATGTTCCTTCAACTCCTTATTAAGATAGTTTAGAGCCTTTCAGATTTATGTTCAGACTTAACTTTCAGATTGAGTTATTTTGGGTATTTTCACCCACATTGTTTTATTCAGTTGAACCTTATGGCCTTACAATTTTATGTATTCCACATTATTATCTAATAATTTGTAGTATACAGGTACAGATATCGGTCATGGGTTAGCTTGTGGTCCCTCGGGGTCATGAGCACCGTGTAGCATTCCGGTTCAATGAATCAGGGTGTTACAGTAGTAGGTGGAGTAGTGTGTCAACTATCTATAGTCAGTATAGTGAGGCTTCATTGATGTCTGTCAGAGTCAGTTTTGTATATTTAGTTCTGTTTTTCAGTTTTATCAGAATGTCAAATTTTGTCAGTATTGTATTTTTTCCAAATTTCATTATGATTATGTTTCTGCATAACAAACTCAGTTATTTTATACATATTTAAATTATTTGCTTAACAGTATGCAAGTTAATGGGTTAGCTTGGGATCACTTGTGGTCCTAAGCACCGTGTGATGCCTAGGGGGTAGTCTCAGGGCATTACAAACTTTGTGTCATAGCATAGAGTTCAGGTGTGCTAGGGTATCTATAAAGCCGTGTCTAGTATAGTCTTGTGATATGGTATGGAAACGTCTGTACTTTTCTTCAAGTGGCTGCAGGGCATTTAAGAAAAGTTTCATTTCTTTCATACTCTAGATCTTGTTGTAAAGTTGTTCTCTCAAGAAACTCCATCGATTCATGTGTTACTAAAAAATTCTCCATTTGTGACTTACTCTAGAGATAACATGAATTATAAGTTCCAAATTCCTCCTAAGATGATGCTTTTTAATTTACTATCAGTAACTTCAGAAGTCATACAAGGAGTCTTGAGAGGAGCTCGCTAGTGTGTTATAATTTTCTCAAATCAAAAGTTATGTCCTTATCCATATAATTTGTTTAGTTTAGAAATAATAATATATGCATTCAAATTTCTCATTATTTCTTCAATACAGATTGTTCTTATAAGGGGAGATAGTATGAACCTTGATTGTTGAATAGAGTTTACATTCGAGGAATATTGTATCCTGGAGTATTATGATTCGAGTAGTAGAACCTTCTTATAGTTTGAAGTATGAGTATAGATGTGTACTGAAAAAAGTGGGAATGACGATTGATAAAAAGTATAGAGATAAAATTATGCATGCTTTCGAGTTATGTTAAGGTGATAGGTCCTTGTGTATTATCTTAGAGGTAATGAATATGGTACTGGTTCCTTGGTTGAAGGTAGGGAAGAAATTATTAGTTAAGGTGAATTGTTGCTTTCTTGAAGTAAAAAAGGCGTTATTGATGGTATTTATTATGTTAGAAAAGTATAGGTTGTTAATGAAAGTATTTAGTGGTTGAGTATTGTGAATTTAGGCTTCTCTTGAGGTTACAATGAATTTAGTTGAAACTTATAGAGCAATGAAAAGAATTCAGATGTATAGATAGGTGAATAGTAGTGATATGTAGAGGGAGGATATGCTAATGGATTATAATAAGACAGAGCATAGGATCATGATCAATTATTGTTACTAAGAGGCTTTAGTGGATTAGTGTTTCTTGATATTTTATTTAATAGCTCCCAAGTGAGAATAGTATGTGAGGTTGGGTTGTTAATCTTGTCTAGCACTAGACACTAAGTTTGAACAGTGGATGATCATAAAGGTGGAAAGAATGATTACTTGGCTGGTGATACTAGATATATGGAAGCTATTTAGTAGGCTTGAACAGTGCATGCAAGAGTTTAAGTTCATGTATTTGTAATTAAGTGTGATGTAGAAGTGTGCGCAAGGTGATATGGGGCTATATTATTTTCAAAGTTTATCAAGTATTGTGTGTGATTAATAGTACCCTTGAGTGGTTAAGTGGAAGAAGGCTAGCTACATTGTATATGGTGTTCGTAGTAGATAAGTTGAGGAGTTATGGATAGATGAGTTTGAGCCTTTTTGATATGATCTTGATTCTCATGGTTTATAAATAAAAGCTTAGAGATGTGATATTAGTAGGCTATGATGAAAGTAGTATGATTCATTAAAGGTTTAGGGATATCCATAGTAAGTGTTAGAATCTAAGTTTGAATCTTTGAAGATTGAGCTAATAGAAATAGGAGTTGAAGTTCTAGATGGTGTGAACTCAGGGTATGGTAGTACTCATGAAGATTCTAAACTAGTAAGTGTTCAAGTTATTATATGATGACTATTGGGCTGTAGAAAGATAGATTTGTATCTTAGAAGAAAGTATTAGTAGGGGGTTTCACACTTTCAGGTGTACTCTCTCGGGGTAAGTTTATTATTTATGTGTATTATTATACCCCAGACTCTAGAGTAAAGTGATTGCAGTTAGATTAGTTTAGTAAAGGGTTCCACAGACTTAGAAGTGATGTATTAAAGCTAAGGGGGAGATTATAGAACAAGTAGCTAAGTCAGATTCTCAGATTCCAGTAGTTCTACCAGTGTGTTGTAGAATAACACTAGGGAGGAAGAAGCCTGACCCATTCTTATTTCAGTATTTGTATTTTAGTTATCACTATATCTACTCATGCATTACATGTTAGTTCCATGATCATAGTTCAACGTTCATGCACAAATAGAGAATTATGTACTTTCCCAGTTCATAGTATGAAGAGTTCCAGTTCATTCAGCAGTACGAATCATGTTCCAAAAATTTATGAACTCCAAACTTAGGTTATGCAGCTCATGACTCATGTACTCATGCTTTACAGTATGTTCAGTTCCAGTACTCATGCTACACTCTTAATGATCAGCGAAATTCAGTTTATGTCATGTATGCCCCTCAGTTTAGACCTCGTTAATGAATTTATTCCTTTGACATTCTATTTCTCAGGCCTCAGTTAAGTGTCAAAGTTATGCATAATATCCCTTTTTGTTTCAGGTCCTCATGTTCTAGCTTTTAGTGACCTCTCTTTATGTCACGGTTAGTTGAAATTTTGGGTATAACTTCTTAAGCATAGTTAAAGAAAGTGTATGTTGATATAGGTTTAGAGAATATAAGAAGTATTTCTTTATGGGTGTTTTCCTTAAAGTTCTCATGTGGTAATAATGATAGGCTTGAATGTAACATTGGGATGTAAGAGGAGAAATACAATATGTGCTAGTGAATCCATCGTAAGAGTTCAAAGTTAGTCATTGAAGTGGTAAGGCATGTTATGCTTAGGGTATGAGCTCTGAAAGAGGCATAGGAGATTGAATCATGTGTTTTATACTAGTATTATGTTGTGGCATCGAGCTAGTTTTGATCATGATGAGAGGATTTAGTTCAGTTTAGACTTTAGCAAATGGATTTATTAATGCCCATATGAAAATTTTAAATTGAATCAAATGAATATGGTATTTAAGGGGAATAGTATAGTTGTGGGGGTATTTGAGAAGTGTTGCTAAGCTTGAAAGTAAGAAGTTTCTTTGCCTAAGGCCTAGTAATTCTATCCTAACTTATGAGTTATATGTCTATGTCCTATGTAACAGAGTTATAGCCATGTTATGACTCCTTATTCACATATCATAGTCAGATTATGCCAAAGAATTCTTTGCTCTCTAATGTTATTAGAACTTATTAGAGAGAGCATTGAAGAAATACTCCAGATGAGTATAAGCTTTTAGTATGATTCAGTCAGTATAGCCTGCGATCCAGTTTAGCAATCAAGTAGATAAGTTCCTACAGATTTCCAACTTCCCATTTAGTCTTACTACCCAAAGTTTCACTAGTAAGGCCATTCCATGAGGTAAAAAATTTGAATTCATGTAAATTATGAATTTAGCTTAGTTCATGCATCATGCATCATATTTCAGATTCCAGATATTCAGTCATGATTTAGTCTGTAAGTGTCTAATGCATCATCTCAGTCTTTCTATAGTATTTTAGCCAAGTCAGTATCATTCGGGGGAAGGACGATCCCAAAGGGGAGATGTTCTATTACCCCGACTTTACATGTCCTAAACCTCTCATCTTTTCCTCATAAATCAAATCCAGCCTAAAGTGATGGTTACTCATAAGTTGACTCTCTCATTTCTATCTCAGCCTTATAACCATTCTCATGTTAGTACATGTAATTGAGAAATCAACTCAGTCATAATATTCAGTTCATGTATCATGTTTCAGACTCAGTTATGCAATCATGTTCCAAGTCATCCATGTTCAATATATGACCTCAGTTACCTTAGAACAGTATTCTCAGTCTAACTAGTCTCATTTGAGGATGAATATTCCCAAGGAAGAGATATTGTAATACCTCATATGTTCCTAGTTTAGTTCAGTCCCTAATAATTTCCTATATCACTTAGAACTAGAAAATAAAGCTAACTGTTCAGGGGTTTGTTAACTTTTAACTCCCTTTAAACCTTAAGAATTTTTAAGTTGACCTTCCGGGACCTGAGACGATGATCTTTAAGTTGAATTATATTCAGGGGTGTAAGTAGCATGTCTCGGGCAAGTTTTGGGTTTTTCGACTAGGATTGGATAGTGTTTGGATTGGAATTCCAGCTTCTCACTTTGATTCCATCACGTCACAGTGAGTATGGCGTCAAGAGTTCTACTGTATCACGGTGGAATGTAAAAAGGCATTTTTTAATTTCCAAAGGATCATCGCTATTCCACTGCATCGCAATGGGTATCGTGATGACCGACTCACCACATCTCGATGATGCCCAAATCAACAATAGTCTCCTTTCCAGTGAGTCACCGCAATTCCACCGCATCGCGGTGGGTATCACGATGACCCATTTGGCACATCATGGTGAGGTCATGGTCGGCGTTCCAGTTATGGGATTTAAATTTCCAAGGGTAGTTTTGTCTTTTACCAAGTCCCCAAATCATGAAAATAGAAGATTATGTGTATTTTTGAGCAAAATATACTCATTAATCATTAAATTCCTCTCCAAGAAACCCTAGAGCTTCAATCTTAAACTTCAAGATCATAAATGCAGAGTTCTTTTTCCAAGATAACCAAGAATTAGAGTTTCTCGATTCAAGAACTTCAAGAACACCAATAGGAATTTGTAAGACCCCATAAGATCCTAAGCTCATCCTACTCTTGCATATAAAAGGGGTCTAAGACTTAGAATATTTAACTAAGTGTTAGGACATAGTCATTTATGAAGCCCTCAAAATTTGATGAATTTATTCTCGACCTTCCCGACATCAAAAAGTTAGTTTATGTGTTGATTCATAATCGGGGAAGTCAATAGTATATCTTGGGTGAGTTTCAGAATTTTTGGACAAGCGTAAGGACGTGTTTGGAAGTCCAAAATAGCAACTAAGGGCGACTATCATGTGGTGCCCTGCCCAGTCCAGTGCTGGGGGAGCCCGCCGTGCCCACTCCTGAGTGGTGCTCCAGAGTCCGCCAGTGCCCTGCCCAGTCTGGTCCGTGCATTTTTTTCAGTTTTGTTTCATGATTTAAGAAAAAATGTGTCATTTCCCCTTCACCCAATAGGTCCATAACACGAGATTAAAGCCCTAAATAACATATTTGGTCATCTTTTACTAATATTCTCTAAAGAACAAACCTAGTTTCTTTGATTCCAAGATCAAGATTCAAGTAATCACCAACAACCCTCACAAATTCAACTACTAAGGTATGATAAGTGTTCATCCATGGGTCCCTTCCAAACCTTGGAGTCCAAGGACCTTTTTCAAAGTTGAGTTATGAGTTTGATTGATTTAAATCATATTATTTCCGTGTATGTGTTGTGAATCGAGTGTCAAGTTATGAATATAAGAATTTCATGTAAAATATACTAATAAGTATGTAGGTTGATGTAAGTATCATGTTGAATCCCCAAATTGTGAATGACTAAATACGTGAAAAGTTGAATTGTGATTGTTTGTTATGCTTTAAAGATTATGGTAGAGTCATATTATCAATGATATCGAGTCCTGGGGGTTATGATACCCAAAATTTAGCTAGTAACCTAGTCTACAGTAGTCATAGAAAGGTCCTAGTTGAATTATGAGTAGTAGTACTCAGTTAGCTAACATGGTCAATGTGAACTCAATCAAGCTTTAGCCCAGTCTAGTGATTTTTGTTGATTCAATTGAGAGTAGGATTCAACATCGAGTGAACCCAGGGAAAGGGGCATTCCTGCCAGCTTAGGGTAAGACCCTTAGTAGCAATCCTTGAGTTACAAAACTACATAGACAGTGTAGGTGTCTTCCTTCTAGTCTATGGTTGACATACATAATTAAATTCCATGAGTCTTCCTTCCAGATTAGAATTGACACAACCATTGTTAGTAACTCGTGGCATGGTACTAGCACCCTTCTAACTAGGGTTACAGGTTGGACCCCAAACATTTTATATTGGGGCATGTCGGTTAGATAAAAACTCTCACAATTTTAGTTTCAATACTCTATTTAAAATTCATTTCAGTTTTGCTTGGCCATAGTATATAGTTACCAGCTATTTAGCTATCATATTTCAGTAACTCAGTTTACAAACTACTTTAGTATTTGCTTTATGTGCGGTCATGCATTCTCAGTCTTTACAGTTTTCATGCATTTACACTCAATATCTCATGCTATACATTTAGTTAGTTAATACTCATGAACATGAATCTTTGCATATTATCCTACCCCATTTAGCATACCTATACATTCAAATATACTGACCGTATACTCGTTTTCTTGCGCTATGATATTTTATATCATAGGTTAAGATGCTCGGATCCCCGATCGTCCTTAGATCTTTCACTACATCATCATCATTAGTCATGGTGAATCCTCTTCTTTTAAGGATGAGTCTCCTTAGATTCAGTTATATCAATCATTCAGATAGTTATTCAGTCGAAGTTAGTTGTCGGCTTGTCCTATCAACTCTATCGTCTGACATTTAGAGGCTTTCATATTAGTACAGACCATAGGTCAGTTTTTAGTTGTGATTATCTGATGTTTTATCAGTACTGTTAGTTCATTTTCAAATGTTTTAATCCATTATTTGGTATTATTTCAGTTGGTAAAACCTATGGGATCTTAGTTGAGCATTGAATTACTATTTTACTTATTCATTCACCCCCACATGCTCAGTACATTCCAAAAGTACTTATTTACATATACTTCTATGTGATACATTGTTTAATAATGTATGTACCATCTCAATTATAGTCCATATATCAGACAATGGCAGATTCCAATCAGTAGAGGATGAGTCCTCCTACTTCGGGGACTTCAGTTAGATATTATTCATGTACTTTACTTTATTACTCATATGTATTGATTAGTGGTATTTAGATTCGCATCCCTACTATCTATAGTCAGTATTGTAGACGCTTCATAGATGCAGTCAGAGTCAGTCTTGTAATTTTAGTTTTTCTCTTCAGTTTTATCAGAATGTAAAATTGAATCAATATTCTATTTTTCCTAGATTTGATCACGATTATATTTTTCCACAACAAACTCAGTTATTTTATATATATTTAAATCAGTTGCTTAACAATATGCCAATTCATGGGTTAGCTTGGGATCACTTATGGTCCTAAGCACCATGTGATGCCCAGGGGGTAGTCTCGGGGCGTACAAACTTTGTATCGAAGCATAGAGTTCAAGTGTCCTAGGGTGTCTGTGAAGCCGTATCTAGTAGAGTCTTGCGGAACGGTATGGAGACATTTGTATTTTTCTTTGAGAGGCTATAGGGCATTTAAAAAAAGTTTCCTTTCTTTTATATTTTAGATTATGTTATAAAGTTGTTCTCTCAGTAACTTCTATCGTGGAGGTAAAATTTTGGGAAACTTTAAAATTTTTGGAAAGGGTTTAGGATCATTTTGAGGTGCTTAGGTAGTGAGGGTCCAAGATATTAGCGTGCCACAGAGGATAACCTCCACAATAGCAGCGTGGCACGGAGGCTAGCCTCCGCGATATTGGTGTGCCACGCTTCTGTGTTAGAATCACCCAGTTTTATTTTTTTCACTTAGGGTTAGGGGATTTTTGTCTTTTTACCCCTTGTATAACTTTTAAGCATAAGGACTATTTCCCTTCAGTTTTCAAAGATCAAATCATTAACTTTTTGTCTTAAACTCAAAATCCAAGAAAACTCATGGGTTTTATAGAGGACACATCATCCAAGATCTGAACTTTGAATTTACTTCAATTCTTGTATATTTTAGGCATTATCTCTTTCCCTAACTTGAATTTCACAATATGACATTAATTAATTGGATATTCGTGTGATTTAACTTCTGTGTTTGAAATTGGGTTGAGGGGTTTTGATTAGTATTACTTGAATTACCTTTTCTATGTTCTAAATTGATGATTATTCTTTAAATTTATGGTTTTTAGACTGAATGGGTGCATTGTTATGGGAATTGGAATGGGGAACACGGGTTTCCCCAAATTATTGAGTTTTTGTCTTAGTAATGGCATTAACCTCAACCCACTTTGTTAATTTGATTTTGAACATGGATATTTTTCATAACTCGACTTGCTTATGAACCCATTGCATCGCATTAATGGATAAATGGTTAAAATTGATTTGAAAGGCCCTTGGTAACCATAGGTTTTTATTTTAAATCGAACTTGAGAGCCTGATGGTTACGTGAATTGGTTTGGCATGATTATATGAGCTTGCTAGAATAATTGGTATGATGGTACCAAGTGATAAATGTCTTAATAATAGGACTCCTTGGTTAATGGTTGGGTTTTTTGTGAAAACTATTTTTATTTGGGCTTAAAAAGAATTGTGTAGCTCACTGTGAAGATGTATTCCTCGGGGCCTAATACTAGAAACCATATTTATCGGTGTGGAGGTCTATATGACTGTGTGCTTCGTTCACACATTACATTTTGGTATGGCTAGAGCCATTATATCTTTAACCTTTTCTTCAATTTTCTCAGGTTGTGCATCCAACACACTTTGGGTCCCTTTTAGCAGAGGGAGCTGAAACTATATAGCCTGTGGATGTCTTTCGAACAGAGCAAACTACATAGTTTAAGTCAATGGTTTAAACTCTTATTTTATGACACCTGTCCCTATCCCTGCCTCCTATACATGTATATAATTATTATGCATATGGTTTTGACTATTTTTGATATTGGCATTATTTTATATCTTTTTTTGAGTTACATGCCAGTGCTTGCCCCAATGATCATACCTTGATTCTACAATGTTTAACAATGTAGGGTTCAAAAGGTTTCCTGTTATTCATATATAGCATTAGGTGACTGGTACCCATGTGGATCTTTTATGAAGTGGTGATCCTCCATCCTTCAGAAAGTTCAGACATTTCATTATTTTCAACACTGTTTTTGTATTTTAATTTGGATTCTCTTTGGTCATAGTCGGGGGCATGTCCCGACTTAGTTGGTATTTTAGGTTTTTGTGGACATGCATCGGTTGGATGTTTGTTTTGACTTATAGTTCTTATTGGTTTATCTGTTCTTCTTATCGTCATGTTTGGTTGTCTACTACTGTATTCTTTTATTGTGTTTTAGATGTTAGGCTAAGTAGGTGGTCTCCAGCTCAAGGTGATCTTGATATACCCATCACGACTAGTCCTTAGTTTGGGTCGTGACATTGAATTTCAAAACACCTTTATTTATGATGAAAATTGAATGTGATTAATGGAAGAATTAGCCACCATAAATTGAAGTCTTTAAAAGAGAGTGTTTTGCATAAGTTTCATATGCTATTTGAAATGAGTACTCTCATATGATGTTCAAATCTTTTAGTGGCTGTTAACATAATTTTGAATAAAAGGGCTATGGACATGTTTTGATATACTATGGCTTGCAAGTCTCGGTATACCGGTACCCAACATTGACTGACCCTAAAATGGAAGAAGTAAAGGATTTTAATCATGAAGCATAGTTTTAAAAAAGGCTAAAATTTGGCTTAAAGAGAGTTAGATGATTACCCAAATAAAGCATTGACGTAAAAAGGATC
Source organism: Capsicum baccatum var. pendulum (assembly GCA_030864225.1). Lineage (NCBI taxonomy): Eukaryota > Viridiplantae > Streptophyta > Magnoliopsida > Solanales > Solanaceae > Capsicum > Capsicum baccatum. The sequence continues at coordinate 222,324,411 of CM061556.1, forward strand.
AATGCTGGAAACTGTGTTTTGGCGATGCAGGAATTAAGATATATTATCCAAAAAGGGGAATGCCTATAGTATGCCATAAAGGGGTTACACCACCATACAAAATTCCAGTCCATGCGGAAAACTTGGATTGAGGGCTTAGCCTATGAGTTAATGGAGTACCCATACAAATCGTAGTGTAATAGACTTGTAGGGTGTACCACCTAGCTCAGAATTAAAGAAAAAAGTTGAGTCCATGTTTTACAATATTGATTACAACTTTTTAGTTATGCCCATGTGTTTTGATTTCTATTATGTTAAAATAATTTCACAATGCTCTCAATTATTTTATATGAGATATATGATATTTTCATATTGTTCTGCATACCAATACATTACAAGTATTGATCATCCTCGGGAAGCTATATTGTCTCATTATGTAGGTTTCGAGGCTAGGCCCTATGGTCCATCATATCAGTAGAACATTTGGATATGTCAGAGTTGGTGAGACATCCATCTTTCGGAAGATATTTTATTCATATGTTTATTGATTCTATTTTATGGTCCAGTCAGAGGCCTTGTTCCGGCCTAGACAGTTAATTTTCAGTAGATTCTTCGTAAATGAGATTTTATTATTGTATTGTCTTAACATTTTTGACATAATTTGATTATAAGTTTTTCTTGAATTTCATTATATCTTCCACACTTATGTTTGAAAGTGTAGTAAATTTTAAAGTATAGTAATAATGTTGGAAAAAATATATGCTTGTACATCGTAGTTAGATGAGATAACGAATTTGAGTTGGTTTTCCTAATTAAAGGGCTAGTATAGACTGTGGGAAGTGTCATTGACATTCCATGGTTGATGCTAGATACTAAGTTTAAACTTTAGATGTTCATTGTGGTGACATAAAAATGGTAGTTCAAGAATAAGTAATGCAAGATTTAGGAGAGTGAATTAGTAGGCTTGATATCATGTGTGAAAGACCTTAGGTTGATGAGTTATGAAATATTAGAGTGGGTAATTATATATATATATATATATATATATATATATATATATATATATATATATATATATATATATATATATAAGGCTAGTGTTGGAGCAATGAATTTGTTACACCCCGAGAGTTTGGATAGTCTAAATTGAGCTTAAAACAAGCCTATATGGTCCCTATACACCTCGAGATAGGTTAAATTATGTTGGGGGAAGTTTAGGCTTAGAAAATAGGTCGAGAATCGCGAGGGGGCCTATGAGGGCTCATATCCTTGCCTTCGTTCTAGGCATTGCACCGCGAAAGAAGAGCCTCGTGATAGGCTCTGCATCGCGAGGCTGGGCCGCTGGGCATTTATGTTAGGGTCTATGCCGTGACCCATCTGTCATTCACTGATGGGTCTATTTTTTTTAAATATTTTTAAGGGTACTTGGGTATTTTCACATCTTATAAACTATCCCACCTTTGTTCAAACCGTTTGTAATCCTTAAAACATTTGTAATCACTTGAAAGGATATTCTTCTCTTTAAAAATCATCTTGAGAGCGTTATGGCTAGGATTCGATCTTGTCGGCTAGAGGAAGTTAAGAGTATTACCCCCCTTAAAGGAATATCTTATCAAGAAGTTAATATTTTTCTATATAGTTTATCAGTGTGAGTCTATAATTCATATGTATAGTGATACCCCATTATGCTAAGTGTTGTGCTTATAGATTTAATGAGAGGATATGTTCGCAATTCTAAGATTGAGACTTTGATCTAAGGGGGAGATGATGAATTAAGGTAGATCTTGAATTTTCCATTGGTGATAGGTTTCTGGGAATAGTCATGATAAATCTATTCTTATTCTAGAAAACTCCTCCAACATTAATTCAAGAGAGCATTCTACCAATGTCCTATGTATTTATGTCATGCCTATTCCTAAGGTTCAAGTTTTCTGTGAAACTTATGTTCATGTCTTGACTCCAAAACTAGAAGCAATACATCTATTAGAAATTCAAGTTTCCAAGTATTCAAAGTCTATTCAAACTCTATGTCATGGCACTCATGATCTATAAATCATGTCTCACTTTATGCTTTGTTCTAAGAAACTATATTTTATGTATGTTACCGACTCATTTTATGTTGTGTCTTAGCCTAAAGTGATATTATCTGTGCAAACCCATGACCATTCTTAACTCTTAAAATGAGAAGCAATTATTCAAGCAACGATCCTTGTCATATTCCTTGAATATATAATCCTGACTTTATGTTATATAACTCATGACATATGCACTCATGTTTCTCACTGTGCCCAGTCCTTAGAATCCATGTTCCTCTATTTATGATCTAGATGTTTGATATATGAATCACTTTGGGCCTGTTGTATCATATTTTACATGTTGGACCCCACATTGAGTAGTGCAATAGATATAAGTTATAATCGAATAGTGTCACTTTTGTTTCCTGTTGCTTGTACTCTAGTCTCTCAATTTCCCTCTTTATGTCAGGATGATAGTGGTTATGGAAGTGAATTAATGTTTTAGATAAAAGATTAGATGTTCTTTATTGTAAAAATTTTGGTGTGACTACTTTTAGCTAAGTTATGGATGAAGAGGGAGGAGAGAGATGAAAATTCATTGTGTAAAATAGTTAGGAAGGGGATATGTGACGGAAACCTTTGTGAGGGTGATTAAAGTTGCTAGATTTTAGTGGGGAGATCCATAAAATAGATGTAGTAAAGATAGGCTTAAACACTGCGATTGATAAATGCACAAACCCTTATGCTATGTTATTAGTACTCCTTGATTAAGACCCGAAGTTGTTTTATTATAATGATAAGGTGGAGTGGTACTATTAAAGGTATGTAGAGTATAGGATCCCATAGTTTAATCTATCACCTTTTAAATTGATAAAACAAAAACCAAGGAACACACGAAATCGGCTGAAAACAGTCCAAACACACTCCAGAACAGTCCACTAATTCAAAGAATCGAGGACCCTTTTGTAGACCACTCTTGGATTCAAGAATAAAATACAAGAAGGACAATATAACTAGGTGTTTGACACCTTTTACAGTCAACATAAAACTAAGTTAACAACACAAGATGAAAAAACAATGAGAATAACAACAACAACAACAACAACAACAATAAAATGGCTTCACAATACAAGATACAAAACGGATACAAGATTAGAAAAGAAAACGGATAGATAGATAGACCACATGAAGGTATAATGTTAAGAACCCAAGAATGGTAACTCTTGGACCCTTAAAACTACACACAACAATAAACCTATCTCTTAGAAATACACAAGATCGGAATCCACCTACCAAGCATTAATATTTCCAAGCAAATCCAAACATAAGTGATTCTACACTTGTCTAAGCCTTCGGTTTTGGGTGCCTCAAGGAAAGAGGACTTGTGTTTATTTATCTTGTAAGACTTACAACTTCATTCATAAACTAAGTAAATAAAACCATACATATTCCTTATATATTACAAATAAATAGAAGTTAAAATGACCAAAAAGGTCCTTCAAGAATGGGCTACCCTTCTAGTGTATGGAGTGGGATGTTGTGGTGTGTATTTGGGCCTTTAATTACACTTATCTTGCACATACACTTGGTTTATTTCAATGAACACCCACATAAGTTTATTTCCGTGATTATTCTCGTATCATAACTCTGGGTTAGTCTTCAACATAGAAGTTCTATGTAGTGGGACTTAGACTCTTGTAGTTAGGTGTATTGTGGGTGAGTTTTAAGTTAGAAATGATGAAGTGTGCTATTCATTGTAGAGAGCATAGTTGTGTAGTGTTACTAAATTTGAGGGTTGTTGGTCGTATCATGTAAGGTGGAGAATACCCATATTTCTATGTCCCTGAAAACTTTATTTCATGTATAGTTTCAATGTAAATCATAACCTATGGTCACTAAATAAATTCATGTCTTTTTTTGTGATGATTATGATCCATAGAACTCATGTGCAAGGTCATCTCTATGTGATTTCTCATTATCTCATGCTTAGTGTTTACATGATTCACTTGGTGATGACATGAAGCTCTTCTTGATTCCTATGAATGTTTCATTGAGGGAGAATTCCTAATGTGAAGTTACATCCTTTATTCCCTATTTATAGAGCTTCAATGATTCTCTATCCATTATTCAAGAACGACTAATCCCAAGGGGGAGCTAATGTAACACCCCACATTTTTGGGCTGGAACTTGAATCGTCCTTCCTGTATCAATAGACCCAAACTCAATGATTTTTATTTATATAGAAGTGTGGATAACAATTATTTTTGCGGTAATATCTTTGTAAATGAGTATAAGCCATAAAAATCACCTAGCTCAAAGCTAAATTGAGCATTTTCCTACCGACTGAATTTTATTTGACGTTTTTACTTGGAAAAACTTCTAGCGACCATTAATCCTAGAATATAACGAGTTATGTGACTTTCAATATGTTAGATTAAATCCCTATGAGTCCCCTTTCCAACTCAATTGACTGCTCGTTAATCTGAGTTCGGAGTAAAAAACTATAGGAATTTTAGTGATGCACTGTCTAAGGTGCGCAATGGGGTACTCGGGGAAAAGTTCTCACTACGTGATTGAGGTCACGAAACACAATGGGAGATATTATTTTGGATCTACGACATGACCCTCCCTTTCCGGACATTAAAATGCATTTTCCCTATTTAAATTAAGAGTAAAATGGTTTTTTTACCCCCTTTCCCAACTCCATCAATACATTTTTATAACCCTAGAGTCGTACAAGACAAGTGGAAAAAGCCTCAAATCCTCATTGTTTTCCTCCTAAGAACATCAAATGAAATTTCTCAATTTTCACGGCTTATGGTTTCCAATCTCAAGGTTCTTCTTTAATTTTCCTCCATCAAAAGGTATGTAGAACTATCCAAACTCTAATGGGCGTAAGTAAGATGTTTCAATAAGCTTTAAATTGTATATGTATGTATATATAATGGGTTTTTAAATGGTTCAGATAATACGCATCATGAACCCTTTTTTAATGAAATTATGCATTTACTATAGGGTTTTCTACAAGTTTGGGATTTTGATTAAGTGTTTATGTTATGTATTTTTGAAGTGTTTGAATTGGAACCCCAATTTTATAACAAGAATTATGTGTTTTACAGTTGTTGTGGATTCCTAAATGAATATGGACGGATTGATGTTTCGAATGTTCTTTCATTAAGTTATGCACTGATTTCCTTATATGATTTTAGAGAGTAGTCAATGAATTTAATAACACCTTTGTTTATCATGAAAATTGCATATGATTAATGGAAGAATTGTCCACTATATGTTGAAGTCTTCAAAAGAGAGTGTTTTTGCATAAGTTTCATATGCTATTTGAAATGAGTACTCTTATGTGATGTAACGATTTGATATACTATGGCTGGCAACTCTAGGTATAACGGTACCCAATATTAAAGGCCCTTAAAATAGGATAAGTAAAGGTTTTTAATCTTAAAGTGTGGTTTTATAAAGGCTAAAATTGGGCTTAAAGAGAGCTAGATAATTACCCAAAGAAAGAATTAATGTGAAACAGCTCATTGCTAAAAACTATGTTTTTCGATGCAAGGATTATGATATATCATCCTTAAAGGGGGATGCCTACGGTATGCCTGAAAGGGGGTAAACTGATAACGCTCAATCTACAGCTCTCGTAAGAGCGTAAACCGGTCGTTGTCAAATATATAACCCAACTGGGTTGGGTATCGATCCCACAGAGAATAGCCGGTCAACAAGTAAGTAATGATTATTAGACTTTTGGTGGAAGTCTCATAAAAAGGGGGGATTGTAACGTGTAACCAAAATAATAGAGTAAAAACGGAAATTAGCAAAGTAAAAAGAAAGAATGTTTAGTAAGATGTTAACCAATGAGAATTGAGAAGTTGGGGTTATGTCCACCTTATGAGTTATACGTCTCTATTGGCTATGAGTTGTACAGAATTCAGACATGCATGTGCTTATAGAGAATTGTATTCTATGGTAAATCCAAGTGTCTTTCGACCTAACAAGGATTATTTCACTTTAACTCTTTCAAGCTTAAAGCGTATCTAATGGTACGAATTCTCCAAGAGGTTAATCTAGTTACGGTACTAACTTTTTAACAGGGGTTGGTGCCCTATTACCTTGACATTATCTCTTTTCCAGACATATAACTTTTCTTTCGAACAAGTTAATGCTATACTAACATATTCTAAGTGTTTGCAACCACAAAGAATTTAGATTAAGATGAAGAGAATAATGATATAAGCAGCATACGTGTCACGAATTCACAAACTCATAGCAATAGATGGTATCTCATAAGGCTTCCATGACCCAAACAGAGAAGTTTAGATACTCATGATTGCAACGAAGATCACAATAAACATCATCGTGATCTCACGTTGGTCACAAGGGCCGTGCTTTCTCTGTCAGAAAGTAATGTGTAGAACTAAATGTTGAATAAAAGAAAAATAGAATTTAATAGAAGAATAATGTCTGAAATGAATTGATGAAGAATAATTCGGAATTAGAAGTAGAATTGTAAGAAGAATTAAAAGTAGAAGTGAATGTTAAAAATCTCTAGCAAAATAGGGTATTTATAACACCCATATCCTATTCCTACTAAGCTACTGCATTACTTAACCCATTCCTACTGGGTTACTGCATCATTATCCTAATCCTAATAAGTTACTGCTAATCCCCCAAAGTCTTTAGAATTGCTGTTTTTGCCCGGGACAGGTTTCCCATGCGTCACTTTTGGTCCTTGGCGTCCAAGCTTTCCCTTCCTTCTTTCGTGAAGCTTTCTTTGGCATCAAGTTATCCATAAAATGCTGAAATCTGCATCATTTATACCTGAAAACTTGCTAATCACATTTGTTAGCTCACTTACAGGAAAAAGGACTAAAAGTGCATGAATTATATAATTTGTCCTCAAAACTTAGCTAAAATATGGGTAAAATATAGTACTTTAGGCATGTAAATTCGCCTATCATCAACACCCCACACTTAATGCTTTGTTCGTCCTCGAACAAAATATCATGTCCTTCTAAACATTTACTTAGGGTTTCACAGTAACCACATAAAATATTCGTCAAGACAAGCACGACAATCATTAACCAAGAGTAGTTTTCTGATCATTAGTAGAAACAATTTAACCTCTAATATAGACTAGTGATGGTGGTCAATTTGTATTCAAAAAGTTTATGGCACAAAGAATCATACACAACTACCCAAAACTCATCAACCCTGTGTGTCTCACAATATATTACCCATAATCACTCACAATTATTGTATATATTTCGAACATGGGTATAGGGTTATCCTTGCTCTCACTCTCACAAAGAATTCATATGTTACAGCTGATGACCATAGGCTTGCCCTTAGTGTAATGCTCCACTAAATATCAGAATGCTGAGCTTAGGATCAAATAGGTCTTTTACAGGTTGTAATGTCGGCTAAGGGACGGGTAGGACTATTTTGGCCAAAAATAGTGACTATGTTCCTAAGCGCTTTAATACATCACATAATGTCATTAACACTTTCTTTCAAACAACCTTTCTACTTTGTTTTAGTCTACTGATAACGATCAATCTACAGCTCTCGTTTGAGTGTAAAGCGGTCGTTTGCAAATATAGAACCCAACCTGGGTTGGGTGTCGATCCCACAGGGAATAGCTTGGCCAACAAGTAAGTAAAATTACTAAACTTTTGGTGCAAGTCTCGTAAGAAGGGGGATTCTTGTCGTGCAAGTAATGTAAACAAAAGCTGAAAATAATAAAGTAAAAAGAGAGAGATTGTCACGTTGGTTGTAAACAATGAGAATTGAAGCGTTGGGGTTATGTCCACCTTTTGAGGTATACGTCTCTATTGGCTATGAGTGTGTAGAGTCTTGACATGCAATTGCTTATAGAGAATTGTAGTCGATGGTAAATCCAAGCGTCTCTCGACCTAAACAATGACTATTTCACTTTAACTCTCTCGAGCTTAAAGCGTGTCTAACGGTACGAATTCTCCAAGAGGTTAGTCCAGTTACTGCACTAACTTTTTAATAGGAAAGGGTGTCCTACTACCTTGACATTATCTCTTTTCCAGACAAATAACCTTTCTCTCGAACAAGTTAAATGTTAGACTGGCGTATTCTTGCGTTTGCAACCGCAAAGAATGTAGATTAAGATGAAGAGAATAATGATATAAGCAATATACGTCACTCGAACTCACAAACTCACAGCAATAGATAGTAACTCATTCGGCTTCCATAACCCCAACAGAGAGGTTTAGTTACCTATGAATGCGAAGGAGATCACGATTTGCATTGTTATTGTTGAGTAATGGTGTGTGTATTAGGTGATAGGCGTGTGGCGTGATTCCTTAGCAAGTAACGATTCTCTTGTTGTGGAAATTAAGAATAGAATTAATGGAAAGATTAGAAGAGTTGATTAGAAGTGTTGTGGTGGAAGATGAGAGGGATGGAAGAAAATTAATTGTTGAATTAAGTGAAGAATGAATTCTCTCCACTAAGGGAGGAATTGTATAAAAATCTCTAGCATGATAGGGTATTTATAATACCCATATCCTACTCCTACTAAGCTAATGAAATAAATAACCAAATCCTACTAGGCTAATGGAATACTTAACCCAAATGTACTAGGTTAATGTAAAATTATCAGAATCCAAATAAACTAATGAAATACATAACTCAATTGTACTAGGTTAATGTATCATTGTCCAAATCCAGCTATGTGTCTGTAAGTCCCCAAAGTCTTCAGAAATGCTGTTTTAGCCCGGGACAGATTTTCCATGCAGCAGTTTTGGTCCAGGTCCCCAAAGTCTTCGGAAATGTTGTTTTAGCCCGGGACAGATTTTCCATGCAGCAGTTTTGGTCCTTAGGCGTGTAAACTCCCTTTCCTTCCTTCGTGAGCTTTCTTTTGCGTCAAGTAAGCCATAAAATGCTGAATTTTGCATCATTTATACCTGAAACTTTACTAATCATGTTCGTTAGCTCATTTATAGGAAAAAGGACTAAAAGTGCATGAAATATATAATTTGTTCTCAAAACTAGGCTAAAATATGGGCAAATATATATTGATATAGGCGCGTAAATTCGCCTATCATCAACACCCCACACTTGAAGATTTGTTCGTCCTCGAACAACATATCATGTCCTTCTAAACATCAACTTAGGGTTTTTACAACAACAACACAAAACATTTATCAAGACAAGCACAACAATTATCAACAAAGAGTAGTTTTCGATTATAAGTAGAAACAGTTTAACCTCTAGCATAGACTCGTGATGGTGGTCAACTCGCATGCAAACGTTAAGGTAGAAGGAATCATATATAACTACCCAAAACACATCAACCATGTGTATCTCACAATATATTACCCATAATCACTCACAAGTATAGCATATTTTTCAAACATGGGTATCAACAATATCCTTGCTCTCGCTCTCACAAAGAATTCATATGTAGCAACTGATGACCATAGGCTTGCCCTTAATGTAATACTCTACTAAATGTCAGAATGTTAAGATTAGGATCAAGTAGGTCTTTTGATGGTTGTAACGTAAGCTAAGGGACGGGTAGGACTATTTTGGCCAAGAATAGTGACTAGGTTCCTAAGCACTTTAATACATCACATTGTATCATTGACATTTTTTTTTCTTTCAAACTTTCTTCTTTCTTTTATTCTACCACCCTTTTTCTCCTCTTTTGTTTTTCAATTTTAAGAATAACTCACTTTTCAGCTTTCTTTTCCTTTTTCTTTTCACAACATACCTCTTATGATAGCACTTTCTTTTTCATAACACATTCAAGCACCTTTACAATTTAAAGCATCATACTCACCCAATTTCCTCTTATGTTGTCACATGACTTTTTTAATTTAAAGCACTTAGGAATTTGGATCAAATTACGGTCTTGAAAGAAATGGATTAGGCTTACATCTGCGGTTGTCAAAGAAACAGGCTAAAGGCTCAAAAGGGTTTTAACTAGGATGATGTCCATGGGTAGGTAAGACAAAGGTAACATGTATAGGTTGCCAAAGAAATGCCTAAATCATCTCCTAAACTTACACTCCTTATTTTCGCTTTGCATACATACCAGGCAAGTTCTAGCATCATCCACAAACATAGAATATACTATTATCTCACACACACAAGGCACATGGTCGACTTGATTGGAAGTAATATAGACTCTCGACCCAACAAGTGAAGGAATTGAACCACACAATATCACATAATGAGTCACAACTAGAGTCTAAATGTCTCAATAGTCACAATTGTAACACATACTCTTGTTATAATCTCATGCTGCCTGTCAAAATCATTTCATGCGAAGCTAGAAAAAATTTATACCTAAAAAAAACAAAAAAACGAAAACAAACATCTCAAACATAGGTGCAAACAGAGAAGTATAGCATGCGATACCTAAAAAAAACAAAAAAACGAAAATAAACATCTCAAACATAGGTGCAAACAGAGAAGTATAGCATGCGATACCGCCACCCCACACTTAGACACTGCCCTCAGTGGAAAATAAATTCAAAGAACCTGGTTAGTCAGACTCATCCTCAATGTCGGGGGTCATACCCCCTTCGTCTGAATCATCATAAGAGTCGTCGTCAGAGTTCTTTTCCTCGTCAGAATCAGGCAAACGTCTGTCATCATCAGTCGGCACATCATCGTCTAGAGGCTCCTCAAAATATACGCCCACTCCACACATTTCCCGTGCATGCCTGTTCATTAGGTAGTCATGGTCCAGCTGTTGGAGCTCTTCAGCAGTTGGAATACGTCCACCACTCATCATAGTGAATCGTGTCATGCCATAGAGATGACGGAAGAAACTCTCATCACGAGCATGTCTCTCCGCAGTAGTAAGGTTAACTCCATGAGTTGTTTCAGCATCTTTGACCTTGGTGAGGTCAACCTTCTTTGGGTTATGTGGGAGTTTGTGGTCAGCTGGTTCCTCTTCGATATCCTCCTTCCGCAACATTGCTGTCAACAAATTGCCGAATGTGAAATGGGACCATTTATGGAGTCTGGCCTTCCTCATGGTAGATCGAATGATTGGCCCAAAGTTGATAGGGACATTCGTCATCAAAGCATAGACCAAACACACTCTATCTCTCGATATCTTGGTGTATTGAGTCCCAGGAATAAGACATGAGTTGACAATACGCATCCAGATTCTTGCTTCCCTATTTAGTGGAGCATAGGGAAAGGTGTTGTGTCGACCTGTTTCTTTATGTCTGCCCCACCTTGCCATTGATCTGCTTCCACAAAGCGTGTGTCGTATCGCTCTATAAGGAGGCCTGCTGTACAATTCTTTGAATGGTGCTGTGTCGACCGAAGGTAAGCCAAGAAAAGAGTTGATCCAATCCGCGGTGAGCTGTAACACTTGGCCCCGAATTTTGACTTCATTGCCTGTTGTGTTTGGCGAACAGTTGGCATAAAACTCTCTTGTCAAGTCAAGATTGCACTCTCCCATGTCGTGGAAGATGAAATCCAGCTTCAAAGCCATTAGTTTTGCCAACATTCGCGGCTCCTTCTTTGCTAAGGTCTCCTTGTTGATCAAGTCGACTTGCACATATTTTCTTTCTTTGTTGCTGCTGTACCATGCTTTGGCTTCTTCCTCAAGAACCCATTTTATTCCGAACATTCTGCGTTGTAGGTGTACTGAGGATGATTCTCCTTGGTCTTTTCGACTTCTCTTCTATCCCTTTTGGGACGTGGTAGCCTTCTCCTTGCCTTGCCTTGCTTTAGGTGCCATTGGTACCACCCCACACTTAATTTTGTTATCAGTGAGGTGAAAGTAGTCGATTACTTCAGATTACGTCGACATACATTTTAGGATTGTATTCTGACAAGAAAATCAGCATTGCATCACGTATTTGCAGCCATTGGACTACTTACATAGTAGATATAGCAACACTACGACATAGGGGTTACCACATGGGATCGTTATACTTATAACAAGCACAACCTCCTAAGTCGATAGGCACTATAATCTTATCCCGATGGCCGGGATAGTCTACTATGTAAGCATCCAAACAACAATATTAAGCAATATTCATAGCCATATCAATTCAACAATTATCATAACAATGCTATTGAAACCAAATTCAAGTCGGAAACAAGTCAAGATTTTCCTACGTACATGTTCACTCACATGATTTTGTATCAACAATCCAAACACATGAACATCACCAACAATCTTATACGATTTAGCAATTCATAATAGACATAGCAACGTAGTACTTACGAGAAATAAATGAAGAATAAGAGAGTACTTACTTGCTTGAAGCTTGTGGAGATGGTTTTGTGAATTGGAAGAGCAAAAGAAGAAAATTTTGAGAGGATTTGGATGTATATGCGGCGCCCTTAGGTCAATTTTTAGTGTGGTTGTGTTGTAAAACTAAGTACCCTTTATATAAGAAGAGAATGGGTCGGGTTTTGACCCATTTACAATCGGTTTTGGAGACAAAAATACCACATATGCGGCGCATAATGCTCGGCATATCAATGACATATGCGGCGCATTGTCTATGGCATAATGGGACATATGCGCCGCATAGTCTATGGCATTTGTAGACATATGCGCCGCATAGTCTATGGCATATGAGATACTGAGACCAAATGCCATAGCATAGGCGGCGCATAAGCAAAATCATACCTAGGAATAGGCGGCGCATAGTGTATAGCACACTAGATTCCGAGACCTTAGGCTATAGGATAAGTCGTGCATCGTTCGTGGCCTAGTTGTACCAAGGCCTAGCCTTCATCAAAGCCTATTTTGTCGAGGAAAATGCTCAATCCATAGCCTTATGAATCACCGTTCCTAACTTACCAACTTTACCATACAATGCGTCCAAATCGTCAATTGAAATCGAGCTCCTCGTTGAATACTTCTTGCACCTATATTTGCTCAAAACAAATGAAAACGATTAGTACGATGGGTTGCCTCCCACCAAGAGCCTTAGTTTTGGTCATGGCACGACTCTTATTTTTGGATTTTTCTTTTATCAAAGAGAAAAAAAATACTAAAACGACGAAACGATAAAACGATAAAATGATAAAACAATAAAACGATGGGTTACCTCCCATCTAGCGCCTTATTTATTGTCGTGGCTCGACGTAGTAATCTCGAGTACTTAGACTTCGTCGAGATAAGTGATGGCCATGTCATTCATCGAGTCAAGAGGACCGATATTGGCTTAACACGTTGGCCATTCACTTTGAAGACGACATCCTTAATGCCTTCCAATTCGACTACTCCAGACGAGTAGACTTGGATAACCTTAAATGGACCAGACCATTTTGATTTTAACTTACCTGGGAAGAGCTTAAATCTGGAGTTGAAGAGTAGTACCATGTCACCCTTTTGAAAATTTCGTCAAACAATCCGCTGATCATGATACTTCTTCATCCGCTCCTTGTATAAATCCGATCGTTCATATGCATGGAGACGGAATTCATCTAGTTCGTTCAGCTGCTCCAACCTCAGATTCTTCACATCTTCCCAATTCAAGTTCAATCGCTTCAATGCCCACAATGCCTTGTGCTCTAGTTCAATGGGTAGATGACAAGCCTTTCCATAAACTAGTTGATAAGGAGACATGCCAATGGGTGTCTTGAATGTAGTCCTATACGCCCATAGTGCATCATCTAGCTTTCGAGACCAATCCTTCCGATTCGCATTAACCGTCTTTGCAAGGATTTGCTTGATCTCACGATTGGAAACCTCTACTTGTCCACTAGTTTGGGGATGATAAGGCGTAGCTACCTTGTGTTGCTTGACACCATACTTGGCCAATACCGATTTGAATAGCTTGTTGCAAAAGTGAGATCCTCCATCACTGATGATAGTACGAGGGACTCCAAAGCGAGAGAAGATATTCTTCTTTAAGAACTATACAACACGCTTTCCTTCTTTGTCGGCCAATGCTACAGCTTCAACCCATTTTGAAACATAATCCACAGCAACCAAGATGTACTTCATTCCAAACGAATTCACGAATGGTCCCATGAAATCAATACCCCACACATCAAAGAGTTCTACCTCAAGAATTTTGGACATGGGCATTTCATGGTGTTTTGAAATAGCACCTTGCCGTTGTCATTGGTCACACCTCCTCACATAGTCATATGCATCTCTGAATATTGAAGGCCAATAATATACACTTTGCAATACTTTTCTTGTCGTTCGATTGCCTGCATGATGTCCTCCAACTTGCGAAGTGGGGCATGCTTCCAATATAGTAGGCACTTCTTCATGGGATATACATCGTCGAATGATACCATCAGCGCATCTTCGAAACAAATAAGGCTCATCCCAATAGTAGTGCTGAACATCATGCAAAAACTTCCTCCTTTGGTGGTAAGATAAATTGGCGGGTAGCACATTACTCACCACGAAATTTGCAAAGTCGGCATACCATGGTAATTTCTCCATTGTTGTTGCTAATATCTCCTCGTCAGGGAATGCATCATCAATCTGTATTTCACTCTCAAGTCTAGATAGGTGATCCGCCACTTGGTTCTCGCAAGCTCTTCTATCTTTGACTTCGAAATCAAACTCTTGCAGCAGCAACACCCATCGAATCAACCTTGGTTTTGCATCCTTTTTTTTCATTAGATACCTAAGAGCTGCATGGTCTGTATGAACGATCACCTTAGTACCCAATAGATAGGCGCGAAACTTCTTAAATGCATACACAACCGCTAGGAGCTCTTATTCAGTAACAGTGTAGTTCCTTTGGGCTTCATTTAGGACCTTACTCGCATAGTAGATAGGATGAAATAATTTCTCCTTTCTCTGTCCAAGAACAACACCAACAGCTACACCACTAGCATCACACATGACTTCGAACGGGAGCGTCCAATCTAGTGCTACCATGATAGGGGCTTCAATGAGTTTTCCTTTAAGGCATTCGAATGCCTTTAAGCAATCGTCATTAAAGTCAAACTTCGCATCTTTCTCCAATAGTTTGCACAATGGACTAGAAATTTTGGAGAAGTCTTTGATGAATCTGCGATAAAACCCAGCATGGCGAAGAAAACTACGAACTCCCTTCACCGAAATTGGAGGTGGTAGCTTCTCGATTACCTCTATTTTTGCACGATCAACCTCTATTCCTCTTTCGGAGATCTTGTGCCCAAGAACTATTCCTTCTTTTACCATGAAGTGGCACTTCTCCCAATTCAGCACAAGGTTAAACTCTACATATCTTTGCAATGCCATGCTCAAGTTTGCCAAGCACGCTTCAAAGGACTCACCAACAACTGAAAAGTCGTCCATAAATACCTCCAAAGTGTCTTCAACCATATCAGAGAAAATAGACATCATACAACGTTGAAAGGTGGCTGGGGCATTACATAGGCCAAATGGCATGCGTTTGAAGGCAAACGTACCATATGGGCATGTAAACGTTGTCTTCTCTTGGTCTTCGGGAGCAATACAAATCTGATTATAACCTGAATAACCATCCAAGAAGCAAAACCATCCTTTCCCCGCTAATCGATCTAGCATTTGGTCCATAAATGGCATGGGGAAGTGATCCTTGAGCGTCCAAGAATTCAGCTTGCGGTAGTCCATGCATACTCTCCATCCAGTAACGGGCCTGAGTAGAATAAGCTCATTCTTTGCATTCGCGACCACCGTCATACCTCCTTTCTTGGGAACACATTGCACAGGACTCACCCATGTACTATCAGAGATAGGATATACAACTCCTGCGTCTAACCACTTGATAATCTCCTTCTTCACCACTTCTTGCATTGGTGGGTTTAATCGCCTTTGGTTTTCAATGGTGGGTGTGCACTTTTCTTGAAGCTGAATTTTATGAGTGCAAATCCCAGGTGGAATACCAATAATATCTGCAATGGTCCATCCAATAGCTCTAATATACTTGCGTAAGATTGCAATAAGAGCTGCAACTTGTTGCTCACCCAAATCGGCTGTCACTATGACTGGAAGAGTGTTTCCGCTTCCAAAGAATGCGTACTTCAAATGTCTTGGTAGCTCTTTCAATTCTAACGAGGGTGATTTTTCAATAGATGGCTTAGCTGGTGGTCTGGGTCGATTTTTGAGATCAAGATCCAGCTTCTTGGGAGTATAGTGATATGTCCCTAATCCCGATAGAGCACAAATATCATCTTCAGAAATTTCAGCATCATCATTCTTTCCTTTCATGAGCAAAACCTCCAAAGGATCATCAAGAATTTGCTCTTCTGCAAGTAACTCTTTCTCATCATCAAAGACAACATCAGCCACAGAAAATACACTCAGATCTTTGGGTTGCTTCATTGATTTACAAACGTCAAAGCGAACCACTTCGTTATTTATTCAGAATGAAAGCTCATTAGCTCTCAAATCTATGAGCACACTTCCCGTAGCAAGGAAAGGGCGTCCCAAGATTATGGGAACCTCTAAATCTGCTTCACAATCCAAGATGACAAAGTCTGCTGGAAAGATAAATGAAGAAACCTTTACCAGGACATCGCATAGAATACCAACCGGTCGTTTTACCGACCTATCCGCCATAACAAGCCTCATATTAGTTGGTGTAGGATCTCCTAACCCCGACTTCTTGTAGATCGATAATGGCATCAAGTTGATGATGGCTCCTAAGTCACACAATGCTCTGGCAAAGTTCAAAGATCCGACTGTGCAAGGAATAGTGAAAGCTCCGGGGTCGGCCTTCTTCTGAACTTTCGATCGGGTAGCAATTGCACTACAATGATGCACATCATCCTTCAGCTCATAACTTGCTGCCCTCTTTTTAGTCAAAAGATCTTTCATAAACTTCGCATATCCAGGCATTTGTTCAAGTGCCTCTACCAATGGAACATTAATGGTCAGCTGCTTCAACATAGTCATAAATTTGCTGAACTTAGTGTCATCGGCCACCTTCTTCAATCTTTGGGGAAAAGGTGGAGGTGGGTATGGAAGTGTTCTCTCCACTGCTTTCTTCTCCTCTTGCTTCCATTTTTCCACTTTTTCAGGCTGCACTCCACTAGGTGAAACGTCCTTGACGTTGGGAGTAGTTGTTGCGGCTTCTTCTCCTTTTGTAATGTCAGTAAGTGTGGCATCCATGTCCGCAACTTCGTCAACAACTTGCTTTCCTTTTGCTGAATTTTCCTGCACCTTACCACTTCTGGTAGTGATGGCCATGCATGACCCATCATTCTTTGGGTTTTGCACAGTATCGCTTGGTAAGGTGCCAGCCTTTCTTTGATTGAATGCTGCTGAAAGTTGGCTCAATTGCTGCTTTATTTGCTTGATAGAAGTGGAATGAGAATCAACTAGTTGCTTCATGGAGGACAAATCATCAATCACCTCCTTAACTCCCGCGCTCGTTGCTTCCACTCCTTTCAATAACTTAGCCATCATGTCTTCCATACTCCCAGAATTAGATGTGGTGGTATCACGTCTACCAGGGGGAACGTACAAACCACTCTTTTCATTATTTTTCTTCCAACTACCTTGGTCTTTGCTTCCAGATTTATCATAGTAGTTCTGACCTTGGTTTCCTTGGGCATTCCCTCGAAAACCCCCCTGATTGTTCAAGTAGTTGGCCTCCTCTTTAGATTCGTCTCTACCTTTTGACGCAATCGCTTTCACTTTTTCAGTCTTCCCTAATAGATGCTTTGTAAGAAGATCCATTTGGGTTTTCATGTGCGCCATATCTTGATCACGTTCTTCTTCTCTTCTTCGTTGGTCTGCAGTCATGTCAATAGATAAAGTGGGGCTTGCTACCTCAGAATCCCTGGTATGCCAAGCTCTACTTTGTTTCGTCATACGGTCTAGCATATTGCTTGCTTGACCAAAGGTGAGGTCCATGAAAGAACCTCCAGCTGCGTTGTCCACCACTGGTTTAGTTATTGAATTCAAGGCTCTATACAAGATCTCCATGAGGTGAACATTAGTCATGTGATGGTTTGGGCATCTCGCTAGCTTTGTGTTGAACCTCTCCCATGTTTCATGAAGAGCTTCAGACGGAAGCTGACGAAAGTTGCTGATTTCATCTCTCAATTGAGCCCTTTTGGATGGCGGAAAGAATCTTTCAAGGAAAGCATCTCTCAATTGCCTCCAATTTGTAATAGAATCAGGAGTCAGCCCATTCAACCATAGTGTTGCCTCCCCAGATAGAGACAATGGAAATAGACGTAATCGAATTGCATTCTGACCAACACCAGGATTGTCAAACGACTTGCATGTAGAAATAAAGTTGATGAGATGCATATTCGGATCATCGCCTGCTAGTCCACCAAATAATCCATTGAGTTGCAATAACTGAATCATGGTGCTTGTGATGTTGAACTTGGCTCCGGGCGCTAATGGTGGTGGAATTATTTCTCCAGTGGCTCCGGCACCATCAATATCATCATCATCATTGTCGAAAGCTGGCTGCATGGGTTGACGATCATATCTATACAGAGCTTGTCGACCTCTTCTGTTGGCAGGTGTTGCAGTTTCAGCGACATGCCTTGGGTTTATTAACTCGTCATCACCTAAATCCTCATCGTCAGGGTTTGTTGCTCGCCTAGGATTATCAATGTTTTGCTGTTGTACTTGGGCGGCAGCAAGAGTGGCTAATCTCGCTTGCTCGTTTTGAGCAGCCATCCTGTCAATTTCTGCTTGTGCTTCCATTCTTCTAATTCGTTGTGGTTCAGGATTGATTGGTAATAACGGTTGACCAGAACTTCTAGTATGGGGCATGCACTAAAGTAAAATCCTGCAAGAAACAAAAACAAAAACTAAAAGTAAAAGTACGAGAATCTTTGACCAAAGGGTCTAGTAATTATCACGAACTTGATTGACACTCGTATTCCCCGGCAACGGCGCCAATTTTTGATAACGCTCAATCTACAGCTCTCGTTTGAGTGTAAAGCAGTCGTTTGCAAATATAGAACCCAACCTGGGTTGGGTGTTGATCCCACAGGGAATAGCTTGGCCAACAAGTAAGTAAAATTACTAAA
Source organism: Capsicum baccatum var. pendulum (assembly GCA_030864225.1). Lineage (NCBI taxonomy): Eukaryota > Viridiplantae > Streptophyta > Magnoliopsida > Solanales > Solanaceae > Capsicum > Capsicum baccatum. The sequence goes on from CM061556.1 coordinate 222,343,364, forward strand.
CAAAAGCTGAAAATAATAAAGTAAAAAGAGAGAGATTGTCACGTTAGTTGTAAACAATGAGAATTGAAGCGTTGGGGTTATGTCCACCTTTTGAGGTATACGTCTCTATTGGCTATGAGTGTGTAGAGTCTTGACATGCAATTGCTTATAGAGAATTGTAGTCGATGGTAAATCCAAGCGTCTCTCGACCTAAACAAGGACTATTTCACTTTAACTCTCTCGAGCTTAAAACGTGTCTAACGGTACGAATTCTCCAAGAGGTTAGTCCAGTTACTGCACTAACTTTTTAATAGGAAAGGGTGTCCTACTACCTTGACATTATCTCTTTTCCAGACAAATAACCTTTCTCTCGAACAAGTTAAATGTTAGACTGGCGTATTCTTGCGTTTGCAACCGCAAAGAATGTAGATTAAGATGAAGAGAATAATGATGTAAGCAATATATGTGTCTCGAACTCACAAACTCACAACAATAGATAGTAACTCATTCGGCTTCCATAACCCCAACAGAGAGGTTTAGTTACCTATGAATGCGAAGGAGATCACGATTTGCATTGTTATTGTTGAGTAATGGTGTGTGGATTAGGTGATAGGCGTGTGGCATGATTCCTTAGCAAGTAACGATTCTCTTGTTGTGGAAATTAAGAATAGAATTAATGGAAAGATTAGAAGAGTTGATTAGAAGTGTTGTGGTGGAAGATGAGAGGGATGGAAGAAAATTAATTGTTGAATTAAGTGAAGAATGAATTCTCTCCACTAAGGGAGGAATTGTATAAAAATCTCTAGCATGATAGGGTATTTATAATACCCATATCCTACTCCTACTAAGCTAATGAAATAAATAACCAAATCCTACTAGGCTAATGGAATACTTAACCCAAATGTACTAGGTTAATGTAACATTATCATAATCCAAATAAACTAATGAAATACATAACTCAATTGTACTAGGTTAATGTATCATTGTCCAAATCCAGCTATATGTCTGTAAGTCCCCAAAGTCTTCAGAAATGCTGTTTTAGCCCGGGACAGATTTTCCATGCAGCAGTTTTGGTCCAGGTCCCCAACGTCTTTGGAAATGCTGTTTTAGCCCGGGACAGATTTTCCATGCAGCAGTTTTGGTCCTTAGGCGTGTAAACTCCCTTTCCTTCCTTCGTGAGCTTTCTTTTGCGTCAAGTAAGCCATAAAATGCTGAATTTTGCATCATTTATACCTGAAACTTTACTAATCATGTTCGTTAGCTCATTTATAGGAAAAAGGACTAAAAGTGCATGAAATATATAATTTGTTCTCAAAACTAGGCTAAAATATGGGCAAAATATATTGATATAGGTGCATAAATTCGCCTATCATCATCTACCATCCCTTCTCACTTCTTTTGTTATTCAAATTTGAACAGAATTAACTTTTTATTTTTCTGGTTCTTTTTTTTTTTTTTTTTTTTATAACATACCTCTGTGATAACCATTCTTTTTCATAACGAATTCAAGTACCAATTCACTTTAAAGCACTATTCGCACCCAATTTCCTCTAATTTTGTCACATGACTTTTCAATTTAAAGTACTTAGGAATTTGGATCAAATTATGGTCTTAAACAAATGGATTAGGCTTACATATGAGGCTGTCAAAGAAAATAGGCTAAAGGCTCAAAGAGGTTGACTAGTATAATGTCCACGGGTAGGTAAAACAAAGGTAAACAATCACAGGTTGCCAAAGAAATGCCTAAATCATCTCCTAAACTCGCACTCTTTATTTCGCTTTACATACATACCAGGCAAGTTCTAGCATCAGCCACAAACATAGAATATACTATCATCTCACACACACAAGGCACATGGTCGACTTTATTGGGAGCAGTATAGACTCTTGACCCAACAGATGAAAGAATTGAACCACACAATATCACATAGTGAGTCACAATTAGAGCCTAAATGTCTCAATAGTTATGATTTTAGCATAGACTCTTGTCATAATACCATGCTGCCTATCAGAACAATTTCATGCAAGGTTAAAAAATTTAAAAAATTTAACTACTAAAAAAAGTCAAACAAACATGAATAAATGCAAATGCAGATAAAGAAGTATAGCATGCAAATACCAGCACCCCACACATAGATGGGACACACTGTCCTCAGTGGAAAATAAATAAGAAGAACCTGGTTAGTCGAACTCCTCCTCTATGTCTGGGGTCATACCCCCTTCGTCGGAATCATCATTGGAGTCGTCGTCATCAGAATTCTCCTCCATGTCAGAGTCTGGCATTCTGCGATCATCATCGGTTGGCACATCGTCATCAAGAGGTTCCTCAAAGTACACACATACTCCACACATTTGCCTTGCATGCTCATTCATTGGATAGTCATAATCCAGCTGTTGGAGCTCTGCAGCAGTTAGAACATGACCTCTGCTCATCATTGTAAACCGAGTCATGCCATAAAGATGGCGAAATAAACTTTCATCCCGAGAATGTCTCTCAGTAGTAGTAAGGCTGACGCTATGTGTAGATTCATCATCTTTAACCTTTGTGAGGTCAACCTTCTTCGGGTTGTGTGGAAGCTTATGATCAGCCGTTTCCTCTTCGATGTCCTCTTTCCTCAATATTGTAGTCAACAGGTTGCCAAAACTGAAGTGGGACCTCTTGTATAGCCTAGCTTACCGCATTGTAGATTGAATAATTTCCCCAATGTTGATAGGCACATTCGTCATCAATGCGTATACCAGGAACACTCTATCTCATGTTATCTTTGTGTACTGTGTCCCTGGAATGAGGCAAAAGTTGACTATTCGCAACCATATCCTAGCTTCCCTATTCAAAGGAGCATATGGGAAGGTGTTGTTCCGACCAGTGTCCTTGTGTATACTCCATCGTGCCATAGATCTTGTTCCACAAAGTGTGTGTCGAATGGCTCTGTATGGAGGTCTATTATACAGCTCCTTGAGTGGTGACGGATCAACAGATGGCAAACCTAGAAAGGAGTTGAAGAACTCCTCATTTAGTTGCAGAACTTGTCCCCAAATTTTTACTTCAGTCCCTGTGGTTTTCGGTGACCGATTGGCATAGAATTCTCGTGTTAAATCGAGATTGCACTCTTCCATATCTCGGAAGATGAAATCCAGATATAACGCCATTATCTTAGCCAACATGCACAATTCTTTCTTTGCTAGGCTTTCTTTGTGTATCAGCTCCACATGAACATATTTTCTCTCTTTATTGTTCCTATACCACTCCTTTGCTTCCTCCTCTAGGACCCATTTAATTCCAAACATGCGGCGTGGTACTTGCATCGAGGATGATTCTCCTTGCTCTTTTCGTCCTCTTTTCTTGCCTTTTTGTGAAGTGGTTGCTTTATCTTTGCCTTGTCTTGCTTTGGGTGCCATTGTACCTAAGATCATAACGATAGTCAAGTTAGCATCATCTCGGTGGATACAATTAATAAACAGGCAGTAGTGGCACCACCCCACACTTAGTTTGTTGGCACAAACTAGTGGAGTCAAAGTTGTCTATTACTCAGACTTCATCGATATACGTTTTAGGCGTTTAAATTCTAACAATATAATCAGTGCAGTCATACTTCTTGAAATCTTGGCAATACTTTCATGATTGATATATCAAGACTACTACATAGAGATTTAATCAAGTTATAGCATCTAGAAATAATCACAACCTCATATGTTGGTAGTTAACCATGATTCTTATCTCGATGAACAAGTCATTCCAACATGTAAGCTTTCTATTGACAAGATTATGCAATTTTCGTGACCATGTCAATTTACGCAAAAGTATGACAGTGCATCAAAATCAAATTCAAGTTGGAAATATGTTAAGATCATTCTTACGTATTCTTTCACTCACTTAGTTGTATCACAACACATCAACCACATTCAAGTCACCAATACTACTTCAGATTTAGCAATTCATAATATGCGTAGTAGTGTAGTACTTACGGAATATAAATGAAGAACAAAAAAGTACTTACTTGATTGATGGCTTTGGAAGATGTTCTTGCAAAGTAAAAAGAACAAAAGGAAAATTTTTGAGAGGATTTGGAGAGGTAGGCGGCGCTTTTGTTAGGTTTGCAATGTATTATTGGTCCAAGACTAAGTTTCTTATTTATAGGGCAAGCTTGGGTCGGGTTTTGACCCATTTAAAATCGGATTTGGAGACCAAAAGTGACCATAGGCAGCGCCTAATGCTTTGCCTATGCTTGGCATAGGCGGCGCCTTTTGCAAAGCATTGTTGAGCATAGGCAGCGCATATGCCATGGCATTTTTGGGCATAGGCGGCACCTATGCCATGGCATATGAGATTCAGAGACAAAAGGCATTGGCATAGGCAGCGCCTATGCTATGGCATTCTTAGGCATGGGTGGCGCCTATGCTATGGCACACTAGATTCCGAGAGCTTAGGCCATAGTATAGGCCTTGCCTTGTTCGTGGCCTAGATTTACATAGGCCTTGTCTTGTTATTTGCCTATATTTTCATAGGCAATTCCTAACCCTTAGCCTTTTGCGTCTTCATTCCTAACTTACCACCTTCAACATGCAATACTTCCAACTCAAAATTTGAAACCAATCTCCTTCTTGTACCTACATTTACTCAAAAAAAAAATGATTAGAACGATGGGTTACCTCCCATCAAGCGCCTTAGTTTTGGTCGTGGGTCGACAAAATCCTAAGAAAACAAAAACAATTAAAAAATATGGGTTGCCTCCCACCAAGGGCTTGATTTATTGTCGCGGCACGACATAGCTATCTCGATTACTTAGACTTCATCGAGATAGATGGGGCATCATTTTCTGAATGGATTCAGACGATGCTGTTGCTTACTTATGGGCATGCAATCTCCTTCGAGATGACTCTTGTGCATACATATCCCAGGAGGAATACCAATTATATCATCAATAGTCCAACCCATAGCTCTCATATATCTATTCAGAGCAGAGATGAGAGCCTCTATGTGCTGTTCACTTAAATCATCCACCACACTCACCGAAAGTGTATTTCCACTTCCCAAGAATGCATACCTTAGACAATTGGGGAGCCCTTTCGATTCTAGCACTGATGGCTCTTCAATGGAAGTCTTCGTTGTTGGTGACGGTTGATTCTTAAGATCACGGTCCGGCTGCTTAGGAGTATGAGAATAGGACTCTATTTCTGTTAGAGCACACATAGTTTCTTTATAATCTTCATCGTCTTCATGCTCAACATTCAGTAGCGCAGCAGACAATGGCTCAACAGTAAGTTGTTTCTCTACAGATAATGCTTTCTTATCCTCATGATGAACATCAGCTATAGAGAACACATTCATATCGCTGGGCTGCTTCATTGCTTTGCATATATCAAAGCGGACCACTTCATCGTTCAACCAAAATAAAAGCTCATTAGCTCTCATGTTAATAAGCATACTTCCTGTTGCAAGGAAAGGACGTCCCAAGATTATAGGAACCTCAGAATCCACCTCACAATCCAGAATAACAAAGTCTGTAGGAAAGATGAATGAAGAAACCTTTACCAATACATCATTTAAGATACCCACAGGTCGTTTTACCGACCTATCGACCATTATGAGCCTCATATTGGTTGGTGTCGGATCACCTAACCCCAACTTCCTATAGACGGATAGTGGCATCAAATTAATGCTAGCACCCAGATCGCACAATGCCTTGGAAAAATTCAAAGATCCAACAGTGCAAGGAATAGTGAAGGCACCAGGGTCGGCCTTTTTCTGAACTAGCGATCTTGTAGCGATTGCACTGCAATGGTGAACATTATCTGCCGGCTCATAGCTTACCGCTCGCTTCTTTGTTAAAAGGTCCTTCATGAATTTTGCGTACCCAGGCATTTGCTCTAGTGCCTCTACCAACGGAACATTAATGGTCAGCTGCTTTAACATCGTCATGAATTTGCTGAACCTTGTATCGTCCGCCTTCTTCTTTAATCTTTGACGAAATGGTGGTGGTGGAAGTAGAATTGTTTTCTCCACGGATTTCTTCTCCTCTTGCTTCCGTATTTCAGTCTTTTTAGGCTGCAATATACTCGATGTGACGTCATGGACGTCATGGTTGGCTTCTACTGCGTTTTCTCCATTAGCCTTATCATCGTTGTCCGCTTCATCATCGACCACTTGCTTGCTGTTGGATGAAGTTTCCAGCACCTTACCACTTTGAGTAGTAATAGCCATGCATGATCCATTATTTCTTGGATTTTCCACGGTGTCGCTAGGTAAGGTGCCAGCCTTTTTTTGATTGAGTGCTGCCGAAAGTTGGCTCAATTGCTGCTCTATTTGCTTTATAGATGTGGAATGCGAGTCAACCAATTGCTTCATTGAGGACAAGTCATTTATTATATCTGTTACTCCCGCGCTGGTTGCCTCCACTCCTTTCAACAGTTTAGCCATCATATCTTCCATGTTTCCAGAACCAGATGTAGTGGTGTCACGTCTTCCTGGGGGAACATACAAATCACTCTTGTCATTCTTGTTCTTCCAACTACCTTGGTCCTTGTTTCCAGATTTATCATAATAGTTCCGACCTTGGTTTTCTTGGGTATTGCCTCGAAAACCCCCCTGATTGTTTAAGTAGTTGGCCTCTTCTTCCGAATCAGATTCGTCTCTTCCTTTTGACGCAACAACTTTGACTTTTTCGGTCTTCCCTGATAATAGATGCTTTGTAAGAAGATCGACTTGTGTTTTCATGTGCGCCATATCTTGATCACGTTCTTCTTCTCTTCTCCTTTGGTCTGCAGTCATGCCAATAGATAAAGTAGGGCTTACTACCTCCGATTCCCTGGTATACCAAGCTCTACTTTGCTTTGTCATCCGGTCTAGCATATTGCTTGCCTGACCAAAGGTGAGGTCCATAAAATATCCTCCAGCCGCATTATCCACCACTGGTTTAGTTATTGAATTCAAGGATCTGTATAGTATCTCCATTAGGTGGACATTGGTCATATGATGGTTTGGGCACCGCATTAGCTTCATCTTGAAACTTTCCCATGTTTCATGAAGGGCTTCAGTTGGAAGCTGACAGAAGTTGCTGCTTTCATCTCTCAATTTTGCTCTTTTAGATGGCGGAAAGAATCTTTCTAGGAAAGCATCTTTCAATTGCCTCCAATTTGTAATAAAATCAGGAGTCAGCCCATTTAACCATAGAGTTGCCTCCCCAGACAGAGACAATGGAAATAAGCGTAATCGAATTGCATTCTGTCCAACGCCAGGATTGTCAAACGACTTGTATGTAGAAGTAAAGTTGATCAGATGCATATTCGGATCATCGCCTGCTAGTCCACCAAATAATCCCTTGAGTTGCAATAACTGAATCATGGTACTCGTGATGTTGAACTTGGCTCCGGGTGCCAATGGTGGAGGAATAATGGCTCCTGTGGCTCCAGCTCCATCAAGATCATCATCATCATAGTCGAAAGCTGGTTGTATAGGTCGGCGTTCATGCCTAAACCTTGATTGATGATCTCTTCTGTTGGCAGGTGTTATTATCTCAGCATCACACCTAGGGTTTAGTAACTCGTCATCACTTAGATCCTCATCGTTAGGATTTATCGCTCGCCCAGGGTTATCAATATTCTGTTGATGCACTTGAGCGGCTGCTAGAGCAGCTAGTCACGCCTGTTCCTGTTGAGCAGCCATCCTTTCAATTTCGTGTTGTGCCAAAAGTAAATGTACGAGAATCTTTGACCAAAGGGTCTAGTAATTATCACAAACTTAGTAGACAACCATATTCCACGACAACGGCGCCAATTTTTGATAACATTAAATCTACATCTCTCATAAGAGTGTAAATCGGTCATTGTCAAATATATAACCCAACTGGGTTGGGTATCGATCCCACAGAGAATAGCCGGTCAACAAGTAAGTAATGATTATTAGACTTTTGGTGGAAGTCTTGTAAAAAGGGGGGATTGTAACGTGTAACCAAAATAATAGAGTAAAAACAAAAATTAGCAAAGTAAAAAGAAAGAATGTTTAGTAAGATGTTAGCCAATGAGAATTGAGAAGTTGGGGTTATGTCCACCTTATGAGTTATACGTCTCTATTGGCTATGAGTTGTGCAGAATTCAGACATGCATGTGCTTATAGAGAATTGTATTCTATGGTAAAACCAAGCGTCTTTTGACCTAACAAGGATTATTTCACTTTAACTCTTTCGAGCTTAAAGCGTATCTAATGGTACAAATTCTCCAAGAGGTTAATCCAGTTACGGCACTAACTTTTTAACAGGGGTTGGTGCCCTATTACCTTGACATTATCTCTTTTCCAGACATATAACTTTTCTTTCGAACAAGTTAATGCTATACTGGCATATTCTAAGTGTTTGCAACCACAAAGAATTTAGATTAAGATGAAGAGAATAATGATATAAGCAGCATACGTGTCACGAATACACAAACTCATAGCAATAGATAGTATCTCATAAGGCTTCCATAACCCTAACAGAGAAGTTTAGCTACTCATGATTGCAACGGAGATCACAATAAACATCATCATGATCTCACGTTGGTCACAAGGGCCGTGCTTTCTCTACCAGAAAGTAACGTGTAGAAGTAAATGCTAAATAAAAGAAAAATAGAATTTAATAGAAGAATAATGTCTGAAACGAATTGATGAAGAAGGGAAAGAATAGAAAGGGGAATAAGAAGAGAATAAAAAGTAGAATTGATTAGAATAATTCGGAATTAGAATTAGAATTGTAAGAAGAATTAAAAGTAGAAGTGAATGATAAAAATCTCTAGCAAAATAGGGTATTTATAACACCCATATCCTATTCCTACTAAGCTACTGCATTACTTAACCCATTCCTACTGGGTTACTGCATCATTATCCTAATCCTAATAAGTTATTGCTAATCCCCCAAAGTCTTTAGAACTGCTGTTTTTGCTTGGGACAGGTTTCCTATGCGTCACTTTTGGTCCTTGGCGCCCAAGCTTTCCCTTCCTTCTTTCATGAAGCTTTCTTTGGCGTCAAGTTATCCATAAAATGCTGAAATCTGCATCATTTATACCTAAAAACTTGCTAATCATGTTTGTTAGCTCACTTACAGGAAAAAGGACTAAAAGTGCATGAATTATATAATTTATCCTCAAAACTTAGCTAAAATATGGGTAAAATATAGTACTTTAGGCGTGTAAATTCGCCTATCATCATACACCACTATACAAAAATTCTAGTCCTTGCGGCAAACTTGGATTAGGGGCTTGGCCGATGAGTTAAAGGCGAACGTATATAGCCCGTGGTGTAATAGACTTGTGGGGTATACCGTCTAGCTCAGAATTAAAGCAAAGAGTTGATTCTATATTTTACAAAATTGATTGTAGCTTTTTAACTATGCCCATGTGATTTGATTTTTATTATGTTAACTTGTTTTCACAATGTTCTCAATTATTTTATATAAGATATATGTTGTTTATAGAATGTTCTGCATCCCAATATATTCCAAGTATTGATCATCCACAGGTGACTGCATTATCTCATAATATAGGTTTTGAGGCTCTGTCCTGTGGTCCATCATATTAGTAAAACATTTGGATATGTCAGAGTTGGTGAGACATCTATCTTCCAAAAGGTATTTTATTCATATGTTTATTTATTCTAGTTTATGGTCCAACCGGGGGCCTTGTTCCGACCTAGACAGTTAGTTTTTAGTAGAGGCTTCCTAGACGAGATTTAGTTATTGTATTGTCATAACATTTTTGACATAATTTGATTGTAAGTTTTCCTTGGGTTTCATTATATCTTCCACGCTTACGTTTCATATGTATTATGCTTGTAATAGTATGCTAAGGGGTTTCTCAGGCCTTTGTCGTTTGGGATGCCCGTTGCAGCCAAGGCCTCGGCTTGGGTCGTGACAAGCTTGGTATCAAAGCACGGTTCATGGTTCCAGGGGATCTATAAATTCGTGTCTAGTAAAGAGTTACTTATGGTGTGTCATGCACCACACTTATAATCAGGAGGATACTGGGCATTTAGGAGATGTTTCTCATTCTCTTATGCTCTAGGTTGTGCAATAGTGTTTTCCACATAAAAGTTATCCAAATCCCTTCTTTGCTCTGATTTTATTATCTATGTCTCATTGTGGAGGCAATACAAGTGCAAGAGCTTAGATTCCTAATAAGGTGAACCTTTCCAATTGAGTCATCAAAAAACTATGAAATAGTACATTGACTTAAGAGGAGTCCATTAGTGCATCAAAGTGCATTGATTCAAGTGTATACCCTATGTATATCAATCATGCATTTGATCCTGAGGTAAGAAATGTATTTCGTCCCTTTCATAAGCTTTATTGCAGATGTCATGCCTAATGATAGAGATATAGATCAGAATATTGGAACAAGATTAAAACTACCCAAATTTTTACCATTGAAAATCTCTTGAGCTTTGAGCTTAATGTATTGGTAGGAACTCACCCTACGAGTTCTAAGGTATCTTGATGGATCAGGTTACCCTAGTCGTAAGGTGTTCAGTAAGTATGGCCTAAGACACTATATTCATTATTACTTGAATTCACAATCCCTAAAGAGTCACAATGAGTCATAATGACCAAACCTTAGGATGTCCAGTGTTCAGCCAATTAGGTTCTGCTCTGACTTTGACTTGGACCCTACGAGTCGTAGGGTCATGTGATGAGTCAGTTGACTGACTCATAAGGAAAATTATAGGTGGGGTCCTAGAGACTGTTTTGGTTATGAATCGTGCTAACGAGTTGAAAGATGTGGTTACGAATTGATGGGTGACTCGTAGCCAAGGGCACCACTTTTTCAGTTTTTAAGATGAGGGTACTTTGGACATTTCTCACTTTAACACTTTTGACCCCACAACTTAAAACCATCTTTGGGACTACATTATCCTATCATTCTCTATCAAATACTCGTAAATACTCTCTAAAATTCTACATTCAAGTTAAATCTAGGGTTCCAAGAGAGGTGGTCATCTAGGGTTCCAAGGGTGATTTCTTTCCCAAATTTTTTGGTCTTTGAAGCATTTTACTCTTTCCCTATACTTTTACTTTCTTAATAGCTTTTATATGGTTTTGATGCTGGGTTTTGAAATATGGGTTAAGGGTTTTGAATGTGAATTGTTTAAATGCTTCTCCTATGATATTCATCAAATTGTTTTGCTTAAATTGATGGTTGGTAAATGCTTTAGGATGAATGTTATGGAGGATGGACATGGATACAATGGAATCCCTAAATTGGTCAACCATGGATAATGGGGGTACAAAGGAATCCTCAAATAAATTAGTTTGGTATGGAAATTGGTAACAACCTCAACTCACTTACAAAACTGGTTTTCAAATATGCATTATCATTTGTTTTGATGTATATTTTAACATTAATGCATGGCTTAATTGGCTAATTAGATGATAATGGTCTTGAAAACCTTGTGGGGTACAAGGGAATCCCCCAAGTAATTTATATAATTGACCTTGAGGGGTACATGAGAATCCCTAAGTGTTGGCTAATGAAATTGCTTGCAAGTATAGTCGGTATGACGATACCACTTAATAGTGACTTAATAATTGACTCCTAAAATTAGTGGTTGGGTTATGTATTAAATTTTGTTAACTGGGCAATAATGGGGGTTGTACCACCTAGCCGTGAAGGTGTGAGTCCGAAAGACTAATATTGTAAACTCGTGTTTGCCGACATGAGGCTTGTTCTTAATGACCAAGTGCTTGTGGGGTACAAGTGAATCTCCTAAGAGCACATAGGTATATATGTATCATGGAGGGTGAAGGGTACAAGGGAATCCCTTGTCATCTATGATATCTCTGGTTCATATGGAAAACACATATCAGGGCCCCTCTAGGGGGTAACATTGGACCAATATAGCCCATGGGTGGATTTATAATGGTAACACTTCACAGCCCAGGTTAATTTTTTGAAGTTTATGCTAAGCCTCGCTCCCTACCCCCAGAATGTGTATATATATGTATAGGTACTTCATATGATATTTTGTTCATCTATTCCCGAGTTATATGCTAGCGCTCCAATTGCCAACCATCTTCAGACGTTGTATCCCCACGCGATGCAGGAACTAGCCATAATTCCACATCTCCTACTCGGTGACTTGGATTCAGGATCAACTAGCGAGTTAGATTAATGTAGTGACCTTTCATACTCTGGAAGACCCCATTTCATGGCAATGGTTTCCTTTGTATTTTGACTATTCCTTTAGATTTGGTTTTTGTCTATTGTCCGGGGCATATCCCGACATTTTGTTAGTATTTAGCTTTGGTTCATTATTTAAAAGTCTTTGTTTGGACTACTGTGGTTATTAGACGGTGTTGGACGACCATTTCGACAATCGGCCATGGTTGGTTATGGACATGCAATAAAACTTGTTTAAGCTATTACACTCTATCTTGTTATACATATGGAATTCATTCGACTTTGGAGTATGATATGTTTGGGTTGGTTAGGTGTAGTGGGTGATCTCTAATCCACACGGGACTTGAGATACCTGACACGGCTAGGCCCTGATTTGGGTCGTGTCAAGTATTTCCACCTGAAAGATAAATAAGTTAAAATGTTATAACCTTTAAGGGATAGGTGATATTCCCTATTATGGCTAATATTGTAGCAAGATCTGTAGATTATATGGTGGTTTGTGGAGGAAGTGATTAGCTATGATAAATATTTATGGAAAATAGGGAAGGAGCTCAGGATGTATAATTGCAGTTGTAGCAAAAATCATTTATATGTTGTAAATTAAAGGATGGTCAGCCAATAATTTATAATTTAGCGTTCACTTGGGGAGAGCTTAGAAAAAGAGGACTAAGTGATGTTTATAGAATTTTGTAAGGTAGTTTGAATTATGAATGGGTAAGTAGATGTGATGTGAGGAAGGAGAATATGCTAATTGACCATAACGGAATATGATATAAGGTTTAGATCGACTATGGATATTATGTGGTTTTACAAGAAGAAGATCCCTTGATTTTTTATCTAGAAGTTGTGAAACAGTTTAGTTGGTGAGAATATGTGTAGTAAATTTTAAGGGGTGGTAATAATGTTAGAAAGAATATGTGCTTGTAAACCATAGTTAGGTGACATAAGGAATTTGAGTTGGTTTTCCAAATTGATGGGCTAGTATAGCATGTGGGAAGTGTCATTGCCAGTCCATAGTTGATGCTAGATACTAAGTTTAAACTTTGGATATTGATTGTTGTGACAGAAAAATTGTATTTCAAGAATAAGTAATGCAAGATTTATAGGAGTGAATTAGTAAGCTTGATATCATGTGTAAACGAGCTTAGGCTGATGACTTATGAAATATTGGAGTGGGTAATTATGATATATATATATATAAGGCTAGTGTTGGATCAATGATTTTGTTACATTCTGGGTGTTTAGTAAGACTAAATCGAGCTTAAAACAAGCCTACGTGGTCCCTAGATCAAGCGCAGAACACCCCTGGATGGGTTAAATTACGTTGGGGAAAGTTTGGGCATGGAAACTATGCCGAGTGTCACAAGGGGACCACGTGGGCTCACTGCCTCGCCTTCACGTTGGGCATCCCATCGCAAAGTGGGAGCCTCGTGACAGGCTCTGCATTACGAGGTTGGGCCTCCACATTGGGCTCTGCGCCCTAACTCCTCTCTTATTCGTCAATGGGTCAATGTTTTAAAATGTTTTAAGGGTACTTGGGTATTTTCACATCCTATAAATATCTCACCTTTGTTCAACCCATTTATAATCCTTAAAACATCTGTAATCACTTGGAAGGGGTTATTCTTCTCTTTAAAAATCAACTTGAGATCCTTTAAGGCTAGGGTTCGAGCTTGGAGGCTAGAGGAAGTTAATAGTATTACCCCCTTAAAGAAATGTTTTATCAAGAAGTTAGTATTTTCCTATACAGTTTATCAGGGATAGTCTAGCGTTCATGTGTATAGTGATACCCATTGTGCAAGTGCTTATAGATTTAATGAGAGGATTTGTTGGCAATCCTAGAATTGAGACTTTGATCTAAAGGGGAGATGTTGAATTAAGGTAGATCTTGAATTTTTCATTGGTGATGGGTTTCTGGGAAGAGTCAATTCAAGAGAGCATTCTACCAATATCGTATGTCTTCATGTCATGCCTATTACTAAGGTCCGAGTTTTCTGTGCAACTTATGTCCATTTTCTATGCACTATTCTATTTTGCAAATGTACGTTTTAGTGCAGTTTCTCTAATTTCCATATAGTGCACTATTTCAGTGTATTTTTTTTTGCTATTTTATATAGTGCACTTTTCTTTAATTTTCATATGGTGCACTATTTTAGTGCAATTTTCTATTTTTTCATATAATGTTAGTGCATTTTTCTTTTTTAAATTAGTGCACCATTTATATATACAAGTGCACTATGATATTTTGCAGATTATCATATGGTGCACTATTTTAGTGCACTTTCCCTTCTTTCAACATTTATATGTACAATTGTACTATTCTTTTTTTTCAGATTATCATATGGTGCACTATTTTAGTGCACTTTCCCTTTTTTCTCATATAGTGTTAGTTCATTTTTCTTTTTCGTTTTCTTTTTTTAAAAAAATTAGTGCAGCTTTTATTCCCGAATGCACTATTTGAGTGAAGTTCTTTTCATTTAGTACACTGATTTACTTCACATAGTACACTTTTTGAGTGCACTTTTTGTTTTTAATGCACTTTCATCTTTTTTTCATTTAGTACCGAACTATTTAATTTGTTTCATATAGTGCACTCTTTTATTGCATTTGTATATACTAAATTGGCACTTTCTTCTATTGTTTATACTAAATTTGCATTTTGTTTAATTTTTTTTATATAGTGCACTAAATTTGTGCACTATTTAATATTTTTATATAATGAATAGTGCACAATATTTGTGCACTATTCATTATGAGACATCTGATTCTAACAAGTCAAGATCAATTTTACACGTCTCATTCATATAGATATGAAATTTGAATATGTTGCACATTTTATATGCACTATATCGAATGTTCAACTTTTTCAACGGATCTTGAAAATTTCTATATAAAGAGAACATGTATAGAGCATACTTCATCTTCATCACTTCAACATCTTCAAACTTTTTCATAATTCAGTTAAATTTTGTTCATTTAAGTTTTAAAGAATGAATAGCGAACGTGTCACTTTTTGGGGACAGTGAAATTTTCCATGAGAGTAATACTATATATTAGCATTTCTCGAAGTGCAATGTTAAGTATCCAATTTCAAGGTTATCAAGAATTTTCTATATAATTTTTAGAAGTATGAGAATTAAAAGTGAGGATTATGATTTGTTTATAATCAGACAATATTCAAATTCCTTCTCATCACATGGACTGGTAAATTATGGGAAATGGATTATCAGTGACGGTGAATCATTGACTGAATTTTTAAGGACTCTTTTTGATTATTCCGTTCAAATAAAGTTAAACATTCTTCAAGTTTATGTTAAGAAGGAGCGGACAACTCATTATAGCAATTTTTTTTGACATGAACGCTTCTCACTACATCCTGTCAGGTAACGTAGCAACACAATCTTCAACACCTAATTTGAATGAAACTTTGAATTAAAGTGACTGCTAATGTCCATGAATTTATTTTATTATTAATAATATTTATTTTCACTGCTTTGTGTTTATTTGTTATGTCATATTTTTGTTATAATTTTTTGGGGCTTTACTCTGCGTGAGATGAATAATAATGAATTTTTTGAACAAGATTGCAATTATGGTCAATCATCACAGCTTGAATGGGTGGACCATGTTGGAACATCTTGAAATGCTCCTCTATCATTGAATTTAATGTTGTTGACTATTATCGGTAGGTTAAATATAGTTGTAATTATATTTATTTTTATTTTTGACATATATTAAATATATTTAATTTTATAAAATATAGGGATAATGTCATGCGCGATGAGCATGTTGTTTCAGAAGATATTGAAAATGACAATCAAGCAAATTATGAGGAATTGCTACAGAATGATGATGGTGCACCTAATAACATTTATGGAGGTGAATTCTCCTATGACTCATCATCGAGTGATGATGGTGTGTGATCCAATTCTACACAAAGATACATGCCATGAGCCCTTATGGTCAACAAGAATCAATTCTACAGACATCGATTCAAAGGCCGACATCAATATCACAATCTAACAATAGACCCCATTTTTATTCTAATGAAATTTCACTTCTTAATCATTTTCAGGAATGACCCGATGTGTTTATGGATATGCATTAAAATAATTTTGTCCTTACAGGTGTGCGCGTGAACTAGCTAATTTTCTAAATGATAGTTTTTATCTTGCTAGCGAGATGTTGGTCAAGTCAAAATAAATTACAATGTGTGGTTAAAATTTATCATATTAAAGAAGGGATGGAGTTTTTTTATTGTTATGTCGGGAAAGAAAGTCTTGAGAATTTGTTGCAAGCGTGTAGATCAAGGTTATTCTTTCAAACTTTGTGCTACCAAGGATAGTAGTAATAACTTATGAAAGATCAAAAAATACATGGCAAACATATTTGTAATATGGGTGATTGTCGCGGAGGATACTTCAATTTGAATATAGACATGATTGCAACTGTTCTTGTGTCGTATATTGAAAAGACACTAAGGTAACATTTCTTACCGAATTCATTTGACTATACAAATCAGTAGTTATCTTCTCAATTATAATTATGCAAAATGTTTAACAGGTTTCCTATCAAAGAATGTGAAATGTACGTTCTTAATAAGTATTGTAAAATAATTAGTCGGCAAAAGGAGTAACTTGGACGAAAGTATGCCTTTGAACTAGTCTATGAAAATTGAAAGGGCTCATTTTATGAATTGCCGAAGTTCATCATTGCTATGAAATATTTCAATCCAGGCTTTGTCAATGAATGACAATTCAAACAATGTGAGGGAGTTGATGAACGTGTTTTTCACTGTGTTTTGGACATTAAGTCATGTTTTGATGGTTTTCATTATTGTTGACCGGTGATATCAATAGATAAAACACATGTATATGGTAAGCATGATATAAAGTTGTTGATTGTATTAGGTATTGATGGAAATGGCTTCATTTTTTCATTGGGTTTTGCAGTAGAATCAAATGAAAGTCTTGATACATAGACCAAGTTTTTGAGTGATTTGCATTAGCATGTCATGTGTGGTCATCAAGGTATTACGTTGATAACTGACAAACACCACGACATACCTGAAAGTGTCTCTATAGAGAGTAATTGACAAGCTTCTTTTGTCTATCACTGTTATTACTTAAGGCACTTGAAGTCCAATTAACAAAGAGCATACAAAAGCGTCCGACTAAATAACCTCTACGGGTTGCTGCAATTGCTACCCAGGAGAAAAAGTTCTTGTTACAAATAGAATTGATCAGGGAAACATACTTGCCAGCAAATGAATGGTTGATGAAGATCGACTTAGAAAAATGGACCATGCATAAGGATGACGGGAGAAGAAGGGGCACACTCATAACGAATAGCTTTGAGTCATTCAATTTCCTGCACAAGTCCACTAGAAGCCTACCAGTGACCACAATGATCAAATGTCTTACAACATGATTATGGAGTATTTTGTTTAGAGATCGAAATATGCAAAATAATTATTGGCTGACAAACAAAAATGGATGTCAAATTAATTCAAAAAGTTTGAGAAATACAGAATAAAAGAATCGAAGCATAGTATTTAAAATTATCTTGTGAAAAATAATATATTTGAAGTCAAGACATTCAACTCCAACCATAGAAATAGTGGCAATATATAAATTGTTAATGAGACACAAAGAACATGTATGTGTGGTAAATGACAATCAAACCACTTTTCATGTTCTCATGCTATTAGGGTGTTCAAATTCATTTAAATCCTGCATAGTATTATATTGCATTAGAATTCTATGTGGCCCGGTACAAAAGAGCATACTCTGATCAGTTGATTCCACTTGGTGACGAGGACTATTGGTCAAAAAGTGTGTTTTTTATGATTGCAAATAAAAAAATTGTGCAATGTAAAGGTCATACAACACATATATTTTCAATGAAATAGATGTTTCGTAAAGTAGTCTCCTCCAAAAATACTCTATTTACAAACAACCAGGACATGATAAGCGCAATTGTCCATCAAGAGAGAGAATGCTAATACATATCGAGCAGTAATATCTCTGGTGGTGCTAGTACTTATAGGAGACAATTTTAATTGTATGTCTTATTATGAATTATTTTATATATTATTGTATTAAGTATTTGCATGCTAATGAATGGTGTAAGTGTTTTATTGTGAAATGAAATTTTAGATTTTTTATAACACCAAAGTTCTACATAAAATACAATGTAAAAAATTACATATCTTTTTCATCAGTTTCAGGAACTAAATCGACTTCGTGTTTGTTACTAGGATCTAAACACCAATTTGAACTAGTTTGTTGTGTTGGCTCAACTAAACTCAATTGATTTATACAAAAATATGGCACTCCAAAATTTAATATTTGGGATAAATATTTTTGAATCCCTGTCCATTTGTTAACTTCGATATATCGAATAAGTAGAATCTTGATGTAATCTTTAATCTAATATTTTCTTATCCAAGTGTTCAATAACTTGTGATTCAACCCTGAACTTACATATCTGAAATGTAGTGAACACTACATGTGGAACGATCAAACCATGCAATTGCCATAACACCTCATAATCACACCATTTAGAATATAGTTAAGTCCACTGAAGTGTTTCTAACCAAATAATAAAACCTTTAGTTTTAGAGGAGTATGTTTGTCCGACAATGATGTATCCAGCAATTTGTAAATCATGATAAGTAGAAATAAGTTTACTTCCTAATGAATGAATACGACCATACTATTTATTTCTCAATAAATCAGTATAACACCCAAATACTTTTGCAGATTTTTTTGAAATCCTCTTATTTTTTATTTTCTAGTATCGAACAAACTTTTCTTTAGAGCTTGGCATAATGTGTTTTAAGATATAATATTTTTTTATATTTGTAATTTGTTATTTATAACATAAAAAATAAAGGTACGAAGTTCACACAAATTACACTAATAAAGTTCTGTTATCAATAAAAAATGTCAGTCAGTCAATCAAAAGAGGAGTGTACAGTAGAAAGTACATATATTATGTGCACTATATAGCTTGTAGGTAGCAGAATATTTCATATAAAGTTGTGTTGTCAATCAAAAACGTCGGTCGTTTAGTCAAAAGTGCAGTCTACAGTAGAAAGTACATATATTATTTGCACTATGTAGGTTGTAGGTTATAGAAAATTTGTCATATAAAGTTGTGTTGTTAATCAAAGACATTAATCACTCAAAAGTGCAGTCCAAAGTAGAAAGTGCATATATTATGTGCGTTATGTATCTTGTAGGTTGTATAAAATGTCATATAAATTTAACATGTCAATCAAAGACATCAGTCAGTCAAAAGAGGAGTCCACAATAGAAAGCACATATATTATATGTGCTATATAGGTTGTAGGTAGCAAATTATGTCATATAAAGTTGTGTTGTCAATCAAAGATGTCAGTCAATCAAGTCACTAGAGCAGTCCATAGTAGAAAGTGCATATATTATGTGCATTATGTAGCTTGTAGGTTACAAAAAATGTCATATAAAATTGTGTTGTCAATCAAAGACATCATTAACTCAAAAGAGCAGTCCACAGTAGAAAGTGCATATATTATATGTATTATATAGATTTAGGTTGTAGAAAATGTCATATAAAGTTAACATGTCAATCAAAGGCATCAGTCAGTCAAAAGAGGAATCCACAATAGAAACCACATATATTATGTGCGCTATGTAGCTTGTAGGTTGCAGAAATTGCAGTGATAAAATTGTGTTATTCATTCAAAGAAATTAGTCAGTCAAAACCTTCCTTTATCTTCTCTTTATATTTATTGTCCCTTCTCGTCCATTAGTTTAAAATTTTCTCAAAATAATTTTTCTTCAATCTCCTCTATCACCCTCAATTTCTCTATCTTTCCAACTTAAATTGCAATTTTTTGCTCCATGATTTATAAAAGGAGGCTTGTTTGTGCATGTGGGTCTCCTCCAATTGTTAGAATTTCATGGTTGGATGACAACCCCGGATGTAGATTCCCCGGTTGTATGCATTATGGAGTATGTAATATTTATATTTTCTATTTTTATATTTTCTTCTCATTAAGTAATTTTTACAAGTTTGTTTTTCATGAACTGTTTCGTACTCCTTGTAACTTTTCTGATTGGTATGATCCAAAATTTTTACGTCAGACAAATATTTGTATTTTGGGCTTGTTAAAAAAGACTAACAAACAACAAAAGGAGATGAAGGCTAAAAGGATCTTAAAGCTAATTTTGAGCATTAGTTTGATATGTAATGTAACGATGTTCATTTACATTTGATGTCGTTAAAAGAGAATTTGGTGTTGATGTATGTTTGGGGGTGAAATCAAGGCTCGCTTAGATTAAAGGACAATTAGTATAACTTTTTGATTTGGTCTATGTATGATGTTGTATTTTGACGGATACATTAGTATTTCTTTGTTGATTACAACAATGTTTATGCAGTTATCATTCTAATGCTTCAATCTCTTGTTACGTCACGTGGTCAAATGTTGTTATTATCAATCAACATAACTTTAAAATTTGGTCCATGTATGATGTTATATTGATTAACAAAAAAAAATTAGTTTTGATTTGATCAGCCACTGTAATAACTTCAATCAATAGAAAAATCTATCAAGAACTAAAACCCTGAAGTTCTATATATTTTATGTTGACATAAATCTCTAACTTCATTATTTTTTATCAATTCTTTTTCATTAAGTTTTTTTCAATTAAACTTATATTAAATAACTAATGTATTATTAAAAAAATAATAAATAAATTCTGACATACAAAGTGATATAATAAATATTTAACACTACAAATTATTGTATGATAACATCAATAACATTAATTTATAAATAATGATAGAATCTATTTTAAATAATTAAAAGACTTAGTTCAAGAAAATACATTTGTAGATCGTCCTTCATATTAAACCATATGAAAAAAATCTGAAAATTTTCTATTTTTTTGTAACTTTAGTAATTTCTTTTTCTTAAAGATACAAGTTAAGAAATTTATATTGATATTTCTTAAATGCATATGAAGCTTTTATATTTCGTATTAAATTACTTATTTTATCCTAGATTCTATAAAATGTTGATAGTCTTATTTTTTGTTAAAAAATTCATCATTAAAATATATGAACTCATTTTTCATTATTTAGTATGTAATATTTGAAAAGTTTTAGCTATATATAAAAAATAATTATGTAGTAATTAAGCATGTATAAAGTTAGAAATTGAATGTCAAGATACTTTAATTACTTGTCCATGATAAATTTGTTAGAAAAATAAAAATTTGAAGGTAGATTAATAAACATTTCTACAAAATAAAAAGACAATAAACTTGGGGATTAATTTTGAATTTGATTGTCTAAATAGTTTTTATGTTGTCACTATCATTTTTTCGTGGCTCATCACTTTTGTAGTATTTAATAAGCCAATATAATTGATCAATACTAAAATGAATGACAATTTGTAGAGTAATTGTAAAGTCATGAGAGTACACCTAGACACCACACGGTGCTTACATCCCCGAAGGACCACAAGCCAACCCATGCGGGTACCTGCTGTGAGCACTAAATAAAATAACAAAGAACATGTGCGGAATTAACTAAAAATGTTAGAACGTTTTAAAAAATAGAAATCAATACTGAGTTATAGTTTAAAAAGCCTGAAATATACTGTCTATACTGATAAAACAACCGATAACAGCGACTGAAAATTGACTATCCGTCTGTACTAGTTTGAAAGCCACTAAACTGACTGAGTGTGGAGTTGATGGGACAATTCTGTAACAACTCCAACCAACTAAATGACTGAACTGAAATACAGAAATAAACATGAGGTTAGGCTGCTGGCCCCAATGGTCCTCGAAATATGAGGACTAGCCACTGCTAATGTTGATGTGCTGAAATGTCTAAGTGCGGTCGGGAACCTGACCATCTGAACCTATGATATGAGACATCATAACGCAAACAAGTATGTGGTTGGTACTTTAAATGTGCTGGTATACTAAATGAGGTTAGGTTGATATGCATGGCTCCTTTGCATGAATAATAACTAATTGTATAAATAGCATGAGATAATCGATGTATAGTATATGACGAACCTATAAAATTAGAGAATGCATGACCAAGTATATAACATTATACTGGGATAGTCTGTAAACTAAAATACTGAAATACTAATACTGAACAACTAATAATTGTATTCCATAGTCAAGTAACCCTAAAAACTGAACTCTGAGCGGAATACTAGACTGAGACTGTGGGAACTATCATCTAACCGACATGCCCCAATAAGAGTTAATTGGGTTTCAAACTATAACCCCACTTAGATGGGTGTTAGTACCATGACACGGGTACTAACACTGGTTGTGTGGATCCACTGAAATAAAGTTTTAAAGGACTAAAGAGTCATCCTCTCCTGGAAGGTGCTCTGGTAAGATATGTATCAACCCTCAACTGGCAGGTTAACATCTCTAACCTATGCTGGCTACGTAGTTCTAAAGCGCTGGGACTTCTACTGGCAGGTGAGCCCCCATCCATGGGTTCGCTCAGTGCTAAATCCTACTCCTAACTGAACTGACTCGGAATACTAAACTGATCTAAACTTTACTGATAGGATAACTGACTAAACTAATAATAATAATATATTCCTGACAACCATTCTGAAGGTACTATGACTAATTAAACAGCTAAATTTTGGGTATTCATAACCCCTAGGACTCGATAACATTAACAGTAAAAGCATACCAAAGCTTCAAAAGCAAAAATAAATGGTCATTTCTCAAAATTCATCTCTTAGGCATTTCATCAAACACTTGTGATTCATGGTTTAAACATGGGGATAGTTTAAATATGTAAAGATAGCATGATTTCAATACTAAAATCACCAGCTAAAGCTTAAATCAGCGAACAAGCACCATTCGACACTTGTAGGATTTAATAACAACAACAATTGCATGTAAACATGATATAAAATTGAGATTCATGAAAATTCATGGATAGATTTCATGATAACATGTAAAAAACATAGCTTTAAAATGTGAAATTGGGTTCTTGGACCCCATGGGTGAAAACGACCCATGAATGAACATTTAACATGCCTCTAAGGATTAAATACTGAAGAATATCATGAGCTTGAATGTTTTTGTTTTGGAAGACACCAATTCTTGATCTTTCTTGGATGGAAAGAGTGTTTAGCTTGATGAACAATAAGAGAGTTTCTTGTTGAATAAAATTGAGGAATATGGATAATTTATGCCATATCAATAGTTTAATCCCATGTTTTAACAATTTGAGGCCATGGGAAAAGACCAAACTAACGTTGGGAAATTAAAATTCATAACTGGAACCCACTTTTGACCGTCACTGCAATGTGCTAAGGCTATTATCACGATTTTCACCTCAATGCGGTGCAATCGTGGTGACTAGCTAGAATTTGAGAATTGTTATTTTGGACTTCAGCGTAATACGGTGACCCCTCCATCGCTATACTCACCGCTATGCAGTCCAATCACGGTGAGCTGCTAGTTTGGAAATCCAAACATAGTCCAAACCTTATACAAAAAATGAGACATGCTACTTAAACCCCTGAATATGAAACAACTCAAAAACTTATGTCACAGGGTTGGGAAGGTCACTTTAAAAATCTTCAAGATTATGAGGCCAAAAATTAAACTAAGTCTCGAACACTTAACTAAATTTTCAGGTGTTAAGCTTCTTATACATGTACTACGGGTTGAACTGAGTTAAGATTAATACGGAGTATTACAATATCACCCCTTTGGGAACATTCTTCCTCGAATGAGACTGATTAAGATGAGAAAATATAGAAGTACTAAGATTACATGCTAAATATGCATAGCTGAAAACATGTTTATATGACCACATGGCTGGGACAAAGAACGAAATAGAGATAATATAAGGAAAACTATTATGTTGAGCTGAGTCTGAGTTTGCGGAGAAAAGGTGAGGGAACATGGTACGCATGTCTACTTCTGCTTCCCAAGTTGCTCCCTCAACGGACTTATTCCTCTAAAGAACTTTGACCAAGGAAACTTCTTTGTTGCTAAGTCTATGGATCTGATAATCTAAATTCAACTGGGAGTTCTTCATAAGAAAGGCCATTTTGAATATTTAATCCATCTAAAGGAACAACGACAGCTGGATCACCCATACACTTCATTAATAAATAAATATGGAACACTGGATGCACTGATGTCAAATCTGTAGGCAACTCAAGATCCTACTCTACTTAGCAAAATGACTCAAGATCCTGAAAAACCCAATATATCGGGGACTGAGCTTCCCTTTTTTGCCAAATCTCTTCACTCTCTTCATTCAAGAGATCTTTAAATAAACAAAATCTCCAATCTCAAATTCGAGATCTTTCTTCCTCACATCTTTATAAGATTTATCTTGGCTCTAGGCTATCTTAAGACTTTCTCTGATTAATCAAACTTTCTCCAATGCATCATATACTAACTCGGGCCCTCTCAAGGCAGTCTCACCTACCTAAAACCAGCTAATAAGATATCTATAGCTCCTCCCATATAGAGCCTCAAATAGAGCCATCTGAATTTTGGAATAATAACTGTTATTATAAGCAAACTCAATCAATTGTAGGTGATCATTCCAACTACCCTTAAAGTTAATAACACAAGCTCTCAACATGTCCTCTAAGGTCTGAATGGTCCTCTCTGACTGACTATCTATATGAGGGTTATAGGCTATACTGAAATAAACTTGGGTGCCAAGACCCTTCTAAAAAGCCTTCTAGAAAGGAGAGGTAAACTGAGTACCTCTATCTGAAATGATGGACAACGGGACTCTATGTAAAATAATCAACTCTCTAATATAAAGCTTTGCATAGTCCTCGACTGAATAAGAAGTCTGAACTGGCAATAAATGGGCTGATTTGGTCATCCTATCCACAATGATCCAAATCAAATCATGCTGACGACGAGTATGAGGTAAACCCATCACAAAATCCATGTTCACCTTTTTCCACTTCCAAGTGGTAATTCTAAACTCCTGCATAGTGCCATTAGGAATTTAGTGCTCAACCTGAACCCACTGATAAATAGAGAACTTAGCTATAAACTCTACAATATCACTCTTATTACAGCTCCACCAATAGGTTTCCCACAAACCACGGTACATCTTAGTGGCCCCTAGATGAATAAAGTAATGCACAACATGCGCTTCTACAAGAATCTGCTTTCTCAAACCATCTACACACGACACACATAGTCTACCCTGGCAGCGTAACACACCATCTCCCCCTTGGGAGAAAACCTCTACTTTCTAATCTTTGACTGACTCCTTCAACTTAACTAAACTAGGAGCTGATCTTGCTTTTCTTTTACTTCAGCAACAAAGAAGGTTACGAACTATCCTAAACCCAAACACTACCCTCAGCTGAAATGTAAGAACCCATAAAATCCTAAGCTAAACTTAAACCTTTAAAGCTTGTTAAGGGTTCCCAGGCTTAAAAAATTTCAACTAAACGTTCATACTTAGTGTTATTTTAGTTTTTGTAGGTTGGAGACTCTATTTCATGACCTTAAAGTAATGATTTTTAGGTTGAATCATGATCAGAAATATTAGTAGGTGTTCTCAGACAAGTTTCGAATTTCTTGGACTTTGTTTAAAACACATTTGAAAGCTCAGACCAGTGAATCGACTTATCTCGACGCACCACATCGCCCATTGCGTCGATGAGTATTTTCCCCAGCTCTCAATGATAATTCTAGTGAACTGATGCAGACTCAATACGCCATGTTAGTCATCGCATTAATTCCAACGATGTGGTGCATTGATCTACGCATCGCTAAATTAGTTTTTAGTCATTAAAAAGCCGCATCCTCAGGGGTAATTAAGTCTTTTTCCACCTTATATCAGCCTTTAAAACACAAAATTATGCCCTTTTAGAGGCAAAATCATTCCCTATTCAGAATTTACTCAAGAATAAAAACTCTAAGAGATCAAATTTCAAACTCAAGGCTTAAGATTTCACCATCATTTTTCAAGAATTTAGCAACCATGGTATGTGAAGTGTTCATCCAAGGGTTTCCTTTCATCCTTGGAGTTCAAGAAACTCTTTCTAAATACAAGTTGATTGATTTCATGGATTTCATATTAGATCTTGAATGTATGATTATGATGTTAATGGTGATCTAATTCAATGATTTGTCCCAAGTTCATGCAAACTAGTTTAATTGTGAATTGAATTTTGTGAACTACATGCCAAACTCTTGAATTACAAGTTGAATGTAGAATCCATGATATTACTACATGTTTATTGATATGGGAAATACCCATGCTCCCCAAGTGTTTGTCAAAATGCTTATGTGATTAGACTAGTCCAAGCATAACATGTTATTATGTGATATCATTCATGCGCAAGCTCATGTATAACAAGTGAATGGCCAAATATGTCTAAGTGAAAGTATTATTAACAATCTAGTACCATTATGCTAGTAAAGTCATTCAATGATTTACTTTTTATGCTATCGAGTCCTGGAGGTATTTAATACCTAAAAATTTAGCTGCTTAACTAGAGCCAGTATCAGTTACAGAATAATCTCAGCCTTGTCACGATTAGTATTACTCCTAGTCAGTTATAGAACTCAAGAAAAACTCAAAAGACTCAGTATCATTCTACTCCAGTTCAGTATGCAGTTCAGACTTTAGTAAATTTAGTCAATTAAAAGAATTCAGTTGTACTCTATTAGTCAATAGAACTCAATAAACTCAGTTCAGTTCAGCTAGATAGTATAATCAATAATAGTTCAGTCAAGCCTAGTATGAACTTAGGAAACAATTAATTTTCTATTCAGTTGAGAGTAGGATTCAGCACCGAGCAAACCCAGGGATGGGGGCATTCCTGCCAGCAGGGGGTTTGACCCTGAGAAGCAATCCCTGCATTATAGAACTATGTAGCTAGTGTAGGTTGAGAAATCTTCCTACCAGATTAGTGTTGATATATCTCATACAAATTTTCCTACCAGTGAGGGTTGACGAAAGATCTTCATGTCAGAGAGTGTTAACTCACAGTTGTCTTTACCCATGACACGGTATTGATACCTTTCCAAATGGGGTTACAGGTTGGACCCTAATCTATTCATAAAGGGTTATATCAGTTAGATGATTACCTCCCATAATCTCAATTTCAGTCTTCAGAATAGAAATTAGTTCAGCTCTACAAAAATTAGAACTATCAGATGCAGCACTCAGTTCAGTACAAAACTCAGAATAGTTCCATAAAATTAGGACTGCCAGATACAGTCACTCAGTTAATAGTAATACAGTATCAGTAAACTCAAATATCAGTAAATCAGTAATTCAAAACTTAGTATCCAATGTTATCACGACCTCAATTACAATTTACATATTCATGCATGCACTCTCATTTAGTTATAGTTATGTTATTCAGTTAGTATTGTTCATGCATATGAACCCATGCATCTCAGCCTACCTCACTTAGTATACCAGTACATTCAAATTACTAACGCATATCTTTCTTTTATGCTATGATGTCTTATATCATAGGTTCAGACGTAGGGGCTCCCGATCATACTTAGCATCCCAATCCATCAGTATTAGACTAGTGATGATTCCTCATTATTCAATATTAGATTTAGTTGGGGACATTACAGGCTTTCCTTATGGCAAGTTTTTGTCTAATTTCTGCATAATACAGTATTATTATGCAGTTGTTACAGCAGGTGCCATTCATGGGTTAGATCATGATCCCTTAGTATTATGAGCACCGTGTAGCATCCGGGGTACAGACTTAGGGATTTACAAACTTGGTATCAGAGCCTAAGGTTCATCAAAGTTCAAGGAAGTCAAAAAGTCGTATCTAGTAGATTCTTGGGTATGGGTGTGTAGCGTGCCACACTTATGGATAGTAGGCTATTAGATGTTTTAGGAAATGTTTCACTTCTTTCATTATTCATGTCGTGTGAGTAACCATGATCTCAAGTTAAACTCTCAGTATAATCAGTTCTCTCTTTTTTATTTATAGAACATGCCTTTCAAAAAGACTAATGAAAGGAGAACCAAAAATCAGTCAGCACCTTAGCCCATTCAAGAAGATCCCCTGGATGAACATTTCACCGACACTAAATTTAAAACATCTTTCACCAACCTAGCTCATTATGTGGCAGCCCAGAATGAACTCTCAGCTGTCGTTCTGGCCAAACCATTGGTCAATACTGCTGTAGCCAGGATTTGGGAATTCACCCAAATGAACTCTCCATCTTTTACTGGGTCTAAGTCAGATGATGACCCTCAGAAAGTTCTTGATCAGGTGCAAGAAGTTACAGATATTATGGGGGTGACATCTTGTGAGAGTACTAAGTTAGTTTTATATCAGTTGTACGATGTGGCTCACTCATGGTTTAGATTATTGAAAGCAAAAAGGGTCGCAGATGCAGCGAGGAGTTTACCACTGCTCTTCTCGATAGGTTCTTCCGATTGGAGTTGAGGAAAGCGTAGGTTCTAGAATTTATTAACCTAAAGCAGGGCAACATGACAGTGAAAGAGTATTCTCTCAAGTTTACTCAATTATCTAGATACACATCTCATATGGTGTAGGATAGAAGGTCCAGGCTAAGTAAGTATGTGTCTAGGTTTCTAGTAGTATGGTCAAAGAGTGTAGAATAGCAAGGTTAATTAAGGAGATGAACATATCCAGACTCATGGTCCATGCAAAGTAGTTAGGGAAGGCTAATTATAGGGAGAATCAAAGTGAGAACAGTTAGTTTCAACTTTAGTCAGCCTAAGTTAGAGGGTGAGAATCATTCTCAGTTCTACCTAAAATCCTCAGTTCCAGCTCCATCCTTAACTAGTGCTCTCGTGATGAAATTCAGAGATGGAAATAGATATAGGAAATCAGACCCTAAACCCTAGAGTAGTGTTAGTAGTGCCCAAACTAATCATCTCTTCTACAAGTGTGGCAAAAACTATCAGGATATCTACAAATCTAGCAATGACGTATGTTTCAGATATGGCAAGCTAGGCCACAGAGTCAGATAGTGTCCTTAGGTGGGTTCGTAGAGTCAGCATAACCGTCCCTCAGCTTAGTCCATTCAGATGAATCAGCAGGCTACCTCTTTCAGTTTCACCAGTGGGTAACGCCCAAATAGACTTTATGCATTTTAGTCCTAACAGGATCAAGAAATTTCTCCTAATATGGTCACTGGTACATTATAAGTTTATCATTTGTATGTTTATGCTTTGCTAGATCTAGGAGATACTTTGTCTTTTGTAACTCTCTATATAGCTGTTGACTTTGGAGTCAATCCCAAAATTCTAACAGAGCCTTTCTAAGTGTCTGCCCCAGTGGGTAAATCTATCATAGCCCAGTGGGTATGCAGAAACTATCCGGTTATGGTATCTTAGAAAGTCACTTCAGCAGACTTAGTCGAATTAGATATGACGGATTTTGATGTCATTCTTAGCCTGGATAGGCTTCATTCCTGCTATGCCTCAGTCGACTGCAGAAACAAAACTATCTAATTTCAGTTTTCGAATGATCCCATCCTAGAGTGGGGGGTAGTACTTCAACACTTAGGGGTCAGCTTGTTTCCTACCTTAGGATATGGAAAATTATATCTAAGGGATATGTATACTATC
Source organism: Capsicum baccatum var. pendulum (assembly GCA_030864225.1). Lineage (NCBI taxonomy): Eukaryota > Viridiplantae > Streptophyta > Magnoliopsida > Solanales > Solanaceae > Capsicum > Capsicum baccatum. Next base: position 222,373,106 of record CM061556.1, read on the forward strand.
TCATCTGAGTCCAAGACTCTACATCAGAAACCCCTACCCTTGACTCAGTATCAGTAGAATGTGAATTCCCATACATGTTTACTGAAGATCTTTCCAGAGTTTCTCTCGAAAGGGAAATAAACTTCAGAATACACCTTCTTCTAGATACTCAGCCTATCTCTATTCTGTCATATAGAATGGCTCCAGCTGAACTCAGAGAATTAAAGGAACAGTTGAAGGATCTCCTACATAAGGGATTTATCATACCCAATATGTCCCCGTGGTGTGCACCAGTTTTATTCATGCATAAAAAATATAGTACCCTAAGAATGTGTATTAACCACAGTCAGTTAAATAAAGTCACGGTCAAGAACAAGTATACACTTCCCAAAATCGATGTCTTATTTGACCAACTTTAGGGTGCCAGTTAACTCTCTAAGATAAATCTCAGATCAGGCTATCATCAGCTCAGAGTCAGAGAATGTGACATTCTGAAGACAGCTTTCAAAACTCGACATGGTTACTTCGTACTCTTAGTCATGTCCTTTGGTTTTACCAATTCCCCAGCAACTTTTATGGACTTGATAAACCATGAGTTCAAGCATTACTTGGACATGTTTATCATATTATTCATAGATGACATCATTGTCTACTCCTGCAGTGAACATGATCATGCAGACCATCTCAAAATAGTATTATAGACTCTAAAAAACAATCAGTTATTCACAAAATTCATAAGTACAAATTTTGGCTAAGGTTAATAGCTTTCCTCGGCCATATTATTTCCAGTGATGGCATTAGAGTTGATCCCAAAAGACCGAAGTAGTGAGAAACTAGCCCATACCTATCTCTTCATCAGATATTAAGAGTTTCTTGTGCTTGGATGGCTATTACCAATGGTTTATTAAGGGATTTTCATCTACTGCATACCCTATATCTAGATTGAATTAGAAGAAAGTCAAGTTTTAGTGGTTAGATTTTTGTGAGAAGAGTTTTCAGGAGTTGAAGACTCAACTCACTACAGCCCCAATTTTGACTTTACTAGATGGTTCAGACGGCTTTGTTGTGTATTGTAATGCATCTAGAGTAGGTTTGGGTTGTTTACTCATACAGAGAGGTAAGGTGATAGCGTATGCCTCTATATAGCTTAAGCCCCATGAAAAGAACTATCAAACTCATGATCTTGAGTTAGCAGCAGTAGTTTTTGCCTTAGAGATTTAGAGGCACTATTTGTATGGAGTGCACGTTGATGTGTTCACTGACCATAAGAGCCTACAGTATGTGTTCTCTCAGAAAGACCTAAACCTCCATCAAAGAAGGTGGTTGGAGTTTTTAAAGAACTATGACATGAGCATCCTGTATCATTCAGGTAAAGCCAATATAGTGGTTAATTCTCTAAGTAGGATATCTATGGTAGTGTTTCTCACGTGGATGAGAGTAAGAAAAATTTAACTCAAAAAGTTCATCAGCTTGCTTGACTAGGTGTTTACTCAGTCGATTCAGAGAAGGTAATGTATGGGTGCAGAGTAGTTCAGAATCATCCCTGGTTTCTGAATTGAAGGAAAAGTAGGATGGGGATCCCAACCAAGTTAAGTTGAAAGAATCAGTCAGAGATCGAAAGATATAGGTTTTCTCCCAAGGGGAATATGGTGTTCTGCGTTGTCAGGGTCGGCTATGTGTACCAGGTGTATATGACCAAAGACAGTGGATTCTTGCAGAAACGCATGGTGCATATTACTCTATTCATCCAGGGTTCACTAAGATATACCATGATTTACGGGAGATCTATTAGTGGAGTGGGATAAAGAGAGACATTGCAGAATTTATAGCTAAGTACTCAACATGTTAGTAGGTTTTGAGCATCAAAAACCTAGTCTATGCAGGAGTTCAGTATTCCTACTTTGAGGTAGGAAGAGGTAAACATAGATTTTGTAATGGGTTTGCCTCGTACTCATTTGCCTCGTATTCATCGTCAGCACGATTTAGTTGGGGTCATTGTAGACAGAATGACCAAATCATCTTATTTCCTACCAGTCCATACCTATTATTTAGTCGAGGACTATGCCAAACTCTACGTCAAAGAGTTGGTCAAATTGCATAGAGTTCCATTATCTATAATCTTAGATAAAGGTACGAAGTTCACCTCTCATTTCTAGAAGGCATTCCAAAAGGGTATTGGTGCCCAAGTCCACCTTAGTACAACTTTTTACCCTCAGATAGATGGTCAAGCAGAAAGGACTATTCAGACTTTAGAGGATATGCTGTGTGTGTATGCGATAAACTTTAAAGATAGTTGGGATAAGCACTTGCCTTTGATTGAGTTTGCATATAACAACAACTATCATTCCAGCAATCAGATTACTCCGTTTGACACGCTCTATGAGAGGTGATGTAGATCTCCCATTGGTTGGTTTGAAGTGGATGAGGCTGCAGAGGTAGGGCCTGACTTGATATTTGATACCTTAGAAAAAGTTCAGTTAATTAGGGAAAGGCTTAATACAGCTCAGAGGAGATAAAAATCATATGAAGATGTGCGGAGAAAAGTTCTCAAGTTTGAGATTGGTGATTATATGTATTTAAAAATCTCTTCTATGAAAAGAGTGAAGAGGTTTGGCAAGAAGGGGAATCTCAGTCCCCGATATGTTGGTCCTTACCGAATTCTCAGCCATTTTAGAAAAGTAGATTACGATCATGAGTTGCCTTCATACTTAGCTTCAGTCTATCCAGTGTTCCATGTCTCCTTGCTAAATAAATGCATAGGTGAACTAGAAGTTGTAGTTCATGTAAGGAGTATAGACGTTCAGAACAATCTCTCTTACAAGGAGATTCTAGTCGAAATCCTTGATTCCAGATTCGTAGACTGAGTAACAAAAATATACCTTTAGTCAAAGTTCTTTGGAGAAATCAGTCCGTCGAGGGAGGTACTTGGGAAGCAGAAGTAGAAATGCGGACCAAGTATCCTCAACTATTCTTTGCCAATTCAGACTCAACCCAAGGTAACAGTTTTCCCTTGAACCTACTTAGTTTCATGCTTAGATTTTCTTTAAAAACTTAGTATTAGTTACCATTGCATATCCAGTCATACATTCATGAGTTCGTTCAGTCAGATATTCATATATCAAATATGCATGTTTAGTATAAAAGACTCAGCTTATCTGCAATCCCAGCCATATACTCATGCATCAGATATAAATGTTCAGTATGAAATTTCAGCATATCAGTAATGTCAGTCATGAAATCATGTTGCAGTCATGCATATCTAGTAAACAAGTTTAGTAAGTCAGTATTCACAGCTTAGTCAGTCTCATTCAAGGACAAATATTCCCAAGGGGGAGATATTATAAGACCCTACAAAATCCTAAGCTTAACTCAGACCTTTAAAGCTTGTTAAGGAGTCTCAGACTTAGAAAACTTCAGCTAAATGTTCATACTTAGTGTTATTTTAGCCTTCATAGGTTGGCGGCTCTATTTCACGGCCCTTATGACCTTAAAGTAATGATTTTGGGGTTGAATCATGATTAAGAATGTCAATAGGTATTCTCGGACAAGTTTTAGATTTTTCGGACTTCGATTGAAACACATTTGAAAGCTCAAACAAGTGCATCGACGCGATCACGACGCACAACCAATGTATGTGAAGTGTTCATCCAAGGGTTTTCTTCCACCCTTAGAGTTCAAGAAACTCTTTCTAAATACAATTTGATTTATTTCATGGATTTCATGTTGGATATTCAATGTATTAATGATTATGATATTAATGGTGATCTAATTACATGATTTGTCCCAAGTTTATGCAAACTAGTTTAATTGTGAATTGAATTTTGTGAACTACATGTCAAACTCTTGAATTGAAAGTTGAATGTAGAATCCATGATATTACTACATGTTTATTGATATGTGAAATACCCATGCTCCCCAAGCGTTTGTCACAATGCTTATGTGATTAGACTAGTCGAAGCATAACATGTTATTGTGTGATATCAATCATGTACAAGATCATGTATAATAAGTGTATGCTCAAATATGTCTGAGTGAGTGTATTATTAGCAAGCTAGTACCATGATGCTACTAAAGTCATGCAGTGACTTACTTTTCATGCTATCGAGTCCTAAGGGTATTTAATACCCGATAATTTAGTTGCTTAACTAGAGCCAGTGTCAGTTACAGAATAATCTCAGTCATGTCGCGATCAGTAGTACTCTTAATCAGTTACATTACTCAGGAAAAACTCAGTAGACTCAGTATCAGTCCAGTCCAGTTTAATATTTAGTTCAGACTTCAGTAAATTCAGTTAGTTAACAGATTTCAAAAGTATTCTGTCAGTCAACGAAACTCAGTGAACTCAGTTCAGTTGAGTTAGACAGTTTAATCAGTAACAATTCTGTCAAGCCTAGTATGAACTAGGAATCAGTTCAGTATATACTCAGTTAGGAGTAGGATTCAGCACCAAGTTAATCTAGGGATGGGGGCATTCCTGCTAGCAGAGGGTTGAACCCTTAGTAGCAATCCAAACATTCAGAACTACATAGCCTGCATAGGTTGAGATATGCTTCTGCCAGAATAAGGTTAATACATCTCATATGAGTTTTCCTGCCAGTGAGGGTTGACAAAAGAGCTTTCTGTCAAAGAGGGTTAACTCACAGTTATCTTTACCCATAGCACGGTACTGACACCCTTCCAACAGGGGTTATAGGTTGAACCCTAATGAATTTATAAAGGGGAATGTCGATTAGATTATTACCTCTTACAGTATCAGTTTCAATCTTTAGAATAGAACTCAGTTTAATTCTACAGAAATCAAGACTGTCAAACACAGTCATAATATGGAAATCAGTATAGTTCCACAGAATCAGGACTATTAGATATAGTCACTTAGTTAACAATAATACAATATTAGTAAACTCGAATATTAGTAAATCAATAATTCAGAACTTAGTATCTAGTGTTATCACGATCTCAGTTACAGTTTATATATTTATGTATGTACTCTCGTTAAGTTATACTCATGTTATTCAGTCAGTATTGTTCATGAATATGAACCCATGCATCTCATCCTACCTCACTTTGCATACCAATACATTCAAAGTACTGACTCATACCTTTCTTTTGCGCTATTATGTCTTATATCATAGGTTCAAACGTAAGGGCTCTCGATCATACTTAGCAGCCCGATCCATCAGCATCAGACTAGTGGTGAGTCCTTATTGTTTGATATTAAATTTATTAATCTAGTATTTCAGTACTCAATTTATTTCAGTAGTATTAGTTAGTTGGGGACATATCCCTTCAACTCCTTGTTCAGAGAGTAGAGGCTTTCCAGACTAAAGTATTTCAGATAGATGTATCAGTATTCAGCTTTCTGTACTCAGTATTTATTTATAATTTTGAACCTTATGGAAAGTTTTCTCCTAATTTCTTCCTAATACAATATTATTATTGAGTTATTGTAGCAGGTACCCATCATGGGTTAGCTCTGGTCCCTCGAGATTATGAGAACTGTGTAGTGTCTGGAGTACAGACTCGGGGCGTTGCATGAATGAATCAACAAATGCCTAATCTAGCCAACTAATGAACTTCATTAAATAACCTCTTCTTATCATTCTTAACATAATTAACACTTCCCAATGACAATCTACTAAAGGCATTTGCCACTATATTGGCCTTGCCCGAGTGATACAAAACACTCATATCATAATATTTCAACAATTATAACGACCTTCTCTAACGGAGATTTAATTCTCTGTGTGAGAACACATACTACAAACTTTTGTAATCCGTGATCACATCAGCATTCTCCCCATACAGATAATGCCTCTAAAACTTCAAGGTAAAAACAACAGCGGCTAACTTAAGATCATGGGAGGATAATTTTTTTCATGAGGCTTCAGCTGTCTAGAGGCGTAGGCTATGACCTTACCTCTCTGCATTATAACATAACCCAAATGAACTCTAGAAGTATCATAGTAGAAAACAAACCCATCTAAACCATCTGCAAGGTCAAAATAGGGGATGGGGTGAGTCGAGTCTTTAACTCCTGAAAACTCTTTCCATAGAAATCTGACCACTAAAAATTGACTTTCTTTTGAGTCAATATGGACATGGGAGATACAATAGATGAAAACCCTTTAAAAAATTATAACGCCTCAAATCTGATACCCAAAATGCTACATGGTGGTCATGACCCTGAAAGACCACAAGCCAACCCATGACTGATATCTATACCTGTACACTGCATAACATCATGTAAAATACAGAAATAGTAAGCTGAAATATGCCATAAGGTTCAACACTGATAAAACATCTGATAAACATATTCGAATAATGTGGCATCACAATACCAAAACTAAAGTAAATATCTAAAAATTTCTGAAGTCTGAATTTAGTCCAAAAGCCTCTAACTGATTTAACTGTCTAAATAAGGAGTTGATGGGACTTGTCCCTAACTAACTCCATCTACTGAAAGCTAAACTGAAATAATAAAATACATAATCATATCATCCCCAAATGATGAGAACTCACTACTAAAACTGGACACTAGAAACTAAAATGCTACTGACGCTTTAGATCTCATGCTTCTAAACCTATAGTATAGAATAAAACACCATAAATCAAATAAGTCAGTATGATTGAATGTATGCAAGTGAGGTAGGATGAATGCAAGGGTTCATATGCATGAACAATACTAATTGACTGTGCAACATAAACGTGATAATTCATGCATTAATACATAATAACTATGACTGAGTTCATAATGATGCTGAATATTGAGTATGAATACTGATCACATGAGATACTGATAACTGATATAATTGATACTGAGTGACTGTATCTAACAGTCTAGGTTCTGATGGAACTAGATGAGTTTGGTACTGTTCTAACTTAACTGTACCTGATAGTCCTAAATCCTGTAGAACTATCTGAGTTCTATTACTGAAACTAAAACTAAAACTGTAACTGTGGGAAGTAGTCATATAACTGACATGCCCCAAACAATGTATTATAGCTGATTTAGGGTCCAATCTGTAACCCCAATTAGAAGGTGTCAATATTGCACCTCTGGTAAGGACAAATTGTGAGTGACCCTCGACTGGCGGGTACTTTAATGAGAATGGTGGGTCCCTCAACTAGCAGTAAGCTACCTTATCAACCCTAAACTGATAGGTTAGATATCTCAACCTACACTAGCTACATAGTTTTGGAATGCAAGAATTGCTTCTAAGAATCACACCCTCTACTGGCAGGTGAGTTCCCATCCTTGGATTCACTGGGTGCTAAATCCTACTCCCATCTAAATAGACACTAAATATAATTAGCTGAACTAAATTGGATTGAATTAACTGAGTTTTGTTACCTGATGGAATACTACTAAGATTACTGGATTACTGAGCTTTCCTGAGTCACATAACTAACTGAGTGTTATTGATCATGGCTTGACTGAGAGTATCGTGAAAACATGTCATTGGATCTAGGCACATAGCTAAATTTTTGGTTACAAGTACCCCCAGGACTCGATAGGAGGAAACCGACAAGGCATGACACTTCTTGAATACATGACCAACATTAACAATCCACAATATAATAAGTTTGGATTTCATGAAATACATGGTTATCATAATCTTGTACATGGTAGGAATGCATATAATAAATATCATACTGTCATACTCTAACATCATAAGCATTTCAACAAATATCTATGTTGAACATCAATAGCATGGGAGTTATTTGGACATAAAGGTAAAACATGCATTTATCATATGGGTCACAATTGAGCTACAATACACAATTCCTATCCTCTTAGGCATTTCATCAAACACCTTACATGCACATCTTAGGGCACAGGTGTAATCATCAAATTACACATCATAAATAACTCAATTCATGGATTTCAACTTGCATGCTAACAAAATTTTATGAAAAACATATAAAGATTCTAACTTGGAAATCATACAACCACAATCAAATAAGCATAATCAACCCACAACATAATATTCACAATACATGATTTAAAACTTGATTCTTGGGCTTCGTTGATGAAAGGAATCCATGAATGAACACTATGCATACCTTAGTTCTTGATTTCATGAAGATTGGTGGTGGAATTTCTTAATTTTGAATCCCCAATAAAAAATCCTAGCTTGTTCTTGATGAATTTTGAGAGAAAGAACAATATTTTGGCTTCAAAATAGTTAAATCCCATGTTTATGGGCTTATATAGGCGTGGAAAGATGACCATTTAGCCCTAAAAAATGCTGAGCTGGAAGCTAAAATTTTTGGGAGAATGCTATGGAGCGTGCATTGCATGCTCTATTGCACCGGCATGAAGCGTGCACCACATGCTCTACTGCACCCCCAAGGGGTGGATTAGAGGGAGTGTCTCACACTAATCGCACGGTGCTACTGTTTTGAAATCCAAACATACCCTAACCGGGTTCCAAAAATTTTGAAACTCACCGAGATGTACAATTGACTTACCCCATCTTAATGAAACTTGAAAATCAAAAAACAGAGGTTGAAAAGGTCGTCAAATAAATCCCTGAAGTTCGGAGGCTTAAAATGAGACTAAGTATTGAATACTTAGCTAAAATATTCTAAGTGTTGGACCTTCTAAAGAGCTTTAAGGAGCTTAATTTAACTTGGAATTTTACGGGGTTTTACAATATCTCCCTTTTGAGAAAATTCATCCTCAAATGAGACAGACTGAGAGAGGAGAAATGATAAACTGAAACACATACTGAACATGAACAACTTAAAGTATGAATTCATGACTGACATGATTGATAACCGAATATATCATACTGAACATGCATATATAATGCATGAGTAACTAATTCATGAATACCTAATTGAGTTTTCTAAGGAACTAAGTTTCTCACAATGATAATGCATATCTGATGTATGATTAATTGACTGAACTGATACATGAATGCATGACTGAATATGTAATGGTATTTAATACCAAGTTTATAATGGAATTCTAAACATGAAACTGAATAAAGTCTGAGTTACCAGAAAAGAGGTGAGGATGCTTGGTCTGTATATCTACTTCTGTTTCCCAAGTAACTCCCCCAACGGACTGATTTTGCCAAAGAACTTTGACTAGAGGGACTTCTTTGTTCCTCAGTCTGATAGTCTAGGATTTCGACTAGAATCTCTTCATAAGAGAGGCTATATTGAACATCTATGCTCTAAATAGGGACGATAACTGCCGGGTCACCTATGAACTTCTTGAGAAAAGAAACATAGAAAACTAGATGAATTGAGGCTAGATCTGAAGGCAACTCGAGCTCATAAGCTACCTGCCTAAATGACTGAGAATTTTGAAGGGACCGACATATCGGGGACTGAACTTTCCTTTATTGCCTAATCTCTTCACTCCCTTCATAGGAGAGATCTTTAGATAAACATAATCACCAATCTAGAACTTGAGATCCATTCTTCGTACATCTGCATAAGACTTCTATCGGCTCTGAGTAGCCTAGAGTCGGTCTCTGATCAACTATACTTTTTCTAAGGCACCGATTACTAAGTCAGGCTCTATAACTGAGGCCTCACTAACTTTCAACCAACCAACTGGATATCTGGACCTCCTACCATAGAGAGCTTCGAATGGAGTCATCCAAATACTGGAATGATATTTGTTGTTGTATGCAAACTCCATCAAAGTTAAGTGGTCATCCCAACTTCCCTTGAAATCAATTGCACACTCTTGTAGAATATCTTCTAAAGTATGAATGTTCTTTTCTGCTTGACCATCTGTCTGAGGATAAAAAGTTGTACTGAGATGAACTAAGGTACCAAGACCCCTTTGAAATGCTTTCCAGAAATAAGAGGTAAACTGGGTACCTCTGTCTAAGATAATAGATAACAGAACACCGTACAATCTGACCAACTCTCTGATATAAATTTTGTGTAATCCTCGGCTGAATAAGAAGTATGTACTGGAAGGAAATGAGCTAATTTCATTACCCTGTCTATAATGACCCAGACTGAATCATGCTGATAGCGAGTACGAGGTAAACCTATCACAAAGTCCATGTTTACTTATTCCCACTTCTAAGTAGGACTTTTAAACTCCTGTATGGACCCACTAGGCTTCTGATGCTCTATCTTAACCTTCTAACATGTAGAGCACTTAGCCACAAACTCTGAAATATCTTTCTTCACTCCACGCCACCAATAGATCTCCTGCAAGTCGTGGTACATCTTTGTGGCACCTGGATGAATAGAGTAGCACACACTATGCACTTCTGCAAAACTTTGTTGCCTCAATCCATTTACACCTGGAACAGACAGAAGACCCTGACAACGCATAACACCATCTCCTTTTTGGGAGAAAACCTCTACCTTTTTATCCCTGACCGAATCTTTTAACTTGACTGGACTGAGATCTCTATCTTGATTTTCTTTCACCTCAAAAACTAGACATGATTCAGAACTATTCTGAACCCATACATTAACCTCTTCTATATCGGCTAAGCAAACACCTAGTCTAACAACTCGATGGACTTCCTAAGCTAGATTCTCCTTACTGTTCTCAACATGAGCAACACTACCCATAGATAGTCTAATGAGAGCGTCGTCCACTACGTTGGCCTTGCCTGAATAATAAAGAGCACTCATGTCATAATCTTTCAAGATTTCTAACCACCTCCTCTGATAAAGATTGAGATATTTTTGAGGAAAGACATACTGAAGGCTCTTATGATCTATGAACACATCTACATGAACTTCGTATAGATAATGCCTCCATATCTTCAAGGCAAAAACTACGGCTGCTAACTTGAGATCATGAGCAGGATAATTCTTATCATGGGGTTTAAGTTGTCTAGAGGCGTAGGCAATGACCTTACCATGATGCATGAGGACACAACCTAAACCTACTCTGGATGCATCACAGTACACTACGAACCCATCTAAACCATATGGAAAAGCTAGGACGGGAGTTGAGGTAAGTCGAGTCTTTAACTCCTGAAAACTCTTCTCGCAAGGATCTAACCACAGAAATATGACAATTTTCTGAGTCAATCTGGACATAGGGGATGCAATTAAAGAAAATCCCTCAATGAACCATTTGTAATTGCCAGCCAAACCTAAGAAGCTCCTAATATCTGATGGAGAGACAGGTCTAGGATAATTTCTTACTGCTTTGGTTTTTTGAGGATCAACCCTAATTCTATCACCATAAATGATATAACTAAGGACTACTACTGGCCTTAGCCAAAATTCGCACTTAATATGTCATAGACCTTTGATATTTTGTTCACGAAGCAAGATCCATCTTGAAGTAATGGTTACTCATCAGTTGACTCTCTCATATCTATCTTAACCTTATTACTATTCTCATGTCAATGTATGTATTCATGAAATCAATTCAGTTCATGTATCACATTTCAGAATCAATTATGCAATCATATTTTTAGTCATGCATGTTCAGAATATGATCTCAGTTACCTTCGTACAATACTCTTAGTCTAACCAGTCGCATTTGAGGATGAATGATCCCAAGGGAGAGATAATGTAATACCCTACATTTTTGGACTAGACTTTGAACCGTCATTCCTACGTGTATAATCTATAATCCAAATGATTCTATATTGAATATAAGTTTTATGAACTTTATCATCATGTTTTATGTGCTTTCGAGGTGAAAATATTCATAAGAATCACTTAGAACAAAGTTGAGCTAAGAGCCTTTGATTCGTCTAAAGTTTGGTATTCGATTCTACAAGGGTCTAATTTAAATTTGTATAACTTTTTATATATATAGAATTTTGCATCTCAAGACCCACCAAATTGTATATAATTGAATTATCTTTTCAACAATTCCAATTTCCCCTTAATCTGATACCTAAGTGAAAAGATATGGTATTTTCCATATGAGGCAGTAAGTCGATGCTATAAGCGACACAACGCGTTGATGCCCCTAATGCGATACTGACGTATTTCACCTGTTGTTTTAGTTCCTAAATGGTCTAGGGTCATTTTGGTCACTTCCCCTCACCCAAATCTGTCCGAAACACTAAATTTCATCCCCCAAAAGCATTATACACACTATTATTCATCTTTTCTCTCAAAAAAAAACCCTAGCAACCTCCTAAGAACACCAAATTAATTATCTTCTTTTCAAGAAAAGCCTAGAACTCAAGTTTCTCAATTCAATAAAGCTTTCAAAGTTATGTTTCTCCTTCTAAATTAAAGCTTTAAGGTATATAGGAGTTCACCCATGGGTCCCCTTTTACCCATGGAGCCCAAAAACCCTTTTTTCAATTAAAGAATGAAATTTTATTCTTATTTTGGAGTTTTAAACATTCAAGAAAGATTTAGTTTCATGATTTCATAGTGTTTTAAATTCAATAAAGTCTATGTGTGATTCGATGCAAGATGTTGAATTCCCCATGCCATGAATTTGAGCTTCCCATGCCCCATTTAAGTGAATTCCATGATAGATCCTAAATTCATGATTTCCTTAGCAAGATTCCCATGTTTTAAATGATTGCCTCCCACATGTTAGATGAAATTCCCATATCATGTTCAATTAATTTAGGATGAACTCCAAGTTATGAAACTAGCAATGTTATCCTATTGTTTTCCCATGTTCAAGTTCATGATCCCCGTAAGTTTGAATTCAAGTAAAGAGTATATGTGTTTTCAAGTGGAATGAGCCAATACATATTTTGAATGTTATGATCTTCATATAAAATCCCTAAGTTGTGAATTAATTTGTGTAACCATGATATTTTCGCATGCTTGCTCATTCTCATGCACAAGTTTATGTTCCCCATGTATTTAATAAAATGCCTAAAAGATGAATTTTGAGCGATGACTACTTATTATGCTTGTGAAACTTTGGTATGCTTTTACTCATGATGTTATCGAGTCCTGGGGATTATGAATATCCAAAATTTAGTTGTTTCCCTAGTTTTCAGTATCTATAGAATGACTTTATTCATACCACGAGAAACGTCATTTAGTCAAGTTATCATGGTCAGTTGTGTATTCAGTTAAGACTAGTTCAGTCTAATGATTAGTGTCAGTTAAGTTGGGAGAAGGATTCAGCACCGAGCGAACCCAGAGATTGGGGCATTCCTTCCAGCAGAGGGTTTGATCCTTAGTAGCAATTCCTGAGTTACAGAACTGCATAGCAAGCATAGGTTTGAGATGTCTTCCTGCCAGTTTAGGGTTGACCCATATCTCATGAGTTTCCTGCCAGTATAGGGTTACTCCTTAGTCCTTTGGGACACCAGTTTAGTAGATCCACGCAGTCATTGTTAGAACCCATGGCATGGTATTGACACCCTTCCAACTGGGGTTACAAGTTGGACCCTAATTAGCTTATTTAGGGCATATCGATTAGATGATAACTCTCACAGTCTTAGTTATAATACTCAGTACAGCATGCAGTTTAGTTTCTCTTAACCATAGCCTTTAATTATCAGTATTTCAATATTTCAATTTACAGACTATTTCATAATCATGTTATATAATTGGTCTTGCATTCTCAAATAATACAGTTTTTATGCATTCATGTTTGGTAATCTTACGTTGTTCAGTTAGTCCTTATCTCATATGCATAGTACTTTTCAGTTTCAGTCTAGTTATTTAGACTAAGTACAGTCTAGTCTTACATGAAAAGTATTTAGCTATCAGTCATTCAGTTAATCAGATAAGTTAGTATATGTTATATTTGGTTTTTATGTTTAGGTATTCGTGTTCAGTATAATTGTATATTCAGATCCTCGATGTTATGTCAGTTTCCATCACATAGTTTTAGACTCTGTATTCATACAGTATTCATATTGTACCATATCCCAGCTTCAGTTCTACTAATATTATAAAAGTAAAGTTTTATAGAAACTAAATATAGAGATTCACTAGCTTATCAGATCATTTTTGTTACTCATGTTTTAAAATATCTCAGCTTTCAGTTAATTCCAGCCTATGCGTGAGTCTACTTACATTTAGCATGCATGTTTTAAGATTTCATATGAAATCAGTTTAACTTATTGCATTCACCCCTACATACTCAATACATTCCAAAAGTACTGATCCACATATACTCATGTGTGGCTACATTGTTTCATAATGTAGGTACCATTTGTAGCCCACACATAATGATCAAACAATTGTAGTTTCCAGCCAGCAGGTGATGAGTTCTCTTATTTTGGGAACTCCAGACAGTTTTAGTTCATGTACAACTTATTTATTTTTCATATGTATTGATTAGTGGTAGTGGGAGGTATGTCCCAGCTATCTATAGTTAGTATGGTAGAGGCTTCATAGATGCCAATCAGAGTCAGTCATGTAAATTTTAGTTTTTTCTCATTGGTTTTTATCAGATTGTAAAGTGTAGTAATATAATTTCTCTTGAATTTTGTCATGATTTTATTTTATCATAGTAGAACAACTATTTATTTTATTATAATTCAGTTGCTTAACAGCATGCTAGTTCATGGGTTATCTTGAGATCGCTTGTGGTTCCAAGAACCGTGTGGCATCCTGTGTATACTCTCAGGGCATTACACAAACTTACTCATCCTAGACCTATCATCAGACACCACTTTAGGAGCATACCTGTCTAACCGAGTAAACTTATGAGAGTACTCCTTCACACTCATGTTTCCGTACCTTAAATCAATGAACTCTTTCATCTTAGCTTCCCTTAACTCCAAAGGAAAGAACATATCTCTGAAGGTTGAATAAAACTCTTCCTATTCAACAGGCCCTGCATCTACCCCTCTATCTCTATTCCACTGCTTATACTAGGTATGAGCAACATCGTGTAACTGGTAAGCACCCAACTCTGCACTCTCACTGAAAGTCACACCCATAATATCAGTTACCTTCTGAACTAGGACGAGGAATTCTTACGGATCTTCATCAGACTTAGATCCCAAAAATAAAGGAGGGTTTATTTAAGAGAAAGCCCATATCCTAGATGAGCCAGTATTAGCCACTGGAACAGCTACGGTGGCAGTCAGTTGATTATTCTAGGCTTTTACTGAGTGAGCCAGAGTAGTGAATGCAGCCCTAAAATTGACATGCAAAATATGCTTATTCAGGGGATCTTTTTGAGCTGGTGGAGATGTTGGCTGGTTTTCGTTTCTTCTTCCATTAGTCTTTCTGGGAGGCATTTTCTGTAAATGAAATAAATATTGAGTTAGAAAGGGATTTTAAGTTGATCTCATGCTTACTCACACGATATGAACACTGAAATAAGGGAAACTTTTCTTAAAATATCTTGTAGCCTCTTTTCCATAAGCGTGGCGCGCTTTACACCCATGTACAAGACTCTATTCAATGCAGATTTTAGAGTCCCTAGAATATTTTAAAACCTTAGGCTCTAATACTAAGTTTGTAATGACCCGAGATTACAACCCGGATGCCATACAATACTTACAGCACCGAAGGACCACAAGCTAACCCATGTTGGTACCTGCTATGAGCACTAAATAAAATACAAAGAACATGTGCAGAATTTAACTAGAAATTCTATAAGGTTTTAACAACTGAAAATTAATACTGAATTATAGTTTCAAACATCTGAAATATATTGTCAATACTGATACTAGCGACTGAAAATTTACTATCTGTCTGAATTAGTCTAAAAGACTCTAAACTAACTAAGTGTGGACTTGATGGTATAAGTCCCCAACTAACTCCAATCAACTAAATGACTAAAATGAAACAATGAAATAAACATAAACAGTCCTAAAAATATGAGGGCTCACCACTTCTGATATGATGGAATGTCTAAGTGTAGTCGGGAACCTGAGTATCCAAACCTATGATATGAGACATCATAGCACAAAAAAAGAGTATGTGGTCAGTACTTTGAATATACTGGTATTCTAAATGAGGTTAGGCTAATATGCATGGCTCATATGTATGAATAACAACTAACTGTACAAATAGCATAAGATAACAGATGTATAGTATGCGAGGAAGCTATTAAATCAAAGAATGCATGTCCAAGCATATGACATGATACTCGGATAGTTTGTAAAATAAAATACTAAAATATTGATTCTAAACAACTAATAAATGTATTCCATGGTCAAGCAACCCTGAAAACTAAACTCTGAAGTGAATACTAGACTGAGACTATGGGAGCTATCATCTGATATGCCGTAATAAGAGTTAATTGAGGTCCAACCTGTAACCCCAGTTAGAATGGTGTTAGTACCATGCCATGGGTAATAACACTGGCTATGTAGATCCATTAAAAAAATGTCCCGGAGGACTAAAGATTCACCCTCTACTGGCAGGTGCTCTGGTGAGATATGTGTCAACCCTCAACTAGCGAGTTAGAATCTCTAACCTACGGTGGCTACGTAGTTCTGGAATGTAGAGATTAGTACTAAAGGTCACACCCTCAACTGGAAGGTGATCCCCCATCCTTGGGTTTACTAGGTGTTAAATCCTACTCCCAACTAAACTAACTCAGAATACTAAACTGATCTAAACTTGACTAACAAGATAACTGACTCAACTAATAATAATAACACTATATTCCCAAAAAGCATTATGAAGGTACTATGACAAAGTAAACAGCTAAATTTCGAGTATTCATAACCCCTAGGACTCGATAACATTAACAGTAAAAGCATACCAAAGCATCATAAGCAAAATAAATGGTCATTGCTCAAAATTCATCTCTTAGGCATTTCATCAAACACTTGCGATTCATCGTTTAAACAAAGGGATAGTTTTAACATGTAAATATAGCATGATTTCAATACTAAAATCACCAACTAAGGCTTAAATCAGTGAACAAGTACAATTTAACACTAGTAGGGTTTAATAACAACAACAATTGCATGTAAACATGATATAAGATCAAAATTCATGAAAATTCATGGATAGATTTCATAATATCATGTAAAAACCATAGCTCTAAAACTTTAGATTGGGTTCTTGGACTCTATGAATGAAAAGGACCCATGAATGAACATTTATCATACTTCTAAGGATTAAATCCTGAAAAATATCATGAGCTTGAATGTTCTTGGTTTGGAAGACACTAATTCTTAATCTTTCTTGGATAGAAAGAGGGTTTGGCTTGATGAACAATAAGAGATTTTAGGATTTCTTGTTTAATAAAATTGAGGAATATGGGCAAATTATGCCCTTTCAGCAGTTTAATCTCGTGTTTTCACGGTTTGGGGCCATGGGAAAAGACCAAACTGCCCCTGAGATACTAAAATTCGTAATTGGAACCCACTTCTGACCGTCACCACAACGCACCAAGGCTGTCATCGCTATTTTCACTATGACGCAGTGCAATTGCAATGACTTGCTAGAATTTGACAATTTCCATTTCGGACTTCACCGCGACACGGTGACGCCTCCATCGCTACACTCACTATGACGCAGTCCAATCGCAGTGAGATGCTATTTTGGAAATTCAAACGTGGTCCAAATCTCGCTCGAAAAATCTGAAACTTACCCGAGACATGCTACATACACCCCTGAACATAAATCAACTCAAAAACTTACGTTCCGGGGTCAAAAGGTCACTTTAAAAATCGTCAAGGTTATGAGACCAAAAATTAAACTAAGTCCCCTACACTTAGCTAAATTTTCAGGTACTGAGGCTCTTATACATATACTAGGGGCTGAACTAAGTTAAGACAGATATGGGGTATTACAGTAATTGAAATTTAAATTAAGGACAAAATTGACAAAAAATTTTGATGTGAGGACTACCAAAATCTCACATTCTCTCATATATATAGTAGTACTATATACATATATATATATTTACTTGACTGAATCTCATCATAACTTTTTTTATCTTCTTCTTCGTTTTCTATTGATCAGAAGCATCCAGCAGCGCCTCGTTGATTTAGAATTCGAACACAAAATGGCCAAAAATCAATTAGTAAGATGCCTTTTATTGCCAAAAGACCTGAAATCCTACCTTTCGGCATTGCGATAAAGAGTTGACAGAGCAGAGTAAACGGAATCGCATCGACAGAGAGGGCTAGGGAAAGTTTTTGTTTTAGACAAAATCGTCGTTTTACTATTTTTTTCTTCAATTATTATATCATTATATTATAATATTTAAAATTAAGAATTCCTATAATAAATGGTAAAAAATATCTTTGAAAAACTTCCCTTTAAAAAACACAAAAATCATAAATTACCCTAAACTTCCAAAGAAAACAAGTTATTTTAATTTTTTAAGGAAAGAAATGAAAATACGCTACTTTAAATTTTTGAGGAAAAAATTTTCCTAAAGTTTTGTCGTAGTATTAATTTGATACCATAATTTTTTTTGCCCCTTCCACAATATTTAAATAAAAATCTTCCATTTAGATAATTTTTTTTTGTAGAAAAAGGTATTGAGTTTTTTTTTTCTACAATAGTATAATAACATTCACAACGTAAAATTTATTGATAGATATGTTCTAATAACTACTTTTTTAATGAGCTCCAACGGTATCATCTACAATCACAAAAGGTTAGGTTTAATCATATTGCTCTAATATCTCGATTATCGTCTTATTTTGTTGTAGTTTCTATTATGATCAAGTATATGTTGTAGATGAATGTTTCGTCGAACTATAAGAAATTTGCATTAAGGCTACGTTTGATGATATTGTTGTAATATTCTCGAATATTGTAGTTTTTGTTTTGTTACTATTTGTTGTTTTTCAAGTGATAAATTAACGTTTGGTCGGGCCTTAAGGATTTTTCTTAAGGATTAATCGCATTGTTATGATATCTCGATTATCGTATTGTTTTGTTGAGTTTACAGTGGTAGATGAATATTCAGTCAGGCTTTGAGAAATTTTTATGCAAAGATTAAGGTTTAATCAATTTATTTTGTTGTAATTTCTGATATGTTACTGTCTACTATTTTGGTTATTATCCGTGATGAGATAGTTCACATCGTAGAAGACAATCAAGCTATTAATACTTCACATATGCCTTGACATGAAGCACACTTGTAAAGCACATACATTTGAGTAGTATATAAATATACATATATATATATATATATATATATATATATTATATTTGTGTGTGTGTGGTAATCAAAGAGTTTGGAGGGTAATTTTATCATTTTATGACTTTATCCCAGGATAAATTATGTTGGAATTATTTATACACCCAAAGGATGGGATAACTTATTCCGGTACTATTTGTTAATCCCGAGATAAGTTATCCCAAACTTGGCAACCAAACAAGGCACCAAAAGTTGAGATTATATGTGATAAAACCTTACACCAAACGACCCCTCAGCTTACAAATGTGCATAGTTCCACTGGTGTTTGCAAATAGTGTTTTTTAGCACAATATAATGGAATCACATACTCGAATAATGCATGAGTTAGTTTTAATGCTACTCTAGCATATTAGTATATAAATAATATTTTTATCCAAAAACAAAAATAGGCTATGTAGATAACTATCCAAATGAGTTGTATAATGTATAGAGAAACTGTGTGTAAAATTTAGAGTACTCCAATTACATTACACAAATTAGAAACCCCCACAATAAACTGTATTCCCCAAAACGTAAAAGGCTCAAAATAAGTCACTCACAATCCTAATTACCTACTCAAAATTCAAATATCATCCTCCATCCTCAAGTACTCACCAATATCAGTTTGGTGAAGCACAACAACCCCATTGGCAACCATTTTCCTACAATCTTGAGTACTCTTCGCTGAACTCCAAATTCCAACAGCACGTCCGACATTGACTACACAACCACCCCTCATGCTCACTAATATGATAAAAATGTTGCAATATTAGTAAGTAATCAGTCTTTCAAGTGAAATTATTTTTGCTAATCTCTCACATCAAGAGAACGTAGTGATGAGACAGAATGGAGAAAATCCCAGAGACTATCTGCCAAGCATAACTCAATTTACAACATCAACAGGCAAGGCATAAGAAGGATCTATCAACTTTATTTCAGGATATTCAAGAAACGAAAGCCTTGGATTGCAGAAAAAATCAATAGGAACAAGTTAAAACACTAGGGTTTCTGGGAAAATCCCTAAAATATGCTTCTAGTTTCATTACTTGATATAGTTTTATCACTTCAATAAATAGCATATTAGAAAGGCCAAGAGCAACACACTTCCGAAAAACCGTGATTTTGGACAATAGAACAACATAGAAGCAGTGCATCTGTAGGAATTTTATATGAAAAAACTTGTTCAATAACACATTAGGAATGCAGCAGCCTACGTCGAGATCCTTTTCAACAATCATATGGACCATCGTATCATCAAAAAACACACATTAGCCATTTCACAATAAAAAAAAATTATTTATCCCTCACCAGTGACCCTAAAGTAAGTATAGAAGACATCAACTGCATCATCTGGCCTATCTAAAATTCCACTATTCTCCTTATCTTATATTCGTGAAAGGGATATAACTCAGGCTTTACGAAAAATATCAAATAACTACACAAAGATATAGTATTCAAAGAAGCTTCAAGTGAAAAGAGTTATTATATTCAAAGACAGCCTGAGTCTAAAATAAATTTTACAAGTTTTCCCTTGTCAATCAAATGAATCTTGTCGATCATAATTAAGCTGGAAAGAACCCACCAAGAGTAGCATACCTAATAAGAAACAACATGACTATCAATAAAATTCAAAACTGACATGCCGATAGTAATTACAATGTAGCAAGAGCAACAAACATCAGGAAGCTTCTCTGGGCGCCCATTTAGCCCTCCAGATTTCACTTGTCTTTCACATAACCACAAACCAAGATTAGAAATATAGAAGATTCCACTGAACTAAATTATTTGAATTACTTGGTATATGTGACACCAAGTGATTGAAAAAGCTAATAGTAATATAACATGTAGATTTACAGCCTCCACAGATGTATAAGTAAGCCCCAAGAAACCAAGTGTAAGAAACAAGCAAGAAGCGATTAAAGATGTTTAAATTGAAGTCCCATAACTACGTGCCACAACTCCTATGTCGTATCGACGCTCACGGCCTAAGCCCCCCATGTGCAACATCGTCTCCATCTCCATTGTCCCTTCTCATTATAGCAGCAATCGGATTAGCACAATGTTTGCTTTTATGACTATCCTACGTGCCGAAACCTACAAAGAATAATTACATGTAAGTAGATAATGTCAGGCTAATTATATTAAATAATTTATGAATATTAGTGCATATATTATAATAATTACCCGTGTCTTCTCCGTAATATCCATTAGTCTATGAGAAACATCCTGAACAACAGAAGGTATTAAATATGAAATGTAAAAAAATAGAAAAAAAAATGATGCGTTAACATATTATAAATACGAGTAGTCATTCAAAAAAAAATCCAATTACTCACTTGTGTGTCACTAGAAAACTCTGTGACTATCTGAGATGTAACATGTGTTGCTCTCTCCGATGTAAGATCAGGAATGGATGACGGAACCAAATTATGGGTGTCAAACGGGCCAAGCCGAGCTGGGCCAACCTGGAACCAGCCCTTCAATTTTAACCGGGTTAAGGGCCGATTTTGATGCTAGCCGGGCCGGGTCGGGTCGGGCCAAACAGTAAAAAAATTAAACTCACCCTAACCCCGCCCACTTAACCCAACCCGGTCGAACCCACCAAAACCCGGTTAAAAATCGGTCAAACCCATTTAAAAAATAAATAAAAAATCTAATATACACTATATACACTCCAATATACACTATATACACTCCAATATACAATATATATTTCTAAAAAAATATATAAACAATTACACATATATACGTACCATTCAATATATAATTATATATGACTATACGTACTACTTTAAATAAAACATATGCTATAATAGTATAATATATATATATATATACACACACTACAATATATATATATATATACTAATTTATAAAACATATACACATGTATACGTTAAATATATACTACTTTAGAAGATATATACACATATATATGCACCATTCAATATATATGTACTACTTTAAATAAAATATATACTACAATATACATACATATATATATATATATATATATAGTTACATACTAATTTATAAAACATACACACTTGTATATACTTTAAAGATATATGTCTATAGAAGATATATACACATATATACGCACCATTCAATATGTATGTACTTCTTTAAATAAAATATATACTACAATATACATATATATGTATTACAATGTATAGATAGTTATATTATACTAATTTATAAAACATATACACTTGTATACGTATAATATATACATATATATAAGATATATACACATATATACACACCAATCAATGTATATGTACTACTTAAAATAAAATATATACTACAATACACATAGATTACAATACATAGATAGTTATATTATACTAATTTATTAAACATTTATATTATACTAATTTATTAAACATATACACTTGTATACATTAAATATATACATCTATATAAGATATATACACGTGTATATGCACCATTCAGTGTATATATACTACTACTTATAAAATATACTACATTATATATATATTACAATATATATAGATATACTTATATACTAATTTATAAAACATACACACATGTATACGTTAAATATACACTTCTATAGAAGATATATGCACAAATATACAATACATATGCTACTTAATATAATAAATTAATAATATTTGGTAGTAAATTAATAATATATTAGAAGTAAGTTTTTAATTTAAAGTAGAAAACAAGAAATTCAATTTAAAATTTTAAATCCTTAAATGAAAAAATATAAAAAGCAAGGACTAAGGAGTGAATGAATTTGGGAAATTTTATTGATTGCAAAATGATACAAAATTTATAATTTACATGAATGAAAAATCTATAAATTATGCATCATTTTTTCCAACTCATTCATGTTAATATTAATGGGAACTTGCATACGATAGTCGAAGTCAACGGGGGCAAAACCATGCATTGGACTTGATTCTGCTGAGTTCTCCCGTGAAGTCATAATTTATTCAATTTTCATCTTGTTTCTCGGCTCCGGTTCCATTCCTTGGTTTATTCTTTCCGCTCTAATCCAATCTCTGAGGCAAACTAGAACATTCATTGCATTGCTTCCCAATGAGTGTCAGTTGTCTCCAAGCTGATGTCGTCATTGACTAAAGGCTCTCTCTGATGCAACGGTTGACATTGGAACATTCAAGATATCTCTAGCTAATCTTGAAAGCACAGGATATTGTGTTTCATTACTCCTCCACCAATCCAATGTGTTGATCCGTCATCTGCGATCCTCTGGTGCCTTCCGAAGATAATATTTCAGCTCTTCCTGATAAGTTGATGTGTAAGTTCTCTCATCAACACTGTTCCAACAATTTAAATCATAAAACGAATCAGAAAAACCACTATGTGCCGGCCTTTTAGAAGATGATGACTCCTCAGGAGGATGAGGAGCGACAGTTGGAGTGATATTTGTAGGTACGGCTAAATCAAATAAATCAGCATAGTGATTATATAATTTTTCTATGTAATCATTTGCATCAGTCGTAGCCATCCACAAATCAGGTTGTACTTGTTCAGAATCATGGTTAGTATTTATTTCTAAGTTAGTATAAATAAGAGTACTAAAGTGACACATATTATTATATTTCACGCACGGATTTAGCGTAGCACCAACCAAGTAAATAGGGGGAATCGAGAAAAAATATTTTTTAAATTTCGTTAACATGGCGCCAACAGTTTCTTTATAACCTTCTTTATTTTTATATTCTTTGAGCAAACCAAAAATATCGGCTATATATGCCAAAATATTACAAATAATAGGATAATAAGCACCAGAATATTCAACCGTAGCTACATAAAATTTTTCTAAAAACTTAACAAGATCATTAATTACAACCCAATCAGAATTATGTAGCATGCAATCAGCATAATCAACAAATTCATATATATGAATTTTATATTTATAACAAGTTTTTAAAAATTCATACGTAGAATTCCATCTAGTATCAATTTCCTCAGGCATCAAAATTGGTGTAAGTCCATTTTCTTGACATTTAACTTTAAATTCTCTAATTCTCGATCTACGATTATTTACTTGAATAAAACCAACGGCATGACGAATTTTTTCAATATAAAGCTCAAGACTATCTTTTACAATTAAATTGTATATATGACATGCACACTTAATATGAAAAATTCCAGGTAAGGGCGGAGATAGCGTAGATTTTATTTTTGTTATAGCAGTCTTGTTGTTAGAAGCATTATCAAAAGCAATACATAAAATTATATTTTTGATACCATAATATCAGGCAATTTTAATAATAGAATCAGCAATAAATTGTCCAGTATGCTTACGATCTTCATCATATAAAAAAGCAAGTATACGTTTATGCACCACAAAATTACTATCCATCCAATGACCAGTAACGGTTAAATAATCTTTTTTATTTATAGCACGACCAAGATCAGAAGTTAGGGACAATCTACATTGAATATTTTTTAACAATGTTCATAAATAAAAATAATGTTGTTAATGGAGTCTAAAAATATCAGACCGACAAGTAATTCTAGGGATACCGTTAAACGTAGGATTATAAATTGCTTGTATATAATGAATAAAGCCATCAAAAGAAGGAAAACTAAAAGGTAAACAACCCACAGCTACCATTTTAGATATTTCTTCCCGGTCCCTCAATTTGTTATACTTCTTCGATACGTGACCGGTTGCTGGGTCCATTCTAGTTTGCGTTGGCCCACCAACATCCCCACCACCTTTTGCAATATTTAACTCTTTTTCGTGATCTTCAGCTATATGTCTCATTAACGTACCCGTACCCCCTTGCTTGACTCCACCTCTATGCTTAAATATTTGTTGACAAATATTGAATTGCACCTCAATATCTGATATACGTTCAAAAAATTGTCATGCAATACTAGTTCTTTTACGAGGTCTTGGTGCACTGGGAGGACGGTGAGGGAGATTAACCGATTCAGATCTAACGTTAGCACCTACACCTATTTTTCTGAGCTTCTACATAATCCATATCGTGAGCACCTACACCTATTTCTTCCTCAAAACGTATACCAAGCGGTACGGGAGGTGAAGGCACACGGGTATATCTACTACTTGAACTACCTCTACCGCTAGTAATTCGCTTTTTACTACCACTACCGCTTCCGGGACAAAAAATTTTAACACCTTTAGTAGAGAGGTTTCTTAATTTATCCATACTATAAATTAAATTAAACTAAAAATATTCAAAATACACAAATATAATAAAATTAAATATTAAACAATTAATACAATAAATAAAAATTAAACGTAAGAGATGGAACGACAATACCAAATTTTGGAAGTATCAGAAGGTTGCGACTTTAGAAACTTTCACTCGTACTTTGTAAACGAAATTAAAAAATTAAAGTGAACACTTTAAGAAATTAACTATATTGAATATTTGAGAATTGAGAATTGAGATTTGAGAGAGAATGAGATTTGAGAGAGTAAAAAATTGTGTGAAAAATGAATTGAAGTTATAGGGTATTTATAGAATTTTTTTGAGATTAAAAAATATTTTTTAAAGTTAATTTTTTTTTTAATAAATGGGCCCAAACTAGATGTTTGGACCCAAAAACGGCTATATAGCCGTTGGGCCAATGGCTAGTTTGGCCCAAAATCTTTTTGTTTAAAAAAAAAAAAAAAAGGTATCCGAGCCCGGCCGGGCCGGTTAACCGGCGGGCCTAGACCGGGCTTGGTACGGGCTGGATTAGCCGGGTCCATTTTAAAAAAATAACTGCCCCAGGACCCAGAACCCTAAAGCCCTAGGGCTTATCGGGCCGGGTTAGTTACAAGGGCCAAGTCAGGTCGAGCCGGCCCACTTGACACCCCTAAACCAAATCATGAATCTAAGAGTAATAATATAGTAAGTATCCAAATAAAAATTATATATTAAAAACAACACAATTGATATATCCTTGTATTTACTAAATATTATCCTGGGGTCTCATCCCCTCATGCATTACGTGAGGCGTAGATTGGAAAACCATGTCGGGAGTCTGAACCGAGATGGATGATGGAGTGCAAAGAAAATCCTAAGACTAATTAATAATTTATAATAAAAAATTAGACAATCAAAAATAAAAATAAAAAATTATTAAAGTAATTGTTAATACTAACCGCCACATCTCCAAACTCTATCAATACAAAATCCAAATGTAGAGTGCAAGTCAAGTCTCGAGAAGGCATGTCACAATATGATTTTCGGTTGGGTTCATCAACCCAAAACGTACAACATATGTGGAAATATTATGAGACTCGGGCATGGATGAACAACCGAGCATGAACGATGATGGATGAAAATGTGGCTAATAAATTGGCTCATGATGCCCAACTAGGTCATCATCTATCGTTTCCTGAGTGTAACACTTCGATTTTGTACCCCGAACACTACACAGTGCTTATAATTCTGAGGGAACACAAGCTAAGCCATGATTGGTACCTGCTGTAATAACTGAATAATAATACTACATTATGCAGAAATTAGGCAAAAACTTTCCATAAAGTACTGAAAACTGAATACTGATACATCTGTCTGTCTGAATAAGGGATTGATGGGACAAACCCCCAACTAACCCTGACTACTAAAAAACTAATAAACTGAGATACTGAAGTAATAATAATTCCCTCGAACTATGAGGACTCACCACTAGTTTGTTGTTGATGGATTGGGTTGCTAAGTATGATCGAGAGCCCATGCATCTAAACCATGATATAAGACATCATAGCGCAGAAGAAAGGCATACGCCAGTACTTTGTATGTACTGGTATGATAAGTGAGTTAGGATGAGATTCATAGGTTCATATGCATGAACAATACTGACTAAATAACATGAGTATAACTGAATGAAAGTACATGCATGAATACGTAAACTGTAACTGAGGTCGTGATAACACTGGATACTGAGTTCTGAATTACTGATTTATTGATATCTAAGTTTACTGATATTGTATTACTATTAACTGGGTGACTGTATCTGACATTCCTGATTCTGTGGAACTATTTTGAGTTCCGTACTAAACTGAATGACTGTGTCTAACAGTCCTGATTTATATAGAACTAAACTAGTTATATTCTGAAAGCTGAAACTATAATTATGGGAGGTAATCATCTAACTGACATACCCTTTTTTGAATAGATTGTTCTTCAACCTATAACCCCAGTTGGAAGGGTGTCAGTACCATGCCACGGGTAAAGACAACTGTGATTTAACCTTCTCTGACAGGAAGTTTTTTCGTCAACCTTCTCTCACAGGAAAACTCATATGATATGTATAAACCCTAGTCTAGCAAGAAGATATCTCAAGCTATGCTGGCTATGTAATTCTGTAATGCAGGGATTGCTACTAAGGGTCAAACCCTCTACTGGCAGGAATGCCCCCATCCCTGGGTTAGCTCGGTGCTGAATCCTACTCCCAACTGAATAGACATTGAACTAATTCCTAGTTTATACTAGGCTTAACTGAACTGCTGCTAATTATACTGTCTTGCTGAACTGAACTGAGTTCATTGAGTTTTATTGACTGACGGAACACTACTAAATTCTATTAACTGACTAAATTTATTGAGGTTTGAACTAGATAATGAAATAGACTGGACTGATACTGAGTCTACTGAGTTTTGTAACTGACTGAGAGTACTACTGATCATGACATGACTAAGATTATTCTGCAACTGATAATGGATCTAGGTAAATAGCTAAATTATCGGGTATTAAATACCCTCAGGACTCGATTTTATGAAAAGTAAATCGCTGCATGACTTTAATAGCATAATGGTACTAGCGTGCTAATAATACATTCACTTAGACATTTTCAGTCAAACACTTGTTATACATAAGCTTGTGCTTGATTGAAATCACATAATAACTTTTTATGCTTAGACTAGTCTAATCACATAAGCATTTTGACAAACACTTAGGGAGCATGGGTATTTCACATACCAATAAACATGTAGTAACATTATGGGTTCTACATTCAACTTGCAATTCAAGAGTTTAACATGTAGTTTAGAAAATTCAATTCACAATTAAACTAGTTTGCATGGAACTTGGGACAAATCATGGAATTAGATCACCATTAATATCATAATCATTAATACATTCAAGATCCAACATGAAATCCATGAAATCAAATAACTTGTATTTAGAAAGAGCTTCTTGAACTCCAAGGGTGGAAGGAAACTCTTGGATGAACACTTCACATACCGTGGTATTCAAATTTAGGAAGAATGATGGAGTGTTCTTGAAGGCTGAATCTTGAATTAGAGATCCTAGGGTTTTCTTCTTGAGAAATTTTGAGAAAGATGAATGGATTTTGCCTTTAAAGAGGCTTAATTTTGCATTTTGGGGGGCTTACATAAGGTGGAAGAAAAACCCAATTATCCCTGAGGACGCGACTTTTTAATGACCGAAAACGGATTTAGCGACACACAGACCGACGTGTTGTGTCGTTGGCATCGACACGATAGCCAATACGTCACGTCGAGTCTGTGTTGGTTCACTGGAATTTGCACTGAGAGATGGGGAAATATACTCATCGACGTGATACATGATGCGGTGCATCGAGATCTTTCCGATCTACTAGTTTGAGCTTTCAAATATGTTTCAAACGAAGTCCGAAAAATCCAAAACTTGTCCGAGAACACATACTAATATTCCTGATCATAAATTAACTTAAAATATGATATTTAAAGGTCATAAGGATTGTGAAAAAGAATCGCCAACTTACTAAGGCTAAAATAACTCTAAATATGAACACTTAGCTGAATTTTTCTAATTCTGGGACCCCTTACTATCTTTTATAAGACTGAATCAAGCTTAGAATTTTGTGGGGTTTTACAATAAGGCTCTAGCTCTAGAGTAGGAATTAATGGCATATCTCCTACTCCCTCGTGTATCAAGACATAATGTCTACGTCTACAACCACTTCCTCTTCTATGCACAACTGCATCACCACATCCACATCCTCCCCTTCCTCCTTCATGTATCCCGAGTGGTTGTTGGTAATGTTCGTTCAGAACTGCAGGCCTCTGAAAGGACTAATTTTTCTGGTCAAAAATCCTTCTAATATCAGCAACAACCTTGACTCCACACTCTCTAGTCTCTAGTCTCTCCATCCATGCTAACATTTTTTCATATATCTGCTGAAGGCCTTTACTCATCGCCTCATGTGAAGGTGCAATTGGGACATACCTAGAACCTCTGAGAGTAGGGTTGCCCAAATCGTGTTGTAAATACCATTCCATATAGGCATCTAAGTTGGCATCGTCATATACCTCTATAACTCTAGGTTACCAATGGATACACATATCAATACAATGGTAATGCTCTAAAATAAAATCCTATTTGACTGTGGATCGATCATCATGCTTAGTATAGTCAAGTTGTCATAGAGTAGCCTATGGAATGTGTTGTGAAAGCTCAAACTATCACATTACTCTGTCTGTTGGGTCCCATTCTATGACTTTTAAACACAACATTAGCACCGGTATCCTCCACATGGCTCACCAGTTATGCAACAAGGAGATAAAGTATGAAGCATGTCACGATAAGGTGTCCACATATACTAAATCAAAATAAAATAGTTAATATTAAAGTGCAAAGTAGAAACTCTATTATCAAATCAAATAATGGTAGCAACTAACAAATTGAAATAGCCCTCTCCTAACTGTGAAACTAGCAACGCTATTAGCAAATCGAAATAGCAACTATTACAAGAACATTATATAAGAATGCCTGTCTATTCAAAACGTGCAAAGTAAAATAATAGTAGATCAATTATAGATCATGACAAAAAATTCTGGTAGACTAATGGACTCTCACTTATACCACTAAACTATAAGTTTTAATATACGGCACGATACATAAAATATGGCTCAACACAACAACATACTAACACATATTGTCTCACACGTCACGATACATAAAATATGGCTCAACACAATATAATACACTTAACATATTTCCCCACATGGCACAATACATAAAAAGATGGCTCAACACAACACAATACACTAAATATATTTCCCCACACGGCACAATACATTAAAATATGGCTCAACACAATACAATAGACTAAAAATATTTCCCCACACGGTACGTTACATAAAATATGACTCGACACAACACAATACACTAGATATATATTGCCCACGCGGTACAATACATAAATATATGACTCGTTACAATACAATACACTAAAAATACGACATCACACGGCACTATATATAATAAGGTAACTTAATATGATGGAACATAAAGAAAACATACCTTCTTGGATGTCAAATGATCAAGTTGATCTCTTGAGGACTAGGGTGTGGTGCGCCTCTGTAACACGTTCAAGCCCTCACGTCCACTTTCTACCATATGACATCAATGGATTATCCTCATCAATATCCCCAACCGGTATTGGTTGAAAAGGCAGGACCCTCTCCCAAGTTCATATCTAAAAGTTACATATTAGTTAATGTTAACTAAACTAATGAATAATCAAATTGAAGCTAACATAATAAGATAAAGTATCTGGAGGAGAGGAATGAATCCTTCAAGTTTATTACACAAATATATATTTGACAAAAGATCAATAAAGATAGGCTAGAACAGTGTCACCCCAGCTGTAGGTCCCCATCTAGTCAAAATCAACAAGAACGTACAAAAACCGCAGACTCAAGGAATTCCCCGATGTGTTCAAGAATAGGATAGATCCTAGAATTAACAACATATATAGTCAAGTGATCCTCTGAACCCTATCATTAGGAGTGTCATTTTAATGGGATGTTGAACTAACTGTTGCTGCTGAATATATTCGACTAATACACATATGTTCAGATAAATAGTCCCTGAAAAATCCATTGGTATAGGAGTGAAGCCAGTGTGAACTTGAAGAAACCTATACCAATCAAAATTATGGTGCATTAGATCTAGATATACCACAACATTTCCCTCAATATATAGTCCAAACAAATTTCGATATCTTTCAGGGTCAAAGTGACCTCTCCAAAGGGTAGGTGGAAAGTGTGCGTTTCTGACCTTCCACTGCTCAAACATGGCCATGATGAGCTTATGGTGAAGTTATATCTTACCTACCCTGGCAACGTACCATAACCCCACCCTGGAAATATACTATATGACGCGTTGATGGGAGATTATCAAAAATCGTTCATGCCGCATTAATGATTTTTGAAACCATAGTCTCACTACAATCAAGATTCATTCCACAAACTTTGCGACTTATGAATCGCTTATAATGTAAGTTATGACCCATCAATGGGCTCAGGATGCAAGATATGCTGCATAATATAGACCTGTACATCAAATTCTATTAGGACTAACATCATAAAACCCAAGCATGCATAATTTTACCTTTGGAGTTAGGTGAGAGTTTCTTAAAAATATATAAATAACTATCTCTTACCAGTAAATATTTTAGGTACTGTTTTTTATCCTTCTTCTAGTTGCTTCTATATGAAAATTATATAAATAAGTAGCATTTTTCCTTATTCTAAAAAAAAGTAGCATTTTTTCCAATTCTTCAAATTTCATTTCTGAATGCAAACTAAGTTCAGCACCCATTAAATCTCATCAATTATCAGCTGAATCTAAATTCTTTATTATATGCTCAATTCGCAGATATTCATTGCTTCTCCCGGACACGTGATAATTCCTTTTCTAATACTAAGGCTGCATATTTGTACTCCTAAGTAGAAAGTTGCCTTTTTCTGTTAAGCAAAAGTTAAACATCAAATAATGTTAAGCAATTAAATTTTAAATAACAATAGAGTAAAACTTAACCTTTTTTAGTTTTTTTATACAATTATATCCGTAGAGGAAAGAATAACCTGTGGAGTATCAAAGGACCCCCACGTCATTGAGGGCAGATGTACTCTTTTCTTTTCAAGAGGAACAGACTAGGGTGGGAGGACCATCAAAATTTAGATTTTTTTTTTAAAGAAAAGGTGGGAGACCACGAAATTTTGATTTTTTTAGAGAGAAGGAGGGGACCATCGGATTTTGATTTAGTTTTAGAAAGAAGGCCGGTGAGAGAAGAGGAAGCTAGGGTAAGATTAAAACACTATAGTACACTGTTTAAGTGCACTGTATCTTTTTTATATATATAGTGCACAAAAGTAGTGCACTATATAGAGAGAAAAAAATAGTGCACAAAAATAGTGCGCTATATATTTTTTTTATATAATGCACTATTTGTGTACACTATGTGAAAAAATGAATAGTGCAAAAAAGTGCATTTTTCACTTTTAACAGCCGTCTCTACAATCCGTTAAAAAAAACATAGTGCACAAAATAAGTGCACAAAGCCTATTTTGATCACATTCTACTTTCAAGGCATAGATCTATTTTTTAAATTAAGGGCATATTTATTTTCAGACTCTGGGGGAGGGAGTGAGGGAGAGGTATGCGGGTAAGTTTATCAACCACTTGGATATTGAGTAATACGGAAAGGAATATTTGAATGTAAATACTTTAATTTTTGATTCATTTAGTGGACTTTTCCTTATTTTTGGTGCATGTGCACTTGAAATATTACAAAAATAGTTAAATAATAATATGAAAAAGGTGAAAAAATAATTTTATTTGATGCAGAGATTTTTAATAAAGGGTAAAAGTTCAAAACAATATTTTTAGAACTTTCGCACTTTTAATATAGTATAGATTATGTTCTGCCAAATTATCTTTGACAGATGTGTATATTTGTATTTTGTTTCTTCTTGAATTGATACATATTGATACAACCAATTGTACTTATGTATCCAACTGACACATGATACTGTTAGTTGAATCTATGTAAAATTAGGTATCAATTGTATTTTGAAAGAATAGACAACACATGATACAAATGTATAACAAGGATAAAATACAGTTGAATACATTAGTACAAATTTATCAGATATAATCAAATGCATTGATACATAGCAAATATACAAGAAACATCACAATTGATACGATTATATTTATTGATACAACCTGATATAATTTGATAACACTTGATACAATTGTATTTGTTGATACACTTTGATAAATCGTGAATAAAAAAGGAACAGGAAAATTGAAATAATTGTATTTGTTGATACAACTTGAAATGATTGCATTCATTAATACACTTGATATAATTGTATTCGTTGAAACCAGTAAATTATATTTATTAATACACTTGATACAATTGTATTCATTGATACAAATCAATTGTATTCATTGATACAAATCAATTGTATTTATTGTTATGAACCTATTGTATTTGTGATACAACCTCAATACAACATATACTCATTCTATCTCCTCTCTCTTCCATATCTCGCTCACATCTCACCTTCCTTTCTAAATCTCGATTTCCTCCTTCCTATTCTAAATTGTTGTTATGAATTGTAATTAAGAAAATTATAGTCGTAGATCTCCAATTAAGTCTAAATTATAATCATTTTTGGAATTTTCTCTGAAAAGAAAGGAGATAAAAAGGATAGAAAAATAATACCACACCCATCGCACCCTACTCCTCTTAGACACCACCCCCATATCCTTAACTTCTACCCCCGCCTGTATCATTTTTTTCTAAATTATATGTTAATACTTCTGAGATAATATTTATGTTTATGTATCAAACACCAAAAAAGAAAATAAAATCACTTATTTTATTTTTAAAAAAATGTGGAGAACATTTTCTTTTGTGCCAAACACATCCATAGTATAATTATTCATCATCCTCTAATTACTCGACAAAAAAACTCAATCCACCTATGCTTGATATGATTACAACTGGTTAACATCAAGTGATTAGGTTCAATACACCGACTCCTAGAGAAGAGTTAATTTGCAGTTAGTCTTTAGATCAAGGATTTATTTCTTTTTTGGATCAAAAATAAGTCACTCTAACTAAATGTTTTTTCCTAGCTCAAAGGAGATAATTAATCCATTTCCCCAAAAACTAAAATCAAGCTCATTTTTTCAGTCTCGTCTAGATATGATTCTTCCTCAGCACCCTCCTCCCTACACAATACCTCCCCCCCAACTTACCGCCCTAAAATTGAAAAATTAAACCCGCATGAGGCAAATTTGTTAAAAAAAAATTCAACCATCTAGTTGTAATAGTTTTTAGCTTTGTTGGTGTATACTTAGTGATATGAGCACAGTTATCTTGGAAAACGTTAGAAGGGATCTTCATATATCGATGATAGTTTGGAGACTGGAGGAACGCGTGAAAAAGTAAATACAAGGTCATTAGCAATCAAGAAGCTAGTTGGGCCTTCAAGAAGGTCCCTTGTAGGTTATGTGTAAAACAATCATTTTTGGATTATTTTTATAATACACTATTTTTGTAAAGGCCATAACTATAAAAAGTTACTTTAGCCATTTTCATAATTAGATGATTTATGATTGAGTTATCTTCAATAGACTTGATATGTAGTTCCTCTAGGTTAGGATAGTAATTGGGGTCAATTTCGATTGTTAGCTTAGATCGAGTAATTAGGGAGGATTTTCAAATTGTTTGTGTTATCATCTTCATTTGATTGGTCATCAAGTTATCATATTATGGATTCAATTTTTTTTTCGTTCATAATTGAGTTTTCTTTCTCCCTTAGTTTAGTTATTGTTCAATTAAGTCTTTCTTTCTTCATTTCTTACCTCTATTTCTTAACTATCCTTTAATTTTGTTGTTTGATTCTGTGTTTTTTATATCAATTCTAGTTGTTGAGTTAGGATCGTTATCATTTTGGTATCAAGAGCCTAGGTTTAGGTTTATTTTCACAAATTTAAATTTAGGGTGTTGATCTATTCAAAAATCACCCTAAAAATCCATTTTTTGTGTTAAATTTATTATTTTTGACATTATATCCTTGTTCTCTGGTGTTATCTGAGTCAACATCCAAAAATTCCATTCAATTTTGAGTTGTTGGAAAGATTCTACCATTAAAGGGTGTTGAAGCTTTGAAACTTTGAGAATTTTGCAAGCGAGTTTGCTAATTCTGGTTAAATTGGAATATGGGAGGCATCAAGGTTTGTTCTTCATAGCAAGGAGAGCTTAAATCTTGAATTTCATGGAATTTAGAGCTAAAATGAAGAAGTTATGAAGATTTGATATTCACTTGTTCATGGTGTTCTTCAAAGCTTAAAGATGAAGAAAATCAATTTATTTTTATTTTACATTGAAGGCTAAAAATTATTGAGAATTTTTGAGATGTTGAAAGGAGCATGTGGTTAAAATTTCATTGATTTGAAGCTAAAACGAAAAATTTTATGAACTTTTGAAGATTTATTGTGTTCTTAGTGTTCTTCATGAAATTCATATGTTTGTGAGGAAGAATCTTTAAAATGGGTTATTTGATCCAAAAAGAAAAGAAAGAGAAAGTGTTGAAGTGTTTGTGGGGCCAAAAGAAGTTTAAAAAAAATAAAAAATTGACCAAAAAAAGGTAATTTTAGCACTTTATTCCTGGTCAATTAGTGGCTGCCAACTGTCTAGGCCCATGGTAACAGCCAATCAGCACTCAATACGTCAACCCTATGTCGTCATTAACCCACATAAGCAATCTCATTTAGTGGTCGCTCCCAATAACAATTGTCCATGTCGTCTGTATGCGTCCAACCCTTGTTGCATGGTTAAGACTGCCAATGATACGACCTTCTCGTGAGCCGGTCTGGAAAGCAGCTTTTTCCTTTCAAAGCTAGCTTAAGGGCCCCCAGACGACTCAAACAACCCCAAAACAACTCCAGTAATTTTCAGCCAGACAGATTAAATTTCAATCAAATTTCATCCCAATTAAATTTTTTAGTCCAAATATTGGTAAATTAATTTTTTTTATTAGTTTTTCCATTTTTCTTTGGCTCCATATCTTAATTTTAATTAGTAAATTATCTTACTAAATATTGTCAAGTTCTTTGAGTATGATTTTATTCTTGTGATTTTCTTTGTGTTGTTTTCTCTTTTATTTTGTTGGTAATTTTCTTGATTCAAGTCTGTTAGTTTTTAATTGAGTCATCCTTCTTTCATGAGTCACAAGGATCCATTCATCCACAAGCATATAAAACCTTGAATTGATTGAGCAAGCTAGTAACACTATCAATTTAGGAAAGAAGCTATAGAAGATGAGTTGAAAGTTCATATAAAGAGTGATGTGAGGCTTTTATTGCTAGCTTGTTTTCCAATTTTGTAGGAACAAAAGGTGATATGAGGGAGAATGTCATCCGTAACTTTGGATTATTATGGAGATGACATTAGTGTCTACGCTAGTAGCAGCATGAAGTATGAGTATAGTGATGACGAGCCATATGAGGGTTCTTTGAGTGATTTTGAGAAAAGTAATGAAGCTCATGATGATGGTGAATCCTATGAAGGATATGATGGTCCAAGATATTATGATCAATATGGTGATGAGAATTAATACACCGGAGACGAATATGAGATGTATGTCGCTTATGGATTTTATAGTGAACATGAAGG
This sequence comes from Capsicum baccatum var. pendulum, assembly GCA_030864225.1. Lineage (NCBI taxonomy): Eukaryota > Viridiplantae > Streptophyta > Magnoliopsida > Solanales > Solanaceae > Capsicum > Capsicum baccatum. The sequence continues at coordinate 222,409,527 of CM061556.1, forward strand.
AGTAGAAGTATCTTATGATGAATTTAATGGTGAAAATGAAGGGAATGGGAGTTATCATATTACACACCATGGTGATGAAGACAATGTGAGGTATCATTCTTTCTTCCATATATCATATAAATCCTGTAAAGATGATTGTGATATAAAGAAAAGTTGTGGGGATGAATTACCTTCCTTATCTTGTGCAATTTACTATCTAGTCAAGGAGGTATAGATATGTGGGTGAAACCAATTCAAAGGCATTTTGCGGATCATAGTCGAAGAATATTCTCCACTTCTTATAATGCAAGAACTTGTACTTCCTATCATCATTCCAATATAATCAGTTCTCCATATGGTAATGATGTTGGAGGAGAGGTGATAGGATCAGTGAGCCATAGAAGTAGAGAGAATTCATTATTTCAAGATATGTATGACTGGAGAGGCGGATTCTTTATACAAAAGTTACAAGTGAACCACTCCCAGTTGAGGATCCTAGTACTTTGAGGATGAACAAATTATTTGCTTCCATGTTAATAACTCTTGAAAAGATCTCTCAAATGGTCTCCAAGCTTAATACCAGGGAGTCAAAATTAAAACAAGCTAAACCTTTTGGAAATATGCTTGAAAAGGATCTGATGAATAAAATGAAGTCTACTCCTAGCAATCCAAAATGAAAGTTAGAGGTGAAGGGATCTCCAAACCTTCCTAAGAAATTTGTGAGACTTATCTTAACTCTAATAAAATTGAGAACAAAATATTGCGAAGCATATGGGTGTGATATGTGAAAACTCTAGAAAGGAAAAATAAGCGGTTGGAGGAGTGATGTGAGAGGGTTTTCATAATATTATACTAACTTTTGTAACTTTTAATCCTTTTCTAGTTGTCTTGATTCTTGTACAGGTATCCTTAGAGACAAGCCTATTGAAGCACCTAGAGCAATGAAGAATCATGGGGTGCTAGAAAGCTTTCCAAAGGATCAAATGTTCTCCAATGTTGAAAATCAAGGAGAATTCAATCCTTCATATGAGCTACAAGGTAACAAAGCTAAACCTTACACTTTGCCAAATGTAGAAGATCCTTGTTTGGCTAGTAGCCTAATAAGTATAAGTGATGACATGTATATGTGTGAGATTAAAAATCCTTTTCCTTTGATGATCTTGATGACACCCTGTTACATAGTGACAATGTATTTATTGATAGTGTTCATACACTAGTTAATTCTATTTATGATCTAATTAATTCTTCTAGTAAGACCAATTTGTGTCCACCTAGTGCTGACACTTGTGCCTCAAATGTTAGGACATTGCAATGTGTTTTTTTCATGTTTTGATAATGTGCATGTTGAGAATGTGGATACACAAGTTAGCCGTATTAATGACTGAATTGAATATTCTAGTAAGATCAATTTATGTCCACCTAGTGTTGATACATGTGCTTTGAATGATAATTTATTATCAATTGATATCAGTATTGATCAAATCGTGTGTAATGATGACCCACTAAATGAGGAGTCTTATTATGAACTTAAGAAGCCTCAATTTAGTGTTTACATTGATATAATTGGTCATGTGGATAGTCATGTGAAGTCATTGTACCTAATTAATGAATCCTTAAATTGTGATACCATTCTTTGTTCTTCTCATGAGGATTTTGATCTAGAATATTTTTGTAAGGATAATCTTTTGTTTGAGATTGCTATGACTAATGAAGTGAAATGCATAGTAGTGTTTCTTGGCATGATAAAAGTGTAGCCCCTTTTGAAGGCTACCAGTGATTGAGAATCCACTATGGTGTGAAGATACACTTTTTGAAGACGGACTCTTTTCTTAAAAGATGATAATACGTCTATTTGTGGGTTTAGTGCTAAAAAGAAGGAGGTATATATTCTCTAATGACCCCTTCATTTTTGTGTGACCCCATTCTTGATCAAGGCCTTAATGTTTATGGATGAAAGGATGATTCACACGTTGGATGAAGTTCATTTAAGTAATACCTTTCTTCATTAATTGTTTACATATGATGACCCTTTTCTCAAATATGGTCTCATGCTTGTAAACCCCAAGGCAAATGTGTCATTACCTATGTGGGGAGTTTTCTATGTATTTACATCCTTATTTGACACGTTTGTGCTTAAGCTGTGTGGACCATAACTAATGGATACTAAGTTGCTTTTTTTTTAGAAGAGCCACGGATATTGATAACTCCTTGTCTCCTTCAGAGGGTTGGACAAGTTGAAGTTTCAAATGGGACCCTTGTAAGAATGATTGACACTATGATAGGAGAGAATCCAACTCAATGGGATTATTATTTGATATGGAGTGATTTGACTCCTTAACCATTCTAGTAACATGGCTTCGTTTGTGCACTTTATTTCTTTGGGAAGTTGATTGATAGAGAGGGTTATTTTGCGCTTAAAATATCTCTTCTTACCTACTAATGTCTTTACTTTTTGGCATGCCTTAAATGAGAATAGTGATCTCAGCACCTTAGTGATCTCAGCACCTTTCCCTACTACCTTTTTGCTTATGATGATACCAATGATGGTAAGAAATTTACTTTGTATGGAGGTAAAGATATGTGGATCATTCACTTATTTGATTTAAATGAATCTTTATGGGTGATTGCACTATTTTTTGTGATGTTTTAGTGTGGTGTGATGAAATAGTTGTGTCTCATGGCTCCTAAATCATATGTGATATCATCTCTTTGCAATCTTGATGTCATTATAAATGGCATACCGAAATATCGAATATCATACCAAATTATGTATGTACATATATATATACACACACACACTCTATGACTACTCTGTCTGATTGTAATATCATTTTTTGTGTAATTGATTAAGAAAAGAAGTTATTTATACTTTCTTTTGAATATATATTTCTACATATTTACTTTTGAAAAGTTGAAGTAATAATACTATATTATGTATATATTGTCGAAGTTGAAAAAATTATAATTATCGATTACCATACCACAAAATACCAAAATCGAGCATCAAAATACCAAACTATATCGAATTAATATGGTATGGTAATGGTATAGGATATTTTAAAACTAAATACCAAAATTACCTCACTGAAGTTTCAAATACCGTACTGTGTCATACCATGCCCACCCTTGATTCTTTACATTAGTGATTAGGCCATTGTACAAGTAGTTTAACTCAGTTAAGAACCTCACCGATAGAGATAGCAAAATTAACTCGTATAAATATAATTTGCTCAATCCATTTAAGTTTGGATTGCGCATTGTTTACTCATTTAATAGTTCAGTTCATTTTAGTCCAACCAATATTAGGTAGCTATGTAATTTAAAATGAATAATGAAAATGTTGGTCAAAAATAACTTTTCTATTTGATATGTGTTATATATTGTTGTAGTAAAGAAAAAATATTTTTATTAGGTACTAAAATTTTATGAAAGAACAAATAAAATAATGAAAAAAGTCATCTTTCACCCTTGAACTTGTCCTCATAACATACTTTAGCACTTTAACTTAACACACATTTATTTACCCCACCCCACCCCCTACCCTTAATAAGTTTAAAGTGAATTAGTTTTACCTCTAATGCTGACGTGACGTTTTCATGAAAAAGAAGGCGCGTATATTTTGTTAAAAAAATTAATTCCACTAATATTATATTTTAAATATAAAAAAAAACTGGACACCATTTTCTTCTCCAAAACATCAACAACAACAACACTCATTTTCTCCAACCATAAATTCCTTCATTAACAACCTCAAATACATTCTCCACCAAACTCTCCTTCAAATTTTTTCATTTTTCTTCATTAACACTATCAAAGAACAACCACGAAGACACCAAATTAAGATTTTTCCTTCATTAAACACCATCTCAATCTTTAGTCCAACTCCCTCAAAATTTAGACCAAAATTAAATTAAACCGATGATTTCATCTTTCAACCACTTATCATCAATGAGATTTCTGTTAATTTTCACTTTTTGAATTTTTTTAGCTAATAAGACAAATTTTGAATAGTAAAATAAATGAAAAAACTATTTTTGACTTGGAGAGGGTTTTCGTGTTTGAAGAAGAAAGAAAAAGGGGTGGAGGGGCATTTTATGTGTATGCAGGGGTGGGGGATGAAGAGAAGAAAGAGAGTAGGGGGGAGGTCTGAAGAAGAAAGAAAAAAGGGGTGGGGCCATTTCTCACGTTTACCGGGGTGGGGGCTGGAAGAGGAGAAAGAGAGGGAAGGATGATCTGAACAAAAAAGAAAAAGGGGTGGGATAGGGTGGGGCGTATTTTTAGTGTTTGTAGGGGTGGAGGGTAAGGGTGGAGGCTTGAAGAGGAGAAACAAAGAGAGGGATGGGGGGTCTGAAGAAGAAAGAAAGTAGGGGGAAAGGGGGGAATAATCTGAACAACAAAGAAAAAGGGATGGGGCACATTTTTCATGTTTGTAGGGGTGGGGGCTGGAAGAGGAGAAAGGAAGAGAGGGGTGGGGTGGGGTGGGGGGTCTAAAAAAGAAACAAAATGGTGGAGGGGGAGCATTTTTTTTATTACATATATATATATATATATATATATATATATATATATATATATATCATTTTTTACTTTTAAAAATATATATATAAAAATAGTGTGTGACTTTTTGTAAGAAAAAATTGTAATCTCTTACGTGGTGATGATGTGGTAATGACATGGCGCGTGTGTAGTGTACTCTCTGTTGTGAGACTGGGATTGTGATTTTAAGATTGTATTTAATTCACTAGAAAGTTGTTATGGGGGGGTAAATAATTATTAGTTAAGTTAAAGTGTTAAAGTAAGTCGAGCGGACAAGTTCAGAAGTGAAATGATGTTTTTTTTTTCTAAAGAAATTGAAGTTTAGTAAAAATTGATCGAACGGGTATCACTAAAACACGCTCAAATTTAGCTCAAGCCGATTTTTCTCACTCGGTGGCTGTTGTTCAAACCCCGACTAATCTGGATCGCGCACCTCCATGTCCATTTTTATGGAACTACATAAATGACTCTCATAATGGGTGACTTTACTTTTTTGTGTCCTAGAGAAAAAGTCTTACAAAACCAACGTTCCTTCTTTTTTATGTATAGTGCAATTACCTATTTGTCCTTCTATATCTCAAATATTTTAAACAACTTCATACTTATTTATCTTGCAACTTCTATATTTTTCTATTTTTATTTCACTTTAAGTTTTATTTTTCTCTTTTTTTCTTTTTGTTTAGTTTTTCTCAACTCCTACTTTTTTTATTTGCTTTTCTCCTCTCAACCTCTATTTTTTAAAAATAAATCTCTTTTTTATTTTACTTTAATTTTTCTTTTTTTTTCTCTTTTTTCTTTTTTAATTTTTCTCAACCCTTTTTTCCTTTTATCTTCTTAACTTCTATTTTTTACAAATAAAAAAAAAATCTCTTTTTATTTTTTTTTCTCTTTGTTTTCAAAAAAAAAAAATTGCCAAGCCTTTATTTTTGTTTTGCCTTTTTTTTTTCTTTTTTCTCAATATTTTTTTTTACCTTTTTCTCCTCTCAACTTCTATATTTTTTTTTCTCTTTTTTATTTTCTTTGATTTTTATTTTTTATTTTTAACATTTGACTTCATTTTTTTCTTTTTCCCACAACTTTTATCATTATTTTTTTATTTTTTTCTTCTATTTCTTTCGAACAATAAGTTACGCTCCATGGGCAAAAGTTGACACTATCACATTGTATCTTGATTTATGATATGTTCTATAAATCTTACCTTAGAGGCAAGACTTAGAACTTTCAAACAACAAGTTACATTCCATGGGTAAGAGTTGATGTTATCATATTGTGCTGATTTATGAGATGGTCTATAACTCTTAACTTAGAAGTAAGACTTAGCCAAAGAACTTTCAAACAACAAGTTATGCCCCACGGGCAAGAGTTGACACCATCACGTTATGTCTTGATTTATGAGATGTTCTATAACTCTTGCTTTATAGACACGACTTATCTCAAGGATTTTTAAATAGCAAGTTACATACATTGAGCAAGAGCCAATACAACCACAATGTATTTTTTTACTTATGAAATGCTCTATAACTCTTGACTTAAAGACAAGACTTATCCTAAGGACCATCAAACAACAAGTTATGTCTCATGGGCTAAAGTTGTCACTATCACATTGTGTATTGATTTATGAGATGTTTTATAACTCTTCTCATAGAGGCAAGACTTAGACCAAGAGCTTTCAAGCAACAAGTTACGCCTCATGGGCAAGTGTTGACATTACCATATTGTGTTTTAATTTATGAGATATTCTAAAACTCCTGTCTTAGAGGCAAGACTTAACCCAAGAACTTTCAAATAGCAAGTTACGCCCCATGGGTAAGAGTTGACATGAACACATTATGTTTTGACTTATAAGATGCTCTATAAATCTTTCCTTAGAGGTAAGACTTAGCCCAAGGACTTTTAAACAACCAGTTATGCCCCATGGACAAGAGTTGACACCACCACATTGTGTCTTGATTTAGGAGATGTTTTATAGATTAAGGAATTTCAAACAACAAGTGATGCTCCATGCGTAAAAGTTGGCACTACCACCTTATGTTTTGATTTATAAGATGGTCTATAACTTTTGCCTTAGAGGCACGACTCAGTCCAAAGACTTTCAATCACAAGTTACGCCCCATGGGCAAGAGTTGACACTATCATATCGTGTCATAATTTATGAAATGTTCTATAATTCTTATATTAGAGGCAAGACTTAGCCCGTGAGTTACGCCTCATGGAAAAGAATTGACACTACCACATTGTGTCTTGATTTATGAGATGATCTATTAGTCTTGCCTCTAAGACAAGAGTTAGCTAAAGAACTTTCCAAAAAAACATGTTACATCCCAATGAGCAAGTGTTGACACTACCACATTATGTCTTGATTTATGAGATGTTCTATAACTCGTCTTAGAGGTAAGACTTAACACAAGAAATTTCAAACAACAAGTTATGTCGCACGACTAAGACTTGACTCTACCACATTGTATCGTGATTTATGAGATGTTCTATAACTTTTGTCTCAGAGGTAGGACTTATCCCAAAAGATTTTCAAACAACAAGTCATGCCCTTAAATTTACTTTGATGTCAATGAAAGAATCCCTTTGCAGATTATCCAAAGGATAAGAAGGAAATAGAGTCCTCACTTAAAATTAAGTCAAAACATCATATTCAACCACATTTATATACATAGGCATAAATTTAGGTAGATAACATGCTTATAAGTTGCCAAAAGGAAACAAGACTAAGCAGGGGGAATAAAGATTGAAAAAAAAAATGAGAAGAAAAAAATAAAAAAAAAGTTTGAGAAAAAATTGAAAAGGAGAAATGATTAAAAGAGAGAGAGAGAGAGAGAGAGAGAGATAAAGGTTAAAATAAATGAATTTTAAAAAAAAAAATAAGAGAAATGAAGAAATAGATAATGTTTGAGGAAAAAAGAGGAAAAAAAATAAAAAAATAAAAAAATAAAAATTGAGATAAATGAATTAATACAAAAGAAATAAAAATCAAGAAAAAATAAAAAAGTGAGAAAAAAAAAACGAAATAAAAATAGGAATTAACAAATAAATGAGTATAGAAAGTTTGAAAAACATTTGAGGGGTAGAACGACAAAATGTGCATGTACTATACATAAAAATGAAGGAAGACTAGTCTAAAACTTTTATTATGGATATTAAAAACCAACGTCATCTAGTATGGGTCTCATCTTATGTAATTTTCGCCATTTTGATAGATAATATGATAAAATACTCATATCAATCTTTGTGTCTTAAGTCTTAACTTAAGAAGCATGCAAAGATCAACGGAGCCAGATAAAGGTGAACAAAAGAAGTATCTAGCACTCCTAACATAAGTCAAACATTGGGAAAGTTGTAGTATCCATCAATGCTGAGATTATCAGTTTCTCTTTATGATGAGATCCTCAAATCCACATTCAGATGAGCAAGAAAAATCCTGCTGTTTTCTTTTCCTTTTCTTTTGAATCTCAAACCATGACATAGTCGATCAATCCTGAACTTGAGACGGATGAAGTATATATAAATTAAAGGAAAAAATTAAATTTGCAATATGTTTATAAATTAAATAATCCTTAGGGAGCAGTTAGAAAATAAAAATGAGGGACAAGTTTGCAGTTAGGTTGACAATAAATGATGGAAGGGATTGCCTTAGTGAGTTGGGATCTGCAACTTTCAATCTCCAACTTGTGATTTTTGTTCACAATTGGTCTCCTAACTAACTTTGAATCTTTAGAGAAATCCTTTTCAACTTAGAACTGAAGGTAAATCATAGATTAAAAAAGATTGAATGATATGAAATAATTGAATAGTTATAAAAGAGTAGGAAAAGTGTTGAAAACGATGCATCAACTTGAGTTGTTAAAGTATATCACGTTGATGCCTTGTTTATATAATTTGAAATTTATAGTAAATGAAAGTTATCTTTAAAGTTATCTTATTACATCCTCTTTTTCTTTGTTGTTGTCCCCTAACTGGTGCAATAAATAACTGATCCATAGTTCAAGGGTCTGCACTCTTCTTCTCTTAGCTTTTTGAATATATGGTTTGTTTTTGAATAATTAATTATTTCATATTCGAAATTTACTTGTTAGATATAAATTTGTGTTGTGTAGGGCTTATTATTCCATTAAGGGAGAAGCTCTCCTATGATCAAAGAGTTTCTTCATTGGTTATTCAAGATATATGGGTAAGACTGAAGTGATGTCATATATCCTATGTTACTCCATGGACAAAAGAAAATATAATTTTTTGTCGAGTTCATTTAAATTCATAACTTCTAGCATAGAGTATAGATCAAAGTGTTGTAACAATCAATAAAAATTTTAGCAACTATTAAATTTGATGAAATCTAGCAACACTAATGAGTTCAATATAAGATTGAATTAACTAAGAAGTTTAAATTCTAAATTTATCTACGCTCAAGAATGGTCTTTTTCTCCTTCTATTACATGTATTTTGCAATAATATATTTTAAAGTTTGGTTGAGGTGCACTTAGTGTCAAGATTTTCAACTTTTTGGTAATAAATTATTTGTGGAAGTACAGATACGCGTATGTGTCGTTGTCGTCATCAAAATCTCAGTCTTCTTCAACGTAATTACTATTTTATTACGTTGTGGACTTTACGTACTTTCTTGGGTAATTTAATCAATTCTATATACATGATACATTACTCTCTTGTTTTTTCTTTAATTTGCAGGTCTTTGAAGGGTGACAAATTTGGCTTCACATATGTCCAGTTGCAACAACTTGTGCTCATCAAATCCTATAGTTTTATAGAGGAATTGTGACAGTGTATCGATTTAATATGTGCTCCGGGTGTCACCATGTTTTGAGTAATAACGTATATTTCGTACAATATTTTAAAATAGTGAGATCTATATTCGCAGAGTAAACTATAATTTATATATATCAACAAAGGTTAGTATAGCATGAAGGTTTGTCTAATTGGTGTCATCAATTGTTTTGTTAAAAGAGATCAAGGATTCTACTCTGCATAACCGCAATTTGTTTTCTAATGAGAAGGCAGAGAGTTCTAAGCTGGATTCGAACTCGCGCTGCTGGAGTAAAATCCAAGAGTAACAATTATACGTTAACTGATACATATATACAGATATACACATAAATATGCAGAGTTTCAACCGAGAAGTACGGGTGTCATGACACCCCTATCCTTCTACATTGATCCTGGACTAAACACACACATATCCATAAATTATCTATTAAACATCTTTGTGGTCTATCTATTATATACAATGATCTTGCTATTTTTTCTAGGTCTTGAATAAAATTCATATATATATATATATATATATATATATATATATATATATATATATATATATATATATATATATATATATATATATATATATATATATATATATATATATATATATATATATATATATATCAGTAATTTAATATCTTTATTTCCCATTAAACTTACTATATCATCTATTTTTAAATTAAACTTTATACTATTATTAGTGGCAAGTTGGTCTGTAAATCCTACACATATAAGTAAATTATTTCCATTAGTCATTTCTTCATATTCTTTAGTCTGTACACCTATTTTAATATGCTTTCCGAATTCTAAGGTATTTATCATATAATCTGGACTACAATAAAAAAAGTCCTCTATTATTAGTCATGTCTACTTCATTTATTCCTATTATAGATCCTAAAAATTCAAAAATCAACAAACAATTTAAGTAATTTTCATAAAAAATAACCTGAACCAATAGTTAAAGAACCAGACGATAAAATACAAGCATTAGAAGAAAGACTAAAAATTGTAGAAATGAGAGTTTATAACCTCGAAAAACATAAAGAGGTAATTACAATAGAAGACTTATTAGAAGTAGAATTATTAAATATATTTGCTGAAAATAATAGAGTTAGACAAAAAAAATCAATGATGATACCATTTGAAGGAATGGTATGTAATGAAGAAAAGAAAATTAGTACAGTCAAAGTTTTAGCAAGAATAAAAATTCAAGATTATGAGTTCAAGTCTTTAGCTATAATTGATTCGGGATGTACAAGGAGCATTTTAAATAGCAGAATTGTACCAGCAAAACTAATTAAAAAATTGCCAAAACCTCAAGAATCCATGCAAATGGATGGAACATATAATACCTATACAGACTATATACCAAAAGTAAAAATAAGTTTTATTAATACCTGTGAAAAATTCTACCAACCATCATATACACTTAGAGAAATACTAGTTAGAGATTTAAACATAAAAGAAGACTTTGTGTTAGAATTAAACTTTATGGTACAAAATAATGGAGGATGTCTAGTTACAGAAAATTGGGTAATATTCGTCAGTAATATTATTATACTACTACTAGTAATAATAATAGTAAGCAAGAATATATATTACTTATATATATATATATATATATATATATATATATATATATATATATATATATATATATATATATAAGTATATATATAACTATATATATAATAATTTGCTTGTTATATGTATCTGTCTATAGTAACTATATAAACTTCGATATATTTTATTATAATACATATACTAAAGAGTATATATATACATATATAAGTGATATATATTCTTACTTACTATTATTATTACTAGTAGTAGTATGACTTGTCTATATATAAGACTATAATATATATATATATATATATATATATATATATATATATATATATATATATATATATATATATATATATATATATAAGACAAGTGGATGTAATATAGACAATTGGTTATAATAAAGACAGATATATAATAAATAGATAGGTAGACAAATAATAAATAGATAATAGATAATAGATAATAGATAATAACAATAATAATTGACAGAACGGATAGATATAATATATAATCAAAGCTATTAATAAATAGTAACTAGTATTTATATATATATAAGCAATATAAGTCTAAGTATATTTATATATATATGTGTGTGTGTGTGTGTTAGTAAGTATATATAAAAGTAGTGAATATATGTATATTAAGTATAAGTATATATGTATATTAAAATATATATATATATATATATATATATATATATATATATATTCTATATTAGGAATAATAATATATATAATATTAACAAGAATATATATATTATAGTCTTATATATAGACAAGTTATACTACTAGTAGTAATAATAATAGTAAGCAAGAATATATACTACTTATATATGTATATATATTATTTAGTATATGTATTATAATATAATATATTGTAGATTATATAGTTACTATAGACATATAAATTGTCACGTCCCAAAATCCCATCGGGCCGGACTGGCACTCGAAGCCGAGAAGGCCCGGGAGAACCCGTTCAAATACCTGTACTTTTACTTACATGTCACCAAAAATTTGGACAGCACTTCGTTGCATATAGAAGGATCTAATTACCTGTATCAGCACAACACGCACAAATATATATATATAACACTTGGCCGTCGGGGCCACCACATATACAAATATAACATCACTATATAAACTTCCATGACTTTACCCTTCCTTATGTCTACAAAGCCTCTAGGATATACATGACATAACTAGGGTCGGGACAAATCCCCGCCCACACACGACTCCTGTACAATAACAAAACATAAGGAACCAACTCGAAAAAGCTCCGAAGCAAACTGGAGCTCACCAACAATAGTTGTATGACCTGACTCCTACTTGTGCGGTGTATGAGCAGAGGTACCTGTGCCTGCAGCATGAAATGCAGTTCCCCGTGGGGGTCGTCAGTACAAAATATGTACTGAGTATGTAAAGCTGTAGATAATCACATATGATATAGGATCTCAATAGAAATCAGAAACAAGTGAATAAATCGTAATAGGAGTGGACCACACTTACTAGAACTTGTGACAACCTGTACATTGCATTTATTCAATCACTTTACCTTCGTTCTTATCATCTTTGTAATCATTACTGTACTGTACTGTGACCATTAGGCTGCCTCCAGTACATATCAACTGGGATCGACCCATGCTAGGCTTATGCCCCTAGGATACCACCCATAAACACATAAATAGGGATCGACCCATGCTAGGCATATGCCCCTGGGATACCACCCATAATCACATAAATAGGGATCGACCCATGCTAGGCTTATGCCCCTGGGATACCACCCGATAAGAGAGAACTTCCATCACTTATTTCAATTAATCTTTGAGATTTTTATTTCGGTCGCTACCACATTTTTGATACTTTGAAACAATGATACATCAATAGGAACCAAGTAATAGACCTTTTATACAATAACGATGTAATAAAGACTCATTGGTACATCAACAATGTGTTTCAGAATCATCAATATCATAACAATGAAATAGGAGCCTTTTGGTATATCAATGAAATATTTTGACACTTTATAGAATGGATATAACTTCGTTGGTAATGTAGAACAATACATGTTTTTGGACAACCTCGGAATCTTACTTGATGGAACATTGGTGTTTTCATGCCAAAGAACATTGTTAGAGTATGCTTTACATACCTCGTTGTAGATTCGGATACCAATTCAACACAACTTCCCGCCTTTACAAATCACTTATCTACAATGAAATGTTTGGCATCTAGTATTAGCAACCCAAGTCCACAATTCTCTTCCATAATTCCATACAACCAATATTTGCAAAACATTCCAAAAACCAACTTGAACAATAGGTTTATGTGTGTATATATATATATATATTCATCATTTCAATACCACATCATCACACCAAATCCCTTCACAATTCAACATAATCCAACATCATTTCCCAATCATCTTTCAACAATAATCAAATAACATACTTCTTATGCTCACATGCATATATATATATACATATCCATATAAATAACACCAACATAATTTACATCCTTACCATAAAATGGCCCTTTTGATTTTGAAGTCCTGTTGGCACAAATAAGGGGTGCTTCTCGAAGCCCTCGAGACGGTGAACACAACAATGAAATCAATTTGGACTTTCTACAGTTGAATCACAAGATAATTGGAGTTGAACTTAGACTAGGGTTTCTTATTCTTCAATACTTGGATGATAACATGATGGATATGAGGCTAATTATATGTATATAATGACCAATTTTCGTCCATGAGGTGATGGAAAATGACCATATTGCCCTTAAAAATTTAAGTAAATCCGAATCTGTCCATGGTGGACTGTTTTGATAGGCTAAAGTAAATCGCCTATAACTCTTTTCTCCGATATCATATTTGGGTGAAATTGGTATCGTTGGGTAGATAATTCAAATGGCTTTCATTTCATATAAAGTAGACCACCCAGTTCGTCTTGTACAAGGAGTTATGATCGTTTGACGTTGACCCTAAAAAACTGTTTTGAGAGGCTGAAGTAAAACGAGTATAACTCCTTACTCAGATGTTGGATTTGGATGAAACCAATTGCATTAGAAAGAATACTCTAGGGACTTCTCATCGATATATAGCAGCTCACACAGTTCATTTTGTACAAGGAGTTATGATTATTTAAAGTCGACCCAAAAAATTGGCAGGCCTCAGTAGTTTGTGTGCAGGAAATTTTCCTGCACATTTACTGTTCACAATATCCCGGCCACCGTTTTATAGTTTCGAACGTGCTCGATTATATCCAAAACTTATCCATTTTTGGAAATCTTTATATCAAAGCTTATTCAATAACCTTCATATGGAACCATCGACGGGAAAATTCCGGTATAAATAAAGTCGATTCCTATACACATATAATCAAACTATACACTTGAAACCATCTCAAAATAATCAATACTCATACTTAAACTCATATATACCTAACTTATGATCAATACATATACTCCAACACATAAAACCATGGCTAATGCACGTAATTAAGTATGGGGTGTTACATAAATATAGCAAGCAAATTATTAAAGCAGGTAAGTAATTTTATTAAAGCAAAGTTATCGCGGTTGTGTTTTAATATGATGTAAAGTCCTACTCAGTACTCCCTCCTTCGTTGTCCTTAATCCAGTGTAAGAGTCCAAGTCATAAAGATTCAAGTATATTTCCTCCCAAAATAAATTATTTTTGTCTTTTTTGATTTTTTTTAATTAATTTATACCCTGTTCATCTCTTTATTTTAAGTTTTAGGTAGCAATATCTTCTTTAATCACACCCCGGGAGAGTAACAACAGTCCTTTTTAATCTTCTTCGTACTTTTCAAGTCCCTAGAAATTTACAGATTAATCCATCGTTATTGCTAAAATACTGAGATAATAACCATATACTGAGGATATTTTTATAAGTAATTTACAAATTTTATAAGATCAGAAAAACTGACAAAAAATCGTTGACGATCCGGATCTTTAATAATAATAAAACATATGTGAAGAAAATATAAACTTAATTAATTCAAACATAATTTACAAACTTGGGAAAAAATACAAAGACCTATGTAAATACTACTTACATGTCTTAAGGAAGAAGTGAGGTTTCCCTTTCGGGAGTCCCCTGAAAGTTGACAGCTACCGAAAATGAAGAACTAAAAAAACTTTTCACACTTTTTACACACCCTTTTTTTAAGTAACTTACAAACTTTAGTAACTAAGGAACTTAAAGAACTTAAGAAAATTAGAGAACTCTCTTACTCTTGATTTTTTTTCTTGCTTTTTTCTCTCTCTTTGGTACATGTTTCAGTCTTCCATAAAGGTGTGTATTTATAGGCATTTGTGGACTTCAAATCTTAACTTTTTTGTGGACTTCAAATCCTTTTTAAAGACTTTAGCAAGACTTCATCAACTTGGGCGGGCCCGGCGGCTAATATCTTTCTTTAATTCTCCTCCGTCCATTTATTTATCTGATACTGCATACGTCTGTTATTTTGTCTTTTGTATATATCGTCATTACTTACGTATTCAAATTGTGTAAAGCTTCTAAGTCAAACTTCATTCCTGAATCATCGTCTGCATTTGGGTCTTGGGCAAATTGATCCATGGCTGAGTTGTAATATCGTTCATACTCGTCACTGTCTCCGTCTAATAATCTCAGTCTTTTTCCGATTCTAGGTAAAGAAATTCTGGGTCTTTGCTCTGGTGGTTCTGGATTCATTGCAATTTCCTTAGGCAATTGTTCTGCTAACAACTTTTCTATTGAGTCTACTACTATTTTTTCTATATTTCTTTTTTCATTTTTCTTTTTTCTTAGTGAAAAACCCTTCTTATTCTGAGAAAAACTTCCTTCATATGTTGTCTGAGTACCTATATTTTTAAAATTAGCTGAGAGTATTCTCCCTACACTTTTTGGCAAAGTGTCAGCCATTAACTGTAACACCCCGTACTTAATTACGTGCATTAGCCATGGTTATATGTGTTGGAGTATATATATTGATCATAAGTTAGGTATATATGAGTTTAAGTATGAGTATTGATTATTTTAGGATGGTTTCAAGTGTATAGTTTGATTATATGTGTATAGGAATCGACTTTATTTATACCAGAATTTGACCGTCAAAGTTTCTATGCGAAGTTTATCGAGTTAGATTTCCAACGATATAAAGATTTTTGAAAACAGATGAGCATCAGATATAAGCGAGCATGTTCGAAACTTGAAAATGGTGGACGCAATGAATAGTAAATGTGCAGAAATTTTCTGCACACAAAAGTACTGCAGACAAACAGATTTTTGGATCGACTTTAAACAATCATAACTCCTTGTACAAAATGAACTGTGTAATCTGCTATATATTGATGAGAAGCACCGAGAGTCTTCTTTCTAATGCAATTAGTTTCATCCAAATCCAACGTCTGAGTAAGGAGTTATACTCGTTTTACTTCAGCCTCTCAAAACAGATTTTTAGGGTCAACTTCAAACGATCATAACTCCTTGTACAGGACGAACTGGGTGGCCTACTTTATATGAAATAAAATCCCTTTGAATTATATTTCCAACTATACCAATTTCACCCAAATCCAATATCGGAACAAAGAGTTATGGTCAATTTACTTTAGCCTATCAAAACAGTCCACCAGGGACAGATTCGGATTTACTTAAATTTTTAAGGGCAATATGGTCATTTTCCATCACCTCATGGACGAAAATTGGTCATTATATACATATAATTAGCCTCATATCCATCATGTTATCATCCAAGTATTGAAGAATAAGAAACCCTAGTCTAAGTTCAACTCCAATTATCTTGTGATTCAACTGTAGAAAGTCCAAATTGATTTCATTGTTGTGTTCACCGTCTCGAGGGCTTCGAGAAGCACCCCTTATTTGTGCCAACAGGACTTCAAAATCAAAAGGGCCATTTTATGGTAAGGATGTAAATTATGTTGGTGTTATTTATATGGATATGTATATATATGCATGTGAGCATAAGAAGTATGTTATTTGATTGTTGTTGAAAGATGATTGGAAATGATGTTGGATTATTCTTGTGCATGGTTGGATTATGTTGAATTGTGAAGGGATTTAGTGTGATTATGTGGTATTGAAATGATGAGTATATATATATACACACACACATAAACCTATTGTTCAAGTTGGTTTTTGGAATGCTTTGCAAATATTGGTTGTGTGGAATTATGGAAGAGAATTGTGGTGTTGGGTTGTTAATACTAGATGCCAAACATTTCATTGTAGATAAGTGATTTGTAAAGGCGGGAAGTTGTGTTGAATTGGTATCCGAATCTACAACGAGGTATGTAAAGCATACTCTAACGATGTTCTTTGGCATAAAAACACCAATGTTCCATCAAGTAAGATTCCGAGGTTGTCTAAAAACATGTATTGTTCTACATTACCAACGAAGTTGTTTCCATTCTATAAAGTGTCAAAATGTTTCATTGATATACCAAAAGGCTCCTATTTCATTGTTGTGATATTGATGATTCTGAAACACATTGTTGATGTACCAATGAGTCTTTATTACATCGTTATTGTATAGAAGGTCTATTACATGGTTCCTATTGATGTATCATTGTTCCAAAGGTACTATGTTGGCATGAACACTAATGTAATAATCTCAAAAGCTTTTGAACTAAGTTATTGAAAAGATCTCTTATGTGCGTTACTTGATATACGTGTGGGTGGTATCCCAGGGGCATAAGCCTAGCATGGGTCGATCCCAGTTGATATGTACTGGGGGCAGCCTAATGGTCACAGTACGGTACAGTATTGATTATTGTTAGGTGTTTGGAGGTTCGGGAGGGGGAGGTAATGGCGAATGATAATTGTAAAGAATGAAATGAACGAATGTATACCGTTCCACAAATGTGTTTGAATTCAAGAACCCAATTCAGATTAATGATAATGTACATGATCCTAAAAGTGTTTATGAAGTGTGGTTCACTTCTATTATGATTTATTCACTTGCGTCTGATTTTCTTGATCCCCCATATCACATATGCTTATTTACAGCTTTACATACTCAGTACTTATTTCGTACTGACGTCCCTCACGGGCGACCTGCATTTCATGCTGCAGGCACAGGTGCTTCAGCTCATTCACAGCATAGATAGGAGCCAGGTCATACAGCTATTGTTGGTGAGCTCCAGTTTGCTTCGGAGCTTTTCGAGTCGGTTCCTTATGTTTTGTTATTGTACAGGAGTCATGTGTGGGTGGAGGTTTGTCCCGACCCTAGTTATGTCATGTATATCCTAGAGGCTTTGTAGATATAAGGAAGGGTAAAGTCATGAAAGCTTGTATAGTGATGTTATATTTGTACATGTGGTGGCCCCGACGGCCAAGTATTATATATATATATATATATATATATATATATATTTGTGCGTGTTGTGCTGATACAGGTAATTATACCCTTCTATATGTAATGAAGTGTTGCCTAAATTTTTGGTGACATGTAAGTGAAAGTACAGGTATTTGAACGGGTTCTCCCGGGCCTTCTCAGCTTCGGGTGCTAGTCCGGCCCGATGGGATTTTGGGGCGTGACATTAACGGATTTGATAAGTCTTTACCAGCTATCGTTTGAACTGGACTAGTTGTATCATTACCCAATACAGTAGGTCTTGCTGAATTCATTGGGGAATGCACACTCATTAACAGATTTGAGAAGTATTTACCAGCTACTATTTGAGTTGGACTAGTTGTATCATTACCCGATACAGTGGATTTTTCTATTTTTAAAGAAGATGGAGAACTTTTTAGCTGGGTCTCATAAATTGGCTGAGTCTGTTGTGAAAGTTCAAAATGAAGGATTTTTATACGGTCTTGTAAAATACTTATATGTTCTAACATCTGTCCTTTTTCTTTTACAAGGTTTTCATTATCTTGTCTTAAAACTTCATTGGCTTGATTCAGTCTTTTAAAAGCTTCGGTCATATAGGAACAATGATCACAAAATATAATTTTGTTTGTGTCTTTGTTAATATTATATTGAGGATTTTGTTGTGTTTCTGATCTTAAAGCTGGAGTAATAAAATAATTTGGTCCCAGATTTCTTCGGACATAGCCTAGAGTCTCTAAGAGGTCATAAAAACCTTTATAAAGAGGTGTTCTATAATCTTTTATGGCGTCCATTACCTTTATTCAAGTCTGGAACACTCCTTGCTGCTGTCCTCTGAGAACAACATAGAATTTAAACCTGTTAGTAGTATTTTTCTCAGCAAAATAATAACTTAATTCATTTAGAACAGAAATAAAATAACCATTGTCTCTTCTATTATATGTTATCCATAAATTTTCAAGTAGACATATTTGCGACTTATCCACTTGTACTTTCGGCTTTCGTCTGAAAGTTAAGTTGGATGGTTCATAACATACAAAGTTGTGGGGTCTAAAAATTATTCTATCTAATTTTGACCGTTCTAGCATTGTAAGTGGTCTGAAACGGGTGTTGCTCATTAGTGTCTTTAGATAGTCTTGCGATGATAAGGCTTCTACCTTGCCTTTTCCTTTTCCTGTATTCATACTAAAACAAAAATCATTAATTGTCTTCTATAATTATTCTACTTAGTTGATCTGCCATGTTATTATTTTTTCCTTTAATATTCTCTAAAATAATATTATAGATTGAAGTAGCATCTAGGAAATTTAACCATCTCCTTTTACTACTATTCTTATCTTTTATTTTCTGATAAAACTTTACTATAACTTCGCAACCTGTTCTTACTAGCATTTCGGGCTTATTTAATATATAAAGTTTAAAACTATTCAAACCGTAAATTACTGATAATATCTCCGAATCTATGCTATTTAATTTTTTCTTTTCTTTATATTTTTCACTTGAATAATCACAATTTTTTCCATCCTTTTTATCACTATATTTGTTAGGTTTTGCTTTTAATACTGCTCCCCATCTTTGAAGGCTTCCATCTGTCTCGACTATTAAATAATTTATTTCTAATGGTAACGTTAAGTTTGGGATGTCTTGTATCATGCTTTTAAGTTGTTGGACTAATTTTATGTCTTCAGTATTAAAAGATTTTTGACTTGTCGATCCTGTTTTAGAGTATAGTGATCTTGCTACTTTACCTAAGTCTTTGATAAAAACTCTAGCATAATTTAAAAGTCCTAAAAGTTTTTGTAAATCTTTAGTCTTGTCTAATTTATCTGGCATTTCTAATACTTTTTTAGCTATGTGTGGTTGTAATTTTATCCTACCATCTCCAATAACTACTCCTAAAAAATTAATACTATTTTTACGTAATTTCATTTTCTTTCTACTTATTATTATTTCATTATCTACAAATAATTTAAAAACTTATTGTAAATGTCCTAAATGTTCTCTCATATTATTACTAAAAACTAAAATATCATCTACATAAACCAATACAAAATTTTTATAGTCTCTAAAAATACTATCCATTTTTCTTTGAAAAATTGGAGGAGCCGTCTTTAATCCGAACGGCATGACCAGTCATTCACAATGTCGATCTGGACATGTGAAAGTTGTTCATTCTATACTATCTTCATGCATTTTAATCTGCCAATATCCAGATTTACAATCGAATTTACTAAATACTTTTCTTCCTTATATTCTATTTATTAATTCTGTTTTGTCTGGTAACTTATATCGATCCATTACAGTATTATCATTTAGTCTTTTGTAATTTATTACCATTCTAGCTTTTCCTCTTATTATTTTACTATGGTTTCTTACTATGAAAGCTATTGATCTATGTCTTAATGTGAATCTTCTAATTATTCCTAATTCTAGTAGCTCTTTTATTTGTATTTCAAAGTCTTTAAGGTCTTCATCTGTAGCTTCTATAGGTGTTTTTTTTATAGTATATTCTGGATTAATTATTTATAATTTGCAGGTAATTTGATTGGCGTCCCAATGTTGCAAGGGCTTTTCTCCAATTATTTCTAGCTTATCTAGGATTTGTATTATTTTTTCTAAGCCTTTTTGATCTTTTATTACTCCTATATGTTGTATACCCTTCTTAAAATTGTATAATTCTGTATCCATTTCTATTAAAGTATAGTCTTTTTCTATTTCTTCTACTACTAATAAACCTTGTAATGCTTCATACATTGTTGCCTTTTTATTATCATTACATGTAGAATTTTCTCCTTTATCACATTCTAGTGGTATTTTGGATTTTATTTGGTTATCTAAGTTTTCCTCTGGCTTATCCTTAAGAAGACGATATTTAGTTAAAGTAGTATGTGTCTATACTGGTGAGTGAGTGATATTACTGGCGAATATTACCCAACTTTTTGTAACTAGACATCCTTCATTATTTTGTACCATAAAGTATAATCCTAACACTAAGTCTGCTTTTATGTTTAAATCCCTAACTAGTATTTCACTAAGTGTATATGATGGTTGGTAGAATTTTTCACTAGTATTAATAAAACTTATTTTTGCTTTTGGTATATAGTTTGTATAGGTATTATATGTTTCGTCCATTTGCATGGATTCTTGAGGTTTTGGCAATTTTTTAACTAATTTTGCTAGTAAAATTCTGTTGTTTAAAATGCTCCTTGTACATCCTGAATCAACTATATCTAAAGTCTCGAACTCATAGTCTTGAATTTTTATTCTTGCTAAAACTTTGACTGAACTAATTTTATTTTCTTCATTACATACCATTCCTTCAAATAGTATCATCATTGTTTTTTTCTGTCTAACTCTATTATTTTCAACAAATGTATTTAATAATACTACTTCTAATAAGTTTTCTTCTGTAATTACCTCTTTATGTTTTTCGAGGCTATAAACTCTCATTTCTAACACTTTTTATCTTTCTTCTAATTCTAATATTTTATTGTCTGGCGTTTTAACTATTGGTTCAGGTTGTTTCTTGTGAATACTTAAATTGTTTGCTGATTTTTGAATTTTTAGGATCTCTGAGGTTTTTTCTATACATTTTATGCATCCTTCCTTGTAACATTTCCTACATTTTTCCCTTTTGTTTTTACTTGGAAATCACTTACAAAAACAACATTGACTACTGTCTAATCCTTTTCCTTCTTCAAATTCATGTTAACATTCTTCTATCAAATTTATTAAATCATAATAGTCTGTAACTAAGTGATAGTCTGTGTTATTGACTAAGTGATAGTCTGTATTTGTTCTTTCTAGTCCTATTTCATTTATAAATTCATCTTCTCCAGAGTCTGAAGAATCAGATTTATTTATTTCTTCTTCAAAGATTTCCATGCTTCTAATAGAGTATATACTTCCATTATCTGACAAATATCCATCTACATTTATTAAACTTTCATTTACATCTTATATTAATTGTGCATTCCTAGATCTATTATCGATTTTTTTTGGACAATTATTTGCTAAATGCTCTATACTTCCACAAGTAAAACATTCTAATTTATTCTTATAGGTTTTATCGATGTTATATTTTCTAACGTGTTTATTCTTATCTTAGTATGGCTTCTTTGCAGCTGATCTTCTTAAATAATATTTCTTCTTAGGACGATAGTCTTTTTTATATTCCTTTCTATATTTTTTTTTATAATCTTGGTCATAATGTTGTGTAGTATATATGGTCTTAAAAAAATCTGTATCACTTCTTTTAAATTATTTTTGTACCAATATATTTGTACATTTTTCTTGTAATATATCCATTATATGTTGTATTGTTTGTCCTATTGACCATGGGTTGTTTGGGTTTTATATTACTCCTTCTCTTTTAGACCATTTTTCTTCTATCTCTCTTCCTAAAGCTCTTGATAATCTATTAAATAATCTAGCTCCTAGAGTCGAATCAAATGAGTTTCCACTAATTGCACAATAATAGAAGTAAGCATTTAAAAATTCTTTAATTCTTTACCAATGATTAATACTACATCATCTATCTTTAGATTAAACTTTATACTACTATTAGTGGCAAGTTTTCCTATAAATCCATTATTAGTCATGTCTACTTCAGTTATTCCTATTATAGATCTTTCTGAGTCTGACCATTTATTATCATATATTGTGATTAATACTTTAGTTCCTAAATTTGTTTCTAGTTAATCCTTTTATGCCTATTACTATTAATCCCATGTGCATAAGATTCATGTTTAATTTTATAATTTTTTTAAAGAGTCTGAGCTTATTAAATTTATGCTACAACTATTTTCTCCGATAACACATTTATTCTTCTCTATAATGCCTATATAGTTGTGCTCTTGAAAATATTCCTTCATTATATAATGTTTTAGCATTTAACAGTTTTAATTTATTTTGTTGGAATAATTATATTTATTTATCTACGTCTATTACCTCTTCTAACTGTTGTCTTGAAGTTATTCTTGGACTATTTATTATTTTAGCTAGCACACTATTAGTTAATCTATTTTGGGTAAAACTTGATCTTTGTCAACTTGGGGATGCTGAAAAAAGGTCCATGCTTTTGGCTTAGTTGGTTTAGTTATTTTAGCTTATTTTAATTCTTTTTGAGGGGTTATTTCTATCTTTCTTAATTGTTCTATTAATTCTTCTATATTTTTATCTTTCTTAAAGATTATTCTTAAAAATAGAAGAATTAATAGAACAATTAAAAAAGATAGAAATAACCCCTCAAAAAGAATTAAAAGAAGCTAAAATAACTAAACCAACTAAGCCAAAAGCATGGACCTTTTTTCAGCATCCCCAAGTAGAGAAAGATCAAGTTTTACCCAAAATAGATTAACAAATAGTGTGGCTAAAATAACAAATAGTCCAAGAATGACTTCAAGACAACAGTTAGAAAAAATAATAGACGTAGATAAAGAAATACAATTGCTCCAACAAAATAAATTAAAACTGTTAAATGCTAAAACATTATATAATGAAGGAATATTTTCAAGAGCACAACTATATAGGCATTATAGAGAAGAACAGATGTGTGTTATCGAAGAAAACAGTTGTAGCATAAATTTAATAAGCTCAGACTCTTTAAAAAAATTATAAAATTAAACATGAATCTTATGCACATGGGATTAATAGTAATAGGCATAAAAGGATTAACTAGAAAAAAGATAGGAACCAAAATATTAATCACAATATATGACAATAGATGATCAAACTCAGAAAGATCTATAATAGGAATAACTGAAGTAAACATGACTAATAATGGAGGACTTTTTTATTGTAGTCCAGATTATATGATAAATACCTTAGAATTCGAAAAGCAAATTAAAATAGGTGTACAAACTAAGGATATGAAGAAATGAATAATGGAAATAGTTTATTTATATGTGTAGGATTTATAGAAAAACTTGTCACTAATAGTAGTATAAAGTTTAATCTAAAGATAGATGATGTAGTGAGTTTAATGAAAAATAAATGCATTAAATTACTGAAACCCCTAAAATTAAACTCAGAAAAATATGCAGGATTAGAATGAAATTTAGAAAGATTTACTAAGAAAGAAATACTAAAGTCAACCGATCATTTAATGTATATAAACAATAAAGGAAAAACTTTAGTAAGATTCACTGACTACCAATATACAAATGAAAAAGAAACTGATGAAGAAATTGAAGAATGTGAGAATACTAATTTTATGAATATAGAAATATTAAAAGAAGGTTTTGAAGTAAATAAAGTTATAATAAAAGGAGAAACTCTACATGAAATAAATAGCAATAGCATATTTAAATGCACAGGTTGTAAATTAGGGAACTTAAAATTTGAAGAAATGAAAGAACATTTTATAAAATGTGAATTTAGAACAGATAATTATGGTTAGACATGTAAAAAGGAACTAAAAGGTGAAGACGTAGAATCAAATTATAGTATAGACGAAAGTATAAAGGAATTTATGGAAAGCGCACAAGTTCCTCAAGTCCTTTCTAAAGAACAACCGGTATGCAAAACGTACCATTAACAACAGAAAATTTACCAAGACATAGAGTATTTAGAACAAACCCAAACACTCTGATAGAACAAGATATAAAACCTAGAGGGAAAAAAAGGCTAATAGAAGAACCCATTAGATTACAAGAAGGAAGTAATAAAGGAAAAAATTAAAACTTGCTGGCCCATGATCCTTAGGCATGGAATCATGTAATAGACACATGAAAAAATGTAGTTATAGCAGACTACATACAACATATACAGGGTAATCAAGAACCGGATGCGAAAATTATGTATAGATATTTAGAAACATTTCTAGGAGAAAGTACTAAAGCACTTTGGGAAGCTTATAAAATAATATTCTCACAAGACTTTCATGAATTCGTTGAACTAGGCTCAAATCCATACAATTTTGTAAACAAAGTACATGCTCTACTAATAGGTCAGGATCCCAATAGTAGATTAGTAGTATTACAGCAAAGAGCTTTAATAAATTTAGAACAGTTAAGTATTAATCATTGGTCAAGAATTAAAGAATTTTTAAATAACTACTTTTATTATTATACAATTAGTGGAAACTCGTTTGATCAGACTCTGAGAGCTAGATTATTTAATAAATTGCCAGGAGCTTTAGGAAGAGAGATAGAAGAAAAATGATCTAAAAGAGAAGGAGTGATACAAAACTCAAACAACTCATGGTCAATAGGACAAAGAATACAACATATAATGAATATATTACAAGAAAAATGTACAAATATACAGATACAAAAACAATTAAAAAGAAGTGATACAGATTTTTGTAAGACCATATATACTACACTACATTATGACCAAGATTATAAAAAGAAAAAATATAGAAAGGCATATAAAAAAGACTATCGCCCTAAGAAGAAATATTATTTAAGAAGATCAGCTACAAAGAAGTCATACTTAGATAAGAATAAACATGTAAGAAAATATAAAACCGATAGAACCTATAAGAATAAATTAGAATGTTTTACTTGCGGAAGTATAGAGCATTTAGTAAATACTTTTTCAAAAAAAATCAGTAATAGATCTAGAAATGCACAATTAATAGAAGCTGTAAATGAAAATTTAATAAATGTAGACGAATATATGTCAGATAATGAAAGTATATACTCTATTAGAAGCATGAAAGTCTTTGAAGAAGAAATAAATAAATATGATTCTTCGGACTCTGGAGAAGAAGAATTTATAAATGAAATAGAACTAGAAAGAACAAACACAGACTATCACTTAGTCAATAACACAGACTATCACTTAGTTACAGACTATTATGATTTAGTAAATTTGATAGAAGAATGTGAACACAAATTTGAAGAATGAAAAGGATTAGACAGTAATCAATGTTGTTTTTGTAACTGGTTTCCAAGTAAAAAAAAAAGGCAAAATGTAGAAAATGTTACAAGGAAGGATGCATAAAATGTATAAAAAAAAACCTCAGAGATCCTAAAAATTCAAAAATCAACAAACAATTTAAGTAATTTTCACAAGAAACAACCTGAACCAATAGTTAAAACACCAGATGATAAAATATTAGAATTAGAAGAAAGACTAAAAATGTTAGAAATGAGAGTTTATAACCTCGAAAAACATAAAGAGGTAATTACAAAAAAAGACTTATTAGAAGTAGTATTATTAAATACATTTGCTGAAAATAATAGAGTTAGACACAAAAAATCAATGATAATACCATTTGAAGAAAAGGTATGTAATGAAGAAAAGAAAATTAGTACAGTCAAAGTTTTAGTAAGTATAAAAATTCAAGACTATGAGTTCAAGACTTTAGCTATAGTTGATTCAAGATATACAAGGAGCATTTTAAACAGCAAAAGTTTACCAGCAAAATTAATTAAAAAATTGTCAAAACCTCAAAAATCTATGCAAATGGACGGAACATATAATACCTATACAGATTATATACCAAAAGCAAAAATAAATTTTATTAATACTTGTGAAAAATTCTACCAACCATCATATACACTTAGTGAACTACTAGTTAGAGATTTAAACATAAAAGCAGATTTTGTGTTAAGATTAGACTTTATGGTATTCATGACTAAGATTTAATTTTGTCTGACTGCATATACTCATATATACTCAATTCATAATTGAAAATCCTTTAAGAGACAACTGATAGGATAATTCATGAATTTTTGGATTACAATATTCAGAGGACGGTAATGATCAATAAGTTAAAACATATGTATTGCTTCAATACTAAAATTGACAAAAATCTTGCTTCCATAATTTGATATGTTAGATAAAATCTTGATGTCACGTCGGGTTATTAATTAGATACAGAAAACTGTATATCCGATTAAAATTACTACGAAAGTTTACATAAAATTGAGTGACCACAAAGGATAAAAGGATAACTAAACAAAGCTGAATGAGTGACCACAATATTAAAGCTGAGTTAAATTAATCATCAAATACTATAAATTAAGTGATCATTCAAGCACTCGACTCAAAATGTTATTGCCATAATTTCGATACATGTATTTGGAGGAAATATAGAAGATGAACAAAGAAAACTATACAATTAAATCTACCTTGAGAAATAGGAAACATGAGGGTCAAATTAGTTCAGCACATTTCCACATGTAACTAACAAACCAACCTCTTTTTGGAGGATTCCAGTCCTTTCTCTCTCTCACTCTGTTGTTTGGAATTTCAATATTCTCTTTTAAGACTTAATTAATTTAAATTCATATTTAAAATTTTTATTTTGAAAATAAAATGCTTTCTATAAAAATTAAATTTATTTTTCGAGACCTCTAATTAAGAATATAAATATATTTAGCACCTCACTGCCACAACCTTTAATCGTATTAATAAAAGAAGTCTATTTCAATTATGTATTTGAATTATGTTTTCTTGTTGATAATAGATTTTAGCCATGATTCAAGTAGACAACCACATACATTATGATCAAAAGAACGGCCGCCTCCAATTGAGAGAGCATTTTATTGGTCACTAAAAGAATTTTGTGTCTTTATTTAATACAATTCAACCAAAATTAAAGTTGTATTGAAGGTTATTAATAAAGTGAGACGAAAAGGCAAATTCAAAAGGGAAAAAACATCAATGGAAAGCCAAGACTAATGAGTTGTGAAACAAGTAGTGGAATGTCGAGAAAATTTCATTCATCGCTACTTAGCTTTATATTTATTATATAAAAATTATTTTTTTATTATATAAAATTTATTTAATTTTACTTCGATTATCATAAAACTTATTTAACTCAATTTTATAATAATCTTACCTGAAAATAATGCGATAGCCTTAATTAATTTATCTTCATTTTGGTTGAAAAAAATATAATAGAATATCCATATATTGATCCACTTTACATGAAAAAAATATAATATAATATAATATCCATATATTAATCCATTTTACACGAGCCCAGCCTAATTCTTTCAATAAATTATAGGGAAAAGGATCAAATATACCTTTCTACTCTCATTAATTGATCAACTTTATCTTTTGTTAAATTATGAGGTTATTTATACCCTCACTGCTAGCAAAATTATGAAATATACCCTTCAAATTAACAATTTTCACAATCTTACCAAAATTGCTCTTTAAAATTGAAATTACCCTTTCCACTATTTAACCCGATCAATTAATTAATTTAATACCCAAATAACACCCAAATTCCATCCGTTCAACGAAGTTTTTATAGAAATTCCTGCAATACAACAACAACAAACCATAAATCTACCTTTGAAAAAGTAGAGAGGTTGTTTCTGCAATAATTGAGATTTTTTCTGACGGTGGAAAGTGAATAAAGAATCGGAGTAGTGCCAACAGATTTGAAGGTAATTTGGTGATGGAGGGACAAGGTTGTAACTATTGCCAACACTAAGGGCAGAGTAAAAGTATTTATGAAAGTGGATTCCATCTTTCATTACCTTCTTAGTTTGTTCATGGTAGATAGTTATTTTGGTGTTATAATTGTTTCACTGTGAGAAGCGAACTTTAGTCTTAGGGCAGTAGTTGTATGGTGGAGCTAGTGGCGAGAAACTTGGGAATTGAATCTTTTTCACTCCATTTTACTAGAAGAAGATGAAGATGGGGCCATGGTGGGGCCGTTTTTCAATTGGTGTGGCAAAACAAATGAAGATGAATTGATTTCATTATTCTATTGATCCCACTTATTTTGTTGGGCCAGTTCTTTTTTTCCTCTCCTTCACCTATTTTAATTAATTCAGAATTTAGAAAAAAAAAACATTTCAAAAGTATTTCTATTGAAGAGTTTTAACTTTAAATTAGCAAGATGTATTTTTGGGGATAAATATAGTAGTAAAAAACTTCTTGGAAAGCTGGTTGTTTTGCTCTTGCAATGCTTTGTCCTGTATCATATATTGCAAAGATCAAAGGTTACTCACAAGTTAGTGTATACACAATCTTGGTAGTTGATATCAATTTTAAAGGGCAATTTTGGTAAGATAGTGAAAATTATTAAATTGAAGGGTATATTTGATAAGTTTGCAATAGAGGGTATAAATAACCTCATAATTCAACAAAGGATAAAGCTGGTCAATTAATGAAAGTAGAGGGTTATATTTGACCCTTTGTCCTAATTATATAATGGGATAATATCAACACTCTTTCTCCTATATAAAAAGTGGTAGTTGAGTTGTTGAAGCAGACAACACTTGGTTGACATGTCTTCGACAATCCCACTTCGACAAATTTAGTCCTCTTCTTTGTTTCAATATATTTGTTTTGCTTTTTCTTTAATTTATTATATATTTAAAAGTTATATTAAAAATATGATAAACTATAATAATTAGCAATTTAAAATATTCTTGTATTTAAAAATTATATGAAAATTATTATAAATAACAATAATTAACAACTTAAAATATTTTGATATGAATTTCATTAATTTAAATAAAATAATGTGTGTGTATATAAAAATTTTATCAATTAAACAGATGAAGGTCTCAATTACGTATAGATGATAAAATTTGGTATATCTTAGAATTTTTGAGTATCAACATTGGGTTCGTACGTAATACAGTCAACATCCAATTAGTTTCTTAATAGATTGATTATTTAGCTACATTTGTGAGATGTTCGAAAGAATTCATTTGTGATATGTTGATGTTTGATTGAAAGATTAGCATAAAAAATCTATAATCTAGCCAACCTATAACTATTAATTGAATTTAGGCAAATACTCAACCACCCATGCATGTACTCACTCTTACGATAGCATAACCCCAAGTCCTTTTTACATTTGATTACAACTCTCTATTTTTTAAACTTTCCATTTCAATTCATGATTGATATTGTTGATTACAAACATTTTTATAAAAAAAAACCTCATTAACCTTTTTGCGTTATTTTTATGCATTACGTGCAAACACTAGTTACTTTTGACACTTAGAGGTGAAGCTATCACATCCATTTCTCTTGGATTCGATCCTAACTTTAAAATTGGATAAATATATTGATGACGGTCACTTATACTTTTGAGGTATAATTTGAGCGTTATCAAAAATGGTTACGCCAGCTAGTGGAGAGAGTTTCATTAAATAAAACACGATAACAAGAGTAATTAAAATTAGGGTGTGCAAAGATCGACCAATAAATCAAATCGATAAAAATTCTATTGATTTATTGTTATTTGGTTAGTAGTTTTGTAATGATTTTTAAAAATAAATTATTGATTTATTGGTTCGATTTTAATTTTTACTTATTGGATTATTGGGTAAACAGATAACCCGGTAAGAATATACTAAATTACTATTTTACAATATATATATATATATATATATATATATATATATATATATATATATATATAATTTTTCTTAATTAACATTTAGTTCAAATTTGAAGATTGTCATACATTAAAACACATCATGTAGGATTTTGATTGCAACTAAGATTCCATTTCTTTTCTTGTTAGTTGCTACTATTTCTATTTAAGAGTATGTTCCAATTAAGAATTAAAAATCGATAACCAAAAATCTATAAAAAAAAAAAAAAAAAATCGTGTTGATTTAGCATATTTAAGAATTGAAAATTGATAGACCCAAAAAAAAAAAAAGGAAATCATTTCATAGTATTGCACTCTAATATCTTTCAGGATACTGCTAAATATGGGTTGTATTATATACTTCATTATATATATAATGTTAGTTTAGTATATTAGTTTTATTTAATTAAGTAAATGTATTAAGTAAGGACGTCATATCATTTTCAGGTGTAATTGTTATAAAATTTGGTCAAAATAATTTTTGTGTTAATCGGAGTGAAGTTCTATAATTTTTGCGTGATGAAAGAAAAAAATAACTTTTAGATAATGAATATAAAATTAAGTGATCATGAATAAACGACTATATGATTATGCCAAAAAAAAGAGAGTACAATAAGAACGCAAATGGTGGTATTATGGCTTTTAAATATTTTAATGCTGCAAGACTATGGTATAGGTTAGACGTGTTGTAGTTGAAAAATTGGAATGATCAGTAGCATTTATTACATAATTTGAAATATTAGAAATCATTTGTGTGAATCCCATCAATTGACCTTTAGGACAGCTAATTAATCTATGCATTTTGTAGTCTCTACCTGCACTAATTTGATCGATAATGCACGTTTGCGTACACGTATGCTATACTTTTCCGATTCACCAACTTTTTTTTAATAATGAAGAGAGTTATGTAGGTAAATTTGCACACTAATAACAAAAACAGGAATGAATGGCTGATAAATTTATAGCTAAACAATAAAATTCATCACTAATCCTATCAACAATGAAATAGCGACAGAATACCAAAAAATTATGTTGCTACGAACAATTTAAAGATTGATTATGAATGAAATTTGTAGCTGATTTCAGTTTTTTCGTAATAAGTAATGACAGAGTTTACAATAATGTTAAACAAGGCTAATGTCTTTTAGAATATTGTAACAATATAGACGTTCAATTTTATCAACTTTTCCGTCTCTAAAGTGAAAAAATCATATGGATTTTGACCTTTACGTTGATTTACAAGAACTTTAACTAATTAGAGTTATTGGCATATAGGGAGAACATGTGCCAATCGCTTGTTTCGTTTAACTAATATGAAGCATATGTATACCTGTAAAATTTCAAAATTAGGAGTCAATCGGCTTACTAACACATGGTTTTTAATTTATAGCCAGCAATTTTGCATTAATAATAAATTAATATTGTATTGGATAAAATTAAACCAGCCTCAATAGGTTGACGAGTCAAAAAATAGTGTGTGACAAGTGAGGACAGATCGAACATGACTCGACAAAGACGACATTAAATTTAATTTTTGATCATGATCAGTGAAGGTGATCTCGACCGGAGTCATGTCACACAGATCCGAGATCATATCATCAGCCCATCTAATCCCAAAACTATAGGACTAGAAATTAGACAATGACCGATTAAGATAAGCTCGAAAGTGTAATGGACAAATCACATAAATATACAATTTAAGAGTAAATATTACAAAATATATCACTAATTTCATTTTTACAAAATATACCATTAGAAAACTAACAAAACTTATCAAATAAGATAAAAAAAAAAAAAGTTAAAAATATCTTTCCTATAATTTCTCCTAATATATTTTTCAATTTCATACCCACCTCCATAACAAAATTATTTAGGGAAAAAATTTAAATTTATTACTATAAAATTAGCATACACGAAAGAACATGAAATTTGAACTGTTACTTTTCATTCAACAATTTCTTCTTCCTATTCTTTCCCTTCTATTTTATGTTGAATTTATTTTTGTTTTTCTCTTTTTTATTTTTTCTTATTATTATTAATTATGTACCTCATTTTCATTTTTTTATTTTCTTCGTGCGTTCTTAATTATCATGGGAAGAATATATAAGTTACCCATATGTAAAGATTAAATTTTTAGGATTTAAGAAAGATCTGGGAAAAAATATATAGTTATCCATCTTTACATCAATTTCTATATATTTTAGATACCATAAAATTATTAATACACCTATTTCTATATATTTCAATATAAAATTATTATTATTGATAAACCTATTTTTAAAGAGTTCAAACACTAAAAATTATTTATACACAATTTCTTACACACCTTAAAATAAAATTGATGATATACCAATATCTATATAATTGAGACACCATAAAATTATTAATATATTAATTTCTAACTATTTCAAAAATCATAAAATTATTGATACGCCAATTTTCATACAATTCAGACACCATAAAGCTGTTGATTCACTAGTTTCTATACAATTTAGACACCATAAAGCTAGTGATACACCAATTTGTATACAATTCATACACCAATTTCAATACAATTCATACATTATGATACATCAGTTTATATACAATTCATGCACCATTAAATCATTGATACACTAATTTTTATACAATTCAGACACCATAAAGCTGTTGATATAGCAATTTCTATACAATTCAGACACCATAAAGCTGGTGGTACACCAATTTCTATGCAATTCAAACACCAATATTTATACAATTCATACATCATAATACACCAATTTCTATACAATTCATGCACCATAAAATCATTGATAACCTTCACTTGTAAATACTCGAAACTCCTCAAAATATCGAAAGATTCAATCTAGTTGGCCTCTTCCTTTCCATCAACGTAGAAGAAGAAGAACAGAAGAACAATCAGTAATAACAAACATTGACAAAAAATCTAAAACCTCCATCGGAAATCAAATCCACGGCCATCGTCGTCACCATATCGGATTCCACCACCGTATCCAAAATAAAAAATACAAAACATACTTACCGATGAACAAACAGATCGTCACCACCATCATCAAGAGTGATAAACCCAAAAATGTTTTGGTCATTGAATCACTTGACAGTTTCCTTAAGCCTTTGTATAATTTCTTAAGCCATTTTTTCTCACAAACAAAAACCTTAAAAATCCTTTTGTGTTCTCCTTGGTATTATCGCCGTGAGGTATTTGCCCCAATTCTTGCGCGCTTTCTTGGATTACATTCCGTAAAATATTTTGAATTCACCATTTTTTCATTCTATCTAAGCTCTGAAAAATACGAGTGAAGAAAATGATAATGATAATTTTGTCTTAATTTGGGTGGAGAAATTGACGAGGATTCTTATTTTTTCTTTTGATTAAGAATGGTGAGGATTTTTTTTTGGTTAAGAATGATGAGGATTTTTTTTAATTTTTTGGTTAAGAATGGTGAAGATTCACTACTGAAGTGTAAGTATGAGAAAATTAAAGAAGCAGACTCTAAAAGTAAATACATAAACTGTAATATATATAAAATATCATAAAGGATAAATAAATATCCCATAAACTTTGCCAATTTACATAAATTAATTCCAAAATATTTTTTTTCCTTAAATTTCGGATATGCAATTTTAAAAAAATATTTTTTAATGGATGATAGATTTTATAAATAAAAACCTCATTTTGTAAATAAAAAAAATTGTTGGTATATTTTGTAATTTAGGCTCTAAATATGTATATTTATGTTATTTTTCCAAGTATAAGTATAATTATATCTAAAATTTTCAAAATCCTCTTCAGTAGTTATACAGTCCAAAGCGTAAAAGAACATGTGTAGATTTGGGTCATTATTGGGGGAAGGGAATCTTAGTAGCTTAATTGGTTAATTACCTAAACTTTTACCTTATTGGTAAGGGTTTAATTCCCCACATTATAATTTCCTACCCCATTTTTTTTAAAGGGTCACTATTGGGGGCCAAATCACACAAAACATTATTTAGATTATACTATCACAATTTTATTATTCACATGCTATTTTTCAAAATTTTATTATTCGCAAGCTTTAAATGGGTAGATTATGTTGTTGGACAGCTACGCAGGAGGTCGACTTAACTATTTTATTACTTTTATATTGCCACTATGTTCATTATTATCTGTTTTGTTTCATCATATTAACAAGCAATTTAGCATTAACAATCTTATTGGTTGTCACACCCTTTTTCGTCCGAAGGATTGAGGTCGAAGGATTTTTTAAATTAAAGTGAAAATTTTGAATAAGAATTAATTTATTTACAGAGTCGTCACTTAGAATTGACTCTTTATTGGTCTGCGAAAACAGAAGACCGGGTAAGGAATTCTGTTGACCGAGGGGAAGGTGTGAGGCACCCCTCAAGTCCCGTAGTTCTAGCACGGTCGCTTTTATTAACTTATATTGACTTAAACTATTTGGATAACTTATGTTTAAAGGCCTAAAATTGCTCACTTTTATTATATTAAAGATATTAATTTAAACTTTTTATATGAAATGAATCGATGAAAGTTAATTTTAGAAAAATATTTGTCAAGGTGCATTATTGCATCCTTGAAATTTAAATGTATCAGAAAGATGTGTACGCCATATTATTAATTGAGATGAATATTTTGAAATGTGACTAAAGTTTGAAGGTTTGCGTATTCGAAGTGTTACCTAACCTTAACAGTATACTTGAGCAAAAATCCATTTTTAAATGATTAATTAATTTAACAAATAATTATTAAGCTTGGTTAATGACAATAAAATAAAATAAAATAATAATAATAATAATAATAACAACAACAACAACAACAACAATAATAATAATAATAATAATAATAATAATAATAATAATAATAATAATAATAGCAAAATAATACAAATAGACAAAGCTAACCATATTATTTCTAATTTTATTATAATTCCCAAATTTTATTCTCTTTAAATTTTATTTATCCCTACATCACCAATTTTATTTCGAATCAAAGCATAAAATAATAGTAGATTCTACAATATTACATCACCATTTAAAAATAATAATAATAATAATAATAATAATAATAATAATAAAATAAAATAAAAAAAACAATAATTCTTACTTTTCAACAAGGATTTTATAATAATAAAACAACGTTAATCTATACTAATTCACAACATATTTGTTAAAGACCATATACCAACTTCTTGAAAATTGAATTTAGTGGTAATCATTGCCTAATTATTGAAAAGTACAAAATTAACATATGATGAAAATTAATTCTAAACAAACACCCTATGTCTACTAATACATGCTACTGTGTTTCACGTTGCCTTAATACTCTTTAAGAACAAAATTGATTGTTTAATGACCCATCTGTACAGAAATTGCTATTCTAGAAATAGATTTTTAAAAAAAAAAAAAATTAAAAAAAAAACTATCATACTGCTAAACTTTCATAGCAGTTGAAACAAGATGGAAAATAAATTGTATTTGCATAAATCAGACGTATGCAAATAACATGCAAAGTAGACACACTAATCTCGCCTTTTCTTGTACCCGCACTAATATCATGTATATCACTACCCCCGCAGTATCAATATAGACGAAATTTTTTTTTTAAGAACAACTTCAACAAGTATTTAGCATGAACAAAATTGTTGAGAATTCTTCTCAAAGCAGCGGTGATAACAAGCTTTGATGATAACCATCGTGCTCTTTTTCTTTTCTTTTCCAATTCTTTTCAATGAAAACTAGATCATCATATAAATTTTATAAGAGATCATATAAATTTTACAAGAATATCTCCACATTTAAAAATAATTTCAACGAATAATTAAGGGACAACAGACATTGATTCGAATAATCAGACAAATAAAACATGACACTACAGGGATCACATATATTAAATGGTGCATGAAATCACTAAAACCGTCATATTATGATTCAATTTTTCAAAGAATTTACAAAATAAAATACAAAGTTAACTAAAAACTCTTCTTTTTTTAAATTGTTTGTGAATTTGTTTTCTCTCAGTATCTGATTGTTCTCTGTAGGAATAGTACGTAGTCTGGGTGGGAAAGTCCTTAAAAAGATGGACTTTTTGGGGGAACAGTTTCTTTTTTTTTTTAAAAAAAAAAAAGGGAGAACAGTTGTTTAAATCAGACAAGGGGAGTGATATTTAAAATTCAATTTTTTTTATATTATTTTTTTAATTATTTTTTATTTTTATGTAGAAATAATAGTAATAATAAATAAAGATAATAATGATAATAGTAAATAAATGAAATAATAACACATTAATAATAATATATCAATTTTATATTGAATAAAACATAATAACAATTTATAAATAAACAAATATAAATATGATGAAATTGTATTTAAACTACTAATTTGTTTATTAAAAATTTATAAAAGGAAAATATTTTTTAATTTTTAATATTGTTTTAAAATTAGAAAATAAAATAAAGAAAATAATATATATATATATATATATATATATATATATATATATATATATATATATATATTGAAGTTAACTTTATTTAAATATTTTTTAAAATAAAAATTTATTAAAAATAAAAATAAGAATCAAAATAATATATGATTAAATATAAATATAAATATTTAATATCGATAAGCAAATTAAAAATTAAAAAGAATAAAAAATTAAGTATCTACATTGGGCA
Organism: Capsicum baccatum var. pendulum; assembly: GCA_030864225.1. Classification (NCBI taxonomy): domain Eukaryota; kingdom Viridiplantae; phylum Streptophyta; class Magnoliopsida; order Solanales; family Solanaceae; genus Capsicum; species Capsicum baccatum. Next base: position 222,446,728 of record CM061556.1, read on the forward strand.
TCTCAATCTACGTATTCTTAAGTTGAGTAAGATTCACCTCTACAGATCATTAAGGAACAAATATTCCTCCATTGATCATTAAGGAACAAATATAAATACGATCACATCACGATAGAAAGTACCTTCATATCTCACACAAAGTATCATAAAAGTTCCAAAAGCAAATACTGGAAAGCTGAGCACTAGTTCCACATAAGTCATAAAGGAATATATATAAAATTGAATCACTTTTAGATTTCCATTGCCTTTGTACTTTTGGACCCAATCTATTTGTTGGACGAACTTTAATTTGTCCTTTTTCTTGTCTTTCCATATTTTGTCGTAAGTGTTAAGTACAACAAAGTCATTCAAGTAATCACGATTCTTCCTAAAATTTGTTTCACGAAGCATTCAGAATCAACATGAACTAATATATTTCTTTTAATATATATATATATATATAAATACTTTATGGACTTAATTCCCTTCAATCAAGTTCTTTACTAAAATTTTTTCTCCAATTACATTTTTTTTAACTCTGATGGAATTATTAAACTTAATGCAAGTCATTTATCCCTGTTTGTTACATTTGGTTTTTTGAAAAGATTATTGGAGGTTATTTTTATTTTTAAACAAAACAGAGAGTAAGGGAAGGGAAAATGAGACATGTGATTACAAGCTCTAACCAACAAGGTGAAAATTCAGATAATCAACTAATTGAACTACTAATTCCGAAAGTTGTTAGATTCAAACTTGGTAAATAATTTACGGGGTATTACTTAGACATTATTATTTAACTTATACTTAGTTTTAAAAAAAAAATTATTGTAGAACATTAGATAAAATGTCAAAAATTATTTAAACTTCAGCCATATATATATATATACTTTTTTTTATTTTGAAACTCCAAGAAAACCCGTAACCGCTACACCATCTGTCACAGCCTCTGTCCTTCGGGTGAGCACTGTGATGGTAGATAAATTTAAAATACTCATTTTATATGTACTTAAAGATATAGAAATAGTAGATATAAGAAAAATCATATTGGAAAAAAAATATTTGATAGATATTTTATGACTAGAATTAATTATATACCACACCTACCGAATACTCTTATAAATACTTACATACCAAACCTACACACTAACTATGATAAATTATGTATATTTAGAATTTTGAAAAATAGATATAAAATATATACAATTTCTTAGTGAAAATATAGAAGAATTAATGAGATTAAAACAAACAATTAAAAATATTATAATAAAGTATTTTACCAATTTGAAATGATAGATAATCTTAAAATCTTAATCTTATATATACTTACAGATATAGAAACTATATATATTAAGATAATAATATTAGAAAAAGTATTAGACTATGAAATTGAAACTATAAATTGGATAGAACAGTTATACCAGGATAATTACCCAGATGGATATTACTTAGATTAACAAAAGTTAGAATATATTAGAAAAACTAGAGAAAATCAAGATAATCTAAATGAAGAAATTAATTATAGAAACCAAATTAGAAAAATAAGGAAAACTCTAAAAGAAAAATTAATATGGATAGAAGAAACCCTAGAAAATTTAGGAAAAAGTATATGTGATAGTTTATATAATTTAAAAAAATCGCTACGAGAAGAACAACACAAGATAATAAATAGCCTTGAAAATCTAGAATTAGATATACATTACAGTACAATTAGGATAAATTATTATACAAAAATTTGTAACTCTGCAATTACTACAGGATAAAATGATAGACTATGAATATTTAAAATATTGGAGACAAAATATGGAAGAAATAATATTATTAGAAAAACTTATGAAAGATAATCTAATTAGATATTTTAAAACAAAAGATATAGAATATTTAGAATACCTTCAAAATAATATAGAAGAATTACAAAAACTAAGGGAAAAAAATAAAGAATGCTATAGTAAAGCATTTAACCAATTACCATATAATCACCCCCAAGATATGAATATTGATAAAACTAACATAAATAAACTCAAAATAAAATATTTAGAGAAGTTAAGAAATATCCACATAATAGATCTATTTTACCACACAAGTTATCCGCACCCCCCTACAATTGGTATCAGAGCCTATGTTGTTTAAAGTTACGGAAGTAGTATATATTTGAAGAATTTATTTGATTAATTTATTATTTGATTAATTTATTAATTATGACTAACTTATTTGATAAAACTAAATTTAGATATTCCCCAAAATATTATTTAGATTAATAAAGTACAAAAATTACCAAAATATAAAGAATTAAAACAAATAATATCTAAAAAAATATAAAGAATTAAAAATAAGGATAGAAAGACTGCAATATAACCGGAGTTAGTAAAAACTCAATAAATGCACAAAAAGAAGAAATATCAAATTTAAAATCGACAATAGATAGTCTAGAATATACATACCAATATGATCTATTAACAATTAAATAAACAATGAACAAAGTAGAATTTATAATAGATGAAAAAATATATGAAAACCATGAAGGATTAAAAATAAAAATAGTATTTTCTAATCTAGGAAGAAGATATAAGAAAATAGGTGAACATTTATATTTAATGTTAGAAAAAGAAGAATTAAAATTAGAAGATAAATTGAAAGCTATGGTAAGAATAGAAAAAGAAAATGAAGAAATAGATAGAAAAAATAAAACAACAAACTACAGAAGAAATACGAAAAATAGAAGAAACTAAAAATAGTAGGATTGCTGAATTAGAAAAAGAACTACAAATGCTAAAAGATTTGTTTGAAAAAAGACAGAAAGAAAAAGAAGAAAAAGATAAAGAGCAAAAATTATTAAATGAGATAAATCAATTTAAAAAAAAATAGAAATAACCAATAAAGAAATAGAAACCAGGAAATTAGAAATAAATACAATAGATGTTGAAGAAACAGATAATTATGATTCAGAAGATAGTGAAACATATACAGAAATCTTAACAAATACAAAAAATTTAGAAATCAATGAAAACCAAGAATTAATTAATGAAGAAAACTTAGAAAATAGAAACACAGAAATAAATACTCTTGATAAAAAAGAAGAAGAAAATATAATACCTAGAACATCAGAAATAAGAAAACCTACATATTATAAGAATAAATTTAAAAGATATAATCTAAAAGATGAATATGACAAATGGACACCAAAATAAATAGTTAATAAAAATTATAACTTTTTAGACTTAGATTGTGTAATAGATACAGAAAAAACAATATAATTATGGATAGGATATATGACAAAACAATTATTAGATAATAATATAAACGTAACAGATGCACCAGAATATATAGAAAGAACACTAATAGGAACAGTGAAATTATGGTTTTCAAATCTAACTGAAAATAGTAAAAGGGTATTAAGAACTAACAAACCTATAGAAGAAACATCATCAACAACTACAACTAAATTAACACCTATAGAATTATTAACAAAAATATGAAATAGCTATAAAAGACGAATTTAGCAGCATGACAACAACAGAAGAAGAACAAAATGAAGAGAAAGATACAAATAGGAATTTAATGTTAAAATTAGCAATATGTAATATTTGTTACATAGATGAGTATACTTGCGCATTTAAAGAATATTATTATAAAGGAACATATAATACAGAAGAAAGTAAAGAAATAAGAAAATTATATTTTAATAAATTACCTGAACCATTTAGTTCAAAAATAATAAAAAGTTGGGATGAAGCAAAAATAGTAGATACTTTAGGAGCAAGAATAAAATTTTTACAACAATGGTATAGAAATTTATGTGAAAAATATAGAGAAGAAATAAAAATGGAAAAAACTTTAATAAGAAATTTAGCATGTTGCAAAGATAAAATAGCACCTCAATTTGGATGTGAAGAAAGATATTATAAGAAAAGAAAAAGACATAAGAAATATAAGAAATACAAAAAATCAAAATATAAATATAAGAAACCAAGAAAAAGATATTATGTAAAAAATTATAAACATAAAAGACCATATAGGAAAAAGAAATCTATAAAAGAATGTACTTGTTATAATTACAGAAAAATAGGACATTTAGCTAGAGATTGTAAATTACCTAAAAACCCAAAAAATGAACAAATATCAGAAATAAAAATAGAAAATACAGAATATATGCAGATAGATTATATAGATTACGAATTAGAAAGTGAAGATAGTGTATATGAAATTTCAGAGAATGAAACAGATAATGAAATAAATAGTGAATTAGATGAATTAAATGACTGAAGAAGATATAAAAATAATAACAAAGGAAGAATATTTAAGTGAAGAAGGAACAGATCAAAAAATAATATTTGATAGTCACATATTTGATGAAATAAAAGAAAAAGAATTAAATTTAAGTGTAGAAAAAATATTTAAAATACCAACAATAAAAAATATATTTAGTAAAAGAAAAGAAGAATACTACGTAGTAAGCCAAAAAGAACATGTAATAGACTGTAGATATGCAAAAGGTAAAACTAGTATACCACTAGTAACAAAAAGGATAATTAATAAAGAAATAAACGATATAAAAAATTAGAGACCCAATAAAATACGTACACCTAGGAGGCACAGAAATATTAATAAAAACATGTTTCAGAGAAGGAATAGATACACTAATAGAATTATACCTAACAGATGATAGAATTATAAAACCTATAGAAAAAAATATAATAACTGCCATAAAAGGAAATTTAATATACAAAAAATTTAAATTTATAATAAGTGCAAATTATTCAGTAGAAATAACAGATAAAAATATAGATAAATGATTAATATTATATTGAAAAATATCAGGAATAGAACTAACCCCAGGAAGTAAAATATTTACAACAAGATGTAAAAACCTATATGTGTTAACAACAAAACATAAAATAACGGAAAAAAATAAAATTAACAAAATACAAATAGAAAGTCCATTCAAACATTTTGTAAAAATAATTGATAATAATGATTATAGTTATAGAGACATAGATATAAAAGAAAATTTATAAATAATAAATGATAGAATAAGCACAACAAAAAGAATAGCTTATGAAAAAACTGAATCATCAAGTTTATCAAAAAGAACAAGCTATGAAACAAGTTATGAAACAAGTTCAACAACTAATTTAAACCAATATTATGTAACAGGAACAATAAATGAAAAGGAATATTTAATACTCTTAAATACAGGACAAGAAGAAAATTATATAGCAAGATATCTAATAAAAAATGAGGAAATAAAATCTGACAATAATATATGCCCAGATCTTCCAAGAAGCTTAATAAACACTAAAAATATAGCAGAAAAATAAATAACAATAGGAGTTAGAAAAATAAAAATAGAATTTGAAATAAAGGAAGAAATGCAAAAAATAGACATAATATTAGGAATAAAATGGCTAGAACAAGTAAAACCATATAATATTGAGCATACACAATTATCTATAACATATAATAGAGAGAAATTATTCTTAAGAAGAGCTTTAACGTGATATGAAAATATATGTATTAATGAAGGTAGTAGTAGAAGGGTATTACAGTAGATATTATACGCCTATGATAGATACAGGAACAGAAGCTAATTTATGTAGATATAATTGTTTACCAAAAATTAAATGGGATAAATTAAAGACACCGATAATAGTTAAAAGATTTAATAACGAAGGAAGCTTAATTACTTATAAAGCTAAGAATGTAAAAATACAATTATGGGATAAAATATTAACAATAGAAGAAATCTATGATTATGAGCTAACATCAAAAGATATACTTTTAGGAAAGCCGTTTTTAGATAAATTATACCCACATATAATAACTAGAACGGATTGGTGGTTTACAACACCATGTAAACAGAAAGTAAGAGTAAAAAGAGTTACTAATAAAATAAGAAAGAAAACTGATTGGATAGAAGGAAGTGAAAAAATTACAAAAAAATTAGAAAATATAAAACAATACTGAAGATACAATAGAATTGGTCGTATTTTCAATAAATAAAAAGGAAATAACTATATTTTCAATAAGTAAGATAGAAATAATTAAGAAAAAATTAGAACAATTATATAGTGAAGATCCATTAAAAGGATGGAAAAAACATAAAACCACTATAAAAATTGAATTAATAGATAAAAATTGCATAATAACTTAAAACCATTAACATATAATTTTGACGTTTTAAAAGAATTTAAAATTCATATAGAAGAATTATTATAAAAACAATACATACAAAAAAGTAATAGTAAACATAATAGCCCAGCATTTATAGTAAATAAACATAGTGAACAAAAAAGAGGAAAAAGTAGAATGGTTATTGATTATAGAAATTTAAATGTAAAAACTATGACATATAATTACCCAATACCAAATAAGATATTAAAAATAAGACAAATACAAGGATACAACTACTTTAGTAAATTTGATTATAAATCAGGATTTTACCATTTAAAGTTAGTAGAAGAATCTAAGGAATTAACTGCATTTACGGTACCACAAGGATTTTATGAGTGGAATGTACTACCATTTGGATATAAAAATACACCAGATAGATATCAACATTTTATGGATAGTTATTTTAAACAATTACCTAATTGTATAGTATACATAGATGATATACTATTATATACAAAAACAAAAGAAGAACATTTAAAGTTATTAGAACAATTTACAGATATAATAGAAAATTCGGGAATAAGTTTAAGTGAGAAGAAAGCTGAAATTATGAAAAATCAAATAGAATTTTTAGGAATACAAATAGATAAAAGTGGAGTAAAAATGCAACAACAAATAGTATAAAAAATAATAAATTCAAAAGAAGAATTAGATACAAAAAAGAAATTACAATCATTTTTAGGATTAGTAAACCAAGTAAAAGAATATATACCAAAATTAGAAGAAAATCTAAAGCCCTTACAGAAAAAATTTAAAAAGGATGTAGAATATAATTATAAGGAAGAAGATAAAAAACAAGTTCAGAAAATAAAAATACTTTGTAAAGAATTATCAAAATTACAATTTTCAGACGAAAATAGAAAATTTATATATATAGTAGAAGCAGATGTTAGTGAATGTAGTTATGGAGGAGTACTTAAATATAGATATGAAGAAGAAAAATTAGAACACCATTGTAGATACTACTCAGGTACGTTTAATGAAACAAAAATAAAATGGAAAATAAATAGAAAATAATTATGCTCATTATATAAATGTTTATTAGCATTTGAGCAATATATTGTATATAATAAGTTTATTGTACCAACAAATAATACACAGGTACGTTGGTGGCTAACAAAGAAAATACAAAATTCAATTACAACAAAAGAGATTCGGAGACTAGTCTTGAATTACAATTGAAATAATTAGTACTAACAAAAATGTTATTGCAGATGACATATCAAGACAAAGCTACACAGACTGATATAATAGAAGAGGATACTTTAGAAGAGATATTCAACATGCTAACTACGCTTTCAATAAAAGTGGACAGTATGAGTAATGAAATAGAAAAGCTAAGGACTAATGAAATTAAACTGAAGTCTATAGCTACAAACCAGCTAACTCAGCAGTGTGCAGAGCTATGTCAATCGGAAGACATGAAAATTTCAGAGCTAGAAGGAGACGTTGGACACTCCATAAAACCCATAACGTTTATCAATTTACTTCTGCAGGTACAAGCAAAGGAGTTAGGAAAAACACAAATATTAACCTAAACAGGCTATTTGATAAACCATTTATTCCAAATACACCAAAAGATCCTATGTTCATACCTCCACAAATTACCACATACCGAGATAGTTTAAACCAAGACAAAAAAACCTACAACTATACAGCCCGAAAATACATAGAAAATATTTACAATGTACAAACCTTCTTAAATACCAACCCAGAGCTATAAACATCCAAGAACCACATACGAATTACATAACCCAGAAGCTAATTGGTAACAATAAGCTAATTGCTTTACCCAATTCAAAACCAAGTCTAGTTAAAATCTGTTACGAATATGGACTACTTAGTACCATAAATACCCAAGACGGAAATGAAATATCCAATATACCAGAAATATATGATTCATTTAATATTTTTAAAAGAATAACCAAAGGTAACCTATTTTTTATAAAATTTTACACGGCACCAGCAGAGATATTGTATGATGAAGTTAAATCACCTATACAAGTTGTAAAAATAGGAATGACCCGAGGTATGATTATACCAGAAGATATTATTCCACAACCAGAAATACCTAGAATTGAGATACCAAATTTTTATGCAAATAAGAGAATTATCGGACTATCCACAATTCTTCAAGAGTTAGCAAACACTTATCGCAACAGAAATCCCATATGGGGTTATTATTCAAGAGGTAATGTAATAGTATACTCAAATTCAAAGGAACTACGAGAAGCATATATGGAAGACGTTAGGCAATGGATCTTGACGTTACTCAATCCAGAGAAAAAACCTATCGCCAGCGTCATTAGAGAAAAATTTGTTTTGGAAAAATTAGTAACCAGATATTGCAAGTTAATTGGACATAATTATCTAGACCATCAATGTTCAAAATGTAATGGAGAAGATAATATTGTCCTCGAAGTTCAACTGAAATAGAAGAAGAAATCAACAGCCGGAAAATGCAAGATATGAAGCAATAATGGAGATGCAGAGCAATAAAAAGAAGACGGAGCAATAATAAAAAGAAGACAAGTTAATACTAGGAAGTGACATAAAGAAGATACGTTAGTGCTAGAAAATGACATATGGAAGATTAGATATCTTTCTTTCATTTACGTAAATTATTAGTTACTTTTTGGCAAAGTGTCATTACTAAGTTTTGTCCTTTTGTAGAAATAATTTAGGACCTTTGTAAAGTTTTTCTACTTTTATATATAGGTGTAAAGACTTTTGTAAAGTAGGTAGGTAATAGATTAGGACAGATATAAAAATGTAAAACGTTTACGTATTTTCTTAAAAATATAAATAGAAGAGCATTTGCTCAGAGGAAGGCAAGCCTTCATACGATGGAAGCAAAAAACTCTCTCTTGCCTACAACAAATAATTTGATTATTTAAAAAACAGGTATATTTCAATGAAAAAATCTATGGAGGAACAAAACTTAGAATTATCAAAACTACCAGAACAGGTATATTCATTTACTATTATGAATAGCTAAATTAATAAATTCCTAACAATCACGATATGATAAAATAAGTTCATGTTAGTTGCTTTATAGTGGAATTATTCAAAAAATAGCATGTTAAGAAGTTTATTAGAAAAGGAAAAAGGAGAAAAATCCCTAAGAACTATGTCATCCTAAAGGTGAAATCGGTGAGGCAAGAAAGCCGTGATAGGGGAGTAACCAGAGTAGAAGCACTGCTTAAGGGAAAAGTATCCAGTTTACCATGCTAATAGTGACTGAACAATATGTTATTTAAGAATAATCTAGTATATAGCAATCTAAAGTGATCATATTTTGTTATGTGCATGATTGAAGAAAATATTTTGAAAATAGCAATTTTATGAAAAATGAATAATTATAAATACTCGTTTTATATGTACTTAAGGATATAGAAATAGTAGATATAAGAAAAATCATATTGGAAAAAAATATTTGATAGATATTTTATGACTAGAATTAATTATATACCACACCTATCAAACTACTCTTATAAATACTAACATACCAAACCCACACACTAACTATGATAAATTATGTATATTTAGAATTTTGGAAAATAGATATAAAATATATACAATTTCTTAGTGAAAATATAGAAGAATTAATGAGATTAAAACAAACAAATAAAAAATATTATAATAAAGTATTTAACCAATTTTAAATGATAGATAATCTTAAAATCTTAATCTTATATATACTTAAAGATATAGAAATTATATATATTAAGAGAATAATATTAGAAAAAGTATCAAACTATGAAATTGAAACTATAAATTGGATAGAACAGTTATACCTGGATAATTACCCAGATGGATATTATTTAGATTAACAAAAGTTACAATATATTAGAAAAACTAGAGAAAATCAAGATAATCTAAATGAAGAAATTAATTATAGAAACCGAATTAGAAAAATAATGGAAAATCTAAAAGAAAAATTAATATGGATAGAAGAAACTCTAGAAAATTTAGGAAAAAGTACATGTGATAGTTTATATAATTTAAAAAACTCGCTACGAGAAGAACAACACAAGATAATAAATAGCATTGAAAATCTAGAATTAGATATATATTACAGTACAATTAGGATAAATCATTATACAAAAATTTGTAACTCTGCAATTACTACAGGATAAAGTGATAGACTATGAATATTTAAAATATTGAAGACAAAATATGGAAGAAATAATATTATTAGAAAAACTTATGAAAGATAATCTAATTAGATATTTTGAAACAAAAGATATAAAGTATTTAGAATACCTTCAAAATAACATAGAAGAATTACAAAAACTAAGGAAAAAAAATAAAGAATACTATAGTAAAGTATTTAACCAATTACCATATAATCACCCCTAAGATATGAATATCGATAAAACTAACATAAATAAACTCAAAATAAAAATATTTAGAGAAATTAAGAAATATCCACGCACAAATAAAAGTAGATCTATTCTAGTTATAATAAATCTATTTTACCACACAAGTTATCCTCCCCCTACAATTCCCACGAACTCCGCTATGGAAAGCCCCCCTCAAACCAACTCAACCACCCCTTTGAGGGCCATATAAAACTTCAAACATTATATATCTGAAGTTATTTTAAAATGAACAAATTCATAAACTTTTACTTACTATAATATGAATTGAACATGTCTCTCAACAATCAAAATGATCAATTACATCGGGAAGACTTTTGCAATTCATACACTTTATAACACCTCATATGGATCTTGTTAGACATAGCTAGAGAATTGTAGAAAAAAAACTGATCATATAAAGAAAAAGAAAGAAGGAATAAGAGGATAAAAATAATATTTTGCAAATTAAAGTGCATGCATTAGATGAAAGAGGGAAAAAATAGCCATGCACTTTTTGACCTAATTCAAACTTCAAAAAAGGGTAGGAACCGTCTCTTCACAGGATTTATGTTTCCTTCATTAATACGGTGAAAATGGAGAAACAATAGCAAATAAATAAATGCTTTAGGTTTTAGTCAATCGACCCAAATTCTAAGGCAGGTTAATTTAAAAATTTATATTTACTGAAAAAATAATTCAAATTGAAAGAAATTTTACTTAGATATTTTATCATGTGTTTACATATTCAATTGAAACAAGTTATAGTTAAAATATTTGAGAAAATACTCTATTTCACTCTTAAATTATACCTAAAACAGTTGAGACACACCTTAATTTAAAGAAGGTCCTATTACCCCTGCACTAATTAAAAGTGTAATTTTAACGTTCTTAGTGCCTACGTGGTACATATGTGGCACAATACACTAAAGTGTCCCGGTAGGTGCACGCGTGTGCCACATATGTACCACGTGGGCATTAAAGATGTCAAAATTATACTTTAATTAGTTTAGAAGGGTAGTAGGATCCCTATTAAGTTGAGATTTGAAATACGGTATTTTCTCTAAAATATTTAAATAAAATTTGTTGACAAATGTGATGAGATGTTATTCTTGTCTTAAGTCTACTTCTTTAGAAAATTAAAATAAATGAGCACCAAAAGTTGCTAAAAGACAATTCTAATTTAAATGTATGTATCGCATTTAACTCTTTCTCGATCACAATTTTGAATATGCATGTAGAGTTAATTCTATTATCTTCTTCCTTTCTGTCCTTTTCCTTTTTTATATATCAACCTTTTCTTTTTGTCATTTTCTTGAGCAATTAACTTTTGATACAATTTACAATTAGTCGCTACTCATGTCAGGAAATTGTAAACAATATCCTAAAATTTCACCCGTCAAATTTATAATTTCATAACAATAATTGCTTTTCTAAAACACAATCGGAAAATGGTTAGTCAACAGTATTTCATCAGTAAATTCTTATTTGTGTCTTTGAATAAGTGGGGAAACAAAGTTAAATTAATATTGAGAAGTTGACATAAATAATCGCCCAGCAAAATAATAGCTAATAAATATGCATTTTTAATGCAAATCATTATATACCTTTTATATATTGAACTAACTAATATCATTTATTTATTTATTTATCGAGAGGCCAAATATATAACTTTGCCCATTAATATTCGACTGCAAAAAGTTTTCATTGTCATGCACAGCCGGCGATGCTAAGTTGGGACCATGAGACCTAATTTCTTCTTCTTCTTTTAAGCTACGCGTAAGTGTAACTTTTTAAGGTCAATTGCACTCATTTAATTGGCTACTTTGTAGAAAAATACTAATTGATTGGATCAGCTTTTTTTGTTTGTTTGTTTTTATTTAAAAAAATAAGTTTATTACATGGGGTAGAGAAAGGAAAATGAGGACGGCTCTACACGGCGGAAAATTGAACCATCATTAATAAAGTAAAAATTCAAATAATTAATCAATTAAACTTGTTGAACTAGCCGTTGTAATCAATGTGAACTATATCCCTGTTACCTGATTTTACAAATACTTTTTGCTTAGACTAGCTAGAGACTAGGGACTTTGGACTGTAGGTGATAAAAGAGTTTTAAAATGAGGTGTAGGTGACACAAGTCTTAATAATTGAGTGAAGGTGACAATTACTTTATTATGGATTAAGAAAGTTGGGTAAGTTTGAGAATAGCCCAGAAGTTTTTAAATTTACACTTTGATCCAAATGTTTACCTAATATAACGAGAAACAGAGGAAAAAAAGGCGTCTTTCTCTCTCTTCTCATCCATCGTTGTTTTCTCCCTCTTAGCAATTTTTGTTGTTCATTGTTGTTGTTGCTTTATTCATTATATTCTGCTTCATTATCATCATCTTCTACTTCATTATCATCTTCATCTTCTTCTTATTGACCATTGTCGCTGTTGTTGTTGTTGTTACCACTACTGTTGCTATTTGATCAATTTCTTAGGTTAAATTTTGTTTCATACATCACTTTTCACTTTGGCATTACTTCATAGGAGACTTTGGTAAGTCAAATTATGATTTATAGTTGAATTTGTCATCTGGGTAACTGCTATTGTGCTATTTTTTCAACAATAGATAGCACGCGAACATGAATGCAACATAAGAGCCATCTGTTTAAACAAATTTGTTTCAACAAAAGACTCATATGTTGGATTCATGTTTATGGTTCTATAGTGTCGTAACATGAATCGAACAGATGCGCCATCTGTTGCAATATATGACCCATTTGTTACAACAGATTAGTTATCTGGTGCAATGATAAAAATTTATTGCAACAGATTAGTAACCTGTTGCAACAGAAGCTGAACTCGATTCCAATAGACGTGTTATCTGTTGCAATAGGGTAAATATGTGTTGCAATAAATTATTAACCTGTTACAACAGAACCTAAACTCGATTCCAACAGACAGTAAATATCTGTTGTAACATATTAATAACCTATTGCAATAGAACCTGACCTCAATTCCAAGAAATAATTATCTGTTGAAACAGATAATTCATCTGTCATAACAGGTTAATTATGTATTGCAATATGTTACTTATTTGTTGGAATCAACTTCAAAGGCGCCTCAATACTATAACATCAATCCCAACAGACGCTTCATATGTTGTAACAGATATATAGTCTGTTGCAACATATGATTCACATATTACAACAGATGACTCATCGGTTGAAATCAGCTTTAGGAGTGTAACATGAATCCCAATAGGTAAGTAATTTGTTGCGACTGATTACACATCTGTTGGGATTCATTTACGGCACTATAAAATCACTATTAACTTTTTTTAACAAATGACTTTATTTAGGTACCACTAATGGAGGGATCAATAACAATAGGGGTGAATTATCATGGTCAATGAATTGAGAAGAGTAATCGATATGTATGGCGTTGGAACGAGGGTAAAATGCTAGAGACGATAGCTATGATAGTCCAAAGTGATATTTCATATGATAATTTTGTGAACTTAATCATCAATTATTACTGAATTGTCAATTAGAAGAACTCATCATCAACTACATGCACAGCTTTGGTTGTTGCGTGCTTACTAGTGATTCATGCAGGTCAGTATTAAGGGTGTACATGGTTAAAAAGACGAGAGAGAATGAGAACCAGAACGTAGAAGAAGAACAATAATAAGACATCTTTGATGATAGGTTGGATGATCTAGACATGAATATTCCAGATGATGATCAAACACCTACGCCCGTTGATGCGACCAATACGGTGGGTAGTTCTTCTCGATCAACACAGCCTAGCAATCTTCAAGATGACGAGATCAATTTTTTTCAAAGGAATGTCATTCAAGGACAAGAATAAAGTATCTACCACTTTGTTTATTTCTTGCTTGAAAAAAGATTTCAGAATAAAGAAGGTGATTAATTTGAGCAGTGTCTTTAGCTACAAATGTGCTAATCCGAATTGCAAATGGTGGTTGAGAGTGGTGAAGTACGTAAGTTCTGACAGATTCATCTTTCATAAACATGAAAAGTATCACACATATGGTTTGAAGCATATCTCAGGCCAAAATCCTCACGCCGCGACAAAGGTCCTCAGTGAATATTTCAGAAGTAGTTTCCCCGATGGCAAAGGCCCGTCAACGATGGTTATGGACAATCAAATCCTTATGAAATTGGGTGTCCTGGTCAGTTTTGAAAGATATATACGACCATGGGGATTGCCAAGGACTTATTTAGGGGGACATACGAGCATGGGTATACAGTCCTGGATATCTGCCATTACATGATTGAGTCCACAAATTTTGGAAATAAGACGACATTACATCTTAATAAAAATAGAAGGTTCAAGTACTTTTTTTGTATCCTATGGTGCTTGGATTCAAGGTTTTCAACATTTGATAAAAGGCATAACCGTGGATGGTACGTTCTTGAGGAACAGGTATAATGGAGTTCTGCTAGCGGCGGTGGCAAAAGATGCAGAAAATTACATCTTTCCTGTCCCTTTTTGTGTAGCGGACAAAGAATGCAATGCCTTTTATGGATTTTTTTTGAACAACTGCAAAGCTGGGTCAAAGATACCGAAGAGTTGTATTTTATTTCGGATAGGCATCCAAGTATTCCAAAGATGGGTTTAATTTTCTTCACTTCAACTTATTTTGGTTGTTGCCTCAGGCATCTTGGAGAGAGCATTCAGACCAACTATCACAACGAAAGGGTCGTGGCCCTTTTTTATAGAGCAGCTAAAGCTTATAGTGGAGAGGAATTTTTAGACCATTTCAATCTAATAACGGATGTGAATCCCAAGGTAGCAGAACTTCTCGTACGTGTTGGTTTCGAGAGATGGAGTCGGTCATTTTATCCGGCAGATAGGTATATTCTTATGAATTTAATGTCTTGTTTGAGTTACAAGTTTAGTATAATGTTGTACTAAGTGATTCTTTTGTATAAGTATAATATTTTGACATCAAACATAGTTGAATTGGTTAATTCATTATTTAGCAGTGAAAGAGAATTTCCCATCAAGGCTATGTTTGAAGTAATAAACAAGAAGTATGACCAATTTCTTAACAAAAGACGTGTGAGTTCAAGGGCCCCAAAAGAATCTAATTTGTTCTTGAAATCGAAAAAATAATATCAACGGACATCAGTTTGGGGAATAGGTTATTATATCATAAAATAGTAGATTACAAATTCAGTATCACCGGTCATGGTGATGTTGCCACGATCGATCTTCAATAAAAAGAGGCAAAACATGAACTAAATAATACAACAGACCAAAATTATTTTCAATAGATTACCCATCTGTGATAACAGATGGACATTAGCTGGAAGAACATAATACCAGTGCTATTAAACTAGAATATTTTTGCTCCAACAGATGGCAAATCTGTCGCAACAGATGGATAATTTATTGAGAAATCTGTCATTCTCATGGCGACCAACTCCCTCTGCAGGTCATTAACCTACCTCTGAAGTTTCTGTACTGTGTCGCGCAGAATAGCAATGTCCCAAATAGGATCATCCATATCTAGAACTCGCATGAATTGACAAATATAAGGATAAAAAGTCTAAATATAAGACAACGTATACTACCAATTGATAGATTTACACTAAAAAAAAAAACTTATCTCAACGAGAAAGAAATATGCTCTTTGAAGAGAAGTGGTTGAAGATGTCACACTAGAAGAAATAAATAAAGTTTAGTAGAATAAAGATTAAGGAGGGACCTATTTATAGAGGATTGAATTTGGATGTGTTAGGCCAAAAGGCACGATTGTTAAGCTCCATTGTATTAATTATACTCAAACTGGTGACATTTTATTTTCTGTAAAAATTCGCAACTTTTTCTTTTACATTAATACTTCTCACCTTTTCAAAATGGTTTTGAGACTTGATAATAGCCGTTATTATTGAGCTATTGCAAAAGATCATTCATCTGTTGCAAAAGATTTACCATCTATTACAATAAATTATCTGTATATCTAACAGATGTTCTGTCAAAACAAATTTACCATATGTTGCAACAGATGGTTTGTATGTGCAATAGATGACACATCTATTGCAACATATATATTATTTGTTGCGACAGATGGACCATCTTTTGGAGATGTGTTGATTTCTTCTAACAACAGATTCATCAGTTGTAACAGATGGAGAATTAGATTCATCAGCTATTTTGAATATGTTAGATAAAAAGTCATGACTACCTCTTTTTGATGGGGTAGGAAGATTAAGATGTGTGCAATAGATCCACTTTCATACGTGGGAGTTATATGTTATTGATCAGGCTATCGTGACAGACACACATAAAGTACAATGATTTTATGAATGCAGTTTTTTACCGATTAGACACTGATCCTTCAAACAAGATCTTGCATTGTACAGTTTAGTTTGATAGGTGACTACTAATAAGGCCGAACGGTTCCAAGATGGTGGTGTCGATACCCTATTACAATTTAATGACGGATAATGCTCATATTTTTATGTCCAGTTTGGGAAAAAGGTTTAAGTTTTTGGCGGCAGTGTAAATATCCAATAGTGATTAGACCAATTTTAATGGTGCAATGGACTTTTTGAAAGGCCTCTGAAGCCTCACACTACATCAAATAATGATGGAACCAATAGAAATTTACCAGGTCCAAATTTATATGGATGGATTGCTTGAGGAGACTTTTATACAGTAGAAGGTGCTTGGGAGAATACTTGTGCAGGAAGGGGGAGGTGGAGAAGGTTATATATCATCTCAGACCTTATTTAAGAAAAAACACAGGGAAGCAAGTAAGGAACTTCTAGCGAATATGGCCAATGAAATTGACATGAGAATAGAAAAAACTGGATGAGATTCAAATGTGGAATTGTAACCAAATATAAAAATTCATCAGTCATTGAAAAAAAGAAAAATGGTCAACAGGATTGGAGCTGAACACTTTGTTCGAGAATGCAACTAGCGAGCGTGGCCTCAATGAAGACTCTCACAAAGTGCAGGATCAAAACTCTAAGGAAGAAGTTTCGCGAGCATGGGAAATTGGTACGATTATCGGTTAGAATTGAAACCTGAACCAACCACTCCTGAATTAAAAATAAGAAAAACCAAGGTGTCAATTTCTGAAGTGTAACTTACATGTCATGCCTTCTGTTTGTGGCTATGATCAGGTCAATGGCAATATAAACAAAAAGGTCTAAAGTTAGGCAGAAATCCCATGCCTTATTGCTTCCATTGCCTTTAACCTGACCAGATCCATAAATAGGAGGCATGGAATGCAAGTTTAACTTGAGAAATTGCCACCATGGCTTGATCCCGTATTTTTAATTCAAGAGTAGTTGGTTCAGGTTACAATTCCGATCGATAATATTATCACCTTTCATGCTCGCGAAGCTACTTCCTTAGAGTTCTGGTCCTGCATTTTGTAGGTATTCATTGAGGCCATGCTTGCTAGTTGCAGTCTCTAGCAAAGTGACCAACTCCAGTCCTCTTGACCATTCTTCTTTTTCTTCAACAATTGATGGATTTTCATTTTTGGATACACTTTCACATTTGCAGCTCATCCAGTTTTTTCATTTTTCATGTCAATTTCATCAGCCAATTTCGCTACACTTTCCTTCCTACCCAGTGTTTCCTCTTAATCAAGTTCTGAGATAATATATGGCCTTCTCAACCTCCTTTTTCCTGCATAGGTATTCTCCCAAGAACCTTCTACAGTCTAATAGTCTCCTCCAGTAACCCATCTATATAAATTTAGACCAGAGAAATTGGTTCCATCGTTGTTTGCTATAGTGAGAGGCTTCAGAGGCCTTTTAAAAAGACCATTGAGCCATTAAAACCGGTCCAATCACTATTGGATATTTACACTACTGCCAAAATCTTGAAACCTTCCCCAAACTTGACACAAAAACATGAGCATAAAATGTTATTTAATTGTAATAGGATATCAACACCACCTACATGGTCCCTTAGACTTACCAGTTTAAACCTAACAATCTTAACTGTAAAGTGCCATATCTTGTTTGAAGGATTAACGCCTAATAGGTAAAGAACAAACATTCATAAAATTATTGTACTGGATGTGTGTTTTCATGATAGTTGATCAGTAATACATACCTCCACATATGAGGTGGTTCCATCTGCAAGCAACTTATCCCTCCGAACCCATCTTTACTCTAGCCTTTAATGCTGGTCGGGCAAAAGTGGATCCAGTTTCACTTTTTTTATCTTCAAACAAGATAAATACATTTGATTTTAAACAAGAGAAGAACAAAAAGAACATTACAAAAGGGTAATACAAAATTGAGTGAATCAACAGATGACCTACCCATCTGTTCAACCGATGAGGCATCTATTGCAACAGATGGATAACATGTTGTAAAAAATGGTTCATCTATTGGAATAAATCAAACCAGACTTGCTACTGGTTTGATTTTTTCAAATAGTTGTTGTCTGTACAAAAGGGTAACACAAAATTGAGTGAATCAACAGATGACCAATCTGATGCAACAGAATACCCATCTGTTCAACCGATAAGGCATTGTTGCAATAGTTGGATGACATGTTGCAATAGATGGTTCATCTGTTGGAATAAGTCAAGCCATCCTTGATAATGATTTGATTTCTTCAAATAGTTGCTCCGTCTATTCCAGCAGCTGATTCATCAAACTATACTGACAACAAGTCTTTTTAAGTTCTCCCAACAGATGACTTTTTTTGCATATTTTAATGAAAATAATGGTTCGTTCATTCAAGACTTAAAAGTCACCTTTCTTTTAATTTTCTCAATAAATAGGAAATTGGTAATGGGTAAATCATTAATAGCAATGGATGTAAATATATAATTTAAATGACATACAAAGAAGAAGAAAAGATGGAAGGAGTAATTGTGAACCATACCTGCAATGTCAAAAAAGCAAAGGGATCAGAACATCCAGTTCAGTCGAGAAAAGATATTGATCGGTTGAGATTCGAAAGGATCTTCATCCATAAAAAGAGATAAAACAGAGAAAAAAGAAATAAAGAAAGAGAATTGAGAATAAAGTAGAGTGATTGATAAGCTGAGTCTTACTTTATGGCTGAAGGAGAGAGTATTCTAGATATGGGTTTTAAATATTCATTTGAGGGGCACGGGAAGACGATGACATTGAAAAGACCAGATAAGAATACTTACTCAGGAGACTTTTGAGTTATCCAAGTAATATTTTTTACCACCTTAGTATTTCAACTTTTTTTATCTCAGATAGGAAATACGTAAATTGCTTTTAAAAAAGGGGTCTTAAAATATCTAAGTACAGATGATAATTTTTGTTTGAAAATTTTCAAAGCTCGGTTATCTGTTGCAACAGATGGCAACACCTGTTTGATAATTTACAACAGATGCGTAATATATTACAACAGATGACTTAATCTGTTCGATTAAATCCAGCAGAAAAGACACCTGTTACAACAGATTGAACATTTGTTTTTATACAATTTCAATTGATTTCATATGTTAGACTAATACCTTAATTGATTAATATAGGACCAGGGGTGAGTTCTCATAGAATTAACTACAACTTCAATTGAATCTTTTGGCAATTTCATAATGAGATGGTATTGCGTTTCTCCTGACCAGAATCGTCAATCGATCACTCTGAGCTGAACCGATTCTTATTACCTTATATGTTCAACTAATACCTTAGTTGATTAATTAGTACTAGGGTGAGTTCTCATAGGGTCAACTACAACTTTAATTGAGTCTTTTTGGTAATTACATGATGAGATGATATTGCGTTCCTCCTGACTAGAGTCGTCGATCTATCACTCTGAGCTGAATCAATTCTTATTACCTCATATGTTAGACTAATACCTTAATTAATTAATCTAGAACTAGGGGTGGGTTCTCATAGGGTCAACTACAACTTCAATTGAGTCTTTTAGCAATTGCATGATGAGACGGTATTGCGTTTCTCCCGACTTGAGTAGTCAATTGATCACTCTGACTGAAACCGATTCTTATTACCTCATATGTTTAACTAATACTTTAATTAATTAATATAGGACTAGGGGTGAGTTCTCATAGGGTTAACTACAATAGGTGACAGTGCCTATTTGATAATTTACAACAGATGGGTAATCTATCAAGATAGATGACTTAATCTATTTGATAATTTACAATAGATGCATAATTTGTTGCAACAAATAACTTAATCTGTTTGATAATTTACAACATATGAGTAATCTGTTACAATAGGTTGAACATTTATCATTATACAATTTCAATTGATTTCATATGTTAGACTAATACTTTAATTGAATAATCTAGGACCAGGGGTGAGTTCTCATAGGGTCAACTACAATTTCAATTGAGTCTTTTGGCAATTGCATGATGAGACGATATTGCATTCCTCCCGACCAGAGTCATTGATCGATCACTCTGAGCTGAATCAATTCTTATTACCTCATATGTTTAACTAATGCCTTAATTGATTAATCTAGGACTAGGGGTGAGTTCTCATAGGGTAAAGTACAACTTCAATTGAGTCTTTTGGCAAATATATGATGAGACGGTGTTGCATTCCTCCCGACCAGAGTCGTCGATCGATCACTCTGAGATGAACCAATTCTTACTACCTCATATGTTCAACTAATACCTTAATTGATTAATCTAGGATTAGGGGTGAGTTCTTATAGGGTCATATGGCAGCGCCTATTTGATAATGTGCAACAAATAGGTAATCTGTTATGACATATGCATAATTCATTTGATAATTTAAAATAGATAGGTTATCTGTCACAATAGATGACTTAATCTATTTGATATTTTATAATAGATACGTAATCTATTGTGACAAATGACTTAATCAGTTGGATAATTTACAACAGATGGTTAATCTGTTGCAACAGGTTAAACATTTATTTTTAAATAATTTTAATTAATTTCATAAGTTAGACTAATACCTTAATTGATTAATCTTAAACAAGGGGTGAGTTCTCATAGGGTCAACCACAACTTCAATTGAGTCTTTTTGCAATTGCATGATGAGACGGTATTGCGTTCCCCCCGACCAGAGTCGCCGATCGATCACTCTGAGCTGAACCAATTCTTATTACGTTATATGTTCAACTAATACCTTAATTGATTAATATAGGACTAGTGATGAGTTCTCATAGGGTCAATTACAACTTCAATTGAGTCTTTTAGCAATTGCATGACAAGACGGTATTGCGTTCCTCCTGACCAGAATCGTCGATCGATCACTTTGAGCTGAATTAATTCTAATTACCTCATATGTTAGATTAATACCTTAATTGATTAATCTAGGACCAGGGGTGAGTTCTCATAGGGTCAACTACAACTTCAATTTAGTCTTTTGGAAATCGCATGATGAGATGGTATTATGTTCCTCCCGACCAGAGTCATTGATCAATCACTCTGAGATGAATTGATTCTTATTACCTTACATATTCAACTAATACCTTAATTGATTAATCTGGGACTAGGGGTATATTCTCGTAGGGTCAACTACAACTTCAATTGAGTCTTTTGGCAATTGTATAATGAGATGATATTGCGTTCCTGCCGACCAGAGACATCGATCGGTCACTCTGAGCTAAACCAATTCTTATTACCTCGTATGTTCAACTAAAACCTTAATTGATTAATCTAGGACTAGGGGTGAGTTCTCATATGGTCAACTACAGCAGATGGCAATACCTATTTAATAATTTACAATAGATGGGTATTCTGTTGTGACATAAGACTTAATCCATTTGATAATTTACAATAGATGGGTAATCTTCTATAACAAATGACTTAATCTGTTTGATAATTTACAATAGATGCGTAATCGATTGCAACAGGTTGAACATTTATTTTTATACAATTTCAATTGATTTTATAGGTTATAATACCTTAATTGATTAATCCAAGACCAGGGATAAGTTCTCATAGGGTCAATTACAACTTTAATTGAGTTTTTTGGCAATTGCATGATGAGACGATATTACGATCCTCCCGACCAGAGACGTCGATCGATCACTCTGAGCTGAACCAATTCTTACTACCTCATATGTTCAACCAATACCTTAATTAATTAATCTAGGACTAGGGGTGAGTTCTCATAGGGCAAACTACAATAGATGGCAGTGCCTATCTGATAATTTACAATAGATGGATAATTTATTGCGACATATGACAATCCATTTGATAATTTACAATATATAGGTAATCTATCACAATAGATGACTTAATCTATTTGATAATTTACAACATATGCATAACCTGTTACAATAAATGACCTAATCTGATTGATAATTTATAACAAAAGCATAATCTGATGCAACGGGTTGAACATTAATTTTTGTACAATTTCAATTGAGTTCATATGTTAGACTAACACCTAAATTGATTAATCTAGGATTAGGGGTGAGTTCATATGGTCAACTATAACATCAATTGAGTTTTTTGACAATTGCATGATGAGAGAGTTAAAAATTACGCGTATCTTTATAATTTTAAAAAATAATTAAGATCAATTCAGATCAAATTAACATTTTCAAACTTGTAACTTTTTTTCCAAAATACAAATCAACCCATAAAAATCACCCATTTGCGAGAAAAATATTTTATCATTTCAAATCTCGAGTTCTTGCTCTTTTCTCTTTCTCCCTCAATTACACAGTACAGACAATAACTACTCAACAAATTGCTCAACCCTTCACAATAGATCAATTTTTTTCTCATTTCCGACCATATAGGTGTTATTTTTGACTTCATTCTTACTTGTATCAGTCATTTTCTCTGTCTTCATAGATAACAAAGTTTGAGAAGAGTTTTATATTTATTATTTTTTCTAAAAAATAAGGGATTTTAAGTTAATGATGAAAAAGAAAACTTTTAGTTGTATTATCTTTGAGAATGAGGTTACAATTTTGAGTTTTGATGGTAAAATCGTACGAAGAACTCGAGAAAACCCTAGTTTCTATTGCAGTGTCCTGTTGACTGTCGTGGTATTGTTGGATGGTTTTTGTGGTGTTGTTGTTAGTGGTGGTGGTTGTCTTGGTGGCAATGGTGGTGGAATTGGTTGGTGGTTTTTATGGTGGATTGGTTAGTGGTGGCTGTCGGTGGTGTCGGTATTCGTGGTGTTTGTGGAATTAGTTAGTTGTGTTTATGGAGGCAGTTGTTGGTGTATCGGTAATGGTGGTGTTTGAAATATATTTTTTAAAATTTATGCATACATCAATTGTAATGTAATTTTTATTTTACTATTGTTTATAGGTAAAACATGTCTCCCAAAATAAAAAAAAGTGAAAGTGGATCAACGTCTGACCACCCAAAAAAAGGCTACAGTACAGAGGGATTCTGAGGAGCTTCCTGAACAATCTCAGTCAGGGAAAAGTAAAGGTGAGGAGAGATATGAAAACAATATTGTGGGAGGTGGACAAGGGTCTGTAGATGGTGATGAATAAAATAAAAGTGAGAAAGAGAAGGAATTAGAGAGTTTGAAAGAGAAAGAGGGTGATCATCAACATGATGATAATAGATCACCAATAAGGCGTGAATTAATATCGACATCCTAGCATAATCCTATCAAAGATTTTAGTATTGACAGGTTTCAAGTTGCGATACCGATAAATAACGCAAAAGAAGAAGAAGAACTAAGTAATGAACTTGTACTTAAATGTCAGATGGGGAAAAATTGAATTATTTTAGGAAAATTATGAAGAACGAAAACATAGACGGGCTTTTTAAGAAGAGCTGCTTTGGACGCTTTCTTGATCTAATTGAGAACCCCTTACCTATTTCTATATGAGGATGATATATGGTATTCTCAAGAGCAGGATCAAGTACATGAGGGATGATAAAGATTCGGAGGAGGAGGATAAAAAGATGGATGAAATCTAGATCAACTACTGTGGTATGCGGTTTGTTTTGGCTTGCAAGAGTTTACCATAGTGACAGGATTGAGATGCCATCTTCCAGAAGAACCACCTATCGTAAAGGGAACACCCCACAAAAGATCCAAGGCAAGAAAACACAAGGAAAAAATAGATGAGTTATTTGACATTGCTCGACGTGGCTACAAAGCATTGGATTTATTGACAGATTTCATGGATAAATCCATACCAAAGAACTATAGGGAGAAATTGTGCTTAGTTTTGTTTTCCCATTTGGTTATATTGGCAAAGACGTCAACAAGGTCATAGAAGATGATTTGTTGGTGCGTGCTGAGGATTTTGATAAATTAAACAATTATCCTTGGGGATATGACAACTTCTACTTGACTGTCCAATATTTACTGACAAAGCTATCCTTAGGGACGAACACATTATACAACTTTTCTTAGGCTTTCATGGTAAAATTAATCACTATTTTTACTCATTGATTAATTTATATTGAATATAATTATGATGACTTTTTTTTGCTTGCTTCCTATTTACATTTTTTAGGCTTGGGCATTTGAAGTCATTTCTCCTCTCCAAAAGTAGGTAATGGATTATCCAGATGAGGTTTCTCATCCAAGGATGTTTAGGTGGTTGGCTACAAAGAACAACACCAAAATTAAGGAGGCTGATCTCTTTAACCCTTTGGATGATGCAGTACATCTTCTTCAAGTAAAATAATTTTACTTAACGAAAAATATTGAACAAATGTTATATCTAATGCAACAGATGTTATATCTGATGCACCAGATGGGACATATGTTATGATAGATTACCCGTCCTATGCCAACCATTGCAACAGAAGAATAATCTGTTGCAACAGATGATTGATATTTTGCATCAGATTACCCATCTGTTGCTTTGGTTCTCTGAACCCGACTTCTAATAGATTAATCATCTACTACAAATTATGCAACAGATACATAATTTGATGTAACATATTTTTAATCTGTTGTGACATATAGATCATCTGTTGCATAATATGTAACTCAACAGATTACCCATCTTGTACAGCTGGTGTAATAGATTGGCAATTTATTTTGACAGATAATTGATAATTTGTATTAGATTATCCATGTGTTGCTCTGGTTCTCTAAACCCGACTCAAATGGATTTTAACCATCTACTGCAAACTATGCAACAATGAGTAATCTGATGTAACATATTGCTAATCTGTTGTAGAAGTTGACTGTGTTAAACTGTAACCCAACTGTGAAAATTATTATATTATATGATTTAAATATATTTATCTTTTTTATATATTGTGCATTCATGGATCGTGCCTACTGAGAAGGAGTCGGTGATTACTCTAGGTCATGTTGATACTATAGCAAATCCAATGGTGGTGTTAATAAAGAAGGAACTGGCTAGAGCAACAACCATAAGAAGAGCAGATAGGCAAGGTCATCCAAATATTGAGGCTCTTCATGACCAATCTATTAAGGCAGATTCGGGTGGTTCTTCTAATTGAGTTATTGGTGTTGGTGTAAGGCATGATGATACTGCTACCACTCGTGATGATAAGCATATTAATTCTTAAGAAAAAATAAATATGTTTAAAAATACCCCTTTTTACCCTTGCACAGGTCCCTCTTACCCCTATTCACCCTCGTGTTCTCATTGCGAATGCGAAGAGTGCAAGGACATCCAAGATAAACTCTTTGAAAAAATAGAGGTTATCTCTAAAGTTGTCGACAAATTCAAATCCAAGAGAAGTGTCATACTATCCAAGAAGGTGAGAGAGCCATACACTTCTACAGTGTTGGTTAGGAAGAAGAAAAAAGCAATTAACGACGTACTCTCTAGTCGGAAATAAAAAAATTACAACTCCTTCCTCTCCAAAAGCTATTGAAGTTTAAGAGCTATTCAAGAAGGTGGACATATACGTGAAACTTGGAGCCAAAGAAAAGAGGGATCTGCGATAGGCCAAGAATGCTAAGCTAGGCGCACCAGATTACCCCAAGCCTCCATTTCTCCCCCAAGACTTCCAGGCTATGATAGATATGCGTATGCAGTACTAGGACAAGGCAAGTTTACTTTTCCTAACCTAGCCTTCTAATCTACCATGTGAAGAAGAAGCTACGCAACAGATATGAAATCTGTTGCAACAGCTGGGTATTCTAGTTCAATTGGTAGTGGTTTTATTGCAACTTATTATACATCTATTACATAAGTTGAGTTGGATTATTGATTCAGAGAACCCTATGCAATAGAAGGACCATCTGTTGCATCTTTACCATTACTAATCTATTTAAAAATTAACTTCATATATCACAGAATGTTGACAAAATTCTCTGTCTCATAAGGAAAAGACATTAAGGTACCCGAAATCTTATAACGTTGTCGATAAGATACTGGACCTCGACTTCAACAAGAAGCTCAAGGATAAGTACGATCAACTCAATAATGATGTGTTAGCCTGTGGCACAGGATTTGATTTCTTAGTTTCTACGTTGGAATGGGATGAAGAAGAAATGATAAAATATGTTAGAGGGGAGAGGCCAAATCCACACGACAAGAGCTGGACTGAGGCAAAGAGGATTCTTCCAGTATTTAGCATGGACAACATACATTATCGGGTTGTTGAGATACTACTCGAGAAGAAAAAGATCAAAGTTTATGATTGCAACGAACCTGCCATCGATGAGGTCCATCTTTTTTCCCATGTGCAGCCATTGATGGAGCTGTTCCCCATCTTATTGAGGGAGATTAAAATGATGAATCATTTGTCAAAGAAAGTGTTGATGAAGAAATCATAGGATTTTGAATGTCAAAATAAGGGCAAGAACCTTCCAAAAAATATTACTGATTACGTGTGCGGCTCACAAGCTCTTGGACATATCAAATGTTTGCTGACCAACATAGAAATGGCTGAGCCAACAACCTTTCTGTGCGACACTGCTATGGAAAAATTTCAAAAGGTTTGGCCTTATGGGATACTAACTGGACGCTTGGAGCCTATGTATATAGAAGATCTTGTGAATAATAATTTTTACTTCAAGTCACACTTCACTTTACTTTAAATTACATGTTCATGTAGTGGAAATAATTTTTTCCTGATGAAAGTTGAGTTTTTTATAATGCAATAGATTGTCAATCTGTTGTAAAATACATTTTATCTGTTCTGGCAGATAGTTTATCTGTTACAATAGGTTGGTCATCTATTGCATTATGTCAATGTTATTTCTATCTAATCTGTTGCAATAGTGGGAAGACTTGTTTGATAATTTCCAACAGATGACCTAAATTTTACAACATATGCCTAAATCTGTTTGATATTTTTCAACAATTACGCTAGAATAACCATCTGCTCCACAACACCAAACCAATAGCAAATACACCACCATAAAAATTTCAGCAATTAGGCTTGAATATCCATGTGCGTAACAAACCCAAAATAGTAGCAATAACGACAACAATGTAGCATCTTCTTGCTCAATTTTGTTTCTCTTTAGAAGACTTGACTTTGTTCAACAAACTCCAGATTATATGATTTGCTTGTGAAAGGTGTCGTTCTTTATACCAATTAAAATAATCACACCCACCAAATTTCTGTAAAAATAAGAACACAATTATAAAATAATTACAAGTCAATAATTAATCAACTAATTAAATAAAAAAACTATACCTTTGAAATCTTACAAGTAAAAAACTTATGATCTAGATTTTGTTGAGTACAAGAAGTCTTCAATAGAGCTTCATGACCACACTTACAATATCAAAATTCTTTATCACAAAAAATAGTGGAAGATGCACTCGACATTGTCAAGCTCGATTGGAAAAAAATGAAGAAAAGAAAGACCAAATGCAAATAATTTGAAAAATTTGGATAGATAAAAAATAAATGATGATGAATAAGAAGCCTTGGGAATTTAAAGTTAAATTTTAGGAAGAAGATGAATATATAAGACAATGGAGAAAAAAATAATCGTTGGGGGCCAAATTAGACTCCAAATCAGCAAAAATAGAGGTTCAACGAGCCTTGGCTACGTGAATTACACTCAAGCGGCCAACAGGTCAAAAAGTACCAAACTGACACATTTGATGCCTATTTTATTTTACGTATTTAAAATAAACACTGTCTGCTTGATGTCTATTTTATTTTAGGTGTTTTGAACTGAACACTGTCGATGAGTTTTGCCTTTTTTATTTCAATTCACTTTCACTTTTTTACATGTAGTGGCAATTATTTATGTCTAATGAAAGTTAAATTTTTATAACACAACAAATTCTCCATCCGTTGTAACAAATATTCTACCTGTTCTAACATATAGTTTATCTGTTGCAATAGGTTGGTCATCTGTTGCATTATGTCGATGTTTTTATCTAAGTCTATCTGTTATAATAGTGAAAAGACCTGTTTGATAAAGTTCAACCGATTAACTACCTGTTGCAACATATGTCTAAATTTGTTTGATATTTTTCAACAGATGAGTCGTCTGTTGCAACAGATATATCATCTGTTGCAATATTTGATGTTAGTATTCCATTTTAATTAATAAGTTCAAATTTAAGGAAAATATAAAATTCATAGATAAAATAAAATAAATCAAAGCCTTAAAAAATTAGTTGAAATAAATCAACGAATAAATAAAATATAAAAAAATTGTTATGGGTATAGATCTCAACAATAATTTAAGTATTGATGCCAAGGATTTCTAAGGAATGGTCAGGTTATTACTTTGATAGACCCAACCTATAAAGATCTACTCAATATGGACAAGTTGTTATTCATTCGGAGCTATGGAATTTAACTTTGCTCATCGTGGATCTTTATTGTCACTTACATATAATTTCTGCACTTTCTGTTCTCTGTATTTTCATAAAAGAGTAGCATATTGTCAATGTTGTTCAGCAGTAGCTTCTATATCCACCTGAAAATCCAGAATTGGTCAACGCTAATCACGGAGTTACAACAAAACATAAAAGAATATCTTATTTGTTCTGGCAAATCAAACAGATTTTTCTCCTATTTTAAATTATCCCAAATAGATTATATTTTTGTTGCAATAATGATTCAACTGTTGGGATAAATTTCTATATGAAGAAAACTCGTATGATAATTTCCAATGAATGAACCATCTGTTGCAATATATGACTCATTCGTTGTAGCAGATAAGTCATCTGTTGGTATAAATAAAAGTGGTACAAAGAGCTATTTAATTTGCTAAAATAGATGAGACATATGTCGCAACAGATACTTTATCTGGTGCAACAAGTTAGTCAACTATTGCAATAGATATGTAGATCTGCTTGATAATTTTCAGCAGATATGTCATTTATTGAAACATCTATGTGTCTATTTGTTTGTTGGAACAGACATATATATATATTCACCTCCTTCAGCTCGTGTTGCTCTTCTTTGGATATTGTACATTGCTCAGTGCAACATGCAGACAAAGGAGTTACAATTTTGCTTTTTTGGATGCTTGATAATGCCTTGAAAATTACTTTCCTTCTCCTCTCAGCCTTAATCTCTAATAGAGTGGATGAATATAAAATTCTTTTTGATGAATGACACCCCTCTTAGATATCAATTCCTTTACAGAAACAGTTAATATATTAATAGCATTAATTACTACATCATGTTTTGCCTTGCAGTCTTGACATTTGTATGTAGAAGATTCGCTGGTAAAGGCAAAATATATATAACCAGTATGATCATACTACTAATGGTTTGTTTTAAATACTGTAAGAGGAGTATCATTAGCATCAACAGTAGTACCACAACCACCACCAACAGCTCCATCACCACTAAGACCATCAACAACAATAAGCCCACCCTCCAAAATTATTTTTCTTGGAATGGTTGTTGCTCTAAACAATTCCATTTTTATTCTGTCAATGAACTTAGGGTTCGATAAAGTTTGCACAGACCTTAAAGTAAGAAAAAATGACATCTTCAACTCTTGATTGGTCGGAACTAGTGACGGATGCATAATCTAACATAAATCATTACATATATTAGAATGATGATTAGATCATTCAAAAAAATTATTAATTAAAATAAAAATTTAATTATAATTATACTTACTGCATCCTTCGGAGGGTTGAAGAGATTAAGAAATTTTGAACTTTTATCAATTTTGGACGACAACCATCTCAAGATTCTTGGATAGAAAACTTCTTCCTGGTAGTTCACTTGTTGTATTAAATAAGGAATGGCTTTAAACCCCCAGGCATATAAAATAATGCCAATAAATCAAAACCATTATTGAGTTAAAAAATAAATGATATCATAATAAAAGAAAGAAACATTTACCATGAAAGCCCATGGAAAGCCATATAAGTTGACTTTCTTTGACTCTAACGGAGTCAACAAATATTTGACAGTCATTTTGAAGCTTTCATAACCCCAAGGATAGTTGTTAAATCCCTCAAGATCCTCAAAGAGCTTTATTAAAATGATGCTTATGTTGTTGTTAACGTCTCTCGCCCAAAGAATATTATGTACAAATCAAACCAAGCATAATGACTACTTGTTCCTCTTTGAAAGTCCTTTACCTTTCAACGCTTCTATTAAATTTTTGTTTTTAAAGCTTGGACCAATAATGGACACCAGGTCATCACGATCACACGACTTTTCTTTGCCTTTTTTGGGTGTACGGGGTGCTTTTTTGGATTAGAATAGGTATAGCTTGAGGAGGAGGATAACATTTTAGTCCACTTACTATGGCAAACTCCTTCCAACCAAAACAAATAGGCATGCCACAGTAATTTATCCATACCTCATCCATCTTATATTTGTTGTCATACATAAACCTATGCTTGAGAAGTTCATATACCATTTTCATTTGGAAACGAGCATTGTTGTCCTCCGACAAATTAAGATATTTACCAAAGCAGCTGTCCCTGAAATAAGCATCCAATTTTTATTTTCGAAGTATTTTTCTGAAGGTATCAAAATATTTTCCCATGGCTAACTTAACGACGAAATCACCCATTAAATCTATGGCACCATTGCATTGCATTCTCATAGGATAACGATCAATGCTGAAGGTTTTGACCAACTCTTTGGTGGAAGGGCTATTAGCATTTGGATCATCTCTTTTGGAATATTCCTTATCCCCGTGTTCATCATATTCTGCTCCTGATTAAGATAATGCTACTAAAGTAAGCTCATAGAGTGGTGGATGTAGCCTAGCTGCTTCACTTATTCCTTTACTTGGACTTGATTTGGTTTCGGTACTTTTGGGAGCCATATTATCTAAAATTAACAAGAACATAAAAAACTATATTATAGTTGATTAATGCTTCATTAAAAAAGAATAACAGTAAATCTAACAAGCAAAATAGTAAAATAATAGTTCCAATAGCTCACTGATCCATTGCACCAGGTAGTATATCTGTTACGGCATATAACTAACCTATTGCAACGGATGAATAATCAATTGCAATAATATAAAATGTATCACGCATCTTTTAAGATAGATGAATGGTCTGTGCAATAGATCACACATTGTTGCAATATATGAATGATCTCTTAGAATAGTTAAATAGCCTGTTGCAACGGATAAGTAATTTGTTACAATAATATAAAATATATCACTCATTTGTTGAGAAAAATGAATGGTCTGTACAGCAGATTACACATCTGTTGCAACATCATCTATTGCAACATATAAGTGATCCATTAGAATAGTTAAATAACTTGTACCAACAGCTGAGTAATCTATTGCGACAATACAAAATATATCACTCATCTACTGAGAAGGATAAATGGACTGTGCAATAGATCACACATCTCTTGTAACATATGAGTGATTTGTCAAAACAGTTAACTAACCTGCAGTAATGGCTGAGTAATATATTGAGATAATACAAAATATATCACTTATCTATTGAGAAAGATGAATGATCTGTAAAATAGGTCGCACATCTGTTGCAACACATGAATGATCTGTAGGAACAATTATCAATGGTCAATATTATATAGATTTTTTCCAATAGAAGGATCGTCTATCATGGCAGATAAATGATTAGTTAGAAAAATCAAGTCTTGGACATGTACTGTTGGAAGAGTTGATAGGTTTTATCTAACAGAAGGTTCATTTATTGCATCAGATCTTTAATCTGGTGGTTCCCCCATTTCATTAGATGGTTAATCTGTTGCATCAAATTTTTATTTCGATGGTTCCTCTGTTGCATCCAATAGTAAATTTTTTGCAACAGATGATTAAACTATTGCAACATATAGTTAATCTGTTGCATCAGATAGTTAAACTGTTGCATCAAATTTTTTTCTGATGGTTCCTCTATTGCATTAGATGATTAATCTGTTGCATTAGAATTTTAATCTAATGATTTCTCTGTTGCATCAAATGATTGATTTATTGCACCATCTAATAAATTTGTTGCATCAGATGGTTAATATGTTGCACCAGATGGTTTCTCTGTTAATATGCTCCGAACTATCCTGAGCTAATCCTAGTTGCTTTCTACTAAGTTCGAGTCTTGAAATATGGGAAATATGAATATGAAAACATAATAAATGTTGAAATCTTATCTGAAACATACTAATCTCTCAAGTCTTGCTAAATAATGCTAAAAAATCTAAATACTAAATCCAAAGTCTAAAACTGAATCTAGTAGTTCGACAAGCCTCTATTGGGGAGAAAGTTTGATGATCTAGGGTTTTCTTGAGAGTATTTTGGTGAGCAGTGAATGTCATATGCTTAGGATGGGTTAAATCATCTGTTATTCACGACTTTGGTCTTGGGAAAAGACCATCTGAATATCTGAGCTTTCTAAAGGAACTATAATAGTGGAGTCACCGATGTACTTCTTAAGCATTGAGACGTGGAATACAGAGTGAATGGCTGACAAGTCTGCAGGCATATTAAGCTCATAATCTACTCTCCCAACGTGACTCAGAATACTATAAGGGCCAACATACCGGGGACTAAGCTTCCCCTTTTTGTCAAATCTAGTGCTGGAATGAATAAATCTATTTTGTTCTTGTTCATTCTCTTCCCCTGTTTTGTGCAGAAAAGTTGTTAATTTTCATTTGCTAGTTCGTACGGGACCAAGTACTTTATTATACTATATAAGACTATAAAGCTAGGATTAGGAGCCATAATTGCCCTTTTTCCAATGTTACTATAATTCCTATTCCTAACCTTTCATTCCATCTTTTAGC
This sequence comes from Capsicum baccatum var. pendulum, assembly GCA_030864225.1. Taxonomy (NCBI): domain Eukaryota; kingdom Viridiplantae; phylum Streptophyta; class Magnoliopsida; order Solanales; family Solanaceae; genus Capsicum; species Capsicum baccatum. Next base: position 222,480,287 of record CM061556.1, read on the forward strand.
CTATCTACATTCCAGGAAATTCATACGCTCCGCGGATACCCCTTTCATGGGTGAAATTTTTAAATACACAAAATCACCAACCTCAACCTCGAGGTCCCTTCTTCTCACGTCTGTATATGATTTATGACGACTTTGGGCTATTTTCAATCTTTCTCTAATCAACTTAACTTTTTCCATATCTTCAAACACTTTATCGGACCCAAGCAAAGCAGCCTCACCCACTTCAAACTAACCTATGGGCGATCTATATCTCCTCCCATAAAGAGCCTCAAATGGGGCCATATGAATGCTATAATAGTAACCGTTATTATAAGCGAACTCAATCAATGGCAAATGCTCATCCTAACTACCTTTGAAATCAAGAACACATACCCTCAACATATCTTCTAGAGTTTGGATAGTCCTCTCTGCTTGACCATCTATCTGAGGGTAGAAAGCTAAACTAATGTGGACTTAGGTACCAAGACCCTTCTGAAAAGCTCTCCAAAACTGGGACATAAACTGAGTACCCCTATCTGAAATGATAGACAAGGAAACTCCATGCAGCCTGACTAAATCTCGGATATAAAACTTAGCATAATCCTCAACTGTATAAGACGTGTGAACTTGCAAGAAATGAGTTGACTTAGTCAATATGTCTATAATAACCCAAATTAAGTCATGATGACGACGCGAATAGGGTAAACCAATCACAAAATCCATATTCACCTTTTCCCACTTCCAAGTGGGGATACCAAACTCTTGCAACATACCACCAGGTCTTTGGTGTTCTACCTAAACCTGTAGACAAATTGCACACCTTTCTATAAACTCTACTATATTTTTCTTTATATCACTTCACTATTAGATTTCCTGCAAATCACAGTACATCTTGGTGGCTCTTAGATGAATAAGACAACGCGCACCATGCGCTTCTGCCATAATACGTTGTCTCAAGTCATCAACACATGGCACACACAATCTATTTTGGGGTTTCAACACGCCATCTCCCCCTTGGGAGAAAACCTCTACATTTTGGTCGTTAACCAACTCCTTTAGTTTGACAAAACTAGAATCCATATCTTACTTCTCCTTCACTTCCGAAACTAGGGAAGATTTGGAACTACTCTGAACTCAAACATTCCCTTCAGCTGAGTCAACCAACCTAACACCCAATCTAGCTAATCGATGAACTTCTCAGGCTAACTCTTTCTTATCATTCTCCATATGAGCAACACTGCCCATAGACAATCTACTAAGGGCGTCTGCCACTATATTGGCCTTGCCCGGAAGATACAATACACTCATATCATAATCTTTCAACAATTTTAACTATTTTCTCTGACAAGCTCCCTCTGGGTAAACACATACTGCAATCTTTTATGGACCGTGAACACATAAACATGCACACCATACGGATAGTGCCTCCAGATTTTTAAAGCAAACACCACAGCAGCAAACTCGAGATCATGGGTTGGGTAATTCTTTTCGTGAGGCTTCAACTATCTATAGGCATTGGTTATAACCTTACCTCTATGTATTAACACACAACTCAAACCAACTCTAGAGGCATCACAACATACCACAAAACCGTTTGTACCATCGGGTAATGCTAGAACTGGGTCTGAAGTAAGTCGAGTGTTCAACTCCTTAAAACTCTTCTCGCGGAATCTGACTGCTAGAACTTAAATCTTTTTGGGTCAATCTAGACATAGGAGACGCAATATATGAGAAACCTTCAACAAAATGGCGGTAATAACCATATAGACCCAAGTAACTCCTAATATCTGACGGAGAGATAGGTCTAGGCCAATTTTTTATTGCTTCTTTGTCATTTAGGGATCAACTCTACTACCATCGGCAAAAACAATATGACCAAGAAAGGCTACTGATCTTAGCCAAAATTTATACTTGCTAAATTTGGCAAGCAATTGATGATCTCTAAGAGTTTACAAGATAATTCTAAGATGATCTACATGGTCATCCTCACTACGAAAGTACACAGGGATATCATCTATGAATACTATGACAAACATGTCTAGATACTGTTTGAACACTCGGTTTATGAGGTCCATGAAAGCTGTAGGTGCATTGGTTAGCCCGAAAGACATGACTAGAAACTTGAAATGACGATAATGGGTCCTAAAAGCTATCTTTGGAATATCACATTCCCTTACCTTAGTTGATGATAGCCGGATCTAAGGTCTATCTTTAAGAAATAACTTGCACCTTGTAATTGATCAAACAAGTGATCAGTTCTAAGAAGTATTTATTCTTGACTGTGACCTTATTTAGTTGATGATAGTCAATGCACATTCGCAAAGAACTATCTTTATTTTGCACGAATAGGACAGGAGTGCCCCATGGAGAAATACTAGGCCTTATGAAACCTTTATCTAAAAGATCTTTGAGTTGCTCTTTCAACTCCTTAAGATCTGTGGGAGCCATACGATAAGGAGGGATAAAAATAGGTTGAGTATCTGGGAGAAGGTCAATATCAGATTTTATCTCTCTATCGGGAGGTACCCCTTGGAGATCTTCTGAAAAAACATCAGGAAACTCATTAACTACTCTGACTAACTAAATTATTAAAGTCTCAGACTTTGTGTCTTTGACTCAAACTAGGCGATAAATTCAACCTTTGGATATCAACTTTCTGTCAGTAAGGTAAGATATGAAATGACTTTTGGGAGACACCGAATTACCTGACCACTCAAAGACTGGCTCATCTGGGAACTAAAATTTCACCACTCGGGTGCGACAATCTATAAAAGCATAATAGGAATGGAGCCAATCCATACCAAGAATAAGATCAAAATCAACCATATCTAACTCTATTAAGTCTGCTAATATGACTTTATGAAGGACAGTGATAGGACATTTTTTTATAGATTTGCTTAGCAACAACTGACTCACCTACTGGAGTAGAAACTAAGTAAGGCTCAGGTATCTTTTCAGAACTTATTTCAAAATTCACAGCAACTAATAGGGTCACATAAGAGAAACTAGACCCAGGGTATAACAACACATAAACATCAAGATGAAAGACACAAAGCATACCAGTAACAATACTTGGCGAATCTTCCTGCTCCTAGTAGGATGGTAAAGCATAAAACTAATTTTGGTGTTGACCACCACTGATACTGGATGATATGCCCTGAGGAGGGGATAGGCGACTTAGAGGAGCTAGTGCACTATTAGCCTAAGTCTGAGGACGAACATATCTGTTTCCCTATCTAGCATGCGAGCACTCTTTGATTCCGTAACCCATCTAGCCACAACCATAACAACCTTTTTGACCCCATAAATATTAACCCACATGATTTCTGCCATACTTAGCACATAAGGGATGATAGGGTTTCTCACTCACACTATTTTGAGATCTAGATATAGAAGACTTACCCGACTGCTCCTGCCTACTTTCTGAGTATGAAAGCACTGGATGAAGAAGGTGTTGGCATAGATAATCGATTCTAAAACTGTTAATTATTTCCTCTCCAGACCTATTTTGACCATAATTAAACTGCCCTGTTCTAGCCTTCTTATTTACTCTTTCTCTTTACTTCAACTTCTCTGTCTCAATATACTGAGCATCCATCATCAACCTAGCAAGATCCATGTCTCCAATGAGCATAGAAGTCCTACACTCCTTAACTACCAACCCAGACACATCGGTCATAAACTTACTTATGCTTGACCTAGAGTCAGCCATCTGATGAGGGGCATACGTTGACAACTAGTTGAACTTAAGGCAATACTTTTTCACTATCATTGAGCCTTACCTCAGGTTCATGAACTTTTCTATCTTAGCTTCTCTCATCTCACGTGGGAAAAACTTGTCTAAGAACGCATTCTGAAATATCTTCCTAGTTATGAGAGCTGCATTATCCTCTCTACTTTTCTTCCACATCACTACCCAATCATACGCAACATCTTTCAGCCTATAGGATGCTAATTCTACACTCTCTTCTTCAGACATATGCATAATTTGAGTGATCTTCTTTACCTCATCTAGATAAAATTGAGGGTCCTTGTCTGCCTTTGACCTAAAGAACTCTAGTGGGTTTATTCTCATACAATATCAAATTCTGGATGTGGCTAAGTCCCCATTTTGTTGGGGTGGAACTACAGCCTAACGGTTGCCCTGAACATTAGCTGTCACAGCTTGGGCTAGCGCCTAAAAGGCAGCCCAAAACTCTGTATGTGACACATTCTCATTCAAAGGATCTACGGGATGAGGTAGCTGGTTATCATTTCTGCATGCGTTAACTCGACGAGAAAGAATTTTTTGTCATGTGAAAGCATGAGTTAAAAGCAGATAGCGACACTGAATATACGATAGATTATGAAAGAAGAGATAATTTCCTAAAATTCTCCATAGCCTCTTGCTCATAGATGTGGTGTGCTTTATACCGATGATTAAGACTCTATGTAATGCGGCTTGTCTAACTCTCTAGGACTCTCCAAACTTCAGGCTCTGATACCAAGTTTGTAACGCCCCAAAATTTGAGTTCCCGGGATGCCACACGGTGCTCTAAACTACAAGTAGTCCTGAGCTAACCCTGCCTGCGTTCTACTAAGTTTGGGTCTCAAAATAAGGGAAATATGAATATGAAAACATAATAAATGCAAAAATCTTATCTGAAACATACTAATCTCATAAGTCTTGGTAAAACAATACTGAAAAATCTAATACTGAATCCAAAGTCTAAAACTGAATCTAGTAGTCCGACCAGCCTCTACTGACTGAGTCTAGAGTGTAACTGCGATAGGCCCCGGTTGACTCAAACTGTCTGAAATGAATAATGAAACATATACTAATAAACTAGAAATCTGAATAGCTAAGTCCATGAACTATGAGGACTCACCAAATGTATGGATGTAGATGAGATACTCAAAAATTACTCACGCTGCTGAGACCGAGCACCTGATCCTACATTATGAGAAAATGTAGCACATAAACGTAGATGTAGATCAGTACTTTGATGATGTACTGAGTATATGGGGGTGAATGCAATAAGTAAACAATGTCATAACAATTTATAAAATCATGCATGCTAAATGTAAATGACTCACATAGGCTTGAGTAATCTGAAATCTGAAGCTCATAAATCATGAATAGTAAAGCATATAATATAAATCTTGTTAGCCATTACACTTAGTTCTAAAATATGTATTCTATTCTGTCTCAAATCATATAGGCTAGGTGAAAAAAGGTTCACCATTTTATATTTGAAACTAAAAGTTGTAATTCTGTAATCTGAAATCTTAAGTAAAATAATATCTAAGTAAGTTTGTGAGCCTTTACACTTAGTTTTTCTAAAAGCTTTTCTATTAATCATTTCTGTTAGCTAGTAGGGAGGTTCTCTTAACCGGCATAAACCATGTGATCATTTATGGAGTCCAACGTTTTTGTCCCCCTAAGGAGGAATCCTCACGTTGGGGAGAGGAGTCATACTCTTGCCAGGGAGTATAACCTATCTAAGTGATCATATATCTGTCATCCACGTAGAAATGGAAAAAATCTAAATTCTATGTTGGCACATAGTTTTGCGGTATAAAATCGTAGTAACGTACCCATCTCGGTGCTAAATACTACTCCCATTAAATATGTATGCTCATTCTGAAGAAAATCCACTTTAAAATAGTCTAATGGTTTGTAATAAAAACCAACTGTATATATGTAAAGCTAAATCTGTAATCTGAATCTATAAAGTGGATTTCATATCTATTCTGAGATCAAAAGGTCAAATCTATATAAATAATCTAAAAAGAATCTTGACATAAGGTGTTCATAGCACAACAGTTCTTAAAATAGCAATCTTAAATTAGGGCTTAATGACTAATGTATCAATCTCAGGTTAAAATATCAAAATATTCATGCTTGATAATGTAAACATTGATAATTCAACTTATAAATCATTGGAAATCTCATAAGCTTGTAAATAACATTAATAGGTATAAACCCTAACTTTAATTTCATGGGAAATCATATAAAATTTAGTAAATTCATAATTAAAATAAGTTTTGGACACAAGGATGAAAGGAGTATCCTTGTTCATAACCCCACATACCTCAATTGATGAACTAGATGCTAAAACTTGAATCTTGGATCTCTATTGATTCTTTGGAGATGAATTCTTAGAGTTTTTAAATTGGAGATTCTAAATCTTGAATTTCCTTTGAACTTCTTAGGGAGAAAGTTTGATGATCTAGGATTTTCTTGAGAGTATTTTGGTGAAAAGTGAATTTAATATGCTCGGGATGGGTTAAATCATCTGTTATTCATGACTTAGGGCTTGGGAAAAAAACAAAGGGACCCCTTTAAATTTTTACTCAGAACTGAGAAAATTTCTGAATTTGGCCCATGGCGTGATGCGCCATGATCGCGATGACCTACTAAAAACTGCCAACTGGGACTCAGAAAGACACCGCGATATGGATCCATCGTGATGCTATGCTAGATTGCCATTTGGGCCATCACCGCGATGCGCCACCATTATGGTGAGCCACTGAAAATGGACAAACGGGAAAAAGGGCTTCTCCGTGATGCGGGAAAATCACGAAGTTTCACTTGATCTTGACGAATGGGAAATGTGACCTCCCTGCAATGCGCCAATATCGCGAAGTCCCCCTGAAATTTTACAATTTTCATTCAAACCGTCTCGGCGATGCGCTAAGGACCCAAATCACGGTGTTTTACGACTGAAGTTTAAAATAGCCCTAACTTCTCACTCGATCATCGGATTTAGGCGAATTTTACATCATTGGAAAGCTTATTAAATTTTTCACACAATGAAAGGTCTACATCAGGAAAATTTCACACGAAATAATTATTCTTCATTTTGGAAGCTATCCCTTAACATTCTAGGGAGAATTTTAACTAGAAAAGGTACAGGGTATTACAAAAACAATAGCACGATTTTGTTCAATGGAAAAACAACAATATTACCATTTTTACCTAGAACAAGAATAGAATAAATCAACCCAAATCGTTATTTTATTTGTCTAAACACAAACAACGAAAAACAAACTTCAAAAAAATGCAACAAACAATAAAAAATCATAATTCACTTCAAAAAATGAAGGGAAGAAATACCAGAAATTAGGATTTTATTCAGACTGCATTTCAAATTAAAGCAACAAATATTGAAATTATTAATCAATACTCTAAGAGAAGTTGGCTCAAGTTTCTAGTTTTCTTCAAAACTAAAAAGACCATAAATTTTTACCTGTGAAAGAAAAAATGGAACACTGAAGAATTCAAAGCTGTTGTGATCGGAGAGCAAGACTGTCACGTCGATTGAAGGTTGAAGTCAAAAAAAAACTCGAATCCCACCTATTTGTCGTTTGAGGTTGACGTCGTCGAGGATTGAAAGAAGAAATTTGTAGAACTGTTGGTTGAGAGAGAGGAGAGAGAAGTTGTAGAGAGAGAGGAGAGAGAGGAGAGAGACTGTTTGATTTAGATTGAAGAGGGGTGTGAGTTGGGTTGGGTTGATTTGTATTTTGAAAAGATTAGAAAGTTTTGAAAATATTAATCAAGTCCACAATTAACTTAATCAAGTTTCCTAATGATGTTTGACCCTTTAAGTTGGTCAATGTCACCAATCCGTCATTCAAGACTTAAAAGATACCTTTCCTTCAATTTGACTATAGTTATTTTTAGTTCAACCTATGAAAACAAACCCTAATCTTTCATCTTTTTTCACATATATTTCACATGTTTCGACATATCATAAAAGAATATGTTTATATATTGAAGTTCACAATGGGTGTTAATATATTAATTAGTATGATTATATATGTTTTAGAATTTTTTAAATGATATTTAAATTATTTGAGCTAGAAGACGGTGAATGTATTCACACCCATTTATCAAAAATTGTTGTTCCACCCTTGATCTTCCTCTTTCGATCTCTTTTTACTTTGCTAATTGTCTTATTTATTTATCTCTAGTATATACTATTTCATGTTTGTTTGTATAACTAGTCTAGTCGCACTTGTCACGCACATATAACTTTTGATTATTTAAAATTAGATGATTTTGTCTATTGCAAAGATTTTTAATGAAGTTCAAAAAGTTCAAATCACTTCTCAAATATCCTTCACACTTTAATAAAATAATATAAACATAACATATATTTTATTGTAAGCACATATATATTTTATCATCCGAAGTTTCAATTGGTTAATGGATCGTCACTTTTACGTATGTCATGCAGTACCTCTTTTTTCTTGTTGTTAGAGCTTAAGAGAGATGCATCGATTTGAATCATAATTATAGTATAATTATCTCTTTATTTTTTCTATATTTAAAATTTTTTCTTATTCTTAAAGTTAAATCTTTAGAAAATCTTTGATTACTTAATTAAAAATTTTAAAAATTTGGTAGTTCTTATATTTTTCTTATTCTAGCGCTTTCATATTTATTTTTAAATATTTAAATCTTCTAAAAATCAGTTAAAGTTGATTTAGAATTCTTAAACTAATGAAAAAGATATTAATTATCATTAATTTTGATGATTTCTAATAAGAAAATGTTAAACAATATTTCTAAGGCCCTTCACAATTTTAATATAGTATAGATATAGGCGTAGATATAGATAGATATAGATTTATTACTTATTGAAGTCCAATTATGTTATTACTTAATCAATAAGGACTAACTTGAAAATTTTATTAAATATTTTTAAAAATTAAAATAAATATAATTTTAACTAAGTATCACAAATAATTTAAATGTCAATCATAAAGCATGTTATCATATTGAACATAAATCAATCTTAAATCTGACAATTACTTAGAATATATAGATGACAATGAAAATTATAAAAACAGTGTTAAGAAATTCTCAGAAACAAAAATAATCAATTTGTAAGTGTGAGTTCTTTCAACATGACAATAATAGCCTTTTCTTTGCCTTTCTTTTTAAAAATTAATTTTTCTTCTTCTGTCCGTAGTTCATGGAGTAAGAGGATGAAGAAGAAGTAAGAACTTTAGGCCCAACGCAAATAATAACATACATATCATCAATTGAATATTACATACAATTCCTACGAATTATAATTAGAAACATAACCTTTGATTTTTACGACATATAACAATTGATCATCATCATCATCTAGTCCACTTCATTCCTTCTCAACATCAAATGATTCTTCTCTTTTTTTTCGATTAAAAGTTTCAGGTAAAAGGATAAAACACATAAAATATGAGAACCAATTGCTAATTTTAACTCATTCAACTTGCAGAATTATAGCAACTGACAGAAACAAATCATTCTATCATTATCAACTAAAAGAAAGATAAAAATAGATCGCGTTTGATGCAAAAGGAAGAAAAATAAGTTGAATCAAAATCAAATAAAAAAGCAAACGAAGAAGCAAAAAATGCATATTATATTATTGAAATCTAATTTGTGTTCACAAAAAGTCACTTAAATAGAATTATATAAGGTAGTTTTTTAACTGATTTAGAAGTGTACTAAATATTAAGAGTTTTGCTTCTTTTAACTAAGTAAATAATTATGCAAGGTGGTATTTTAATTAATTTAAAAGTATAAAATAGTATCCCTCTTACATATTTTAAAAAGGGAAAGATTACATATATTTTTTAAAAAAATAAAAAACACTTGACTTTTTTGAATTTTTTTTTTTTGTTTTTTTGCCACTATGTTCATAAATATAATTTTTGGTAAATTTCTTAAAGAGAAACTTGAACGACGTCATATTGTTACCTAGAAACTATTAAGTTCTAGTAGAAATAGGATTAAGTAATTATAAATAGGAGTCTTCTCATATATTTAAGAATTTTATTTATTTATTTTTCATATATTTGTTATAATTAATATTCAATAGTATAATATAATAATATTATAATTGAAGAAAATTAGTGAATATATGATATTGTGTATTACAAAGAGTTTTAATGGAGGCAAAAAGTCCAAATCATTTTTATAAAGGTTTTCACACTTTTAATATATTATAGATAAAGATTATAAATTATAGATCATAGATTTAGATTATAGATATAGATCTAGATATAAATATAAATTATAGATATAAGACGACCAAGTATAAATTAACAAACCACCTTTTCCCAAAAAAAAAATATATATATACATTAATTAACATATAAAATTACGTGATTAGAAGAAAGTTCTTATCATGTTTATATGGTTTTACCTCAATTCACGTATTTGTGATTATTAGTTTAAATAGCCATAAAATTTAGATCTTGTCCATGAATATAGAGTAGATCAGCAAGATTTACCATACAGTTATAACAATCATTTACCAAGTAAAATAAAATAAATCGCTTTCTTCATAATTGGAAGAATTCAATTCATATGACAAACTGACAAGTGAAGAAGTCAAGGTGGGGTGAAGACACAAGAAAAGTCGTACTCCCTCGGGTTTTTCTTACTTGTCCTATTTTACTTTTTCACAGTCAAATAATATGAATTTTGATCATATATTAAAGATATATTATTAGTTATATTAATATGGAAAAAATTATAGTTTTTAATATTTTTATATGATTTTTAAATATTTTAATTTTAATTTTAAAATATTAATTTAATTTAATTTTAAAGATTAATCAATTTGCATCTCAAAAAATAAAATATGATAATTATATTGAAAGAGAAAAAGTACGTGAAAAAAATTCTAAAAATTACCTATATATACAAGTTAAAGTTACATAATTACATTAAATTCCAAATTGATAAAGTATTTACACAAATTCCAAAATAATTACAAAAATCTCCTTATTTGGTAATTTCTCTCTCCTTAATATTATACATCCAAAAAACGTCTTTTCCTCCCTCTTTTTCTCTTCCATTACAAATCAGTTTATCCTCCATTATTCAATTTTTTTTTCACGCCTAAAATCAAGCAATCATACTTAGCCTTTGTTTGGATGGTGGTTTGTCATGGTTTCATAATATATAGTACAGTATAGTATGGTACAGTACAGTATGATACAATACAATGTTTGGATGGACTGTATCGTTTACTATGATTTAATAACAGTTTTTTTGTTTGATTTGATAGTATGATATTGTATCGTAATATGTAAATTTACTAAAATGTCCCTAATTGAATTATTAGGTACGTAGGCAGCATTTGGTTATTTGCTTTCAAGTTTTCTATGTATTAGCAGTCAATAAATTATTAACAACTATTGCGCCAAGCAGAAGCACAAACTAACAGTAACATCGCTTCTAACTTTGTCTACAAGTGGTATTAACGACAACTTTTCACAACCATTCAGATTCAACTTTTTCCCTATAAAAAGCATGCAGCTTTGCTGCATTATTCCAACAAGAACAAAATCAAAGATCATATTGAAAACCAATTAGAACATAGCAATCAAGGCTTCATTTTTTCTGTATTATGTCCTAATATTGTTGCTTTTAGCATTAGCAACAAGGTTTGAAGCAGGGGGAATTGCTATCTATTGAGGATAAAATGGCAAAGAAGGGACACTAGCCGACACTTGTGCTACAGGGAACTATGACTTCATGAACATAACATTTCTCTCAACATTTGGCAGTGGTCGAAATGCGATGTTCAACCTAGCAGGCAATTGTGATCCATACACTCCAAATGAATGTGTTAACATGAGTTCTGACGTAAAATCTTGTCAATCCAAAGGAATCAAAGATATGTTATCGATCGGAGGAGGAATAAGAGCATCTAGAGGAGAACGAAAAATAACAGAGGAGTTGTATGTAAAAATTATAAGATATTAGGGTTGTAAGTAATATGGGGTAAAGAGTAAAATAGGATTAGAAAATATTATATGAGGGCATAGTTGAAAAAATAAATAAGAAAACCACGGAAAACCACCAAATGTGTGATTCTAAAAATTGGACAATTTCATGGTTCCTAAACCATGAAAGATTATCATACCATACCATGCCTTTTAGAAAACAATCAAAACAAATATGGTTGGCTTTGTAACCATTCAATACCATACCACAGAAAACCACCATCCAAACAACTTGTTAGAGTTTACCATTGTAAGTTTTCAAACATTAATTGAACTTATTGATTTCATTCATTAATTTTATTTTATTTTGAACTTCACCAAATCAGAAAATCATGGACTTGTTTGAGAAAACAAAGGCAAAAAATATGGCGACGAATTATCAGAGCTTTGAAAAATCTCAATTGAGTCATCAGCAGTAGCAGCAGAGCACAACGGGGTAGAATAAGTCACGAAAAATGAAGCTTGTAAACAGAGCACAACGACGTTTATTCAAACTATTGAATCAACGAAATCACTTACTCAATCTTCTGTAAGAATCTAAATCCTAATTATTTGATTATTTAATGTTTGTTTATATTATTCTAAATCTGAAAAAGAATGATCTTGCTCCGTTTTATATTTTTTTAACACTCTTTCAAATATTCTATTTTGTAATATCAAATTCTTCCAATATTCTTGGATCTAACTTTATGTTTCAAAGATTCTATTTTATATGTTTCAGTATTTTGTCTAATTTTATGTTTGTTTTTTGTTGAAACAGGCTAGTTTTGTGGTTACAAAGATAACTGCAATTTGTACACCGAGGTTACTCAAAAGAATAAGTGATTTGCTATGATGGGAAAAAATTACTTGTCATCTCGTCCAAAGATGTAGATTTTATACATTACACATTACTTTATTTAACACACTTATGTATAATGTAAGTTTTTGTATATATTGAAGAGGTTGTTTTTATATTTAGTTGAATTATACAATTATAATCGATGAATTTTGTATGAGGTTACATTATAAATTCTGATAAATTTATACATAAATAATGTATAATGTCAATATTTTATATGTATGGTGTAACATTATACATTCTTGAATTTTTTATTTGAAAGTATAAAGTATAATATATCAGGCATTATACATTAGTTATTTTGGAAGACTAATGTATAATATAATTCTAATGATATATATTTTCAATATGTTATACATTAGAAGTTCTTATTACATTAGTTGTGTTTTATGTTGTATTTTATAGTTAAAAAGTTTTATTTTTGTATAATTTTTCATTATACCTTTTGTCAAGCTTATAGGTCATACATGTTTAAAGTGAAAAATTTAGTTGTGTAATATGACATTATACATTACTGCAGTTTATTTTTAAAATGTATAAGTTGCCCTTATACTTATTCTAATGTATAATATAAGCCTGAAGATATATATTTTAATATGTTATACATTAAAAGTCCTTATAAGATGCATTTTATGTTTTATGTGGTATTATACTGTTAGAAAGTCTTATTTTTGTATAAATTTTCATTATACCTTCTGTCAAGATATATAGGTCATCCATGTTTAAGGTAAAAAATTTAGATGTGTACATTATACATTACCGCAGTTTATTTTTTAAATATATAAGTTGCCCTCATACATGTGAAATAGCTGTGTATTTTACTTCAATTTTTTACGAACTTCGTCAATATTCAATTCCATCGCGATCGTAGCAATCAATTTCAAATAGTTAATACTTTTCGAAATAATAATTGCATCACTTTTATATAATTGATAAATGATTTTTAACTCCCAAATTCTGAAATGACACAACAATATGGGGATGTCATATTTTTTTTTCCGAGAATTGAAGAAAGACAAGAACGGGTTTTTTTTTCTTCAAAAACATCATTAAAAATGAGGAAAACTAACAGTGATGTTTAAGAGTTTTTTTTAATTTAAATTTTAGTTATTTTATTTAATCATATAAAATATAATTATGGATAAGTAATGACTTTATTTAAGAGAATGAAAGATTTTATCTGATTACTCTTTCCATGAATGTAGGAGATTATATTTTATCATCTTACCTTAAATATAAGATTAATTATTTTATTATATATTCGAACTATGTATGATGGACAGTCGAATGTATAAATATATTTGTAAAATTTGGGAGAGAGAAACTAGAAGAAATTTTATGTAATTAGTTTCAGGTAGGGAATTTAATATGTTTACACAAAAAAACTAACTCCACAAGTCGTCATAAAGTGGGCCGGTCTCTGAAGTTCGTTGACTTCAAAAGAAAGCCCAAAACAAAGAATCAACACCTCGTCGTCACGAGCAAGTGCCGGGCCTATTAGGGCGGTGAACTTTTTGAATGACTCAATGTCATATTCTCACTCTCTATTTTGACAAAAACAATCAATCAATGACATTCTTGTGATAAAAAATTTCTTTATCCTAGAAAGAACCCACCCCTCCAACCCACCCACCACCACCCCACGCACCACGTATTTTCAACTAGAGTGAAGTTTGAGTACCAAAAAAAAAAAAAACAAATTTACAAAGTAAAAGTCATTTTCCATACATTTGAAATAGTAGTGGTAGATTGAATCTCACACGTAAAAATTCACTCCGAAAGAAATATGCCTACTCTAATGTTTTAATTCAATTCAACACCTATTTAATACTACTTTGTTTTCATGTAAACTACTACTACTATGTAATTTATGAGTTATTAATTGACACCTAATTTGGTTATGAATAAATAACTAATAAAGTTTATGTTATGTGATAAGAAAGTCATGATTCGATTTGAGACAACACTCTCTTGTAGAAATGACTATTATGATTTGACTCTTTCTTAAACCCCTCATATTAACGAGAGTTTAGTACATTAAACTACTTTTTTATTATAAATAAATGAGTAAGGGGTCAAAAAGACACCTAAATTATTCAAGTGTTTTTAGTTTCATACCTAAATTATTGAGAGTATGACTTTCCTACATGTATTGTCACTCAATGATTAACGAAATATACCTAGACGTTGACTAGACCGAATGCTTATCCACAAACGCTTTTAGGCGCATTTGATCATAAAATCTTCGTTCACCTAGCATATATAACGAGTTTATACTTTCAATAATTCTAATATGAAATTTAAAAAACTCAGATACTTGTGTGCTTTTAACTCTTTAAAGTAAAATATTGTAATGACCGATGTACATAGTACTTTCTCGTCTCAAAATGATTGGCACGTATAGATTTTGTACAATTCTTAAGGAAAGTAATTAGGAGTGTGGTTTGATTAATATCATTCTTATTAAATTTTTATTTTTTATTTATTTATGTTTTTTAATTTTAAAATAATTATTACTAAGAACAATTAAAAAAAGTGATTAATTATCTCTTGATATTTTAAATATGTTAGCTTTTTTACATAATTTTTTTTAACAAATATATCAACAATTTTAAAACGAAGCAAACAGTCTTTTATAAGCTCTTTTTCAAATTTTCTTTCAAATGGACCCACTAAAACCCCTAGTATGGTCCCATATTAGACAGCTCATTTTCAAGTGGGGACATTTGATATCCTCTTCAATTTCTTTACTACTTTGTTGTCTCATTTTCAAAAAAATCAAATCCCATCAATTTCTCTTCAAACTTCAAACAAATCTAGAAACTCAACTCCTCTTCAATTCCACCAAAAAAAAATAAATAATAATAATAATAATAATAATAATAATAATAATAATAAACCCCCCTCCCACCCCTCTCCCCCTAGTATTTGGTCTTACTTCCCTAGTCTCAAGTCTAAAGTCTCAACTTCCCCTTTTTATAAGCCGAGTCCATTGCTCTTATTCAAAGACTCTTCTTCTCACTTTAGCCCATTTCTCTCTCCCTTTCTGTTTTCCTTCTTCATACATATATGGCCAAAGGTAGTGGACTCTCTTTTGATCCAGATCCCATCAAACACTTCCTTCCTATTCCTACTGTCCTCAATTCTTTTCTTGAACCCCACCACCACCAACAACAAGAATTTCCACATAACAAGTTTTTATTCAAGATTGAACCTTTGTCATCCTCAATGGAGTCATCAACATTCAAGAACAGGTCACCACCTTCTACTATTCAGTTCCCAGTGAACCTTAACTGCTCTACTACTGTTATTCATCATGATCAC
Organism: Capsicum baccatum var. pendulum; assembly: GCA_030864225.1. Taxonomy (NCBI): domain Eukaryota; kingdom Viridiplantae; phylum Streptophyta; class Magnoliopsida; order Solanales; family Solanaceae; genus Capsicum; species Capsicum baccatum. The sequence goes on from CM061556.1 coordinate 222,496,206, forward strand.
CAAGAAGAAGAAGAAGAACATAATAACAGACCAGTTATTGATGAAATGGACTTCTTTGCTGATAAAAAAAATGGTAATAATTCTGAGGAGGCTGATGTTACAACAACAACCAATAATACTATCAATCACTCTGATAGAAAAGATTCCAACACCCCTCCTCCTGAATTGGATTTTAACATTAATGTAAGCTTACACAAATTGGTACAATCATTTTTACCGAAAAAGTTTTGTTCTTTTTTTTTTTTAAAAAAAAACTAACTTTTGTACTGAATTTTGACCAAATTTTTGTGTAGACTGGTTTGCATCTTCTCACGGCCAATACTTACAGTGATCAGTCCATAGTGGATGATGGTTTATCCCCTAATTCTGAAGATAAAAGAACTAAGAGTGAGGTAAGAATAATTAACATCAACTCACTAGTTATTGTGCTATTCATAATATTCTATTGTTGATTTCTCGTACGATCACTCAACTAATAGTTATTATTTTGGAAAGTCAAAAATGGAATGAAGAAAAAGGGTGACTATGATAATAACTATTAGTTGAGTGACCATATGATAAATCAACGCATATATTATAGAATAATTTAACTCTATTAATTAACATGAATTTTGGATACTCCCTATTTCAGTTAGCAGTTCTTCGGGCTGAATTGGAAAGGATGAACGGCGAAAATCGACGTTTAAGGGACATGTTAAATCAGGTGACAAGCAATTACAGTACCCTGCAGATGCATATGATGACAATGATGCAACAACAACAGCAACAAAATCAAGAAAATGGTCAACGTGATGGGAAAAGTACTCGCGAAGAAGTGAAACAGCAACACCATAGCCATAATAGTCATGGAGGAGGAGGAGGACAAATGGTGCCTAGGCAATTTATGGATCTTGGCTTAGCTGCTGCTGGTGCTACTGGTTCTGAGGCTGAAGAGGCTTCCCAGTCTTCGTCAGAGGGACGAAGTGGCAGGGAAAAATCGCGATCACCAATGAATAACATGGAATCACGTTCCACGTGTGGAATTGGAAGAGAAGATAGTCCTGAAAAAGGGTCACCTGGTTGGGGTCCTAATAAAATTCCAAGACTTGGCAATGCCTCTACTAATAAACCTGCTGATCAAGCTACCGAAGCTACCATGAGAAAGGCTCGAGTCTCGGTCAGGGCTCGATCAGAGGCTCCCATGGTATGTAACTTTGGTGCACTGGACTGCCCTTTTTGTATATTTATTTTGATTTAAGAAATTATTGTGATCGAAACTAATTTATACTTTTTTTGTTGTGTGGTGCAATCAGATCACAGATGGTTGCCAATGGCGAAAGTACGGACAGAAAATGGCGAAGGGAAATCCGTGTCCTCGGGCTTATTACCGGTGCACCATGGCAGCTGGTTGTCCAGTTCGGAAGCAAGTATGTTTTTGTTTGTCCAATAATTTATTTCTGAACTTACTTTTGATTTATCAGAATATATTAGACAATCACAAGGGTCAGAATCTTAGTAAATTTAGTCTCTAATTAACAATCATGTGTTAGTTGTTCACTTCATACCCACACTGATTGACTGATATTCAAAACTAGTTGGTGTTACGTTGCTATTGATCTTTCTTGATGATCAAAAAATACAAAATGTTTTTTTTAATCCAACAATAATTAAGAAAGAATCTTGGTAGGTAATATCTTGCGGAATTCACGTCTGAATTATATATTATAGTAGTATTAAAAGCAATGAAAGTCACCTCCTCAGAGTGAAGTAGGATTCCTCTACCTTTAATCAAAAGTCTCAAATTCGAATCCTGAAATAAAGAATTTTACCTCCCTTGGTGGACCTACTCGAAGTGAGTGCAGATTAGTCGGATTAGTGTGCAACGAATACTAAATGAAAGGAAAGAAGAAAGTCATTTTACATTTTCATTTGGTAGTTTGAGTTGGTGGAAGAGAATCTTTTGACTGAAGTTAATTTTGCTGCATCGTCAGGTTCAAAGATGTGCAGAGGATAGAACAATCTTGATCACAACCTATGAAGGGACACACAACCATCCGTTGCCTCCGGCAGCGATGGCAATGGCCTCAACAACTTCCTCAGCAGCACGAATGTTGCTGTCGGGTTCTATGCCAAGTGCAGATGGGCTAATGAATTCCAATTTCTTCGCTAGAACTCTCCTCCCTTGCTCTTCCAGCATGGCCACAATTTCAGCCTCGGCCCCGTTCCCTACTGTTACATTGGATCTAACTCAATCCCCAAACCCATTGCAATTCCCAAGACCCCCTAACCAATTCCAAGTCCCATTTTCCAATCCACCTCACAATAACATCCTAGCAAATCCAGCTGCACTTTTGCCTCAGATATTTGGCCAGGCTTTGTATAACCAATCCAAATTCTCTGGCCTCCAATTGTCCCAAGATTTGGAGGGACAACAACATCCTTCAACGATGTCATCATCGATTCATCCATCCAACCACAACCCTCTGGCTGACACGGTGAACGCCCTCACCAATGATCCTAATTTCACCGCAGCATTAGCAGCAGCCATCACTTCACTTATTGGAAATCCCGGGCAATCAAATAATGGTACAAATAATACCCCTGCCACCACAACGACCGCGAACAACAATAATGGCAGTGTTACAAGCAATGGCAATAACAGCAACAATGGCAATAATAAAGTGGCTAATTCAGGTTTTCCAGCAAATTGATTGGCAGCTAGCCAATTATGCTGCCGCATGTTTCCTTTCAAGAAAGAATTTTTTTCTTACATTAATTTTTTTGCTTAGTTAGTAATCAGGAAAGCTAGATTACTATACAAGTTGATAAGATTTTTTTTGTGTTTTATAGATGACTTAAAAAAACATATATCTTCCATTCTTTTTGTGGCTTAATAATGTAATTCATGATTTCTTATCAATACAAGAAAAAATGTTGTGTTCCTTCTATATTTTTCGTTGATTGTCTTTTGCTTTAACGTCGGCATGAAGTATACGCAAAACAAAAATACACAATGCAAGTGATAAAAGGCAGGAAATTGAGAAAATATTTATTCCTTTGTAGTTTGTGCGAATGACACATTTTTACAGTTATACCTATTTACAAATGTAAAGAGCTTTTACAAGGGATTATTTAGATTTATACCCGTTTAGTAGACGATATAAATTTATCATATCAAATACGATATAAATCTTATCTAGCCTTATCCCATGAAGCTTGGATTATTTTATCCCATCTTTTTAGTGGGATAAATTAGTCAAAAAATTATAATCCCAGAATTATAATTTCAGGATAATTTAATCCGCGTATCAAACAACCCTTTTACAGATTATTTGAACCTTGAACTTCAAAAAGAAACTTCTTTTTTAAAAACTCCATTCAAATTATGTCACATATATTGAAACTGAATAGTAAAATATTGTTACCCTTTGAATTGCAAAGAGTTGGTGAGTCTTCAAGAACATATTCATATGGGAGTCAAGAAAAGAGTCAATAAAACCGTCTAAAAAACTGTTAGAAATACGTATGAGATTGATCAGAAAGAAGAAACAAAAGAGGGACTAGTGAGAAAGAGATATAGTTACTTGTCTCATTTGGATGCCTTTCTTATGACCCACAAATGACAAATTTCACTAAATTGGGAGATATATATATCTAGACGACAAGTTTTATTTTGATGTTGAATTCATTGTCCATTTCTTTAACGTTCATTCTCGAATTTTTCCTTGTCTATACCTAAAGATGACAAAATCAAGGTTTGACACATCTTTATGGATTCTTTTTTCTTCTTGGCATAAACTTTATACACGCAAGATTGGGATATTTACGCAAATTGACGGTTGAATTTACTATTTATTTTTTGTGATAATAGATCAAAACACCCCTAAATTTATAGTCAAAATTTACTTTAGACCCTAAACTTGTATGACAATTATTTATCCCCCTTAACAACTTTGAACTGAATTTATTTCACCCCTTAGAAACCGAAGTGAGATCGTGTGTTGCTGAGCGCGTCGAAGTCTGTCTTTGCCTTTTATATTTTTTTTGAACGAAAATATTCTTTTAAATTTTCTTAATGGGTATAAATCCCAAATCACCCAACCCAATTTCATCCTCAAAAATCCTAATTTACTTCTCTTTTTCCCCAGTTTCTCAAAATTTGCTTCCTCTCCGAAATTTAAACATAATATTGAGATTGGTTTCTCTTCCATTTCAAATGTAAGTGCTCTTGAAGAACCGTAATCTATTTTTCTAGCACGTAATGAGGTCGGTTAATTTGACTAAACTTTGTATGGAAGAAAGTGATAATGCTTTGTACAAAGAAGTTCGTTGTAATCATGGATTTTTGTTGCATATGAAGACATCTTGGACTTCGAGGAATCCCGGCAGAAGATTTTGGGCATGTCCTTATTATGGGTAGATATCAATTTTTTTGCTTTTACTATTCCGATAGACTTCATTAAAGACTAATTCATTCTTTATTTTTCAGCATTGAAGGGTCCAAGATCTTGCTACTTTTGGTGTTAGAGGGATAGAGAAGATATTGATCCGAGGTCCAAATATGTGATTCCAAAACTAATAGAGAAATTAGGTGAGCTTGAGAATTTAGTTCAGTCTTCTCAATATATTGACAATCATGCATCGATTAATGAAGTTGAAAAAGTTGAGTTGAATAAATTTGTTGAGGAAACTTCTCATGAAGTAGACAAGCCTAAAGAATCCAAAGATGATAATTGTGGTGATATGAAATTGGAGAAGTTGAAAGAAGAGATTGAGAAGATCAAAGAAAGAGAGAAGAAGTGGAGAAGAATTGCTAAATTTGTTGTTCTCCGCTACTAATAGCTATATGCTATTGGCTTGGGATGATACATATAAAGAAAGGTTCAATGAGGTTACCTTAAGGTGGTTGTTCTTGTTAGAAGATATCTAGCTTATTTTGTGATTGGTGCTGCTTCTTTAAGCTTAGTTTGTAATCTACTTTGGTTGGTGACTGTCTCTTGAGCACTTGGTTGTTGTATTTTGTAGTGCAGCTTCTTTTAAGCTTCTTTTGTAATGTATTCAGCTGTTGGTTGTCTTGATATATATGAATAAAAGTAGTTGAATTGATTGTATTATAAGCATTTTTTTTTGTAATAGTGCAACTTCTTTTGTAATGAAGTTAACCACAACTGCTTATAGTCACAACTAGTTAAGAAAGACTGCAAAAACTATCATTAACCACAACTTCTTATAGTCAAATGAGAATTGTGCAGACACAGGATCATAAATGCTTCAAACAGATATTTTTCAACATAATGCAGTCACAGTTGCTCATATTTCAAACAAAAATATATAGCCAAAAGTGCAGTCACATTTACATCTTGCAATTACACATAAAATTAGTGCAGTCACAACTGCATAATTGAAGTCACTAATCAAAATAGAAATTGTCTAAGTGAAAGTCACTGTTATTTCAGTACACAACATCAGTACACAAAAACAAAATCAGACTGCTTCTACTGAAAGGTTGATGAACTTGTTTGTCTTAGATGATTCACTTCAGCAGCATTTGACCTTGTCCTTATCCTTTTCTGTGCTTTCATTACTTTGAGATCTTGTTGTGTCATAACTTTCTTTTCTTTCCATTTCACACCGAATTTGGGTTTGTGATGTCCAAGATGTCTAGTCACTATGGAGGAGTTCATAGGCATTCCAGGCTAAAAAAACAAAGTAGAACAAATTTATTTTAAGACTTTTAAAAGATAGACTTTAAACTAGAGAAATTTCATCAAATTTAACTTACATTGAGAATTTTACAACCACTTTCTGTTCGAAACACTCCCATTCCAACCATCCTAGGTCTTTTAAAAGGTGTCCCTTTACCTCTTCCAACACCAGCAGCAGGTGTAACTCCTCTTCCTCTACCAATACTACCTACAGTAACATCGGCAGCAGGTCCTCTTTCTCTACCAACACCATCTATAGTAGCAGTAGCAGCAACTCTCCTTCATCTACCAATAACAACAACTCTCTTTCCTCTACCAGCAGCAACAACTCTCTTCATCTACCACCATCTATAAACTAGTAGTAAATGACAAGTCAATTGTTACCTTTGTAGACCATTTTGGTCTTCCTCTTTCTCTTTTTGTGCCTACTGCTGTAGAGGAATCTACACTGGATTTTGTTGAACTTGTAGCCAAAGGACAACCCTTCTTATTATGACCCTTGTCATGACATATGCTGCAGCTCATCTCAACACCATGTTTAGACAACTTTCCAGTCTTGTTTTTACTTTGCTCTTTTCTTCTAGATTTTCCAGGTCTGCCTGGCAGTTTTTTTATTATTGGAGGTAAAGCAGAAAGGTTGGTTGATTTTGACCAAATTTGCATATTAGCAACATGATGGATGTAGTAACTATAAGTCTTGAGGTAGGTTTCCTTGGTATACCAATGTGCAACATAATGAATTGGCTCAAATTTCCTATAATGTAGTGTAGCTACGGCATGACAACAAGGTATACCTTTCAACATCCAAGACATACAAGTACAACTTCTATCTCTCAAATTCTATATGAAAGTATTTCCACAGCTATCCTTAACTTTAAAACCAAACTCACCATTCCACTCAAGGGTACACTTCATTGATTTTGTTGTATTTTCTTGCAATACTTTTAGTGCCATTGGATAAATATTAGTTAACCAAGTATCAACAAAATTTCTCAGTTGTCCTATTCTTCTCATCACCTTGACCCTTATTTATTCAAGCATTATGATGATATTCTTGTGTTTGGGCCCCAATATTCATGAATTACAACTTTTAGCCATGTTGTTGTTAACACTGTCACAATAATTATGATACTTGAAGTATACTTTGGACCACCTTTCTATGTTATACCACAAAAGATCTTCACAAATTTTATCACCTAAAAACTCCATATGATCTAAATTTCTTCTCATTTTTTGCTCATATGTGGATTTGGCACACTTTCAAAAATAATTTTTTCTTTCAATACCCTTCCAAACTTTGGACCAGTTAGTTAGAATATGTCTTGCACACATTTTTTGTTCTGCATTTGGCGGCAATTCTGTAATTGTATTGTCAAGAACCTTCAAGAAATAATAAATGTTAGAGATTATAGTTAAAAAATAAAATATAGTTAAAAGAAAAAAATAAAGACAATTAATAACAAATGATTTACCTTCTGCATATCAGTGATAGTAGTCACTTCAGACCCATCTCCCAGCTCAAGGTCATTCTTCACAAGTCTTATAAACCATCTCCAATTGAATATTTTTTCAACTTCAACCACTGCCCCGGCTAATGGTAGCATCTGATTATTCCCATCTTTACAAACAGCCACAAGTAGTTGACCTTTACAAACACCTTTCAAAAAGCAACCATCAAATTCAATACATCTCCTAGCACCAACTTTAAATGCTTTCTTCAAAGCATCAAAGCATATATAAAATGATACAAATTATTTTTTTCCATCTTCAAAGGTTTCTTCGCTAAGCTTCACCACATATGTGCTATCTGGATTGGTCTTTAAAAGCTTATCTTTATAATCCAAAATCCTTTTAAACTCCTTTACATGGTCACCCATGATCTGCTGCAATACAATATTCCTAGCTTTTCTTGCCACTGTCCTCCTAATATATACCTCCAATTCTTTTTTCACCAAGTTTTGAAACTGAAAAACTCTAATACCAGGCTTACATAAAATTCTGTCTCTGTATCTCTCTGCCAAGTACTTTGAATTCACAAGTTTGTTTTTGGTTGTGGCATTACATATGTGGACTGGATTATACTTCTTTACCTGAAAATCTCCAATTCTAGAATCATGACTTCCAAACAACAACCATGGACAACCATCAATATATTTTACTCTTACCCCTTTTGGTTCATTTACGTACTTATCTAATTCTACATGTTCTTGCATAACATATATAGTAATAGCTTTTCTAAATTGTTGAACATTTTCAAAACAAAGACCAAGCTCCCAAACTATTCTTTTACAAGTAGGATCAAAGAAAATTCTCTTATGATTTCTTTTTGTTCTTCTTGCTTTTCTTTCTCTTCTTCCAGATTGTTCTACTTCATCATCTCCATCATTGCCATCATCACTATCTATTTCAAAGCTAACATCTACATCAGAATCAAAATATCGCTCATCTTCGGCTCTTTTTCCCTATAAAGTAGTTTTTTTGTTCGATAAAAGTTCATCATATCCTAAGTCAAATCCTTTTTTATCTAAACTAAACCCTTCAGTTCTAGGCTCCTTTTTTTTTCTTCAGATCTCTTCTTTTTGGCAGTTCTCTTTTCTTCCCTCAAAACTCTAACTTCATCATGAACATCACTACCATATTCATCTTCACTTTCATACAAAAATTCTTCATAATCTGAAATTATAGTATCATCAGATTCACTTACCCAATCAGATGGAATTATTGGCACATCTGATGCAGTAATAAAGCTAGTCCAACCTAAGTTTTGCTCATCATGAGGAGCAGTACAACAATCACTACCCAAAATATGCTCTCCACTAGCAGCAACCCCACCACCATCACTATTGAAGTTCTATTCAACAGTAGCAGCAACACCACTATCACTACTCTTTTCAACAATATTAGCAGAGGGTGCACTACTCAAGTTCTGAACAATAGTTGCAGCAACACCATTATCAAAATTTTCCTCTACACCACCTAACTCCTCACCATTAGAACCAACAGCACCAAATACATTACACTCTCCAACACTAGTAGCAGTAGTACCACTATTTAAATTTTCACTCACAAAAGGCTCTTGAGGTGTTGCAGCCTCTACAAAGCCATCTTCAAACACTAATTTTTCACTTATCTCACAGTATTGACTAGACTCTTTGTCAAAAAAAAGTAAAAGATTCCCCACCCACATAGGAAATATATTTAATAGCAGGTGCTTTACGGACCACATGGGGTTCATCTACTAAATGTGACACATATAGCTGAATAATATCTCCATTTTTAAGTTGAGGTACAATACCCAAAATATCTCTATCACAAGTTACTTTTACTAGGCAATTACGTTTAGGAGGTCTCATATAGACAATGCACGATTCAACATTATAAACAATTTCTTTAACATACCCAACAAACTCATAGTATGAAAACCTGTCAATATCGACACCAAAACAATCTGTAACAATACCTCCATGGTACTTTATACGAGGCTTTTGTTGTAACCTTCCTCCATGATGAAACCTCAATATAATATATGCAAAATTCATAGGTAATCTAAAAAAAAATTAAAAAAAGTACGATCTTTACAACAAAATTAATTTTTACAGCATAGAAAAACCCTAAATCCAAATACAACAACTTAAACAACTTAAACAATTTACTAAAATCCCTAAAACGAACCTGTTAGAACCCTAATCAAGTTGTAGATCATATGATTTTGGGTGAAACGGAGTTAAAAATTAACCTAAATTCACAATTTTTGGTAGCTGAAGTGAGACAAATGCCGTTGAGTGAGGAAATTAGGGGTATTTGTTAGGGTTAGGTCGGGTTTTAATGATTGGGTCAACTTTATTAGGGTTGGGTCGGGTTTTAGTAAGGGATGGGTCGGGTTTTAGTAAATGGATTCATTAAATGACGTGGACGAATAAAAAATGCACGTGTCCAACACTACCTAGTCTTGACTTTGGATAAGATTTAGAGGGGTGAAATAAATTCAGTTCAAAGTTGTTAAGGGGGGTAAATAATTATCATAAAAGTTTAGGGTCTAAATAAGTTTTGGCTACAAGTTTAGAGGTGTTTTGATGTATTATCTCTTATTTTTTAAAATTGATACTCATATATATATATATATATATATATATATATATATATATATATATATATATATACTGATTATTTTTAAATTAAACAAATAACTTAACGATTATTTAGATTCTGTCATAAATATATTGTCATATATAATGAATATCTACTTTAACATATATTGTATGTCTATTTATGGTAAAGTTACAAACTCGAGGGTTAGTTTTTCCCTATAAATAAAGGTTTTCCTTCATTGTTATTGATCCCTCAAGAGAAATAACAATTACTCTATTCTCTCTCTACTCTTCTTCTTTGCTTTATATTTCATAACACGTTATCAGCACGAGACTCTGCCAAAATAAGGTGAGATTATAAATCTAAAGGTAATTTTAAGGTTAGTGATTTCTTATGTTATTTGTCTTTTACTACTAATAATATAATTATTATTGGATTTGAGAAAGTATAATTGGTTTGGAACCATTTATGTTTTAAATTTATTTCTTAAGAACAATATATGTGGGTTCAAGTCTCATTGATTTATGCCTAAGATGCCTTTATGGATAAGACGTTGAGTTTGAATCTCAATGCACCATATGATAATATTATGATGGCTAGGGCAAAATAATGGGTATTTGGTGAAAAGTCATGAAACATCTCCCATTAAATGTGCTACATTCCTTGAATTGAATGTGGTAGTAATAAATCATATGTATGCCTCAATTTGCTTTTGTAGTAATTTGATACGCTTAAGGCATGATTATATTCCATTCCTGGGAATGATAATTTTGATTATTATAAATATAGATCTATACCCTGGGATGAATGTGACTGTATATACACTTGAACGTATTCTTTGTTGTGAAGATATCACAATCCATCTCTAAAAGAGGTAGAATAATTGAAAGATTAAATATCTTCAAGTTACTATGGTAAAAAACATGAATGCGGAAAGTTACCCACGCATGATGAAATCATATGCCATAATAAATTAAGAATTTATTATTTATTGATACAAAATTCATGTCACAGTAAACAAGAAGTTTACTAAAATAAAAGACACATGTCATGGTAAACTTGAAGTTTACTAGTACAAATAAATTCATAAGTTGACATGAACGATTATGACATCTCGAAGATGTGCATATTGAGTATTAAACATATATTGAAGAATTCAAAAATTCTTCATGAACTTTAATGTTGCTTGTTCTCATGATACGTTGGTTGGACCAACTAATTTTGGGATTGAATTCCTTAAAATCTGAAAAGTATAAAAGTTGAATAAGGGCCCATTCACCTATCATGTTATCTATTAAGATGCATCAATAACATGATCACTATATATATTTATTGTCAACCTGTAGTTTGACATTCATAAAATTGCTTATCTCAACAAAATTGAGTCAAGAGCATAATTTTTACATTGTGTAATCAAGACAATTCATTTTGATGATAATGGTTTGACATTGAATGCCTTTGATAAATAGCTAAACCATTGCTAATGAGAACAAAGTTTCATGTGTTGGTCTGAAATATGATATGTTGCATACAATAGAACTTGTATGCATTAGACTAATAAATTATGATTAATTCCCCCTCAAAGTTGGGCTCTGAGTCAGGAACAACACGTTGTCCATCTAATAGTTCTGATGTCCGGTATACGATTAATGAATATACCATAATGCACAAAGATGGATTCCTCAAAGAAGACGTAGGATGTATGTTAGTTTTCCTAACATAAGGGGGAGATTATAAGCAGCTAAGAAATATGTTAGGAATTATCATCAGATCCTCTTCAAGTCAAATGTCGAAAGCATCACATATTAAGCTGCAAGTGCTCCTATTTTGTGTCCCTAAAGGATAAAGTCTATGCATGCGTGAAGCATAGTAGACCAATCGGTTTCAAATGAAATAATCCTTGAAAAGGATAAGGAGCAAATAATCATAATAAGAAGTCAATGTGCTCTTGAAGAGCCTACGACGTAATACTTCATGAAACCTTAGGAGAGGTTCAGGTACCTGAAACTAATGAAGTGATGAGATCTCAAAACGTTATGTCGTATTGTGGACCGAAATGAAATGATATATCATCAATATCTTTGACATAATATTGGCGCAATATTGTGAAAGATTATTAGGATCTGAATTCTATGTTTATTTAAGCATGCTGACGTAGAAATATTTATCAAGTAACATAAAAGGGTGCATCTTGGTAAGTGAAAATTTATTTGATTTGCACTCCACACACTTGAAGATGTTACACATGAAATGTTGATTATTATCACTTGACAAAATATATCTTGCAAATACTATAAGGCTGATATAGCCTTTTCGATTAATTTATTTGCAAAATATAGTTTTGCAAGATTATCACATCTTTGTAGAGTAGAGAGAATGTTTTTAATAAACCCTCCGCTAACTTATAAAAAATATGATTTAATTGATATGCCTCCAAAATTATGATTCAACAGTATGCCATCAATCTCAAAATAATTTTTAATATAATCTCATATGTAGAGTCAACAAACTCTCAGCTAACTTATAAAAATTATGATTTAATAATTATGCCTTCAATCTCAAGAGAATTTTCAATATAATCTCATATGTAGAGTCTATGGAGGATAAAATACATACTTTATCACTATCTTGGAAGGATAGAGAAGTTATTTCGGTATATCTAACATTCATCTAGCATCTGTATTAAGCTGAACAGTTTCTAACATTAGACACGATAGTAATAAACATCATAGAATATCTGAAAGACAAGAACTCGCCCCTTGTTAACACATGTATTCAATTATCTGAAAGTTTTGCATGGAAAAAGTTTGACATGTCCATGTCTGCAATTTATATGTTTAATAACATTAGAAGAAACAATGAATATAATTCGATCATAATAGAACTGATCATAAAAATATAGAACTCAAAAATATTTTCAAAATACATAAAAGAAATTACTAATACAAAATGTCAAAAAATCATAACAAAATTGAACGTCACTTACAAGTCTGTTTATGCTTTGTATATATGTTAGGAGTCTTACCATATATATATATATATATATATATATATATATATATATATATATATATATATATATATATATATATATATATATATATATATATATTTGGCTATATATTTTAGATCTCTTTAGAAGAACTTTTTTCATAATGAAAACTTTTTCATAAATTAAAAAATTGTTATGGAATTTTTCCACTATCCTTTTTATAAAATTACCTATAAACCTTTTTTTTAATCAAAATAATAATTTTAATAATTTAATTTGGGTAAAAATCTATTCTATAATTAAACTTAAAGTAATTTAGGAAAATTTGTATGGAAACACTAATTCCATTCTCAATATATGGACGAGTTATCGTGCATGCCTCTTATGGACTTTCCTTTATTGGAAACTTATACGTAATTATATATGCCATTGTCCAATATAATTGAATATTTTTTATATATGTTAGAAGTCTTACCATATATTATTGTATTGTCATATATTTTATGACTCCTTAATTTCTTAGGCTTAAAAGTCATAAGTCAACATTATAAACATAATTAAATAATAATTGCAAAATAAGTGAAAAGATAATTTGGTCTATTGCAAAGAGTTTTAATGAAGGGCAAAGAGCTCACATCATATATTTCTAAGGGTTTTCACACTTTTAATATATTATAGATTATAGATATAGATATAGATATAGATGTAAATAGATATAGATTATAGATATCGATATAAATTATAATTACTGAAAAAAAGTATCCTATTTTTTGTTAGAAAAAGGTTTTTATTCTTTTTGTAAAATTATAGTCTATATTTAATATCACTAAAATAATAGAAAAATAATGAAAAGACTATTTTGTCTAAAAAGGAGAGAAGGGCTAAAAATTCAAATCACTTTTAATATATTGTATAGATATAGATATAGATTATAGATTAAATATATTTTTATCTTGTCAGCATATAAATTAAATTCTTATTTACATGTGGATTTGTCATTATTTTGATAGAAGTTTTATGCGCAGACAAAAGGCAGATTGCTGATATTCTTTTGTGGACTGAGTGACAACACTATGCACTGAACTACTTTTTTCCATTATAATCGTATGAGAAGATGGTTGCCCTTGAAATTGTGACTTGCTAGTTGAAAAAATAAGAAATCAGCATCTACAATTGTATGCCTTCTTAAGTATTCTACCTAGAGCCATCGACAGCATATTTCATACCGAATTAAATTTCACGAAATACCTGCTATAGTTTATTTTGATTGGCCTGTCATCTCTAGCCACAAGCCATTTCCATATTTTATCGAATAAGATGAGTTATTGGTCCTCTAAATTTCAACCTATTCATGATTAAATCGATTGATTTTGAATCAAATATAATGAATAAATTTTTAAAAAATCACTTCTAGAGAGCAACTACGCCTAATAGCTTAAGCTGTTGTTCCTTCTTAATCACCTTGAAGTCATAAAATGCTACTTATGACATTGTCCAATAGTTATCAATGAGCAAGACTTTGAGGTCAAGTTGGAGTCTACATATTTGTCATTTTCTTCTTGAACATTTCTATTGACCTAGTCTTCTTATCTTGCTAAAAATATAAGGGTGTATGCCTTGGCCTACGTGCTTGGCACTACTTACATTTTTTTTTTTTTTTTTTCATTACTCCCTCCCTGTCAAAAATAATGATGTATTTTGAATTGACATAAATTTTTTTTTAAAAAAAATTTAATCTTATGATCTTAAATTAAAATTGTATTAAAATGTCATTTAATCTTGTAGTCCTAAACATGTCATGTGAAAAATTGAAATTAAAGTATCGTAAAAAAAAGAGATTATTCTTTTTTAAATGAATTAAAAAAAAATTAATTATTTTTTAAAAATGGATTAAAAAAAATAGATCATTTTTTTTTAAATGGAAGAAATATTTCTTTTTCCAATCGTATTACGTTTTTGTCTAAATAATGAAATCAATGGGATTAATGTGATCATATTGAAGAAAAGAAGACTTTAGTGACTCAAGTGGGTCCAAAAGATGATGCAAATACTCTATATTTTTGTTGACAACCTAACAGCTACTCGTAAATAAATTGTGATCACATGTAGGTGTAATTCAATCCGGTTTAATTTGTATTTATATTTCACTTGATATATCTTTTAAAAGATATTATAAAATACTATTTTTTATATTTTAAAAAAGATGACATGTTTTGACTTGATATGAAGTTAAAAAAAAAAAAAATTGTGATCTTAAATTAAAATTATATTAAATAAATAAAAATATTATTATATTTAATGGTGTTAAACATACAACGTGAAAAATTAAAATTAAAATATTATCAAAAAAATTCTTTTTAAAATGGGAGAGTAATAATTTTACTATACCATCTCCAACTATAATTAAGATTATCTAAATATTAAAAAATAAATACTAGTATTTAATACTTCTTCTGTTTATATTTACTTGCTTATATTTGACTTGACAAACCTCTTGAGCAATTAATAAAATGAGACTTCCTCCATAGCAATTTAAATGGTGTAATTTGTCTAAGACACAAAGTTTTAAAAAGAATTGAAAATCATAATGGTTATATTTACTTATATACGCTTATAAAAGTCATTTTTGTGCTACTTTTAGATTGACTTTTCTTTTTAAATGAGACTCATGAGGAGAATAAAAATTTAGTTATATTAAATAATTGTCAACTAAAAAAATATAATATTTTCTGGGATGGATTAAAAAGAAAAATATGTCACATAAATTAATATGAAGGAAATAATTTTGCTATATCATATCTAATTATTATATATTAAAAATAAATTGAAAACATAGTACTTAACAATAATGATAAAATAGATATAAAATAGAGTAATAAATTATTTTTTAATTTTTGAAATTGAACTAGAAAAACTGAACACTTATTTTTGTATAATGCATAAATAAAAGTAAATGAAGGGAATAATGTAATAAGAATAAAAGAGACACAAGATCTCTTGATTTTAAAGTAGATAAGTTAAAAATGTGTACTTTCTCTGTCCGTTTTTATAGTTTACTTGTCATTAATTTTTTAATTGTATCTTAGATTTTACTTGTTATTTTTCACGGAAAAGGTATAAATATATTTCAAACTTTAATAAATGGTATAAATATAATCTCTGTCATACTTTGAGTATAAATATGCCTTTGCCGTTAATGAAAAGGTACAAATATACTTTGAGTATAAATATGCCTTTGCCGTTAATGAAAATGTACAAATATGCCTTCAAACTAAAATAAATGGTATAAATATACCTCCGTCATACTTTGGGTACAAATATATCTTTACCGTTAATGAAAAAATACAGATATACCCCTCTCGTTAACGACTGGACACGGGTCAGCATCGTATTGGTTGACCCTTTTTAATTTATTTTATCTATAAATAATTTAATCTATCCTAAATTATAACTCATACCCGATGCAAATAACTCAACCCGACCTGTGTAATAGAGAAGCTTCAAGAGACATATCACGTGTCTCTATTCATGCGTGTTTCTTTCTTCCACCCTCTCACACTCACACTCTCTCACTAACCCAAAAAATCCTAACAAACACGTTGGTTCGATTCATGTTTCGATCCATCTACCATCTAAAATTGAGCAGAGATTTGTTTAATATTGTGATGTTGTTTAACTTTCTAATGTTAAATTAATATTCTGATGTTGTTTAATGTTTCTCATGAAGGACTGTTGTTTGTTTTTTCTGATTCATGAACGCCGATGAATAAAAAAATATTTCTGATTCATGGTTGTTGTTACCTGATTTAAATTCATTGTTACACCATTGTTCGCCAATTTCAAAGAGTGAACAAGAAGACAACATTTCAAGAACAGAAATATGAGACAAACTTTGCAAAGTTTGGACATTCCTCGGCCAAATCAAAGTCCTCATTGTATCACAAGCCGGATCAAGTTATTTGATCCGGGTATGAATTATAATTTAAGATAGATTAAATTATTCACAGATAAAATAAATTAAAAAGGGCTAACCAATCCGATGCTGAGAAGGGTATATTTGTACCTATTTATTAAAGTTCAGGGGTATATTTATACCTTGTCAAGAAAAAATAATTTCTTTTTTTCTATTTTATCCTTAACATTAATTATTTTTTCTCCAAATTAATTTCAAGACACTTTCTAAACATCATTTAATAGGGGTACTATAATTAAATAGTTATATTATTAATTAATTTTCTTAATGAATGTGTCAAATCAAAATATTGGTAGGGATTTTGTCTTGATATTTTATACAAAAATTAAGTTTTACTTTTTATTGAAAGGAAAATAAAAGTAACCATAATTACTTTTACTTTTCCTAAAAAGAATATAAAATTTTTCATATTTGACTAACCTCTTTCTTAGAGAAAAGGTTTTGGACATCCATAAATAGAAGATTTCTCTTCTTAAGTCATAACACAAATAGTATCCATAATATAGTCATTAAAAAGGCTTGTTTAGGGGAGATCTCTCTCAATAGGTTTTATATTTTTTATTATTAGTTTTTTCATATGTAGGTTGTTTGACCGAATCATATTAATAATATATCTTTTTAATATATTTTAATTTTTTTTCAGAATTATCACCGTCTTGATTTGCAAACTTTAAGCTTTCGCATGAAGCTCTCTTGATTTCAAACCCAACAAATGGTATCAGAGCCAATGGTTCAAAGATATGATGGTTCGATTGAGGATAATTTAAGATCAAAGTTGCAACCAACTACACGATGATGAAAATTTTTGTCCAAAAAAAAAAAAACTACATGTGGAGATGATTGTCAATCATATTTTCAACAATCTTGTTGTAACATCTTTGAAAATAAAGTTTACTTTTAACCCTGTAAAGAGCTTCAATATTTGTAACCCGAAAGTGATCATATATTTTTAAGCCAAAGGTCTTCATTTTTAAGCATGCAAAGCAACAATGATATATGAAGGTTATGTGAAGACGAAGATTATGCATATGAAGAAGCGAGTCAAGTTTTGTCAAGAAAATCAAGTAAAAAAAAAGAGATTTGTTAGGGTTTTCGTCCTGAATTTTTTACCAAAATTAAGTTTTACTTTTTATTGAAAGGAAAATAAGAGTAACCATAATTACTTTAAATTTTCCTAAAAAGAAAATATTAATTTTTTCATATTTGGATAACCTCTTTCTTGGAGAAAAAGTTTTGAACATCTAAAAACAGAAGATTTCTCTTTTCAAGTCATAACACAAATAATATTTACAATGTAGTCATTATCTTTTCATTATTAGTTTTTCATATGTAGGTCGTTTGACTGAATCATATTAATAATATGTCTTATTAGTATATTTTTATTTTTTTCTTCTGAATTATCACCGTCTTAATTTGCAAACTTTAAGCTTCCACATGACGCTCTCTTGATTTCGAATTCAATAAATATGTCAAGTAAAAGTGAACAAAAAAATTATTTTTTTTAAATAAAAATGAGTAAAAATATCAGAGTGGCTACTCGATTGTATTTGATTTTGAGTTTATGTTATTTTTGGGATACAACAGGCGCTTAAGGCTCTCTAAGTTATCCACTTTCCATTTAATGACCGGACGGAGTCGAATTAAACTTGTCAAACGGGCCGAGTTGATCCGGCCCAACCCGGACCAAATTGGCCCACTTAATAAAACCGGTCCGATTTGACCCGGTCCGATCATCCCATGGGCTGTGGAGTACCGATTCCTGGGCCGGTTAAATTTTTTGGTTTGGCCCGGTTAATCGGCTCGGCTCGGATGAGGTTTTTTTTTTTTTAATTTGATATTTGGGCCAAATTAGCTGTTGGCCCAACGACTATCTAGCCTTTTTTAGGTCCAAACGGCTAGTTTGAGCCCATTTATTAAAAAAATATATATTTAAAATATTTTTTTAATCCCCCAGAAAATCTATAAATACCGTATACCTTCAAATCATTTTTCACACAATTTTTCACTCTCTCAAATCTTATTCTCTCTCAAATCTCAATTCTCAAATATTCAATAATATTTAATTTCCTAAAATGCTCACTTTAATTTTTTAATTTTGCGATTACAAAGTACGAGTGGAAGTTTCTAAAGTCGCAACCTTCGGATACTTCCAAAATTTAGTATTGTCGTTTCATCTCTTACGTTTATTTTTTATTTATTGTATTAATTGTTGAATATTTAATGTTATTATATTTGTGTATTTTGAATTTTTTTAGTTTAATTTATACTGTGGATAAATTAAGAAACCTCGCTACTAAAAGTGTTAAAAAATTATTCCAGAAGCGGTAGTGGTAGTAAAAAGCAAATAACTAGCGGTAGAGGTACTTCAAGTAGTAGAAATCCCGTGTGCATTCGCCACCGGTCCTGCTTTTGAGGAAAAAATAGGTGTAGGTGCTCACGATATGGATTATGTAGAATCTCAAAAAAATTACAGTATAGAAGAAGAAAATGAAGTAGATGCGGTTAATTTAGATGAAGATGATAAAAATACTGGCGAGATACTCGCAGTAGGAAATGCTAACATTAGATTTGAATCAGTTAATCTCCCTTCCCTCCTCCCCGTGCCCCAAGAGCTCATAAAACAACTAGTATTGCATGATAATTTTTTGAACGTATATCAGATGCTGAGGTGTAATACAATATTTATCAACAAATATATAAGCATAAAAGCGGAGGCAAGCAAAGGGGTATAGGTACATTAATGAGATATATAGGTGATGCTCATGAAAGAGATTTAAATATTTCACGAGGAGGTGGGGATGTTGGTGGGCCAACGCAAACTAGAATGGACCCAGCAACCGCTCAGGTAACGAAAAAGTATAATAAATTGAGGGACCGGAAAGAAATAGCTAAAATGATAGCTGCCTTTTAGTTTTCCTTCTTCTGATGCCGTTATTCATTATATTCAAGAAATTTATAATCCTATATTTAATGGTATTCCTAGAAGTACTTGTCGGTTTGATATTTTTAGACTTCATTCACAATATTATTTTTATTTATCAATATTGTTAAAAAATATTCAATGTAGATTGTCCCTAACTTCTGATCTTGGTCGTACTGTAAATAGAAATGATTATTTAACCGTTACTTGTTGTCACACCCCTTTTTTGCTCGAGAGCCGAGTCGAAGGGTTTTTCCAATTAAAGTGACGATATTGAATAGGGATTAAATTATTTATAGAGTCGTCACTTGGAATTGAGTTTTGGTGTTCCAAGTCACCTTTTTTTTTTTTTTTGAATCACTAATCAAAAGGAAATGACTCTTATTTGGTCTGCGAAAACAGAAACTGGGTAAGGAATTCTGTTGATCAAGGGGAAGGTGTGAGGCACCCCTCAAATCCCGTGGTTCTAGCACGGTCACTTTTATTGACTTATACTTAACTAAAATTATTTTGATAAATTATGTTAGTAGGCCCTAAATTCGCTCATTTTTTACTATACCGAAGATATCTGTCTACACTTCTTATATTAAATAAATCGGTGAAAGTTAATTAAGAAAAATATTTGTCAAGGTGCATTACTGCATCCTTGAAATTTATCGAGACAAATATATTTAAACGTGCTTACCTAGCATTAAAGCCTAAAGGCATTTGTTCATCTTTTATAGACTAGAGACAATTAAATCTATGAAACACTATTTTCTTAACAGTAAACTAAAACAATATTTTTTAAAAGTGATCAATTAAATTAATTAAAGAAATATTTATTAAATTTTATTGATGACAATGAAATAAAATAATAAATATAAAAAAATACATAAAGCTACCCATTAAGTAAATTTTTATTATGAACCCCAAAATATACCACTTATCTTTTTAAACAATTTCCAAATTAACAAAATTATTTTTTTGCAGAAAAACATTTTTCCTTAATTCATTGGAATCATAATGAAGCCCAGTTTCTTCTTCTTCTTCTTTTTTTTTATCTCACCTAATTTCTTATACTTAATTAGCACAATAAAATTACAATAAAAGAATTTATTGAATAAAATAGTTTAATCATATTACAATCTAACCTATCATGACCGACAAAATAATTAATATTTTATATTCAATAATTTAAATAAATTAAATAAACAATATATAGACTAACCGAGGAAAAAAAAATTTGTATTATCTTAAGATTATTCATTGCCTTTTTAATCTTAAATGAATATTTTTAGAGGCTTAATTTATAAGGATCAAACAAATGATTTAACAGTAACTAAAGACGCCTATCCAATTATGCATGATAACATTTGCATTGACGCATTATAGGAGAATAGATAATACACATTTTGTAATATAAACAAATATAGATATTAAAAACATAAAAGATAGAGTCACACTAGAAGACATACAAATAGAAGTGATATAGAGGACAACATGCAGATAATATAACAGTAAAACAAAAAAGAACAAATTTATTGGATACACAAAACATGAGGAAATAAAGAGGTAACATGATACTAATTTAACAAAGAAAAACGAAGAAGCTAAGAGCAGTAAAACATCAAATATATATATATATATATATTACACAAACAACATAATAGACATTAACATGACACCTCAATGACAACAAAATCAAACACAGCAAACATGAATGAATTGCAAACGAACATTCACACAACATTTAAAAAAATAAAAAATTACTCGGAAAATTTTCATTCATATTTTTTTATGACAAATTTATAACATAAATAATACATGATTGTATCAGAACCTGTGATGAATTAAATCGAGTGATGAAGCAAGAAACCGTCACTGAAAACTCAAACGAAACCCAAAACTCGATTCAAAAACTATTTCTTTTCTTTGTTTTCTTCTCCAATTTTTGCTTTTTATGTACGTATTTTTTTTTGTTTGTTTCAGTGCCTGATCATGTGTACAGAATGATGTACATAGAATAGTTTGTCCGTTTTTTTTTTGTTGTCCTCCCCTCTGGTGTCCGTGTGTGTGTTGTTATATATAGGGTGTTGGGTGTGTAGTGTTGAGGGAGTTGTAGTGGGAGTGGGAGTGGGGAGTTGAGAGACGTGGGGTATGTGGGGGAGTTAGGGTAAGTTTTTCTTTTTTAAGATAAGAATTTTTTTTTAATTATAAAAATAACAAAAATAAAAAAATAATAAATAAATAAACAAGATAATAATAACAAATAAAATAATAATAATAATAATTAATTAATTGTTTATATTTTAAAAATACAATAAAAGTCTAAAAATAGTCAAAATAAATTATATAATTAAGATAGTACAAAACTACTAATTTATTTATTTAAAAAGAAAAATATTTTTTTTAAAAAAAAATTTTGTATTATTATTATTTTTTTTAAAATAGAAATAAAATAAAATAATATCCTAAAATTAACTTCATTTAATTATTTTTATAAATTAAAATAAATAATAGTCAAAATAATATATGATTAAATATAAATATAAATATTTAATATCAATAAACAAGTTAAAATTTAGGGAGGATCAAAAATCACGTGTCTACACTTGTCACTGGATGGATAGTAATTTTGTGATGCAAAAACGTATTCTTACTTTTTTGTATGATAAAGATCGTAAACATACTAGAGATTTTATTGCTGATTCTATTGTTAAAGTTGCCAAATTTTATGGTATCGAAAATAAAATCTTATGTATTGCTTTTGATAATACTTCTAACAACAAGACTGCTATAAAAAAGTTAAAATCTAAGCTATCTCCATCGTTGGCTGAAATTTTTCATATTAAGTGTGCATGTCATATATATAATGTAATTGTAAAAGATGAATTTAAGAGTCAGCGTGCCCAGATATTCAAACTACTCTTTGCTGAATATGTGTATGCAGTGTGGATTAAGAGGAACAGTAGAATATTTCAACAATAGTGCAGAGAAGTACAACAGGTGGTGAAAGAGATAGCCTACATAACTACAATTCGAACCCAGGATGCAACCAAATGCATACTTACTTCCTTTGTGTTATGAGCTGTAGGAGATGTTATAGCCTTAGTTTGGTAGTTTAAATTGTAGATAACAGCATACTGAGTTAAGTTGTTGGGTTTGTAATGACAATTCTTGGTAATTAATAAAAAGGCGTTAGTTACCCAAAGAAAAAATTAAATGTCAAGAAAATGGACTTGCATCGATATTGATGCCTGAAGAAATTGATATTAGATGAAATTCTATGTATGATTTTCTAAAAACTTGTTATAAATATAGAATTCCTATTACACTAGCTTTTAACCAATCTTGCGGTTCATTTGTTGATTATGCTAATTGCATGCTACATAATTTTGATTGTGTTATAATTAATGATCTTGTTAAGTTTTTAGAAAAATTTTATGTAGCTACGGTTGAATTTTTCGGTGTTTATTATCCTACTGTTTGTAATATTTTGGCATATATAGCCGATATTTCTGATTTGCTCAAACAATATAAAAATAAAGAAGGTTATAAAGAAGCTGTTGGTGCCATATTTACTAAATTTAAAAAATATTTTTTCCTGATTCACCCTATTTACTTAGTTGGTGCTATGCTAAATCCGTGCATGAAATATAATACTATGTGACACTTTAGTACTATTATTTGTGCTAACTTAGAAATAAATACTAACAATAATTCTGAACAAGTACAACCTGATTTGTGGACGACTATGGGAGATGCGAATGAATACATAAAAAAATTATATAATCACTATGCTGATTTATTTGATTTAGTCGTACCTACAAATATCACTCTAACTGTCGCTCCTCATCCTCCTGAGGAGCCATCATCTTTTAAAAGGCCGGCACATAGTGATTTCCTAATTTCTTTTATGATTTACCTTATTGGAACAGTGTTGATGAGAGAGCTTACATATCAAGTTATCGGGAAGAGCTGAAATATTATCTTTGATCGCCTCCAGAGGATCGCAGATGACGGATCAACACGTTGAATTGGTGGAGAAGTAATGAAACACAATATCCTGTGCTTTCAAGATTAGCTAGAGATATCTTGAATGTTTCAATGTTAACCATTGCATCAGAAAACGCCTTTAGTCAGGGACGACAACAGCTTGGAGACAACCGACAGTCATTGGGAAGCAATGCAATGAATGTTCTAGTTTGCCTCAGAGATTGGATTAGAGCGGAAAGAAAAAACCAAGGAATGGAACCGGAGTCAAACGACGAGCAGAAACTTGAATAAATTATGTCTTCACGGGAGAACTCAGCAGAATCAAGTCCAATGCATGGTTTCCCCCCCGTTGCCTTTGACTATCCTATGCAAGTTCCTGTTAATATTAACATGAATAAGTTGGAAAAAATGATGTATAATTTGTAGATTTTTCATTCATGTAAATTATAAATTTTAGATCATTTCGCAATCATTAAAATTCAACATTCATTCACTCCTTAGTCCTTACTTTGTAATTTTTTTCATTTAACGATTTAAATTGAATTTCTAGTTTAAATTAAAAACTTACTTTGAATATATTATTAATTTACTATCAAGTATTATTAATTTATTATATTAAGTAGCATATGTTTTGTATACTTGTGTGTATATCTTCTATATATGTGTATATTTAATGTACACATGTGTATATATTTTATAAATTGTACATATATTGTAGTATGTATATATATATACACATTGTAGTATATGTTTTATTTAAAGTAGTATATATATATTGAATGGTGCGTATATATATGTATATATTTTCTATAGACGTGTATATTTAACATATACATGTGTATATGTTTTATAAATTAGTATATAGCAATATATATATATATATATATATATATATATATATATATTGTAGTATATTTTATTTAAAGTAGTACATATACATTGAATGGTGTGTATATATGTGAATGTATCTTCTATAGACGTGTATATTTAATGTATATATGTGTATATGTTTTATAAATTAGTATATGTTTTAAGGATTCAAAATGTTTGAAGCATATAAAAATTTCTGAAAAACATATTTATAAGCCATATATTGCATAAATTTATAACTTGAAAATTATTGGAACTCTTGGAGAGTTTTCAAAAGCAATAGATTATTTGATGAAATCAAAAAAATATATCATATTGAATTGGTTATGAAGTACCACATCTTAGTGCAATTGGTGTACTAATGTATCTTGCAAATACTACAAAGCCTGATGCAGCCTTTTCGATTAATTTGTTAGCAAGGTATAGTTCTGCTTCTACTAGAAGACATTGGAATGAGATCAAGACATAGTACAGTATCTAAAAGGAACTACTGTATGTGGTTATTTTATTCTAAATATTACAGTCCCGATCTTGTTGGTTATGCTGATGCTGGGTATTTATCTGATCCATATAAAGCTCGGTTCAAACATGGTATGTGTTCATATGCGGGGTTACTGCCATATCTTGGAGATCTAAAAAGCAGTCTATCGTATCCACTTCATCAAACCACGCTAAGATAATAGCTCTTCATAAAGCAAACCTAGAGTGTGTGTAGTTGAGATCTGTGATAAATCTCATTCAAGAAAAATATGGTTTGAAATATGACAAAGTACCCACAATTTTATATGAAGATAATGCAACATGCATAGCACAACTTAAGGGAGGATTCATAAAAAGAGATAGAACAAAGTATATTTCGTCAAAGCTTTTCTATACACACGAGGTCTAACAAAATTATGATATTAATGTGCAACAGATTCGTTCAAGTGACAATGTGGCTAATTTATTCATCAAGTCTTTTTCAATTACAACTTTCAAGACGATGGTGCACAAAATAGGAATGCAAAAGTTCAAGGATGTTTTCATTAGGGGAGTTAATACATGTTACTCTTTTTTTCTTACGAGGTTTTGTCTTACTAATTTTCCTTGTAAGATTTTTAATGCGGTACCCTATATGCGTATCATTAGAGAAGTGTACCCTTTTTCCGTTACTAAATTTATTTTCATTGGGTTTTTTCTAGTAAGATTTTAACGAGGTACATTATCTATTAATTAGACATTTAAGGGGGAGTGTTACAAATGTATTACCATATATAGTGAAGATCTATTTCTACAAAAGTTATAAACTCTAACTTTGGATAAAGTTAATTTTTTCCTATAAATAAAGGGATTTTTCTTCATTGTTATTCACCCTCAAGAAATTTATCAAGAGAAAGAAGAATTACTCTCTCTTCTCTCTCCATTCTCCTTATTCTTACTTTATATTTAATAACAAAGTCTATATTATTTATGAATATTTGTTTGACATTGAATTTTTTTTTATGTAAAAGCTATATTTAATCATATTGTTCTAATCTCAATTATTACATTGTGTTGTTATAGTTTTTGTTCTCTTATTTTTCCAGCTTAATTCACGTGGTAGATGAATGCTCGGTCGGACTTTGAGAAATTTTTGTATAAAAATTAGGTTTAATTGTATTATTATGATATGTAGTTTATAGGTGGTAGATGAATATTCGATCAGGCTTTGAGAAGTTCTTGTATAAAGGTTAGGTTTAATCGTATTATTCTGATATCACGACTATCATCTTCATTTCTTGTAGTTTCTGTTTTGTTACTATTCGTTGTTTTTGTTATTATCTGTTATTTCTTGTACTTTGATTACTACTTTTGGACTATTTTTGACTTTTCTCGCCGAGGGTATGCAAAAATAACTCGAGATAGAAGTAAGATCTGCATCTTCAATGACAGAATTGAGTAAGTCCGTATATGTATATTTTTCTGTAAAGTTAGAGGTAGAAGTAAATTTAGAAAATATCACACCACCATTGTAATCAACATTCTATATTTTTTTTCTCTTATAATCGAGTTTATTATGTTTTGTTTATTAGGATTTATATAATAATTTTCCTTTTTTTTCATGAAAACTTTGTGTGGATCAACGATATGAAATTTGATATTCCTAACCAAATTACAATAAATAACAACATTTTTTCAAAATTACAGTTTATAGCAAGATTATCATTATTTTGCCCATAAATTTTAAAAACGTTTATTTTACTCCATCTCTCTTATTTTCACTCCATTACTTTACCCTTCTTCTATTTTCACTCAATTACTTTACCTCTCTCCTATTTTCACTTAATTACTTTTTACCTCTCTCCTATTTTCACTCCATTACTTCACTCCCTCAAAAAAGATGTTTTACACTATAGTTTTCAACAACTAAAATCAAAATCAAATCAACTGAAGATTTTTATCTTCATGAGCTTTAAAAATTCCAAATAAATCATCAATGGTGTTATAGGTATTGAATCAAAAAATTATTTTCGTATATCAATTTCAGCAACTTAAAACAATTTAATGTTGTTTGATATCGTTTTTATGTTTTTAATCATTTTTTCGTCAATCTTTTTTCCAGCAAATAGTCTTTTGAATATTTTCTATATGAATTTAAAAAATAAAGGCGACTATACTAGGAGATCGAATTAGATGAAAATCTAACTGATCGAGTCATTGTTTGTTCAAACTCGATTTTGATACGCTAAATAGTAATAATTTTTTTTCGACTTTCATCAAATTGTATAGTCAATTAATCTGTTTGTATATTCGAAATAGTGAAATTGTAGTCTGTTGATTTTTATTTGTATATATTATTTACATTTGTACATGTTGATTATGTTTGTATATTTATAGCTTTGTTTTTATATCTTAATGTGTAAATGTATATTACTAGTTTATTCATTTATTATAATTTATTTGTATATTTTCTATGAATTTGTGTATTTTAAAAATAAATTGTATATTATGTTAGCATTTGTATAATTAGAACTATGTTGTATATCTGGATTGCAGTTTTGACTTAATGATTATATGTGTAATTAAAATTATTTTTTTTTGAATTTATAACATTTTGTATGTGAAAGGATTGGCAATGAGAATTATTCCTATTCTTGAAGTACTCTGAGAGATGAACATATGAACAACATTATGAAGAATGTATCACCGACGTTGTGTTCTTGAGCACGAATGCATCCGGTAGAGCAGAGCAAACTCGTATAAATAATGACATGGGTTTTAAGGTGTATTCATATCTTTGTTTGGAAAATACATATGCAGATACATATTCGTATTATCAATTACAATTAACTACTTAATTTTATTTGTATTTGCTAAATATGTGATCAATACATGCAGTTACCTATATTTATATGTTAAATACATATATAGTTTTCTATATGTATTTGTACTTTCTGTTTGAGATTCAATATAGTATGAATCTTCAAAATACAATAACAATATATAATTATCAAATACTACGCCACTACATCACTATCAACGTAGAGATAAATTTTATCAAATTTAAAATACAAAAAATTTATCGATGTTTTCTGTAGTAAATTTTAAATTCTTGCTATCTAGACTGCACAAGCATGTACACATAGTATCTCGTCCAATTGAAATACATGAAAAAAATATTTTTTTTCTTCCTGAGGCAAACAATAAAATGCTTCTCTTTGTCATGTACTGCGTAGACATACTTTGTGACTGGTACAACCTGAATTTTTTTAAAGAAAATTAGTTAAAAAAACTCAAATTCAGTTGGATATTAGTATTTTTCGATTCGGCATATGTATTTTTCAGTTCTCCATATGTATTTACAGGTTTTATATGTATTTTTCAGCTTTTTATGTTTTGTGTAAGTATTTTATGCATAACTATACATATATCTTACATAATACATATGAAAATATAATTTTTATTGGAGTCAAATACATATATACATATAAGTAATAATATACAGTAATACAAATGCATATAAGATAATTAAATGTATTTTGACATACTACCACACGAGTATACTCTGATTCGTTCTGTTGGAGTATTTCTTGAAAGACAAATGTAAAAATAAAATACAATTACATTTATTAAATATACAAATGCAACTACAACATAACATACAATTACAAATATAACTACAACATACAGTTAAGATAAATACATATCAAGATAAATAATATAGTTGTTTTATACTGTTTTAAGTTATGCATTTGTATTTTTTTTTTATTTAATATGACAATGGTGTGAATTTTGTAAATACATATGAGTTTATATATGTATGTTTTATGTGATAATATACACTTTGGACCAAACATGTATTCTAAAAATACATATGCAGAGATATGTGTATTTGTTGTAATGTAATATGTATGATGTAATAGAAAACATATGCACATTATATATTTTGTATTTTTTTGGTGAAAAGTACATGTAATATAGATTTATGTCATTTTCTTGGTCTATAGTTACCACGTGACCAAATATTCATGGCAAGCGTACTTTTAAAATTTGGTCCACATATAGGATGTCACACGATCAACGATATTGAAGAACATATTAAGACAATATTATCAAAGCAGCAGTACAAGATTTTTCATCATAAGAATATTTTTGATGTCTACATCATGAAGAAGAAATGTGTAGTTCAAACGCAATTAGACAAATATATTATATCACTTTTTGTTATAGAGATTTTGTGTCCTATATGTTCATATATACATATGAGTCAGATATGTATTTTTGTAAATACATATTCAGATATATATGTATATTTTGTACTGTAAATACATACGTAGATTTGTACTTCTATATATTTTGTATATTATTTGAATATGTATATGTGATATAAATACGTATCTTTTAAAAATAAAAGCAAGAGATAGAAGAATAAAAAAAATAAAGAAAAAACAAAAGTAGAATAAAAATCCAAAGAAAAAGAAGTGAAAACCGAAAAAAAAAAAGAAAAGAAGAAAGAGAAATAAAAGCTAGAAATATAAGTGTAAAAATAAAAATAAAAATAAAAGAAATAAAAATAAAAATAGAAAAAAAAAGAAGAAAACGAAAATAGGAAAAGAAAAAAAAACACGAGAAAGGAAAAAGAACAAGAAAATGGTAAAGAAAAAAAAACAAAAAAGGATAAAAAAGAAGAGAAATAGAAGAGTGAAAATAAAGTGAAAAGAAAAAAAAATAAAAGAAAAAAATCAAAATAAAGAAATAAATGATAAAAAAAGAAACGAAAATAGGAAAAGAAAAAAAATATGAGAAAGTAAAAAATAAGAAAACAAAAAAGAAAAAAGGATTAAAAAAAAAGAAACATAGAAGATTCATCATATAAGGAAAAGGAACTTTTATAATTAAAAATAGCATGAATTAAGGGACGGTTACTTCCCTTATTTAACTCTCACTAATAGGAGTTAAAATAGGAGCTACTATTCAATTTGTATCACTTGCTATAAAAGTTAAAAGAAATTAAAAAAAAAAAAAGAAAAGAAGAAAACGAAAATAGGAAAAGAAAAAAAATGAGGAAGGAAAAAAAATAAGAAAAGGGAAAAAAATAAAGAAAAAAAATAAAAAAGGATAGAAAAAAAAAGAGAAATAGAAGAGTGAAAATAAAGTGGAATGAAAAAAAGGAAAAGAAAAAAATCAAAATAAAAAAATAAAACGATAAAAAAAGAAACGAAAATAGGAAAAGAAAAAGAAAAATATGAGAAAGGAAAAAAAATAAGAAAACATTTTTAAAAAAAGAAAAAAGAAAAAGAAACGAAAAAGGATTAAAAAAAAACAGAAATAGAAGAGTCATATGAGTAAAAAGAATCTTTATAATTAAAAGTAGTATGAATTAAGAGACGGTTACTTCCCTTATTTAGCTCTAACTGATGAAAGTTTATTCAGTTTGTATATATATTTATATAGCAACATTTTACTTAAATACAAAATACAACTTGCTATTTTTCATAATTATGAAACAGTTGTTATGAAAGTTATAATTATACCTGTTAAATTGCTACTTTTGAAATCTTCCCTTATTTATATATGCTTTCGTAAAATTACAGTGAAAACAACTTCTGGCAGGAGATTTACTGACATGATAGCTTTTTTTTTTTGGGGGGGGGGGAGGGGGGGAGGGGCTGTTTGGGTAGGGTTCAATTACATGTTAGTTAGCACAATGCTTTATCTTTGACAATTTACTATAATTATTTTAATTAAATATAATAACTAATGGATGCAGAGTTTTAATTTAGGATTTTTTTTTCTTATATACGTGTGCGATTATTTTAAAAAATAAAAAATTTACTTTCAATTTTATTTAGAGTTAGGAGTAATAAATTTTATATTCTTTCAAAATTCATATCAAGAAAGTTTAGCTGCTTTCGTTTTCCTTTTAGTTTATTAATTATTCTCTTTTATTTATTTAAACTTTATACACAATTTTACATAGCATAAATTTTTTTATTTCAAATTATGTATGCAATAATTTGTTCTGTTCACATATATTTATTATTAACGCGATGCACACGCATATAGCATATACGAATTGACTAGTATATGTACATACATAAACGAATTGACTAGTATATGTATATACATATATGCGTGTATGTATGTATATATGAATAGGAAAACTAGTACATGTATATAATATAATAATATATAAAGCAAAATTTTGTAAATTAATACAAGGGAAATTTAGACAAATCATAATGACCCTCTTATTTTTTCTTACTCAAATCGGCCACTCGGCTATCTTTCTTACAAGAACTAGCTGTTGCTACTTATCTTCTTATTCCTCTATGTTCTATCATTAATGACTTCTTATTTTCTTCCTTCTTCATTGATAATTAATGACCATTTCACTGCTGTTTTTCTTCTTCTCTTCCTTTTTCTTCTTCCTCCATCTTTTGCCATCTGTAGCTTCTTCTTCATTTATAACAACCCTCGTGTTGAAATTTAGAAAATTTCTGTATTTTGATCATTTTTTCCCTTTTCATTGTTTGGTTATCTCATTATCAGTTATGAAAATGGTTGGCACGATTCTCTATGCCACTATAAAAAAACTGTGTTTAGCGACGAAATTTACTGACAGATCAATTTTCGTCACTATATAATGACGGATCAGTAACGGAATATTCAATTTGATCGCATACATAGCAGCTCAATTTTTTTGTATGCTATTAGCAACGAATCAGTGATGGAATTGTAGTTTCGTCACTAAATAATAATGGAAAAAATTGGCGCCTAAATTTAATGATAGATTAGCAACGAAATATTGGCCGCTATGTTAATTATTTCATAACAACGGATTTAGCAACAAACTTTCGTCGGTACGCTTCATTTTTTTTTTTAAAAAATTCATTTTATTTAGCGACCAACGTTTTCGTCGTAAAATATTAATTTTAGTTTTAATTAATATTAAATAATAGAAAGGGGGGCTTCTAGGATTATTATTCATCCCCCTCCCCCCTCTTTCTACTCTCTCTCAAGAATCATTCACGATTTCAACGAGTTTTTGCCCAATTTGAACGAGTTTTGCACGAATTGAAGACATTTATGCATGTATTAAAGGTCAAGCTTACACAGGGTTGCCGATTTGAAGCATTCGAAGGTATTTACTTCCACTGTTACACTTTGTCCGAATTCAAATTTGTGTTTTCTTTAATATTTTGAGTCAATTTTAAATTATTGTTCGAATTGAAGGTTGAATTAGTCAATTCTTCGAGAATCCGTTTGGTTTTGGATGTTAATGGGGGTGAATATTGTGATTTTTTTTAGTTTACACGATTTTGGATGCATGCAACCGGTTGGAGTTAGGGTTCATGAAAATATTTGGGGATAGGGTTTATTTGGGGCTAAGATATTTTTTTCGTTTACACGATTTTCGTTTTCTCCGCTTATCAAGAGTAAGAAACTGTTTAGATGTACTCTGATTTTGTACCTTTTTAATACAATTTTGTGTAGTTTTTAGTTTTATCGTGTATTTTATGGTTTGTTGTGCTAGCTGTATGGTTTATTGTGCTATATAAAGTTAGCTAGCTTTGGATGTAGTTGGATTTGGAGCTGTGGGTTTATAATTTGACCACTGTGGCTAATTGTTCAATTGTTGCTTTGTTTTTGTACTTTTATGGTAGTTTCAATTGTTTATACAATTTTTTGGAGTATTATTTGAGTTTTGTTGAGTATTTTATCGCAATGATTTGACTTATTGTGCTATTTAAAGTTAACTAGATTTGGATCTACTTGAATTTGGAGCTGAAAGTATTAAATTTTGATAAGTTAATTGTTCGATTTTACTAGTGTTTATATAAGTTGTTGTAGTACTGTTTGAGTTCTTCATTGCTATTATTTGATTTTGCTGTGTGGTTTTTGAGCTGTTTAAACTTAGCTAATTTTGGATCTAATTGGATTTTGATGAGTGAATTGTCCAATTCTACTTTATTTTTTTTAGTTTCGATGTTTATAAAGTTCGTTGTGTGGCTCAACTAGATGAGATCTGGTTTGTTTTCTAATAGGTGTAAGTGACATATATTCAAAATATTTATTTGATACACTTTTCTTTCAGGTGTCTTTTTACTGAAATTAGCGTAGTGCAGTTGTAGATTGGTGGCAAAATAAGTGAAGTATTGTATACAATCAGGTGTGTTTTTAAATAATCAATTATGTTTGTAACGTATTTTTGTTATTAAGCATGTAACGATAAATTTGTTGTAAAAATAGAAGTATGTATCACTTTTATCTTATTTTTATGGTAAACTAGTTTTGTTTTCTACTTTGAGAGCATCAGTTTGAATAATTTAGTGAAACTTTTAAACTCTCATTTGATCTACTTAATTATGATTTCTGTGCTAACTAGTTCTTTATATAGAGTCTGATAATAGATTATCGTATTTTGTTAATATGAATTTCCAACAAGATTAATTATTAGACTAATTATCGCATTTCTTATTAAGCTGGTTAATTAGCATTGACTATCCTATTTTTTATTTCAACCTTAATAGGAACATGAATAATCTAGAGCGTGGTTGGATGTATGAGAGGTTAGATGGCTGAGGGGCTTTATACTCTAGATTTGTAATCGGGGTGGATGAATTTATTCAATTTGCATGTTCTCAACAAAATCGCATGAGTGGTGACAATGTTAGATGTCCATGTGCTAAATGTCAGAACTATAAATTCGTGGATGTCGAAACTGTTAAATGTCACCTTTATCAATCTGGATTTGTTGAGAACTATTTTATTTAGAATCATCAAGGGGAAAAAGATGGTATAAGTGGGACTTCTTATGGTAATGACTTACATGGTGGTGGTCAACCTGTATACGGAGAGAATCTATACCGATAAATTATTTTGAATGCAGATGGTCCCAACTTTTCTCAGGGATTAAGTTGGCAATCTTATAACAATATTGAACCTGAGTCATCTCTTCCTTGTCAACATTCAATGGAGGAAGATCCTAATCCCGTATCTCAATTTTTTTTAATTTGCTAGATGCTACTGATGCAAAATTATATCTGGGTTCATCTCTTTCTCAACTTTCAGTTATCTCTCGAATGTTGAATATTAAAATGGAGAACAATATATCGCAGAGAGACTATAACCATATGACGCAATTTCTTAAAGAGGCTTTACCTGAAGATAACATAGTGCTTGATAGCTATTATCAGACAAAGAAGCTAGTGCGTGGCTTGGGTTTACCAGTTAAAAAGATTGATTGTTGTGAATCAGGATATATGTGGTATTGGGGTGATGATGATGAACACCTTAGATCTTGTAAATTTTGTGGTAATCCAAGGTATAAGCATTGTGTTGGCTCTCGTAAGAGGAAATTAGCCCCTCACAAAAAAATATTTTATTTTCCTTTGATTTCGAGATTGCAAAGATTATATGCATCCCATGCTACAGTTGCCGAGATGAGATGGCATCATGACAATTAAAAAAAAAGGAAGGTGTGATGCGCCATCCATTAGATTCTGAGGCTTGGAAGCACTTCAATGAAACTCATCCCTTTTTTGCTGCTGGACCAAGAAATGTCAGGCTGGGGTTATGTATGGATGGTTTTCAACCATTCAGTCAGTCTGGAAGGAAATATTCTTCGTGTCCAGTGATTGTCACTCCATACAATTTATCTCCAGGAATGTGCATGAAAGAGACTTATATGTTCTTAACTATCATTGTTCTAGGTCCCATTAATCCCAAACATAAAATTGATGTTTATCTGCAACCCCTAATAAAAGAATTGACCTTGTTGTGGGAGACATGTGTGGAAGCATTTGACATCTCAAAAAGGCATAACTTTCAATTAAGGGCAGCTTTGATATGGGTAATTAGTGACTTTCCAGCATATTCTATGTTATTGGGATGGAGTACTGCAGGTAAATTAGAATGTCCTTATTGTATGGAGGAAACACAATTCTTTAGATTACAACATAGAATAAAACAATCCCGATTTGATTGCCACAAAATGTTCCTTAACCAGCATCACCCATTTAGGAGAGATCGAAAGAACTCTCTTAAAGGTTGGACTGTCAAACGACCCCCTCCAACATATAGAACAGAAGAGGAAATTTTGGACCAAATTTGTAATTTGGGGGTAGGAAATGTAACAAAGTTAGATGCAGAACAAGTTAATAAAACAATATGTAAGACATGTGGGTGGAAAAAGCAAAGCATCTTTTGGGATTTGCCATACTGGAGTTCTAACATGATTCAACATAATCTTGGTGTGATGCAGATAGAGAAAAACTTCTTTGATAATGTCTTTAACACTGTTCTTAATTTTGATGATAAAATCAAAGACAATCCACAATCACGTCTAGATACGGCAAAGTATTGTGATCGGCATCAATTGGGAAAGGATAGTAATGGACAATATCCAAAAGCTATTTATACATTAGACAAGGAAGCAAAAGCTATCTTGTTTAATTGGATGGAAGGCTTAAAGTTTCCAGATGGGTATGTTTCAAATTTAGGTAGGTTTCCAGATACAAATGTGAAAAGGTTATTTGGTATGAAAAGTCATGATTGTCATGTGTTCATGCAACGACTAAATCTATTGATTTTCGATAAACTACTTCCTAGTAATGTGTGGCAGGCACTTACAGAATTGAGCTTATTTTTTAAGGATCTTACTTCTAACACTCTACGAGTGAATGACATGGTCCGATTAGAGAAAAATATTCCACAAATTTTGTGCAAGTTAGAACGTATATTTCCTCTTGGGTTTATTGACTTAATGGAACATCTTCCTGTGCACCTTCCATATGAAGCAAGGATTGTTGGCCCTGTGCAATATCGATGGATGTATCCTTTTGAAAGGTTAATGTGAAACTCTATGTCAAACTTGTGACGAATAATTAATACATAACTTTCAAATGTAATGTTTTATTTTTTTCTGTATATAGGTATTTGGGAACTCTTAAACAGATGATTGGGAATAAAGCTAGTGTTGAAGGTTCCATTTGTGAAGTGTACTTGATGATGGAGTCAACACAATTATTTTCTCATTATTTTGAACCTCATGTCATGTCTCGTAATCATAATGTGGACCGTAAGGATGATAGTGGTGTTGTGGTAGATATTAAAGGAAATATTTGAATATTCTCTCATCCATGTTAACTTTGGGGAGAGGCAAAAAAAAACGATTTAACCTTAGATGAAATCAAGGCGGCCCAAACTTATATTTTACTAAATTATGCAGAGGTTGAGCCATTTGTGAGGTAACCAAATTTTCTTAATAATAATAAAATCTATTCTTATATTGTGACTTCTCTTATTTAAATTATTTTGTTGCAATGAAGTATGTACCTGCAACATTTGGAAGAAGAATTTCCGAATCTCTCTCAAAGTGAAATAGATGAGAGCCTTGAAGAAACTTTTGCTATATGGTTCAAGGAATATGAAACTGATGAAACAAAGGAGGATGATGAATAGGAAGAGTTTGAAGAAGACACAAATAGTGACCATAGCTTGTTAAAAAATATACTATTTTATCTTTGTTGTATTATTTTTTTAGTAAGAAGACATTGATAGTGACTATTGCTTGATTAAAATTTGTTATTTTATCTTTATTGTATTCTGTTTTATTTTTGGTATTGGCTTCTCCAAATTATTATCATTTTCTTAATTTTTGATTTCCCTATATTAATCTGTTAATTTTTCATATCATATCATTTTTAATTTAGTTTTTAATAGTAATGATCTAATGACACCATTTTTTTTTGTAGATATGACTCGAGGTGGATATCGTGTAGGCAAGTCCTTAGGTTGGAGTAAGACTGCTAATCGTGCAAAAATTCCTTCTATTCCAACTCCAGTGATTGAATAGTATGATACCACTACCATTTCTATCAGTCTGCTAGCCGATCAAACACTACTGCCCAATAGTACGCCATAGATTCAGACATTGGGAGAAAGAAATACCCCGGTCATTCCTGATACATCTCCTGTTACACCTAATCAAAGCAGCCCAGCGGACGAGAATATGAATTCTCAAAACAATATAGCAGCTAAGGAACATCTAGTCAGAGAAATGTATCTGGTTCAGCTGATTCCAGTTTTAGCAGTGGCCTCGCCCTTATTTATCTGACTTCTTTAGGGTTAGTACTTACTATTTATTTTTCATCAATGTTTTTATTATCTATTAGTGATTATTAGTTGATAATCAATGCCCAAATAGCTTTTGTGATTGCTGTTTTTGTACACAAATGTTGTAGTGTTAGTGGTGTTGGATTTGATGTTGTACAAGTTGGAACTTTCTTTAAAATACTCCAGTTCCATTATATTTTTCAATGGAATCAACTGAAAAAGTGTCTCAAAAGATATCAAATATGGTTATTTTGGAGAGTTGAAGGTATGTTTCTTAAAATAATAATCGATAGCAACTGTTTGAGTTTGTAGCTAACACTTAATTATTTTACTTTAAACTATATTTCAAAAGAATTTCTATTAGGATGCTTTTGTTAGTGAAGAAATGGTGAAGCAACAATGGTTGAAGAAGGCTGCATTACGCTATAAGAATTTATATCAAGAAACATAGAGCTACAGTTCAGCCAAAATTTATAAATGACCATGTGTTAGGAAAAGTGGATGGAATTTGGGAAAGTGATGACTGTATTAAGAAGTTTGAGATAAATTCAAAAAACCATTATGGTGGGCGTGAAGTAGCTGCTAGGACACACACATGTGGCTCTATCACAGCTGGAGAACACCGAAATAATCTTGTATGTATTGGTTATTATTGATTATGTTTCCACTGATTTCATTTGAATGATATTGCTGGTACTTTTTACTAGACTTGTCATGGTTGCTGCTACGGTTGTGTCTTTGTTGATGTCCACTTATTTCATTTGAATGATATGGCTGGTACTTTGTGTGAATGAGATGGCTGGTACTTTGTGTGAATTCTTGCCTTTATGAGCTGCACTTTTTGTATGACATTGAAAAATATAGGACAATTTAGTGTAGCTTCTTGGTTGTGATGAGGATAGCATTAATATCTAAGCAACTAATCTTATCTCTATCCACTGATTTTATTTGAATGTATGTAAGTGGATATTGATTAGTTTTTGTTGAAATAGTTAATTTGGGGTTGCTTTTGGCTACTGCTAACTATGTTTGAATATGCTACTGCCATACTACTACTGCTGCTATGGTACTGATGTTTCTCTAGCCTTGTTTGAATATGGGTTCTATTTTGGATGAGTTTTTTGAGTTTGAGAGTTGGTTAGTATGTATGCTACTGCTGCTGCTGTTTATGTGTTCCATGAGTTTGAGAGTTGGTTAGTATGTATGCTACTACTATTGCTATTTATGTAAGATTTAGTGTAGCTTCTTGGTTGTGATGATGATAACATTAATATCTGACCAACTAATCTTGTGTTGTCCACTGATTTCATTTGAATGTATGTAAGTGGATCTTGATTGGTTTTTGTTGAAATAGTTGATTTGGTGTTGTTTTTGGCTACTGCTAGCTATGTTTGGGCTGCTAGCTATGTTTGAATATGCTACTACCATGCTACTACAGCTGCTACTATGCTACTGATGTTTCTCTAGCCTTGTTTGAATATGGGTTCTATTTTGGATGATTTCTTAGAGTTTGAGATTTGGTTAGTACATATGCTATTCCTGCTACTGTTTATATGTTCCATGAGTTTGAGAGTTGATTAGTATGTATGCTACTGTTGCTACTGTTTATGTAAGATTTAGTGTAGCTTCATGGTTGTGATGAGGATAGAATTAATATCTGAGCAACTAATGTTGTTGTTGTCCACTGATTTTATTTGATACTTTTTGCTAGACTAGTCATGGCTATTGCTATGGTTATGTCTAAGTTGCTTTCCACTGATTTCATTGAATGATATGACTCGTACTTTGTGTGAATAATATGGCTGCTACTTTATGTGAATGATATAGCTAGTGCTTTGTGTGAATTCTTGTCTTTATGGGCTACACTTCTTGTATGACATTGAAAAATATAGGACAAGTTAGTGTAGCCACTTGGTTATGATGAGGATAGTATTAATATCTGAGCAACTAATTTTATTGTCCTCTACTGATTTCATTTGAATGATATTGTAATGCCCCAAAATCTAATTTTCGGGATGCCACACGGTGCTCCGAACTACAAGTAGTCTTGAGCTAACCCTGGCTGCCTTTTCTAAATCTAAATCTCAAAATAGGGAAATACGGGTATGAAAACATAATAGATGTAGAAGTCTTAATATAGGAATCTCATAAATCTTGGTAAGACAATGCTGAGAATCTGAATACTGAATCAAAAGTCTAACAGTAAAACTAGTAGTTCGACAAGCCTCCACTATCTGAATCTAGAAAGTCACTGGGATAGGCCCCAGCTGACTCAAACTGTCTGAAAATAAAATGAGATACATCTGCTAATAAAATGAAAGTGTAAGCAACTAAGTCCCCGAACTATTAGGACTCACCAACTGCAAGAATGTAGAAGAGATTCTCGAAAATCAATCACGCTGCTGAGGCTGAGCACCTGAACCTACATTATGAGATAATGTAGCACATAGAAATATATGTGGATCAGTACTTTGATGATGTACTGAGTATATGGGGGTGCATGCAATAAGTAAACAATATCATCATAATTTATAAAATCATGCATACTAAATGTAATGACTCACTTAGGCTTGAATATTCTGAAATCTGTAAGTAAAACATGAGTAATAAAATATGTAATCTAAATCTTGTAAGTCATCATACTTAGTTCTGAAATCTGTAGTTCTATTCTATTTCTCAAATCTTTAGGCTACGTGAAGTCTGAAAACTTATTTTGTATATCTTAAGGCTTCAAATCAATAAACTGTTTTAAGAATGGGGGACATCTTTTGGGAGGTTCTTCTAACCGATAATACACCATGTGAGCATCCATGGAGTCCCACGACTGGCCCCCGTTAGGTAAGTTGCCATCGGAATAGAAAATTCTAATTTGTGTGATCACAATTTGAGTCATCCACGTAGAAGTGGGAATAATCCGATAATCTGTACCTATGGTGGCACGAAGTTCTGGGGTAAACCGTAGTAACTTACCCACCTCGGTGCTAAATACTACT
This sequence comes from Capsicum baccatum var. pendulum, assembly GCA_030864225.1. Lineage (NCBI taxonomy): Eukaryota > Viridiplantae > Streptophyta > Magnoliopsida > Solanales > Solanaceae > Capsicum > Capsicum baccatum. The sequence goes on from CM061556.1 coordinate 222,536,284, forward strand.
CCCAACTTATACTCAAAATCTTAAGAAATCCACTTTAAAATTTACACAAATGGTTACAAAAAGCCAACTATGCTTTGCTTTTCTTTAAATCTCAAGTCTTCTGAAATAAATTGGATTCTTTATCTAAAATCTAAAAATAATCTAGTCATGGGGTGCTTATAGCACAAACAATCTTGAAACAACAATCTTTAACTGAGGTCTGGTGACCCAAGCATCAATCTCATGTTAAAACATCTCAAAGTTCATACTTGGTAATATAAACTTTCATAAATCATCTTAAAATCTGGAAATTTCAGTAATATGCATGGAAACATAAACATAATCTTGTATTTCAACTTCTAAATCATGGAAAATCTCATAATCTTGCAAAAAATGATAATGGGTATAAACCTTAACTTGAATTTCATGGAAAATCATATACGTTGCAGTAAATTTGTAAATAAAATAAAGTTTTGAGCCCAAGGATGAAAGAATTAAACCTGTTCAAATCCCATATACCTTAATTGATGATCTTTGATGAAAGACTCGAATCTTGGATTCCTATGGATGCTTTGGATATGAATTCTTAGTGATCTTATATTGGGAATCCTCAATCTTAACTAGTCTTAGAGAGTTAATGGAGGAATTCTTGAGTTTTTTGGAGAGGAAGTATAAGCCTTAGGATTTTGTTTAAGAGAGAATGATGAATGGAGCATAAACTGCTCTCAAAGGTGATAAATCTTCTATTTTTGAACGGATTGCGGGTTGGGTAATTTACCAAAATGCCCCCTTTAAGCTTTTAAACAAAACTGGAAAACGTATATTTTCACGATCTTAGTGGCCACCGCGACGCTCCACTATCGCGGTGGCTCACTGGAAAATGACAACTGGAAATTGGGCAGACTCCACAACGTGGAGTCATCGCGGTGCCCCTTTGGAATGCTATTTTGGCACATGGCGCAACGCGCCATTATCGCGCTGGACCTCTGGAAATTGACAAGTGAGAAATTGGACCTCTCCTCAATTCGCAAGTATCACGAAGGGCTACTGGAAAATGACAATTGATATTTAACACTGCTTCGCGGTACGCTAAGGGTCTAAATGACGGTGTTTTGCTACTGGAACTTTAAATAGCCATAACTTCTTACCCGGTTATCGAATTTAGGCAAATCTTATATCGTTGGAAAGCTAATTCAATTTCCTACATCATTAAAAGTCCAAATATAAATAATTACACATGAAATAAATATCACTCATTCTATAAGATACTCCTTGCTCATTTTCTAGATGAGTGTAAGCTAAGAAAAATTACGGGTATTATAGATATGACTGGTGCTTTTTGCTAGACTTGTCATAACTGCTGCTATGGTTTTGTCTATGTTATTGTCTACTGATTTTATTTGAATGATATGGCTAGTACTTTGTGTGAATGATATAGCTGGTACTTTGTGTGAATTCTTTCCTTTATGTGCTGCACTTCTTGTATGACATTGAAAAATGTAGGACAAGTTAGCGTAGATTCTGGGTTTTGATGATAGCATTAATATTTGAGCAACTAATCTTGTTGCATACTGTCCACTATTTCATTTGAATGTATGTAAGTGTATCTTGATTAATTTTTGTTGAAATGGTTGATTTGGAGTTGCTTTTGGCTACTGCTAGCTATGTTTGAATATGCTACTACCATGCTACTACTGTTGCTACTATGCTACTGATGTTGCTCTAGCCTTGTTTGAATATGGGTTTCATTTTGGATGATTTCTTAGATTTTGAGAGTTAGTTAGTACGTATACTACTGTTGCTGCTGTTTATGTGTTCCATGAGTTTGAGAGTTGGTTAGTATGTATGCTACTTCAGCGGTTGTTTATGTGTTCCAACTTTAAGAGTTGGTTAGCATGTATGCTACTGCTGTTTATATGTTCCATAATATGTGTTTTATTTTAAGGCCTTGTTTATGATTAGTATGCTATTGCTGCTGCTACTAGCTATGTAAATATTTGTCATTGTCTTTGAAATCTGTATAGGCTCTTAAAATAGGTCGAGACTCAACTCCAAGTGAGTTACATTTGCACGTCCCTACACATAATAATGATGGAAAATGTTTTGTTGGTGAGCGTTCACGACTTCTACATGTAAGTCCATAATTTATATCATTTATTTATGATATCCTTCTCTTATTTTTCATTTATTTTGACATGAACTTGAGTGTATATTAATAACTCCACTTGTTACAGAAAAAGTATGAAAAAATTGTACGGGAAAAATTACAGTGTAAATCTGAAATTGATCAATTGGAAACATATTATGAAGCTGCAGAAGGAGTAAAGAAAAAAAGATTATTTGGTCTTAGGTTTGAATTTGGCAGTTAGTATGAGAAAAACTTTATGGTTGCGATGCCTCATCATCATCAGTACCACCTTCGATTTCTTTACCGACAATAAATTTAGAGGCGTTTGTGAAGCAATTGATTCCGGCACTTACTACTTATTTTCTTTTGGTAGTTCTTGAGCGTGTTGGTGGTATTAGGATACAAGAAGGGGACCTGCTTGATCCTCCTCCTACTAATGATGATGATGATGACGACGTTGATTCCTAACTTAGTATTTGTAGTTCTTGATCGTTGCATTAATTTTTGATAGACTATTTTTGTGTGGAAATACAAAACATTTATGTACGTAGTAACAAATACTAATTTTCATAGATGTTGGTTTGACATTAGTTTATGTTTGACAAAATATTTGAAACTGTGGGTTTTTGGGCACAATTATTGTGAATTTTTCTATCTATATGAATGTTGATTATTTTAATTATTCTATAATTTACGTGTTTCAATTATTTTCCTACAATATTATTAGCGATAAAAATTTAGCGATTAATATTTGTCGTTGCTACTGAAAAACTTTAGGAATGAAAAAATTTAGTTGCTAAAGATGGCTGGGGGCTTTGGACTGTAGGTGACAAAAGAGTTTAAAATAAGGTGTGGGTGACACAAGTCTTAATAATTGAGTGGAGGTGACAATTACTTTATTAAGGATTAAGAAAGTAAGAGAAGTATGAAAATAACCCACAAGTTTTTTAATTTATACTTTGATCCAATATAAAACCTAATATAACTAGAAACGGAGGGAAAAAAGATACATTTCTCTCTCTTCTCATTTATTGGAGTTTTCTCACTCTTCGCAATTTTTTTTGTTCATTGTTATTGTTGCTTTATTCAACATCTTCTTCATTATCATCATCTTGTTCATCATTATCATCTTCTTATTGTTGAACATTGTTGTTGTTACCGCAACTATTGCTACTTGATCAAATTTTTTTAGGTCAAATTTTATTTGTATATTACTTAGACATTACTTATTAGGTGATTTTAGTAAGTAAAATTATAATTTTAAGTTGAATTTCTCATCTGGGTGTATCTGCTACTGATGTTTTTTCAACAACGGATAAAACATGTAATGTGAATCCAACCGATGAGTAATCTGTTGCACAGATGAGTAATTTGTTGCAAAAGATGAGTAATCTGTTGGAACATGTTACTCATCTATTGGACTCATATTATAGTGTTTTAACATGGATCCAACATATGGGTCATCTGTTGCAAAAGGTTAGTCATATGTTGCAACAGATTACTCACTTGTTGCAACAAACGACTCTTATATTGGATTCATGTTGCAGGTTCTATCCATTGTAGCAGTAGCAGATATACCAAATAAAAAATTCAACAAAAACCATAATTATGCTTACAAAATCACCTATGCAGTAACACCCAAGTGATATACGAATAAACGTTGACCTAAAAAAATTCTAAAAGTTTCAACAGGGGCACAACGAATAAGTGAAACACATGAAAAATTTCATGAAATAGGTAAAGAAGACAAAAATAGTATATCATACATCAAATGCAAAAGGATCAAGAGGACAAACGTTTGAGTTCTCCTAAAAACGTTTAAATTCCCTAGTATTTTAATTACTTTCTAATGAATGACCCATCTGTTCTTACAGATTTTCTACCTGTTTGATAATTTCCAACAGATAAATCATCTCTTGCGACATGTTAGTTATCTGTTGATTCAAATTAAGCAATTATTAGAAATAACTAAATTGATTTACCTAAAATTAAAGACAAGTCTTTAAGACAATGGGACAAATATTTGAGTTCTCCTAAAATATTTAAGTTCCCTAGTATTTTAATTATTTTCTAACAGATAACCTATTTGTTGCAACAAGTTAGTCATATATTGCAACAAACGCTTATAACATGTTAGTCATTTGTTGATTCAAATTAAGCAATTATTAATAATAATTATATTAATTTAATTAAAATTAAAGACAAGACATTAGACAAGGGGGAAAACGTTTGATTTATCCTAAAAAACGTTTGAGCTTTAGTATTTTAAATTGTTTTTCAACACATTTTGTCTACTTAATAATTTCTATGAGTCATATGTTGCAACAACTTAGTCATCTAGTGCAATAGAGGTCTATATCTGTTTGATAATTTTCAATAGATGAATTAGTTGTTGCAATAAGTGAGTCATCTGTTCAACCAATGTCTATATCTGTTTGGTCATTTTCAATAGATGTTTTTATTTGTTTGGTCATTTCCAACAGATTACTCATCTGTTGTAATATGTTAGTTATCTATTGATTCAAATTAAGCCATTATTATTAATACCTAAATTGATTACTAAAATAAAATATGAGTTAATAAGTTCAATTACAGTTTCAATTAATCTCATGGTAATTATACGATCAACTAAGTATGTTCGTCCTGAGTAGAGTGATCAATTGACCAATTTTATTGAAATGATTCAAACTAAGTCATCATTAGAAATAACTATATTGATTTAACTAAAATTAAAGATGAATTAGTAAGTTCAATTACGATTTTAATTAATCTCATAGTAATTACATGATCAATTAAGTGTTTTGTACTAAGTAGAATGATTAACTGACCAATTTTATTTGAAATAATTCAAATTAAATAATTATTAGAAATAACTATATTGATTTAACTAAAAGTAAAGATGAATTAGCAAGGTCAATTAGTATTTCGATTAATCTCATAGTAATTACATGATCAATTAAGCGTTTCATCCTTAGGAGAATAATTAATTGATCAATTTTATTTGAAATGATTCAAATTAAACCATTATTAGTAATAACTATATTGATTTAACTAAAATCAAACATGAATTGATGAGGTCACATATAATTTCAATTAATCTCATAGTAATTACATGATTAACTAAGTGCATTCGTCCTGAGTAGAGTGATCAATCAACAAATTTTATTTGAAATGATTCAAATTAAGTCATTATTAGTAATAATTAAATTGATTTCTTCACCAAAAAAAATAAATTGATTTAACTAAAATTAAAGATAAACTTACAATTTCAATTAATCTCATAGTAATTAAATGATCAACTAAGTGTATTCGTCATGAGTAGAGTGGTCAATTGATCAATTTTATTTGAAATGAATCAAATTAGGCCATTATTCGTAATAACTAAATTGATATAAATAAAATTAAAGATGAATTTATAAGTTCACTTACAATTTCAATTAGTCTCATAGTAATTATATGATCAATTATGTGTATTCGTCTCGAGGAGAGTGATCAATCGACCAATTTTATTTGAAATGATTCAAATTAAGTCATTATTAGTAATAATTAAATTGACTTTAACTAAATTAAAGATAAATTGATAAGTTCACTTACAATTTCAATTAATGTATTCTTCCTTTATAGAATGATCAATTGATAAATTTTATTTGATATGATTCAAATTAAGCAATTATTAGTAATAACTAAAATTAAAGACAAGACCTTATACAAGGGGACAAACATTTCAGTTCTCTTAAAAACATCTGAGCTTTATTATTTTAAATTATTTTGCAACATATATCCTATATGTTTGATAATTTTCAACTGATGAGTCATATATTACAATAACTTAGTCATCTGTTGCAACAGATGTCTATATTTATTTGATAATTTTCAATAAATGAGTTATTTTACAATAGGTTAGTCATCTGTTGCAACATATATCTTTATCTATTCGATTATTTCCAACAGATGTCTTTATCTGTTTGGTTATTTTCAACAGATTACTTATCTTTTGCAACGTGTTAGTCATTTATTGATTCATATTAAGTCATTAGATTAGTAAAAATTAAATTAATTTAATTAAAATTAAACATGAATTAATAAGTTCAATTACAGTTTCAATTAATCTCATGGTAATTACATGATTAACTAAGTGTGTTTGTCCTGAGTAGAGTGATCAATTAACCAATTTTATTTGAAATGATTCAAATCAAGCCATAATTAGAAATAACTATATTGATTTAACTACAATTAAAGATGAATTAGTAAGTTCACTTACAATTTCAATTAATTTTATAGTAATTACATTATCAACTAAGTGTTTAGTCTTAAGTAGAATGATCAATTGAACAATTTTAGTTGAAATAATTAAAATTAAGCAATTATTAGTAATAATTAAATTGATTTAACCAAAATTAAATATGAATTGATAATTTTAATTACGATTTCAATTAATCTCATAGTAATTACATGATCATCCAAGTATATTCGTCTTGAGTAACGTGTTAATTGACCAATTTTATTTGAAATGATTCAAATTAAGACATTATTAGTAACAACTACATTGATTTACTTAAAATTAAAGATGAATTGATAAGTTCAATTACGATTTGAATTATTCTCATATTAATTTCATGATCATTTTAGTGTGTTCGTTCTGAGTAGAGTGATGAATTGACTAATTTTATTTGAAATGATTCAAATTAATCCATTATTAGTAATAGCTAAATTGATTTAATAATTACAATTTCAATTAATCTTTGAGTAATTACATGATCATTTAAGTGTATAACCTATTGCAACAAATTTAACCTGTTACAACAGATGAGTCATCTGTTTAAAATTACCAAATAGATATACACATATGTTGCAACAGATTGGTCATCTGTTGTAACAAATGTCTTTATCTATTGGTCATTTCCAACAGATGACCAATCTGTTGCAACATATGACTTTATCTGTCTGTCATTTTCAACAGATTACTAATCTGTTGCAATAGATGACTGATCTGTTGCAATAGATATCTTTATCTGTTTGATCATTTTCAATAGATTACTCATCTTTTGCGACATATTAGTCATCTATTGATTCATATTAAGCCATTATATTAGTAATAACTAAATTAATTTAACTAGAATTAAACATGAATTAATAAGTTCAATTACAGTTTCAATTAATCTCATGATAATAACATGATCAACTAAGTGTGTTCGTCCTGAGTTAGTGATCAATTGACCAATTTTATTTGAAATGATTCAAACCAATCCATAATTAGAAATAACTATATTGATTTAACTAAAATTAAAGATGAATTAGTAAGTTCACTTATAATTTTAATCAATTTTATAGTAATTACATGATCAACTAGGTGTCTAGTCTTAAGTAGAATGATCAATTGATCAATTCTATTTGAAATAATTAAAATTAAGCAATTATTAGTAATAACTAAATTTATTTAACTAAAATTAAAGGTGAATTAATAATTTTAATTATAATTTCAATTAATCTCATAGTAATTACATGATCATCTAAGTATATTCGTCTTGAGTAAAGTGTTAATTGACCAATTTTATTTGAGATGATTCAAATTAAGACATTATTAGTAATAACTACATTGATTTAACTAAAATTAAAGATGAATTGACAAGTTCAATTACGATTTGAATTATTCTCATATTAATTACACGATCATCTTAGTGTGTTCGTTTTGAGTAGAGTAATGAATTGACTAATTTTATTTGAAATGATTCAAATCAAGCAATTATTAGTAATAGCTAAATTGATTTAATAATTACAATTTTAATTAATCTTATAGTAATTACATGATCATTTAAGTGTATAACCTATTGCAACAGATTCAACCTATTGTTACAGATGAGTCATCCATTGAAAATTATCAAACAAATATACACATGTGTTGCAACAGATTGGTCATTTGTTGTAACAAATGTCTTTATCTGTTGGTCATTTCCAACAGATGACCAATATGTTACAACATATGTCTTTATCTGTTTGTCATTTTCAACAGATTACTACTCTGTTGCAATAGATGACTAACTGTTGCAACATATATCTTTATCTGTTTGGTCATTTTCTACATATTACTAATTTATTGCGATAGACGTTCAATCTATAGCAATAGATTTCTTTATCTACTTGGTCATTTCCAATAGATTATTCATCTGTTGCAACAGATGGGCCATTTGTTATTAATCTATCTTTAATTTTATGGTAATAGTAAATAATCTTATGTTGTTATTTAATTTTAGTCTATGACCTTGCTCTCAACCAAACACATTCTTTCTTGTAATTGATTCTTTCCACTCTCGAACGCTCAAAAACCTACACCTCACAACATCTTAAAAAATTAGGTAGAATGAAAAAAAATAAGAATAAACTCAGTCAATCAAATATTGATTTTCTCATTCATTACATAAAAAATATTTACAACATTAGGTAGATCCGATAAAATAAACTACATATGATAAAAAATATATATAAACTAATTATTATTATTATTAGTATTATTATTGTCAATCAAAAATCCATTGGACAGCAGACCCCTCAGCCTTCGAATCCCACGAAGCACCCTTGCTCTCGTGGTGCCCAACTCTCACTCTAATTCATGAAACATCCTTTCAAGTACCTAAATGGTATCAAGTAGAATCGCCATGTACCAAATCAGATCAGTCATATCTAGAACATGCATGAACAAATAATGTAAAACACTAAACCACATATACTACCAACTAGTAATTTAACAAAAAAACATGTGAAAGTTAACTAGAAAATAGATGCATGTTAATAATTTTCATATTAGAACAAGAAAATAAAACATACCTTAACGGACGAACAAGAAATTTATTTTCGAAAGAAAAGTGATTGAAGATATAATGACGGTTTTATGCAAGACAAGAAGAAAGAGATAGTTCTGAGGAGACCTATTTAGAAAAGATTGAATGAGTGAGTAGTGCAGTGTGTTAGGCAAAAAATTACGACCGTTCACCTCTTTTTTAATAATTATATCTCTTAATTGAATCAAACTTGGTGACTTTTTAATTATTTAAATTAAAAAATAGATTTAAATACAAAAAAAAGGTGAAAAGTCATAACTTTTCAGATTTTGGTATTTTAGTTATTTAAATTAAATAGCTACAAAATTGTGTTTATCATATTTTTTTCATATTATTTATTTATGAATTATTTTTTTAATTAAATTATCAAAAAGTCATGACCCTTGAGTTCTTCCAACATATGATCTATTTGTTGCAACATATGGCCCATCTGTTACAACAGATGACCCTTCTGTTGCAACATATGACTCATCTGTTGGAGTAATTGATTCATTTTTGCAACATATGGTTCATCTGTTACAATAAATTATTCATTTGTTGCAACAGATTATTCATTTGTTGAAAAAATAAATCAATAGAAAGATTTATTCAATAGTAACAATAATAAATCATCATTATCAATACACCATTTTTACCATGAGATTAATTGAAATCGTAATTGAACTTACTAATTTATTTTTAATTTTAGTTAAATTAATATAGTTATTTCTAATGATGGCTTAGTTTGAATCATTTCAAATAAAATTGGTCAATTGATCACTCTACTCAGGACGAACATACTTAGTTGATCGTGTAATTATCATGAGATTAATTAAAACTATAATTGAACTTATTAATTCATAATTTATTTTAGTTAAATCAATTTAGTTATTACTAATAATGGCTTAATTTGAATCAATAGATGACTAACATGTTGCAATAGATGAGTAATCTGTTGGGAAAGACCTAACTGTTAAAGACATATGTTGAAAATGACCAAACAGATATAGACATATGTTGCAACAGATGACTAGTCTGTTTTAATAACTAACTCATCTATTGATAATTATCAAACAAATATAGACATCTGTTGCAACAGATGACTAAATTATTGCAACATATGACTCATCTGTTGGAAATTATAAAATAGACAAGATATATGTTGAAAAGAAATTTAAAATACTAAAGCTCAAATGTTTTTAAGAGAACTCAAACCTTTTCCCCCTTGTCTAAGGCATGTCTTGAAGACTTGTCCTCAATTTTAATTAAATTAATTTAGTTATTTTTAATAATTGCTTAATTTGAATAAAAAAATGACTAACTTATTATAAACATCTGTTGCAATAGATGACTAACTTGTTGCAACAAATAGGTCATCTGTTGAAAAATAATTAAAATACTAGGGAACTCAAATATTTTTAGAGAAACCAAATATTTGTCCCATTATCTTAGAAACGTCTTTAATTTTTGCTAAATCAATTTAGTTATTACCAATAATTACTTAATTTGAATCAACATATGACTAACATGTTGCATCAGAAGATTCATCTATTGAAAATTATCAAACAGATTGAAAATCTGTTGTAACAGATGGGTCAGCTATTAGAAAATAATTAAAATACTAGGGAACGTAAACGTTTTTAGGAGAACTCAAACGTTTGTCCCCTTGATCCTGTTGCATTTGATGTATGATATATTATCTTTGTCTTTTTTACATGTTTCATGAATTTTTTCATGTGTTTTACTTATTTGTTGTGCCCCTGTTGAAATTTTTGGAATTTTTTAGGTCAAATTTTGTTCGTATATCACTTGGATTACTTCATAGATGATTTTGTAAGTAAAATTATGATTTTTTGTTGAATTTCTTATTTGATGTATCTGCTACTGCTATAATAGATAGAACCTGCAATATGAATCCAATATATGAGTCATCTGTTGCAACAAGTGAGTAATTTGTTGCAATATATGACTAATCTGTTGTAACAGATGACCCTAATGTTAGATTCATGTTACAACACTATAATACGAATCCAAAAAATGAGTAATCTGTTACAACATATGACGCATCTGTTGTAACAAATTACCCATATATTGTAATATACGACTCATCTGTTACAACATATTACTCATCTGTTGCAACATATTAGTCATACATGTTGCAATAGATTACTAATCTGCGCAACAGATTAGTCATATATGTTGCAACAGATTACTCATTTGTTGGATTCACGTTACATATTTTATCCATTATTGAAAAAACAACAGTAGTAGATACATCTCAATGAGACATGCAACTAAAAAATAAGAAACATAAAAAAATAACAAACATCAACAAATCAAGTTCCTCGTTTTTGTCATAACTAAAAAGCCTAAATTTTTTACTTGTGAAAATAAAAAAGAAATGATGAAGAACTCGAAGTTGTTGTCACCAGAATGTTGCAACAGATTACTCATTTGTTGCAACAGATTAGTCATATGTATTGCAATAGATTACTAATCTGCGCAACAGATTAGTCATATATGTTGCAATAGATTACTAATTTGCGCAATAGATTAATCATATATGTTGCAATAGATTAGTCATATATGTTGCAACAGATTACTAATTTGTGCAACATATTAGTCATATATGTTGCAATAGATTACTTATCTGTTGGATTCACGTTACATGTTCTATCCATTATTGAAAAAAAAACAATAGCATACATCCAGATAAGAAATTTAACTAAAAATTAAAAAACATAAATAAATAACAGACACCAACAAATTAAGTTTCTCATTTTTATCATAACTAAAGATCCCTAATTTTTAACCTGTGAAAATAAAAAAAAATAACATAAAACTTGAAGTTGTCGCAAAAGAATATTGTCACGTCGACTGACGGTTGAAAGTCAAAAAGAATGGACAAGAACTCAAAACTATTTGTTGTCAGAGATTGAAGTTGCACAAGATTGAAGAGAAAAATTTGGAAAGTTGTTGGTTGGGAGAAGTTAGAGAGAGAAAATTTGAGAGAAAGGGAGAAGAGAGATTGATTTGCAGAGAGAGGGAAGTTTTGTGGGTATGGTTTGATTTTTATTTTGAAAAGATTAAAAAGTTTGAAAAATATTAATCAAGTCTAAAATTAACCTAATCAAGTTTCTTAATTATGTTTGACCCTTTAAGTTGGTCAATGTCACCAATACTTCATTCAAAACTTAAAAGACACCTATCCTTCAATTTTCTTGACTAAATTTTGTCGTTGCTACTGAAAAACTTTAGCGATGGATAAATTTGGTAGCTACTCAGTCAACCAAACCATATTGCAACGGATCAGCAATAAAATATACAGTCGTAAAATTTATCCACGACGAAAATAAATTTTGGGAATAGCAACGCTATAGCCATAGAATAATCCATCGGTAACAACAACAACCAAAATTATTTGTCACTAAGGGGTCATAAATTTTATGACGGAAATTAAAATTTCATCGCTCTGAGGCTAGAAACGAATAATATAGCGACAGAAGCAAATCCGTTTCTATTCCATCGTTATTTCCATTTAGCGACGGAATTTCATATGATAGCGACGAAAAGTGTGTGTCGCTAAACATAGTTTTTTTTGTAGTGTGCTTTCAAGAATGTTTTAAATAAATTTGTGGTTTGGAGCACTTTTAAAAGGGACTAGTTTGATTTCAGTTAATATTTTATGATTCAAGTCTCGAATGATGATTCTAATAGTTTTATTAGATTAGGAGCATCGATTTTATGGTTTCAGTAGACTAGGAGCATCGATTTTGAGTCAGTAGCATGACTAATTAAAGTTTCAAGTCTTTGTTTTACATTTTAACTCATTTGTTGAAAACTAGTAAAAATGACCAAAAAGGAGTCCTGGGGGTTAATTGGTTGAAAATGATTCTTTTTCAAAAATATGGTGCTATTATTGAGTCTAAAACATCCAAATTATCCTAGTATAATTATTAGTTTATATTGTTGGGTCCCAAATGAATCCCGAGGGTTCATTAGAAGGATTTCAACCTTATGTGTTTTGTTGGTTCAACTCTTTTGCTGGTGCACCCTTTTCCTCCTCTTGTTCACGAGAATACCTGTTGCATTCACGAAGCACAAATATCTTTACATTCGTGTTCGCGGCTAGAGGCTCATGTTAGAAAATGGATGAGAAATTTCTCTTCGTGTTTGCAAAGGTCCGAGTTAGGGCAACCTCGCTATTGCGACCTAGGTGCTTGCGTTCATGAAGGCCTTTAGAGACAACAGATTATAATTCCTTTTTTGACCCCCAAATCATATTTTCTCCATTTTTGGACTTCTAGAGCTCAAATTAAGGTAATTTTAAAGAAAATTTTGAGATTTTGTTTCATGGGTAAGTTTCTAAACCTTTATTCTATCATTTTTCAATAATTTCATCTTCAAAACAACTTCAAATCCTTGATTTTAGGGTTTTTACTTGGTAACATATATATTGGGGTTTTCTTTGATTTAAGGTCTTTTTCCTACTTGTTCTTGTGTTGATTTTTAACTATAGATTTCTATAACCTTGGAGAATGTGTTTCTGAAAGATAATTTTGATTTTACTATTTTTTTCAACCTATTTTTTAAATAAAGGATCAATATGGATATCACTAGCTTTATTTTGACTTGTGGATGTCATATTTGATTAGATTGGATGCGTTTTGTAATATTCCGAACTTTTCTTAAGCCTAATTTCGTCTCTATAAGATTGAGGAATGACTTTCAAAGTGAGTAATGTTTAAATCATATATAATTTTTCTAATTTTGAATTTTTATTGTGTGGAAAATTGAATTTTCTTTCCAAGGAAATAAGATTTGCCCAAATCTGATAACCGGGCAAAAAGTTATGGCTAACTGAAGTTCCAGTGATAGACCACCGTCATTCAGACCCTTAGCGCGTTATGGAGAGGAGTAATATCCCAATTGTCAGTTCTAGTTGCCTAACGTGATTGTGGTACGTCGCACTGAAGTTTCAGCTCCCAACCAGTGGGACAACGCGATGGCTCCGCGTTGCGGTGACCCTCAGATTCCCATTTATCAATTTCTAGTGAGCTGCCGCGATAGTGGCGCGTCGCGGTGGCCCATAAAATTGGGCTTCCAGTTATATTTTTCCAGTTTCATTCAGAAGTTAAAAAGGGTATTTTGGACTTTTTCCAAGCCACTTAAATCGTCCAAACACCTGATTTAAGGTCATTACAAGCATCATATACTTTTTCTTCTCAAAATCCCTCAACCAAAAATCCTAGTTCATCAAAATTCTCCTCCAAGAAACTCTATATTTCTCCATCAATTCTCCAACTTAAGTCAAGATTCCAAGTTATTAGTGCAAGAATTTCAAGAACCCTCATTCAAGAGTTCCAATAACATCTCATAAGCAAGTTATTCATTCAAGTTTATCAATCTAAAGTATGTGGGGTTTGAAAAAGGGCAATCCTTTCGCCCTTGTGCCCAAAATTATGTTTTTAGCTAATTTCTTATGATTTTGAATATTGGGTTATGACCAAAGTTTCTTGTTGATGATTTTGAGCATGACATGATTAAATTATGAAAATTTGTGGTTGCTTTGAGTTAAAGAATATTGTTTTCATAATTTTGAATACAATGAGTATGTTATGAGATATCGATTTTAGATTTTTTTTTTAATTGAGGTAAGCATGATATTATGAATCTTGAATTTTATGTTTATATTGATGAGATATTTTCAAGAAAACTTATTGAGCATGATGAATTTCTATGAGTTTACATGAGTTTGAAATATGGATCATTAGACCTTATTTTGAGTATTGATATTTCAAGAACTTGTGTTTTTAAGCACCCTGAGATTAGTATATTTTGAGTTATATAAATTACTTGATCTTCGGATCCTCAGTTGTGTTTGGGAATCCACTTTTCAGATTTTATTACAGAATTACATATATGAGTTTGGTTTCATTATAAACCATGAGATTTTATTTTTAAAAATGGATTTCCAATAAGAGGAGCTAACAAATAAAAAGGGGGTAGTATTTATCACCGAGTTGGGTATGATTCCAAGGTCTCATACCCCAGAACTGCGTGCCACTGTTGGATTGAGATTAGTGGTTCTGAGGTCGAGTTTGTGATCACAAAGTTGAGGTTATACTCCATGGCTAGAGTATAACGCTTCTCCCTAACATGGGGCTTCTTCCTTAGGAGGATAAAATGTTTGAATCCATGTTGGTCGCATGGTTTATGTCGGTTAAGAGAACCTCCCTTGAGATAAGATATTTTCCTTAAGAAAAGTTATTTTCCCTAATAGTAAGATTTTTCAGAGTAGTTTCTTAAAGTATTTTCCCTTACAAATAAGTTATTTCTTTTCTACTAGTAAAGAAGAGTTTTAAAGTGATTTCCCTTAAGATTTTAGATATTAAGAGTAAAGGCTCACAAGCTTATTTAGATGTTATTTTACTTGAGATTTCAGTTTCAAAGTTACAGTCTTAGCTATCAGATTCAGAGGTGAGCTCTTTACCACTTAGTCTATATTATTTGAGAAGGGAATAGAACTACAGATTTCAGAACTAAGTGTAATGACTCACGAGTTTTCTATTATATGCTTTACTCTTCATGACTTATGATATTCAGATTTCATATTTCTCAAGCTAGGTGAGTCATTTACACTTAGCATGCATTGCTTTATAAATAATGATCATGAGATAATGTTGTACTTATGCATTGCATCCCCATATACTCAGTACATCCTCAAAGTATTAATCCACATATATGTCTATGTGCTACATTATCTCATAATATAGGTATAAGTTTTAGTATGCACATCAAATTCAGACAGTTCCAGATTCCAGCCTGTGAGATGATGAGTCCTCCTACTTTGGGGACTTCAGTTATACTTAATTATATTCTTTAATTTCTTATTCATACATATTGATTAGCGATAGTTGGAGTAGCTTCCCAGCTATCTATATTCAGTATTAGTAGAGGCTTCATAGACAGATAGTAGAGTTAATGTATTTAGTTTTAGTTTTTCTTGTAAAAGCAGAGTTGAAATCGTGTGAATTTAGTTTTGTATTGATCAGATTCAGAAAAAAGTTATCTTTCGCTGATTTTTCACAGATTTATGCATTTTACTTAGTTGCTTATGAGTTATGCCAGTAGAAGGGTCAGCTTGGGGTCACTTGTGATCCTAAGCACCGTGTGACGTCTCAAAACCTATTTTCGGGCCGTTACACATTTGATGTTGATTTGAAGGAGTCAAGCTTCTGGTTGAGTTTTTAGACGGTGTTTGAACTTTTGGATCTTCATTTAAAGCAAGTTGAGATGTACCTAGACTTTTTAAAAGTGTTTATGTGTTGTATGCTTGTTTGTTGATATTTTGTGACTCGTTTAAGATTGGGGGTCCCACTTAAGTAAAATGGCAAGTATCTCCACAGTTACTCGAGTCTTTTGGTTAATTGTAGTTAGATTATTGTCTTTCTTAGTTAGTATTACTACTTTTTGATATCCTTAAAGTAGAATCTAGATAGATAACTTAGTGATATTAAATCATTGTTATTGAATGTCTATTTTAGAGCTTGAATCTTGTTTAATAGACTTTATTTTGATGATTAAGGCTTAGTGACCTTTAGCGAATAAGTATGTTACTAATGTTAGTGATGGAATGATTAAGTTTTAGAGAATACTTAGTGTATAAATGATCTTGTAATAGTAGATGAGACTTATCGTATGAGACAAGCTAGGTTTGGGTAATTTTATGATATATATTATTTTTGGGGATGTTATTTATTACAGTGTTCCCAATTGGGGGCCTTTGTATATATCATTACTGATTTTGAGAGCATATTTGGTGGTGATGACCGATTGTGGGCTTTGGTTATATTGTTGGCTATGATTAAGCATTTAATTTTCATATTTATAATTGTATCGCCTAGTAAGGGCTTGATTTGTCATCATAGTCTATGATTGTGCATTAAATTGTCATACTTATTATTTTGTATTAAATTGTCTTTATTATATTTCAAATACTAAAATGATGTAGTTTTAAAAATTTATCGATATCATGCATGACTGTTTATACAAGTGGTGCCCTACGATGGCTTACATCATGGAACATTGTAATATAAAATTGATTCTGAAACCACTTATACTTGTATTGAATTGATTCATATCTTCATACTGATTTGATTGTGAGTGTTATATCCTCATATTATTCGTACATATTTATGAGATTGATACTTTTGAATTTTTTCCATTCAAAAGAAAATGTAAAATGTCTTTATTGAGGTATGACGATCGTGCTGATTGAGAAATTTTATGAGATACTGTGAGAACCTTGATTCAGAAACATTAGTCATAGATGAGGATTGAGATTTTTGAAAGTATATGAGTTGCGAACCCCCTATGGGTCCTACTTTGGGAGCAGCGTTGCTTGGTAGGTATATACGAAAAGTTATGTGATTACTTTCAAACATTCATTATTATCCCATCATCATCACTACATTGCATTTCATCATTTGCATTCACTACCTTCTTTGGCATGATTTGATATTGTGTTAGATTTCTCTCTTGTACTATATTATTACCATATAACCTTATTTGTGATATTGTGTTTGAGAATTTATTTTACTTCATTATATTATCTTACATTGTCTTATGTTGACTAAGAGTGAGATGTGGGGTATGGTTGTGGTTTGATCAGCGAGATAGTTGTGTTGAAAATTTTGGTAGTGTGAGATAAACTCTTATATATTTACATTCTCCTTATTTCTATCCTATATTGTTGGTTGATTATAATTTATTAAGCCTGATATATTGTATTAGTAAATCTTCTTCGTTATTGACTTTCCTTATTATTGATAATTAAATATCTAGCACTAACTCACCTAGACTAAAGTGCCTACATGTTGTGTTAGATTACCATGATAGTATGAAATGGCATAATTGTTGGATATAGAATTATTTCAAAAACCTTTGGTAGTTGAGGTGGTGGCTCGGTATGGCTTTGGATTAGGGTACATTATACACGATGGTTGTTGAGTGCATGCGGTGTCGTACTTTTCCTTTCTTCTTTTCCCTTTTTGTTATTTTCCATACCTTATGTAGGATTTGATCGAGTAGTAACTTGTAGATTATTTTATTCAAGTATTAATATTATGGAGATCGAGGAAGTGTTGGTGGTCTCCATGCTTAGCCAGATCTTTCTTTATTTATCTTATGCATACTCACATTTAAGGTGCTTTAGCTATTAATATCATTTTGTATTTATAGGTTTATACTAATGACAACTAGACCTGATATGTATCTTTCAGACCATTACCTATCTTTGAGAGGCTACATGACTTTAGGGAAAACCTATTTTTATTCTGTTTTGTGCGTTCATAGCTTGGTATAACTCAAAATCTCTTTTACTCTCTCACAGATGGTGAGCACACATTCTTTCTTAGCTAGAGATTTAAAGCTTATTTCTTTGGTGTATTAAGGATAGGGTTCGAGGTAGAGGTCAAATTGGGATGTCCAAACCAGCTAGAGGTCAAGTTAGAGTTGAATTTTTAGGTACTATGTCATGGTAGGTCTAGTGAGTTAGAGGAGTTAAGGCTAGTGCAGACACCATTTGTGACCGTACCTATGCTTAAGGATTATTTGGTTCAGGTGTTGGGTTTCCTTCAGAAGGTGACTTCTATATTGATTCAGCATGCTACTTCAGAGCTTCAAACTCTAAATGCATGCGTGACTGCAATTATTTCTCCTAATATTGATGAAATATTGCCAGTAATTTCTCCACATCTAGTGACTTTACCCTTCATGCCTATAGAAGGATAAATTGTATACGTAGAGTTCATGAGGATAGATTCTCCTCAATTTGATGGAAATCCTAGGTTTGATGCTTATATGCTCTTACTTGGTTGTCGTGAGAGATTGCAAAGGTTGGGCCTGGTGGATTCTAATGGAGTGGACTTCACTTTCTTTTAGTTATTTGGGCCAGCTAGACAGTAATAGAGGGCCTTTGTAGAGAATAGATTAACTGGATCATCTTTTTTTTCATGAGATTAATTTTTTTGAGAGTTTCTAGAGGAGTTTGTGTGAAGACATGAAAGGCTTGTTGCCCTGTAATTTCAATGATAATGGTGATGTGCATGATGGAGGTCAAGATATTTGGGGTTATACTTAAATAGGGTTAGATTAGGGTGGTCGTTTGGGTTATTAGGGCCTAGTTCGGCGGGCTCCAACATTCTTAGATTTCTTATTATGTGGAAATACAGAGCACTATATGATGGATTGCCCACAGGTTAGATAGAGAGAAGCTTCAGCAGTTGCTCTAGGAGATGACAGGTCTCAGTATCAGGCTCTAAAAGTTAGACACAAGGCAAGAGTTTTTGGTACAATAGCCACAGGTATGATTTCAGGCTCACCTTTGACCTATGTGTTTTCATATTCAACATTGAGTCTTGATGTAATTCGTGGTCTTTTATTGGATCTACTAATATTGCTACTCCATAGATGGTTCCTTAGTGGTGGATTAGGTATGTAGATCCTATGTTGCGAGTTACTTAGAGTATATTTTTGAATTAGAATTTATCTTATACGTGTTATGAATTTTGGTGCATTCTGGATTTGATCTCTTTGATTGTTATGTTATAGACTAGTGGTGGATCAATTATAGTTTTTGGCATATTCAAATTTTAAAAGGTAATATAGAGGTTCTCAAGAGATTCGTGGGCCAAGATCAATAAAGTGATTTAATTATTGGGGAGGCGAGCTACGAGTAAAGAAAATAAACACTAGAAGGCATGTGTAGAATTATCTGCAAGTATTAACGATAGTGTGTGTGCATAAGTTAGTTGTTATAGAGGGTTGTTTTTATGGATATGTAATTTGGGTTAATGTCCTGTTGATAATATGGACTTTGTGGGATAACTAGTGCTACTTGCCAGATTGGGTAAGAAGAACTTGTGATGGATCAGATTTGTTACAACCAACTTGGAAGAAATGCAATTAAAGGATTTTAGTTAGATAAGGAAGATGTTCAGGTGTTCATGCTTTGCATATTTTACCCCCTTAGTGATTTGTTTGCATGATGTGATTCAATGGTATTGAGACACTCCTTGGTTAGATTTAAAGGATCTCAGCTTGTAAGAGATTTTTGCTATGATTTGGAAAGAGTTTCAAATGGGAAAAAACTTAGTTGTAGAGTTACTTCTAAGTAGATAAGTGGATTGTTGGGATATTATTGCTCATAGGCTTTGATTAGAGTATATATTATTCTTTGTGGACATGGTGTTAAGGAATGTGGAATAAAAATTGAGCTGGTCTAAGTTGAACCTTATTAGTCATCGACTCTCGTGTTAAAGAATATAAAATGGGAAGAAAGTTAAGAAAAAAATAGGATTTTTGTACATAAAATAATTTGTTATAGTTAGAGTTTAGCCATTGGCTTGAGATAGAAATTTAAAGTCCTGATAGAGTGGTTCATTAGTAGCAAATGCAGAGTTTAGTGGTGGTTTTTTGAGTTTTGATTTGTGATTTGAGCTGCCAATGAGATATAGTGGTTTTTGTACCTCTCCTGTAGGTTGATATTCCCTATTATAATGAATTGCTTATGTGTGTGGGATCTTAAAGACTCTTTGTTCTACCCAATTATTGAGGACTTTGGGTTATTTGATAAATTTTGGATATTGAGGGTTACCCGTGTTATTGTGATGAGTTGTTTGGGTTTTTAGTGTCATTTAGATATGTCACATATATGGTATATAGAGTGCAATGGTGATTCTCGATTGCCTCAAAGGGTTAAGCAGCATAATTCGACTATTATATAGTGATCTAGCATGTTAAATATGAATTTTGAGGCTATAGTGTTGTCTGTTTGGATAATGATATTGTCGAGCTTAGGTAGATCAATTCAGTGTTTGGGTGTGTAATTATGTGATTTATGGTTTCCTTGGCTTTTGGTGGGTCCAAGGATGATCTTTGGTTTTATGGTTGTTGTCACAAATCCCTCGGGGCATTCCCCGACCAAATGAGTACAATTTCAATTTTTGTGAGATAAAATAGAATGAATCATTCACACACATATTCAAACACTCTGTCACACCCCTTCTTCCGCTCGGATGGTCCAAGGTCGAAGGGTTTTTCCAATTAAAGTGACGATATTGGATAGGGATTATTTTTAATTACAGAGTCGCCACTTGAAATTGAGTTATGGTGTTCCAAGACACCTTATTGAATCCCTAATCAAAAGGAAATGACTCTTTGTTGGTCTTCCAAAATAGAAGACTGGGGAAGAAATTCTGTTGACAGAGGGGAAGGTGTGAGGCACCCCTCGAGTCCCGTGGTTCGAGCACGATCGCTTTTATTGGCTTATCTTGACTTAAATTATTCTAATAAATTATGTTAAGGCCTAAAATCGCTTATTTTTAATTATACCGAAAATGTCTTACTACACCTCTTATATTAAATAAATTAGTAAAAATTAATTTTTGAAGAATATTTGTCAAGGTGCATTATTGCATCCTTGAATTTTTAAATGTCTCAGAAAGATGCGTATGCCACATTCTTAATTGAAATGAATATTTTAAATGTGCCTAGAATTTGCCTAATGTTAAAGGCTTTGGACCGTCTCTTATAAATTAGAAATAATTTTATCTTGTCTAATTTTATTCTTATTTCTGCTCTCCTTTCTTTTAAAATTCGTGACGAATTTTGGATTAGTCCGCAACTCATCTCGCTCCCTCAAAAATAATTTTTTCCTCTCTTTTTTATGCAATGAAATTTAGAATAAATATGTATCCCATCTTGCTCATTTTCACCTTAATTAATAAATGGGCCTTACAAGTAAGTATAGGATTAACTAAATTTTAACGAAAAATAATATGTTAATCCCATAATAATTACAAGATTATTATATCATAGTATAACCTCGATAAATTAATACTCGATAAATTAATAACCTCGCTAAGATAATAATTTTCTTCGGTCCCGAGTCGGGATCAACGTGGTAAATTAATAATTCGCTAAATTTATAAGATAATACAAAAAAAAAATTCATATAGGTCCCATTTGATATATAAATTAATAATTCATCTGTATCAAAATATTTCATACATAATACATAAGTAAACTAAACAGGTTTCTGAAAATATGAATCTAATGTTGTTTGTTTCTTCTTGAAATCAATATCACCTTGAATCTCATCTCTAACCCTTCTTACTGCATTAAGAATATCAGGTGTAGTCTTCTCATCTTGCAAAAGGAAGTGATGTAAGGTAATTGTTTCTTTCAGAGCATCTTTGCGCGAAACTTGTTCTAATTCCACACTATCATCTTCCACTTCATCTTCGTTATGTGTTTCCATAACACTCTCAATTATTTGTTCATCCGTAGGTAGCTCAAAACTCATATCATTTTCTCCCGGATAATTCAAAACATCTTAAGCATTCATTGCATTTCGATACTTCAATCCATTGATTTGATTCTGCAATTATTGTAAGCCATCATTATTCAACTGTTCTTGATTTTTTGAGGATTCATCATCTAACAACCTAAGTTTACAATGCTTAAAACAATTTGCAATTGTACTTGAGTTGACATCCATTTTCCATGCCGAGATTGCAAGATTCATTGCATCTAAAACATTAATCTTTTCAGGATTTGAGATCCCAATTTCATAACCCTCCAAAAGATTTCGATAAAATCGCCTACAATAATGCATCTTAAAAGCTCTTATGATCCCTGCATCACAAGGCTGAATCTTTGATGTTGTGTTAGGTGGTAAAAAAAACAATTCAACATTTCTCAAACCTTCGACATTTTTTGGATGAGCAGGACAATTATCAACAATTAAAAGAATTTTCCTGCCGTCCATTTTTGCATCAAGTTGTTGAACATATTCTTGGAATAGAATCCCAGTCATCCATGCTCTTTTATTGGCTCGATATTCACAATCCATGCTTCCCAAATTCACATTCTTGAAACAACGTGGTTTTAAATACTTCCCAATGATCCATAAAGGAATTTTCTCAGAACCATCCTCAATACAGCAAATAACAACTGTAAGTCTTTCTTTATCTTGTTTCTTACCTTCAAGTTGCTTCGTTGCAAGAGAATGATCTGGTTGTAGCCTAAAGAACAATCCAGTTTCATCCATATTGAAAACATCTTTCTTAGCAAACTGATCAAGTTTCTCTCTGATGGATTGTAAATTGCTCTCCATGGCCTCCATATTAACTGATCCACTTTCTCCAAAACGACGATATTGCTTGATACCGTGTCTTGATTTGAAACGCTCTAGCCAACCTTGAGAAAAATGAAAATCAGGTGTATCGATGGGATACATCTTTTTTAGAAGCTCTTTTCCCTTCGTTGCAATTAGTTCCCCATTCATATTAACACGCTCTTGGTAATGAATAAACCACTCGAACAGAGCCTTCTCTAATTCTGGAAATTTGGCAGCTTTATGTCTTTTAGCCTCATCTTTTGGAATGTCGGCTGCTGATAGATACTCTGCTGACCTCTTGATCATGTTTGATATTGTGGCTTGACTCACTTGCAAATTAAACTTCTCTAACACCCATTGTTGCAATTGCTTTTGAGTGCATGCTAGATTTTGTTGTTTATACTCACACAGTTCTCTACGTATACCATTAGTCATGGTTGATTTTTTAACACCTTTGAGATGAGAAGCCATTTTTCTTGTTTTTTGATTTGAAGAGTTGCATAATACATCTATTTATATAGTAACTTAGTTAATGTATGTACGTGTAACTACATTAATAATTGAGTGGATTTATACATTTTAATGAATGTAGCATGTAACTACATTAATAATTAAGTAGATTTATATATTTTATTACGATATACATAGAATATTGAAAATGTATCAGCAAAAATACATGAATTTGGTTAAGTATGCATAATTAATAGTCAATGCAGAAATTAGTTTTTACGTACACCTAGGTACATTCATAATATGGACCCAAAAAGTATATAATTTATAAATTAATAATTATTAATTTATACGATTAATTAATACCTCGCTAAATTAATAAAATTTGACGGTCCCAACAGTATTAATTTATCGAGGTTATACTGTATTTTTATATTTCAAATACCACAAATTATATGTTAATGAGAAGAGTTATAGGAAACTTTGCCATGCACACACTATGTATAAAAATGCATTTTTTGATAAACTAATAAAGATCAACTAAATTTAAATCAACAATCTAATTTTTATAGTATCACTATATCTTTTTAACTTCATGTATTTATTCTATTTCCTATTTTTCTAATATAATCAAATAGTGACTCAAAAGAAACCAAACTCCTCATTCCGACTAAACAACTCCATAGATCCGTAGTATATATTATTTTTATTTTTTTTGCTAACCATAATACTCATAAACTATAACTTCACAGAATAATTTAGTCACTAACTTAAACTCAAACTCTAACTTATGTTTTAAAATATTTAATCTCAAAATGGTGTTAAAAATATAGTACCAAAATGCTAAACCTATTACAAATGCTTGCAAATATTATTTTTGAAAAAGTACGTAACTAAAATTGGCCATTAACATTGCTTGGCCATTTACATTGCACCTTTATATAGTCTAACTAAAAATTAATCCTATGATCTTATTTATATTTTTATTATAATCACACTCTTCATGCATGTTTCAAGCAAGACATCAATTAAAACTGTAGTAGGAAAAAAAATTCAAAAAAAATTCAAGGAAACAAAACTAACACTCTAAGATCAAATTAACAAATTATTAATCCATTTCTAGCAACCAAGAGCACCGAGCAAGGAAATGAATTAACCCACCGTTAACTAACAATATTCAAGGAAAAACAAAAATATTAAACCGATTACAGATCTGACCAAACGAAAACGGAAAGAAAAGAATGAACAGAATCACCATTGGAACACCAACATCACAATTTTATTTGACACGTTATTATGCTATAAGAGAAGGTTCGAGGGTTACCTCTTGCATGTTAAAATTTAAGCAAAAGTTGTTAATAATCCACTAAATTCCAAGAAATAGCAAATGCTCAACTCCTTCTGATTCAAACTGTATGATGAACTAACTAAACGAGAAACACGAACGACGTCACTGAAAACTCGAATGGACCCCAACTTGAAATCAAGTTATCCTTCCTTTATCCTTTCTTTTTTTTGTTTGGTTTCACGTACTCTCTCTTTTTATCTCCTTTCTGTGTTTTTTTTGTTTGTGTCTGAGTGTGTGTAGAATGTACCTTCTCTGTTTCTCTGGGGTGAGAGTCTTTAAATAAAATGACTTTTGGGGGGCAATGGTTAATCATCAGATAACGGGACGGGGAAAATTTAAAAATAAATTCTATTCTTTTTTTAAAATTAATAATAATAGATAAAGATAAATAATATATAAAAGTAAATGAATAAATAAATAAGATAATAGAATGATAATAATAATAAATATAAATATAAATAATTAATTTTATATTTTTTAAAAAAATACAACAAAAATTATAAATCACTTTAAATAAATATAATTAATACAGTATTAAAATTACTTATTTATTTAAAATTTAATAAGAAATATATATATATATATATATTTTATTTTAATTTTTGCATTATTTTTAGAATCAGAGTAAAATAAAATAAAAATAAAATATCTCAAAAATAACTTTATTTATTTATTTATTTTTTAAATAAAAATTATTAAAATAAAATAAGAATAAAAATATATCAGATTAAATATAATTATAAATATTTAATATTGATAAGCAATTTAAAATTTAGGGAAGATAAAAAATCACGTGTCTATATTTTTGCCCCTCTTTGTGTGAATTTTCGAAGAGTTTTCATACAAAGAAGTAGACAAGATATGATTTTTGATCATCCAATTAGTTGAAAACTTAGACTAAAATAAACTTAAAATTCAAATAAAAGGAAAAATGTGACCGAGTCCTTGTTTTAGACATCTTACCTATCCCGGGTTATAAGGAAATCAGGTCACAAGTAGTTCAAAGGTAACATAATGAGAGAAAAAGTTAAAAGTTGAATGATATTCTGGCGGTTTCCTGTTAATGACTTCTATCTTTTACATTCAAATGAATAAAAAAAATAAAATAAAGATACAAGTAAAAGATCCTATCTATGTTGCTTTTCTGGAATCTTGACTTGAATCTTCATGACTTCTCAAATGGTAAGATAGTCATTATTATAAGTTGAACTTGATACGCAAAATATTCCTTCTCGTTGGCTTTTGGCATTAGATGGGAACTTGACAATTGGTTTATTCTTCATATTTTCTTCTGGCTTGGACTTGAAAATTCACCTGATTCTTCAGGCTAGATCCTGGCTTGCTTTTCCTTCACCCTGTTCTTTAAACGGACTCCTGAACTTGATTTTCTTCACCCTGTTATTTAGATGGGTTATTAGACTTACAATTTCTTCATCCTGTTCTTCAGGTGGGCTCCTAAACTTTTTTTTTCTTCATCCTGCTCTTCAGGCGGGCTCCTGGACTTACAATTTCATCACCCTATTCTTCAGGTGGACTCCTGTACTTCCAATTTCTTCATCCTATTCTTCAGGCGGGCTTCTGGACTTATAATTTCTTCACCCTATTCTTCAGGCGGGCTCCTGGACTTACAATTTCTTCACCCTGTTCTTCAGGCAGGCTCCTGGACTTATAATTTCTTTACCCTGTTCTTCAGGCTGTCTCCTGGACTTACAATTTCTTTACCCTGTTCTTCAGGAGGGCTCCTAAACTTACAATTTCTTCACCCTGTTCTTTAGGTGGGCTCCTGGACTTACAATTTCTTCACCCTGTTCTTCAGGCGGGTTCCTATTCCGCTTGAATTACTAAAACAAGGAAGTACATCTCAATGCCACTTGAATTACCAAACCAAGGAAGAGCGTCTCCTTACCAATGTCGCTTGAATTACCAAAATAAAGAAGTGTGTTTCCTTATCGATGCCGCTTGAATTACCCAAACAAGAAAGTGTGTCTCCTTACCCAAAATAAAAAAATGTGTCTCCTAAAAAATGTATCTTTAATTACCCAAACAAGGAAGTGCATCTCCTTACCAATGCTTCTTGAATTACCCAAACCAGGAAGTGCGTCTCCTTATAAATGCCGCTTGAATTATCCAAATCAGGAAGTGCGTCTTTTTACAAATACTGCTTGAATTGTCTAAACAAGAAAGTGTGTCTCCTTACAAATGTCTCTTGAATTACCCAAATTAGAAAGTGCGTCTCCTTACAAATTTTGCTTGAATTGTCCAAACAAGAAAGTGCGTCTCCTTACAAATGTTTCTTTAATTACCCAAATAAAAAAGTGCATCTCCTTACCAATGCCGCTTGAATTACCAAAATTAGGAAGTGCGTCTCCTTACAAATGTCGCTTGAATTATCCAAATCAGGAAGTGTATCTCCTTACAAATGTTGCTTGAATTGTCAAACAAGAAAGTACGTCTCCTTACAAATGTTGCTTTAATTACCAAATAAGGAAGTGCGTCTCCCCACGAATGATGCTTGAATTACCAAATAAGGTAGTGTGTCTCCTTACAAATGTTGCTTGAATTACCAAAGAAGTAAGTGTGTCTCCTCACGAATGTTGCTTGAATTATCAAACAAGGAAGTGCGTCTCCCCATGAATGTTGCTTGAATTATCAAACAAGGAAGTGCATCTCCCCACGAATGCCGCTTTGAGAAATTATGGCCTTTGATGTTTAGGATTTGAAATCATTTATTTAAAGGTGACATGTGTGAATCAAAGCCCTGCTAAAGAAAATTTTGTGAGCATCATCCGATTACAGTTTTTGAAAAGTACAGAAAGAGTGTGAATCAAAACGCTGCTAAAGAAATATGTCTCGTCAGAGTAAAACTGATGATCAAAATTAGGAAGTGTGCCTCCTAAGAGTTAAATTGAATGACTCGACTAGAAAGTGCGTCTTCTAGGAGTGAATGTTCAAGTTAGGAAGTGTTTCACCTAACTAATGAAAACAGACTTATTCAGACTAAGAAGTGTGTCTCCTAGGGGTTAAATGACTCAACTAGAAAGTACGTCTTCTAGAAGTAATGGATGACGAGTTTTTACCATGATTGTGATTACTAAACATGTGTAGAAATATCGCCTCTTGCATTTGCAAAAATGAGGAATTGCATCTTTTAATATTTAGGCTTTGAAGTTCTTGATTTGAAAGTAACATATTTCCTATTTCATCAAAGAAAACTTGTGAGATCAAAAACATGGTGGCAGGTTTGTGGCTTTAGCTTTCGTGGCAATAACTCTTGCCCTCGTCTTATTTAACTTTGTTTCCAACTATTAGCATCCTTCACCAACTTGATGCATCATTAACCCAAACTCATATTATCAAAAGTGACTTTGAAACAAACACGGTATTTCTGCTTTGACATGCTCCTCAAATAAACCCTTTGAACCCTAGTATTTTCATGAGTTCCCGAACTCTTCTGTTGACAAAACTTTATGCATGCCTTATTTCGGCTCACAATCATGTCTCTTTCACGTGATGGCTTTTTATTTTGCTTTGTGTAATTGAAGAAGCTAGTAGCCAGTTTTAAAATCTTTTCTCACTTGTTATGACATGGACTTGACTCAAAGACATGAGAAAAATGACAATATTTTTTATTTGATGACAAAGATACCAAAAATCAAAAAGGAGAAAAATAAAAATAAAAGAAAAAAACAATAGGCATTTTTTTTTTAAACGACAGAAGAAAACTTATTTGGGTGTGGTAGCCGATTCCAACAATCATAACATGCATTTTGAATTAAATAACCTGATCTACCCACACTAATTATTACAACTCTTTTGCACTTATTGAGTTTGAAATGAAATTAATCTTGAATATGCTCCCTCTAGATCACAATCCTCCTTCGGCTAGTGGCACCTCAATGGGTTTTTGCCAATGCCTATCTCATTTTCATTTCTTTTTCAGCTCACTATCGCCTTATGGTGCCCAAAAGGGTTTTCACCAATAAGACTCTCTCATTTTTACTCATTTATTTTTTCATTCATTTTTTTTTTTTGAAAATAATGCCCAACATACGAAATATCATGCACCCATAACATGTTTAGTCTTGACATTCTCAAAGATCGATCTGAAGGTCTTTCTTTGGTTGTAACTTGTCTTTTGGAAAAGGTTAGAAAGAAAGGGAGGCATGTGGCTCAAAAATTTACATAATATTGGGTGAAACATACAACTTTTGAAATCAACTTTTTTTTTAAAAAATAAAATAAATTTTGCCCCAGTTTTATTTCATTCTGGGTAATTTAAATTTTCTTTTGGTTGGACCGAACCCCAGAGTAGGGCTGCCTACGTATCTTGTGATAACAAGAATCAGGTCAAACGTAGTTCAGAAATCTTGTTCTTTTGCTTGATTTTCTTTCTTTCTTTTCTTGACTCTTCTCTCTTTTTGTTCTTTTTTTTTTTGAGAGAGAGAGAGATATTTTTTCCTACTCCATTTTTTCTTGACACTTTTCTAACTCTATTATTTTTCTTGACACTTTTTTTTTGAATTTTATTTTCATACTTTATTTTGATTCTAAAAGAGGGATATAAAAGAAATAAAACAAAAGCTCAAAAGGGATAACAAAGGATGACACAACATTTGGATAGAAGAATGAAATGCATTCGTCATATCAATCCTTAAAAATGCAAGTACATAACATACAATCTAGGAATGGAACATGAAGATCATGCGCATCTTTCCAATATTGACCGTGACTAAGCACATGCACGTGTGTCACTTCTTTTAAACTTGTAAACCATACAGGTCTACTTGTATTTTACTTTTCTCACAACAGATGACTTTTTTTTAGCTAACTTCCTTTTTCTTCTTCTGACAATAGAAACTATATATCCTCTAGTTTATCTCATTCAAAAATGCTTGAGTCGAACTTTCTCATTGAAGATCAAGTCATTTTTTATTCGCAAAGTGATTGCCTTAAAACATTCAAGTAAGGATGTAACTAGGTCTCCAAACATTTCAATACTTCACTTATTTTTCTTGCAAATTTTTTTTTCAACTCTAGGTCCTTGATCGATGTCTCAGCATTAGATTGGGTTTTAAGATCTGGCTGAAAATTCAACATGTATATCATATCACTGGAATTACCACAGAAGAAAAAATATGTATAGAGGAAAAAAACATATATTTAAATAAGAAAAATAAAAGGGACACATATTTTATTGATGGAAAAGATAGAATGGTTTGAACTCAACAATAAAAAAATAAAACAACATAGATCCCAAACAACAACCCTTAAATTATTCGAAAAACAGAAGAAAAACAAAACAGACTACCAAAACTCCTTCGTGGCAAGCAAAATAACTTCTAAATTACCGAGCTTGACATTTGGCCATTGATTTGCACTTCAATATTAATGGGGTCTCCACAAGCATTACTACATCATCCATTTTCCTTCTTGACCCCAAAAGTATCCTGAACTATTCTGAATTTTCACCATCAAATTCTCTCCAAATTAAGCCATTAGCAATTCCTCTTTTCCTCTGTTCCTCTTAGTTGATTACATAACCTTTTCAGATGAGCCAAAGGATCACCACATCCCTCGTACATGTCCAACTTTGATATTTTGGACTCTAAACTCAAGTGAACATTGTGAAACATGTACAAATCCTTGTAAGAAATACTTTTTTCTTCTTCCACTACTTACATGTTTCTCATATTTTGCTCCAAACTTCTTATTTCCCTGGCCATTTCTTCTTATTCCTCAATTCTAATAGTTTATTCCACCTCATCTCAGATCTTATATCATTTTCTGTAGGTTATCTTACCTTTTTTTAGGATCTGGAGTTGTATGAATGAGAAGCCAACTTAGCCACAAACCAACAACCTTAACACTATTTTGATTTTGGTAAAAAAAACTAATGCATCAAAGTTTAATTTTTTTTTAAGATCACCGAATCCATGAAGGACATGAGAATCAGGTGTGCATAGTTCCTGAAAATTGAAGATAAGAAGAAATATACCTCTTTTTTTTAATAATGAGAAATTTATTTATTTATTTTATTTATTTTAAATAATATATTTTTTCATTTTTGAAAACAACTTTTTTTATTTTTTTTTTGTTTTTAGTTTAAAAGGAAAAACAACCATTTTTTAAAAGATCACCGAATCAATTGAGGACTGCCTACGTATCTCAATAAAATGAGAATCAGGTGTGCGTAGTTCTTGAAAATTGAAGATACGAAGAAATATACCTTTTTTTTAATAATGAGAAATTATTTTTTTAAAATAATATATTTTTTCATTTTTGAAAACAACATTTTTTTTAGATTAAAAGGAAAGACAACCATTTTTTAAAAGATCATCAAATCCATTAAGGACTGCCTACGTATCTCAATAAAATGAGAATCAGGTGTGCGTAGTTCTTGAAAATTATGTCGTACAAAATTTAGCCTCAAGACCCCTAAAGGTTCAGGGCTATTAAGATTTATATTTTTTGTAAAAACTTAGCCTCATGATCCCTAAAGATTCAGGGCTATTAAGATTTATATATATTTTTTATTTTGTAAAACTTAGCCTCATGATCCCTAAAGATTTTGGGCTATTAATATATATAAAAATTGAACTTAAGAATAAGAAAAATAGTTATGAAAGTAATCATATTTTCAAAACATTCCCCAATAAATCTATGAATAATTTTTCAAAATATAGGGCCATACCCAAAATAGGGATTCCTACATATCTCAACTAAGAGTGAGAATTAGACCCTCGTAATTCATGAAAACCGTAAAACTATGTTATTATAAATTTAAAATTTTCTTTTCTTTTTTTTTTTAAAAAAAACCTTTGAAAAATAATTCACTAAATTTGAGGATAATATAATCTCTTGTATTTTAAAGTTGCCTAAAAGCCGGTCAACAATCAGATAATCTTCCAAGCAAATATCAAAGAGCACGTAGGATGCATATGTTGGTCTTTATAAAGTAGGTCACCTATCCTAGACAGACCCGACCCCTGTGCCGAGTCCCACTAAGTCAAATGCATGTGATGCAAATAAAGCGGCACCTAATAGGGATAACTAGATTCTAAGTTTTCAGTTATTCTAAGTTTAAGCCTAATAGGGATAAGTGTCTAGACTGGCTTACCCGAGTGGACACTCGAGCCGGGGAGGGATAACTTGGTCGGTAGCAGGGCAACACCGTTTTCGTTGTTGATCCGAACCCCGCCTAACACGTGTGACTATAATGCTTCACCAGGTGCCTTGACACTCCAGCTATCTCAAAAAGAAAGTAGGATGCATGCGCTGCATTCCTTCTATCCTATTTTAGAGACTCAGATGGGGTGCGCAAGAGAAGACAATATATAATACAGTTCAATCAATATCAAAGCGATAAATAAGCAACAAGTAGCACATAAGGCCAACAAACACAATATCAATGATAATTAAAGCAAGTATAAGTCAATTTAAAAAGCTCGAATTCTTATTATTCCCCAGCAGAGTCGCTAGAGATGTCACACCCTTTTTTTCGCCCGGATGGTCTGAGGTCGAAGGGTTTTTCCAATTAAAGTGATGATATTGAATAGAGATTATTTTTAATTACAGAGTCGCCACTTGGAATTAAGTTATGGTGTTCCAAGTCACCTTATTGAATCCCTAATCAAAAGGAAATGACTCTTTGTTGGTCTGCGAAAATACAAGACTGGGTAAGAAATTCTGTTGACTAGGGGAAGGTGTGAGGCACCCCTCGAGTCCCGCGGTTCAAGCACGGTCGCTTTTATTGACTTATCTTGACTTAAATTATTTTAATAAATTATGTTAAGGCCTAAAATGACTCATTTTTAATTATATCGAAAATGTCTTACTACGCCTCTTATGTTAAATAAATTGGCAAAAATTAATTTTAGAAGAATATTTGTCAAGGTGCATCATTGAATCCTTGAAATTTTAAATGTGTCAGAAAGATGCGTACGCCGCATTCTTAATTGAAATGAATATTTTAAACGTGCCTAGAATTTGCCTAATGTTAAAGGCTTTGGATCGTCTCTTATAAATTAGAAATAATTTTATCTTGTCTAATTTTATTCTTATTTTTTCTCTCCTTTCTTTTAAATTCGTGACGAATTTTAGATTAGTCCGCAACTCATCTCGCTCCCTCCCAAATAGGTTTTTCCTCTCTTTTTTATGCAATGAAATTTAGAATAAATTTGTATCCCATCTCGCTCATTTTCACCTTAATTAATAAATGGGCCCTAAAAGTAAGTGTGGGCTTAGCTAAATTTTAACGAAAAATAGTATGTTAATCCCATAATTATTACAAGATTATTATATTATTTTTATATTTCAAATACCACAAATTATATGTTAATGAGAAGAGTTATAGGAAACTTTGTCATGCACACACTACATATAAAAATGCATTTTTTGATAAAATAGTAAAGATCAACTAAATTTAAATCAACAATCTAATTTCTTATAGTATCTCTATATCTTTTTAACTTCATGTATTTATTCTATTTTCTATTTTTCTAATATAATCCAATAGTGACTCAAAAGAAACCAAACTCCTCATTTTGACTAAACAACTACATAGATCCGTAGTATATATTATTTTTATTTTTTTTTTGCTAACCATAATACTCATAAACCATAACTTCATAGAATAATTAGTCACTAACTTAAACTCAAACTCTAACTTATGTTTTAAAATATTTAATCTCAAAATAGTGTTAAAAATATAGTACCAAAATGCTAAACCTATTATAAATGCATGCACATATTATTTTTGAAAAAGTACGTAACTAAAATTGGCCATTACATTGCACCTTTATATAGTCTAACAAAAAATTAATCCTATGATCTTATTTATATTTTTATTATAATCACACTCTATATGCATGTTTCAAGCAAGACATCAATTAAAACTGTAGCAGTAAAAAAAAAAAAAAAAATTCAAGGAAACAAAACTGACACACTAAGATCAAATTAACAAATTATTAATCCATTTCTAGTAACCAAGAGCACCGAGCAAGGAAATGAATTAACCCACCATTAACTAACGATATTCAAAGGAAAAACAAAAATATTAAGCCGATTACAGATCTGACCAAACGAAAACGGAAAGAAAAGAATGAACAGAAATCACTATTGGCACACCAATATCACAATTTTATTTGACACGTTATTATGCTATAAGAGAAGGTTTGAGGGTTACCTCTTTCATGTTAAAATTTATGCAAAAGTTGTTAATAATCCACTAAATTCCAAGAAATAGCAAATGCTCAACTCCTTCTGATTCAAACTGTAAGATGAACTAACTAAACGAGAAACACGAACGACGTCACTGAAAACTCGAATGGACCCCAACTTGAACTCAAGTCATCCTTTTTTTTCCTTTCTTTTTTTTAGTTTGGTTTCACGTACTCTCCCTTTTTCTCTCCTTTCTGTGTGTTTTTCTTGTTTGTGTCTGAGTCTGTGTAGAATGTACCTTCTCTGTTTCTCTGTGGTGAGAGTCCTTAAATAAAATGACTTTTGCGGGGGAACGGTTAATCATCAGATAAGGGGAGGGGGAAATTTGAAAATAAATGCTATTCTTTTTTTCTTAAATTAATAATAATAAATAAAGAGAAATAATAAATAAAAGTAAATGAATAAATAAATAATATAATAGAATGATAATAATAATGAATATAAATATAACTAATTAATTTTATTTTTTAAAAAAAATTATAATAAAAATTATAAATAACGTTCAATAAATATAATTAAGACAATATTAAAATTACTTATTTATTTAAAATTTAATAGGAAATATATATATATATATATAAAAATATTTTTTAAATTTTTGAATTATTTTTAGAATTATAGAGTAAAATAAAATAAAAATAAAATATCTCAAAAATAACTTTATTTAGTTATTTATTTTTTTAACTAAAATGTATTAAAATAAAATAAGAATAAAAATATATCAGATTAAATATAAGTACAAATATTTAATATTGATAAGCAATTTAAAATTTAGGGAAGATAAAAAATTACATGTCTACAGACTCAACAAATCGTTATTCCTAAATTTGTCTTCCCATCCTACTGTTTGCCTACCAATTTCACCCTATCATGATACTATCACGTCTAACATTCGTATTTACTCCAAAAACAACCAACGACAATAAATCAAGACTAAACAATATTCATTTTTATCAATTGCTACCACCCAACCCCCCACATTCCTTTTTATACCAAATTTTTATAATTCGTCATCACTATCTCAACCATACAAGCCAAAATAAAGGGAACCAACCATGAATCAAAACGAACACGCATTCATCACCAATGAGGATCAGACCAACACACAATACTCAATCCAACACATTAAAATAGAGTAAACAATGAAATAAAAAGAGTGACGGAGTAGAATTAGACCTTAATTTGAAGCTTTTAAACTCAATGTTATTTGAATAAAGAGAGTCCGCACCTGGAAACCTCGAGCCAAACCTCAACACCAACTATCCAACTCGACAGTGAGCAATATTGACCCATAAAATTTGAATCCCAGGGAAGAAAAAGTAGCACTCAAATAGACATGGAGAAAGAAAGAAAACCCGTACGAGATCTCACCAGAATTGGCTATTTTCAGTTGCTGGTCCGTATTTCAAAATGAAGAAAATGATATTTAGGATCGGTGGGGCCTAAATCCGCTGGACAACCACTGGTTCCAGCAAGATTAGTTGTTCATGATGAGATTCAATCAAAATTGAGAGAAACTCAAGTTATTTCGATGAAGCAGTCACTAGAACAGTGACCAAACGCACCAAAAAAACACTTGTTTCCTCCCTCAATTTCACTATTTTTCTTTTTTCGGCGAGCTCGCCATTTTTTCTGATCAACTCCCCATTTTTGTTTTCTCAGTTTTCTCTCAATTTCTCTCTCTCTCGATCTCTATCTCTCTCCCGATCCTCTCTTCTATTATTCTCTTCGTTTACTTTTCATTTCTTATAGGTGTGTGTGTGTCAATTTTAGTGATGCGAGGTGTGTGTATGTTGAGTGTTGTAGTGCGTGTTGATAGAGGAGAGGATGAGTGAGGGTGTGTGTGTCGCTAGGTATGTGAGTGTGATTGTATTCCCTTTTGTTGTGTAGTGTGAAAATTGAGAGTGAGTGCCTCCTTTTCCTATATGTATATTCTTGGAGAAAAAAGGAGAAATTTGACTCTTTCTCTGTATATTCTTTTCTAACAATGGAAATCCCTTCTTTTTCTTTTTCTTTTTAGTTTTCTTTTCTCTCTTTTATTTTATTGTGTCCTATGTGGGTATGTATTATTAGTAGCTTGTGGAAAATATGGTGTGGCATGTGTAAGTGTGTGGGTGGAGTGTGGATTGTGAGGGTGAGAGGTGTGATTGGTTGAGATAAAGTTTGTTAGGATAAGGGAATATTAGGGATTTATTGAAATTTTGTTATTTTTGTGGAGTATAATCACATAGGTGAGAGTGTATGACAACGTGAGGTAAAAATAGATGAATTAGGTTAGCGATGGACAAAATTAGGTGTCTACATCATTCCCCTTTTTGGGTGTAAACACAAAGTGTTTTCTGACAAAAAAGTAGACAACGAGACTAAATTTTGACCCGACCATTATTCAAAGAAAGAAACAGAAGCAAGAAGGGGAACCGGGTCTTGACTTAGGACATCCTTCCTACTCCAGTTATGAGGGAATCAAGTCACAGGTATCTCAAAGGGTTGAAAGGAGAGGGACTATACCGAGTTGGAGAGTCAAGTGAGGCCCTGTCGAGGTTCTGGTCCGCAGCTCTATATTACATCAAAAATGAAAATTACAAGTTTAAACATAAATAAAATTACAAAAATTCTATCTATGAAGCTTCTTTTGGACTCTTAACTTGAGTTCTGATGCTTTCAAAATTGACAAAAGATCTATTTTTCTCTGGGGTTGAACTAGAGAATAGATTCTTTCTCCATACAAAAATTGATGTTGGAAAGGAACTCACAAATCGACCATGTTCTGTCGATGGTACTTTTGAACCTTGATCCTGAATCTGAAAATCTTCACCCTATTCTTCAGGCGGCCTCCTGACTTACAACTTCTTCACCTTGTTGCTTGACTTCCAATTTCATCGCCCTATTATCCAGGCGGGTTCCTGACTTGCTATTTTTGATCTTTTGATTTTCAACTTCACCGCCCTATTCTTCGAGCGGGCTCCCGACTTGTAATTTCCTCACTTTATTGCCTTTCAGTTGTTCACATTGTTGCTTGACTTTCAATCTCTTCACCTTATTGTTTGACATTTAATTTTTCACCTTGTTGCTTGTCTTTCAATTTCTTCACTCTGTTCTCCAAGTGAGCTCCCAACTTTTAATTTTATCACCACTATTCTTCGGGTGGGCCTCCCGACTTGTAATTTCCTCACTCTTGTTCTCCGGGTGAGCTCTCAACTTTCAATTTTATCACCCCTATTCTTCGGGAGGGCCCCTTGACTTGCAATTTCCTCGCTCTTATTCTTTAGGCGAGCTCCCGACTTTTAATTTTATCACCTCTTTTCTTCGAGCGCCCCCCTGACTTGCAATTTCCTCGCTCTTGTTCTCCAGGCTAGCTCCCATCTTTCAATTTTATCACTCATATTCTTTAAATGGGCCCCCCAACTAGTAATTTCCTCGCTCTTGTTCTCCGGGTGAGCTCTCGACTCTAAATTTTATCACCTTTATTCTTCAAATGGGCCCCCCGACTTGCAATTTTCTCATTCTAGTTCTATGGGCGAGCTCTTAACTTTCAATTTTATCACCCCTATTTTTTGGGTGGGCCCCTCACTTGCAATTTCCTCACTCTTGTTCTCCAGGCGAGCACCTGACTTTCAATTTTATCACCTCTATTCTTCGGACGGGCCCCCCGACTTGCAATTTCCTCGCTTTTGTTTTTCGAGCGAGCTTCCGACTTTTAATTTTATCACCTCTATTCTTTGGGTGGGCCCCCGACTTGCAATTTCCTCGCTCTTGTTCTCCGGGCGAGCTCTTGACTTTTAATTTTATCACCCCTATTCTTTGGGAGGGTCCCCCGACTTGCAATTTCCTCGCTCTTATTCCCCTCCCAAGCTCCTGAATTTCAATCTTCGTCACCCTTTTTCTTCAGGTGGGCTCTTGACTTTCAATTTTCATCACCCTTGTTCTTTATGCGGGCTCTTGAAATCAAAATCAAAACTAGAACAAAAATTATCTCAAACAATGGTTATGATAAAGAAAGATTCCATATTTCAGAAAAATAAAGTCTCACTTTCTAAGAGGGTCCTAAAGTGAAGTTCCATATAATATGAATTACTTTTAATTTTTGCCCCAGTTTTCATCAAAAGCTTTTGCGGGTGTCAAACCCAATCACAACTACCTGCAACAGTTCATAATGCAAAGATGAATCAAGATTCTGACCAACAAGTGGACTTTCGAGGTTAAAATTGAATGACTGAGACCAACAAGTTCCTCTCTTATGAGTGAAAGTGACGGGTCTTTACTAAAGTGTATATTTCAAAATTAACGGTTCAAATTAGGAAGTGCACCTCCTAGTCATGAGACATGAAAGACCCAAATTAGAGAATTTGTCTCTAAGGCGTACAAGATGATGAGTTTGACCACATTTGGGATTATCAAACTTGTGCATCAACATGGCGCTTGTATTTACAGAAACGAGGAATTGCACCTTTGGATATTGTGCGTTGAAGCCCTTGATTGGAAGGTTCAATTGTTCCTATTTCATACAAACAAAACTTGTGAGTGTAAAACAGGGTGGTTGGCTTACGGCTTTGGCATTTGAGGAGATTTCTCTTGCACTTGTCCCATTTAGATCTTGCTTCCAATCATTAGCATTTGCTATTACCTTATTGCACCGTTGGTCCAAACTCAAAATATTAAGAGTGACTCTGAAACAAACACAATATCTCTGTTGTGCTATGTTTCTCATACAATCCCCTTTAAACCTTGGTATTTCCACAAATTCTCCAAATTTGTTTGTTGACAAAAACCTTTTGCATGCTTTGTTCTGACTTGTAATGTTGTTTCTTTCATATGCTGGCCCTTTGTCTCTCTTTGTTAAATTGAAGAAGATGGTATTCTGTTTTGAAATCTTTTCTCACTTATTTTGGCATGGACTTGACTCAAAGACAAGAGAAAAAATGACAATGATGATGATTTTTTTTATTTGGATAACTGACTCAAGAAAATGAAATAAAAACACAGAGAATAAAGAAAAGATAATGAACGTCCCACTTGAAATAAAGAAACAAAAAATTTATCTAGAAATAACAGTCAACTCTAATGGTTATGCCATGCATTTTGGATTAATCTGTTTGATCTTTTCATCCACACTTTCTACCAGTTGTTGTTGAGTTAATAGTCTTAAGACTGAGTTGCTTCCTTAGGTCAATTGCATTCAAGACCTCATTCGGCCAGTGACACTTTGAAGGATTTTTGCCAACAAGCCTCTCTTATTTTCTCTCAGCTGACCATCGTATTATGGTGCCCGTGAGTGTTTTCACAAATAAGACTCTCATTTTTTATCTCTCTCAACTTACCCTCATCTTATGGTGCCCGTGAGGGTTTTCACCAATAAGACTCCCATTTTTATTTCTCTGCTGATTTCTTATGCCGAGGAAGACAAGTAGTTCCCAAAATGCGTCATCGTATCCATTGCATGCTTAGCTTTATCATTCTTAAAGATTGATCTGAAGGTCTTTCTTTGGTTGTAACTTGGCTTTTGGGAAAGGTTAGAGATAAAGGATGGCATGGGGCCCGAACGATACTTGAAGTGGGGTAGGACTTACAACTTTTGGAATCGACTCAAACAATAAGGATTAACTCATGCCCCAGTTTCTTTTGACTGGGCAATTCTAAACTATTTATTTGGTTGGACCGAGCCCTGAAGTAGAGTAGAGCAGCCTATGCATCTCACCTCCGAGAGAGGATAATCAGGTCATGCGTAGTTCTGGAAGCTTGTTTTTTTTTATTTTGATTTTTTTCTTTTTCTTTTATTGACTTTTTCTCTTTGGAACTTTTCAAACTCTATTTTTCTTGACACTTTTCTATTTTTTTGGACACATTTTTTCTCTCTTTTTTTTTTTGAAAATTTTCTGACTCTATTGTTTTGCTCGAAACTTTTCTTTTGAGTTTTATTGACTCTATATTGATTCCAAAAGAGGGGTATGAAAGAAAATAACACTAAGTCTCAAATGGGGTAAACAAAGGATGACACAATGTTTAGATAGCAGAATGAAATGTTTTCATTATATCAATCCTTGAAAATGCTAGTACATAGCATGAAATGTGTAAGTGCATGATTGATATCACTTATGACATACTTTACAACACTAACTTGCCCCGAGCATGTGTGCCCCCTCTTCTTTTACACTTGTAAAACATACAATTCCATCTTTGTTGTACATCCCTCACATTGAATGACTCATGCCTTTGTGGAATTGATTTTCTTTCTGTTCCTCTTGATATAGGATCCCATATTTTTGAACTAATTGAGACCTGTATTTCAATTAGTTACCAAGTTATTCTTATAATTCTCAAAATATTTGCCTTAAAATTGAAAGAAGGCTTCAACATGGTCACCAAATGTGTCAACACTCTATCAGTTTCTCGACTGCTTTTTTTTCTAATTCTAGCCCCCTAATTCAGAGTTCATGCTCAAATTGGATTTTAAGATCTGGCTGAAAATTCCACACGCATGTTATATCACTAGAGACAACATAAAATACACTATGTAAAGAAAATAAACAAACAACACATATTTAAAACACAAAGGAAAATGAGACATTCTATTTAGTTAAAATAAAAGATAGAAGGGTTTAAACATGAACAACAAAGAAACAAAACAAGATAGATTCTGAACTACAACCCTGATATAATTAAGAAAATAGAAAGAAAAACAAAACAAACTACCAACAATCCTTCCTGGTAGGGAGAGGGATGACTTCTCAATTGCTCAACCTGACATACTAGCGACTAGTTTGCGTATCAACATGACTAGAGCTTCCACCACTATTAGGCATATTCCCTTCAACAAATAAGTTTTGGATCCCTATGCTTGACTCATTTCTTCCCACATATTATGCAGTACTGCATGCTGGTGAAAAAATTAATGGGACGGTTGAAATGCCAATGTTTTTCACTACAATCATTTTTTCTTGGATCATCTTTTCTATTTCTCTTTCCAAAGTACAATAATCCTCAATACTGTGACCCTGAATATCAGAATGATATGCACACCGTATATCAGGGTCAAAGATTCTTAAATTTGGGTCAGGTGTATACCCAAGGAGAGGAGTAATCATACCCATCTGTCTCAACCTCTGGAACAAACTGGCATAGGATTCCCCAATAGGAGTGAAATTATCCTTTTCCTTCCTCCTCTTTGCAAATTTTGGCCTCGGATGAAACTTAGAGTTAGAGGTGCCTTAGTAAATATTTGGGGGTCGAGGACGATGTTGAGGGACAGGTGCATGCCATTGTGGATAAAAAGATGAATGAGCATCCAATTGTGCATTTTTCAAAGGATATTGAGGAAATGGAATGGGATTTCTTGGATTTTAGAGAAAGGAACCTTGTTGCAAGTGGTTTTGTGGATCTAAGTAAGATCGAGATCGAGGCTGACAGTATTGGTGGGTTGGACCTCTCAAACTTTGTTTTGGCCCTGGTACAACAATAGGTGCATTTTTCTTCTTCTTTCCTTTAGTTTTCCTTAATTGATTGCAATATCATCCCAAATATTTCAAAGAATCCTTATGTCCATCAGGCTCCCCAAATTGTGATGTCTTAAAGGTTGGAGGAAGGTTAATACTTGAAAAAATGCCCCAGTGTTTATATGAAACATCTTCATAGCCACAAGTCCCCAGAAACTTTTTATATTATTTTCTACACTTTTCCCTTTCCCCACCATTTTCTCTAGCTTTTCTGGCATGCTAGGATTCATAATAAGAAATCTTGGTGGTCCACTTAACTTAACTTTAGGATCAAGAGTATAACAATGATCATCAAGAGTATTGAATTTAGATTCACTAGTGGATTGAGAAAGCACAATCGTTGGATTGATAGCCAAAGTGAAAGCCTCGGTAGAAGGTTGAGCAACAAAAGCACAGACGATATGTGGTGTTATGAATATGGTAGGCCTATATGAGGAGCTAGAGAATAAGTAATGGAAGCATTGGGATGTTTTTAGCTTGGAATGAATTCTGAAGCATATTGTGGTTAATCATCAATATTAGAAAATGGAGCTTGCAATTATGATGGAAAACTCAGGATATTTGCGGGGTCAATAGTGGGTAATGGAGGAAGAGGCAACCCACTGGCCAAAGTTCGGTGCATTTCTTTCATTTGTTGCCTTAGTCTCCTAATCTCTTGCTTCAAACTCTCGTTTTCATAACTCTTTGTTTTATCCATGACGTCACTCTCTATATCCTTGTTGGACACTAACCCATTGGATTTGGAATGATGTGAACAATCAGCTACAATGCCACAATGCCGCAAACCAACCACCTTAAACTAACTGGAAAAAAAAAGATAACAAACATTTTAGAGTTCAACACTTTCTCAAAACCTTTTTCTTTTTTTTTTTTGAAAAAGATCACCGAACCCAAGAAGGGCGCTTACGTATCTCACTCCTGAGAGAGGAGAATCAGGTGTTCGTAATTCGTGAAGTCTTGCCAAAATGGCCAATTAAACTCTTTTTCTTTTTCTTGAAACTTTAAGAAGAAAAGAAAATAACAATTTGTCAAAAGAATTGATGAAAATCTTTTTAAATTTTCAGCTTTAACATCCCTATACAAAATGAAATCTAGATTACCGAAGAAAATCTTTTTGGGTTTTCAATTTTAATTTTCATTTGAAAATAAAAATTGGAACTATTAAAGAAAAATCTTTTTGTTATTTTCCTTTAAAGATGTATATGACACCTACTCTAAATAAAGAGTGAAAAAATCTTTTTGGAATTGAATTTTTCAGATTCCTATATAAAACGAAAACCTATGATTGCCAAAGAAAAATCTTTTTGGGTTTTTCAATTTTGAATTTCATACGAAAATGAAACTTGAAATTATTAAAGAAAAATCTTTTTGTAGTTTTCTTTGAAAAATGTATATGAAACACCTACTCTAAATGAATAGTAAAAAAAAATTGGATTTTTTTTATATTCCAATACAAAATGAAACCTATGATTACCAAAGAAATTTTTTTTTGGGTTTTCAATTTTGAATTTCATACGAAAATGAAGCTTGAAACTATTAAAGGAAAATCTTTTTTGTGATTTTCTTTTAAAGATGTATATTAAATACCTACTCAAAGTGAAGGGTGAAGAAAACTTCTTTTGGATTTTTAAATAAGATCCTCGAACCCACAATAGGCTGCCTACGTATCTCACCCCCTGGAGAGGAGAATCAGAGGTACGTAATTCATCCAGATTGAAAAATTAAAGATTAAAGAACAAAATAAACCTTGAATTGAGAGACACAACTACAACGATGAAAATAAAATCATTTTGGGGGGGGGGGGGGGGGTCAATTTGACATTTCACATAAAACTGACACCACCAACTTTGAAACAAAAATCTGTTTGGTATTTTCGTTATAAGAGGTACAAAACTTCTACCATTTTTTTAATTTTCTTTGTATAAAATCTCCTATTGGAAAAATAATTTTGGAGTTTTCGACTTGTAAACGCTTACTAAAGAAAGCAAAAGAAAAATCTTTTTGATGTTTTTGTTTTTTGAGAAATGAGTGCAAAAGGTAAAAATCTTTTTGAATTTTTGGATTGTGAAAAATAAAAAATATAAAGAACACTAAACTGCGAAACTCTCTTCTATTTTTTGCCTTTTTCTTTTTTTTCAACAAATTCTTGCCTACACATTTTACTTCAAACACATACTTTTGCACAAATCAATCTGTCAAATGACCCCATTACCCTTAAAAATGCAAAATTTAGCACGTAGGGAGGCTTTAGAGGTGAGTCTCCTACAAAGGACCAAGTGAGTCCCGATAGGTCTCAATATGATACAGATAAGCATGACCTAAATGCTGACCTACTCTGGGGTTCACTAACAAGGATGTTCGGGGGAGCCTATGGTCAATAATGGCTACTTTATCTTTCCATCCACTCCATACCAACCGACGAATCCCCCTCCTAAGATAAGGGTAACTCAACTAGAGTTCATGTACACAGCGTGTACTACAGAACTTGTTGCAAAAAGAAATGACTCAGATTATGCAAATGAAGTCAGATATAAAGTGGTAACACATAGGAGGAAAAATTATAAACATGTAGCCAGTAAACACTCAAAGATGATAACAATAACACAAACAATAACACAAACCAAATATTTATACACCCATAATGTCAAACTAAGTCAATACAACTCCAAAAAAATAAGCTCGAATTCTTGAAAAATCTCCAGCAGAGTCGTCAGATATGTCACACCCCTTTTTTACTCGAAAAGATTTTATTTTTAAGTTTGAAAGGGTTTTTATTAGTAAAGTGAAAAAAATGAAAATTTTGTTTCGAAAAGGACGTTTAACAATCAAAACTCAGAGTCGCCACTTGGTATAATCGGGTGTGACAAGTCACCTTTGGAAATCCTTTTTTAAAACTATTTTTGACTCTTTAAAACTGGTTTGTGAACAGAGATTTCAGCTAAGGAATTTTGTTGATTATGGGGAAGGTGTTAGGCACCACTTGATCCCGTAGTTCAACCACGATCGCTTGGTCGAGCATATCAGCTAATTTGACTTTACAAATATATAAACCACACAAAAACACATAAAACAATCAATCAAACACACAAAACAAAACAAACACAAAATATAGTGTCCAGTCTAATTATACAGTCCAAAAATAGAAAGAATGTGAAAATATAAATCCCATTCTAAGCTAATCCTAAAACTACACTCCAATACCGTACCCGATGCCTTGGGACTTGATCACGAGCCTCCTCTGCGTACATGATACTTCGAGGTATTCCCTGAATAAATCAATACAAATTCCTCGGGGCATTCCCCGGCCAAATAAGTACAATTTTAATTTTTGTGC
Organism: Capsicum baccatum var. pendulum; assembly: GCA_030864225.1. NCBI lineage: Eukaryota > Viridiplantae > Streptophyta > Magnoliopsida > Solanales > Solanaceae > Capsicum > Capsicum baccatum. Next base: position 222,581,232 of record CM061556.1, read on the forward strand.
GATAAAATAAAATGAATCATTCACACAAATATTCAAACACTCAACAAATCGTTATTCCTAAATTTGCCTTCCCAACCTACCGTTTGCCTACCAATTTCATCCTATCATGATAGTATCACGTTTAACATTCGTATTTACTCCAAACCAACCAAAGATAATAAATCAAGACTAAACAATATTCATTTTTATCAATTGCTACCATCTAAACCCCCACATTTCTTTTTTTATACCAAATTTTTACAACTCGTCATCACTATCTCAACCAAACAAGCCATAATCAAGGGAACCAATCATAAATCAAAACGAACACACATTCGTCACCAATGAGGATCAAACCAACACACAATACTTTAATCCAACAAATCAAAATATAGTAAACAATGAAATAAAAAGAGTGAAGGAGTAGAATTAGACCTCAATTTGAAACTTTTAAACTCAATGTTATTTGAATAAAGAGAGTCCGCACCTGGAAACCTTGAGCCGAACCTCAACACTAACTATCCAACTCGACAATGAGCAATAATGACCTGTACAAATTTGAATCCCAGGGAAGAAAAAGTAGCACTCAAACGGACATGGAGAAATAAAGAAAACCCGTACGAGATCTCATCGAAATTGGTTATTTTCAGTCGTTTGTCCATATTCCAAAATGAAGGAAATGATTTTTGAAATTAATGGGGCCTAAATCCGCCGAACAACCACTGGTTCCAGTGAGATTAACTGTTCCTGATGAGATTCACCCAAAATCGAGAGACAATCAAGTGATTCTATCAAAGCAGTCACCGGAACAGTGACCAAATGCACCTAAAAAAACTTGTTTCCTCCCTCGATTTCACTATTTTACTTTTCTTGATAAGCTCGCCATTTTTTTATCAACTCCCCATTTTTGTTTTCTCAATTTTCTCTCCCTCTTGATCTCTATCTCTCTCTTGATCCTCTCTTTTACTATCCCCTTCATTCACTTTTCTTTTTTTATGGGTGTGTGTGTGTCGATTTCAATGATGTGAGGTATGTGTATGTTGAGTGTTGAGTGTTGTAGTGTGTATTGATGGGGGAGAGGATGAGTGAGGGTGTGTGTGTCGCTAGGTATGTGAGTGTGATTGTATTCCCTTTTTCTGTGTAGTGTGTAAATTGAGAGTGAGTGCCTCCTTATCGTGTGTATCTATTCTTGGAGAAGAAAGGATAAATTCGATCCTCTCTTTGTATATTCAACTCCAAAAATGAAAATGCCCTCCTTTTTTTTTATTGTGTTCTATGTGGGTGTGTATTATTGGTAGCTTGTGGAAAATATGATGTGGCGTGTTTAAGTGTGTGGGTGAAGTGTAGATTTTGAGGGTGAGAGGTGTGAGTTGGTTGAGATAAAGTTTGTTAGGATAAGGAAATATTAGGAATTTATTGAAATTTTTTTATTTTTATATTTTTGTGGGGTATAATTACATGGGTGAGAGTGTATGATAACATGAGATAAAAATGGATGAATTGGATTTTTAGAGGGACAAAATTCGGTCGTAAACAGGGTCTTGTAGTGTCTTTGTTAGAGTTAGTTTAGTCGGGTATATTTAGGCATTCTATTGTGTTTGACTCGGATCTTGGGTATAGATAAGGTTCAAAAATATAAAAATTTGGCTTCTTTGAGAATTTGGCCTTAGATGCTAGTGTTGTGTCCTGGTGAGTCCTCATGGGATTGCTTTCTGGTTCTATGGTGAGATCGATAGTTCTATAGTTTTGAATCCACGTTGTAGTACTTGTTTGATGTTTCTCGGGGTATTTTCTATCCTACACCTGTTTTGGCATTTTCTTGCTTGTACATTCGAGGACAAATTGAATCTTAGTGGCGGATACTATAGTGAACCTCATATTGTAATTTTTTTTTTTTGACTATTTTTCTATTTCCCATGGTTTTTTTATCTCTTTTATGGGTTGTAGGGATAGTTGACACGGTTTCTGATGTGTTCGGGAGTTCTCTAATTGAATTTGTGGTTTTGAACACCCTTAAAAGGCTAGTTTGATTTTCGTCAATATTTTATGATCCAAGCCTCTGATGATCATTCTGACAGTTCTATTAGATCTAGAACGTCGATTTTGGATTAATAGTATGGTTTGTTTGGGTTTTGAGTCTTTATTTTACATTTTGACACGTTTGTCAAAAACTAGTAAAAATGACCAAAAATGATTCCAAGGGCTAATTGGTTGAAAATGATCCTTTTTCGAAAATTTAACGTTGACATTGAGTCTACAATATTAAAATTAGCCTGGTAACATTATTAGTTATTTCTATGGGGTCCTGAACAAATCTTAAGGGTTTGTTCAGAAGATTTCAACCTTGTGCGTTTTGCTGGTTTAACCCTTTCTTTGGTGCACCCTCTTCCTCTCTGTGTTCGCGAAGCATACACGTTCTTACTTTTGTGTTCGTGTTTAGAGTCTCTTACAAAGGTACAGTTCATAACCAACCCGTGATTGCTACCTAGGGGGCCCGCATTCACAGAGGCCGTTAGACTTGGACAGATTATAATATCATTTTCAGTCCTAAATCATATTTTCTCAATTTTTGGACTTCTATAGCTTGGATTAAGGATATTTCATAGGATTTTTGGATATTTCTTTCGTGAGTAAGTCCTAAATATTTACTCTATCACTTTTCATTAATTACATTTTTAAAAAATTTCACACTTTTTATTTTAAATGTGATTGTTTTTTTTTGGGGGGGGGGGGGGTGTGTGGTTACCGGCAAAGTGTAAATTGGGGTTCTCCTTGATTCGAGATCCGTTTTCTACTTAGTCTTGTGTGGGTTTTCAACTATATATTTCTATAACTTTGGGGAATGTATTTCTTAAAGAAAATCTCAATTTTACCCTTTTCTTTTTTCGAACCTATTTTTCAAACCCATTTTGAATCCATTTTAACTATGGTAAATATGGGTATCATTTGATTTTTTTTTTACTTGAGGATGTTATATTTGATTATATTGGATGTGTTTGGTGTCAATTCAAGGGAGTCAAGCTTTTAGTTGAGGCTTTGAATAGTGTTTGGACTTGTGGACCTTCACTTAAGGCAAGTTGAGATGTATCTTTACTTTTTCAAAAGTGTTTATGTTGTATGCTTGTTTGTTGATATTTTTTGATTCATTTAGGATTGAGGGTCCCACTTAGGTGAAATGTTGTGAATCTCCATGGATATCCGAGTCTTTTGATAGATTTTAGTTGGATTTTTGCCTTTCTTAGTTAGTACTATTACTTGTAACTATCCTGGAAGTAGAATGTAGACACATAACTTAGTGATCTTAAATAATTTCTATTAAATGCCTATTTTACAGTTTGAATCTTATTTAGTGGACTTTATTGTGATGATTAGGGACTAGTGACCTTTTGGGAATGATGTGTTAGTAATGTTAGTGGTGGAATAATTTAGATTTAGTGAATACTTAGTGTATAAATGGTTTTGTAGTAGTGGATGAAATTTACCGTATAGGACAAGTTAGGTTTGGGTAATTCTGCGACATATACATACATATATATATATATATTTATAATCGTGTGCCTTACTGGGAGCTTTTGTACATATAATTGCTGATTTTGAAAGCATATATGGTGGTGACACCTGAGTGAGGGCTTGAGTTGTATAGTTGGGTATGATTGTGCATTTAACTATCACATTTATCATTGTCTCTCCTAGTAAGGACTTGACTTCTCACGATAGGTCATGATTGTGCATTAAATTGTCATACTTAATTTTGTGCACTAAATTATCTTTATCATATTGATGATACTAGAATGGAGACTTTTAAATAAAATTATTAACGTCATGCATGACTATTTATACCAGTGGTGCTCTACGATGTCTTACATCATGGAACATTGTCATATAGAGTAGATTCTAAGCTTACTTATACTTTTATTGAATTGATTCACATCTTCATCCTAATTTGATTATGAGATTATATCTTTGTCTCATTCGGACGTGTTCAAGATATTGATACCACTGATTTTTTTTCATTTGAAAGAAAATGAGATAATTTTAAAAATATCTAGATCTCAAGAAATATGTCGATAGGACTAATTGAGATATTTTATGATGTATTATGGAAACCTTGATTCATAAATATTAGGTGAAGTGGTGGATTGAGATTTTGGAAAGTATATGTATTGCGAACCCCCATGAGTCTTACTTTGGGAGTGGCGTTGCTCGATTTGTATATACAAAAAAATTATATAATTAATTTCAAACATTCATTATCACCGTCATCACTACATTCCATTGCATTACCTTCCTTGGTAGAGTTTGATAACGTGTTAGTTTATACTCTTGTGTTTTAATACTGCCATATAACCTTGTTTGTAATATTGTTCTTGAGCATTTATTACACTTCATTACATTATCTTACATCGTCTTATATTGATTGGGAGGTTGAGGTATGAAATGTGGGATATGACTGTGCCTTGATCAAAGAGATAGTTGTGTAGCAACTTTTGGTAGTATGAGATAACTCTTATATATACACACTTCCCCTATTTTTATCTCATATTGTTGGTTAATTATAATTGATTAAGCAAGATATATTTCATTAGTGAGTCTTTGTAATGATTCGAGACTACCCCCTAGTCGTTACACGGTACTAACAATCCCGAAGGAACATAAGCTAACCCGTGAGATGGTACCTGCTGTGAGCATTGGATAGTATAATCATGAATTGCGAAAGAATAATTGAAGTTCCATAAGGTTTTAAATATCTAAATTCAAACTGAAATATAAATCTAGGAAAACGACTGTATGAATTTGATAAAGTACTAATAAATTGAACAACTAATTGACTGTAATGTCTAAAAAGCCTCTAAGACTAACTGACTGAGAGTTGATGGGACAAGCCCCTAACTAACTCTAATGACTACTGAAATAAAGACATGAAATAAGATAGCCTATCCTCGGGTGATGAAGACTCACTACTGCTACTGTACTACTGAGAATATGAGGGACTAACTGCGATCCAGAAACTGAGCGTCAGCACCTATGATATGAGATATCATAGCGCAAAAGAAAGGTATGCGATCAGTACTTTGAATGTACTGGTATGCTAAATGGGGTAGGATAACATGCACGGTTTTATGAATAGGATTAATGATCTATCTGAATATACATGTAAAGCATGAAATACTGAATAGAGAACATGAAATCTGTAGATACTGAACATGGATAAAAGTTTATAAAATACTATAAATACATGAAAATCTATAGACACTGAGGATGCATGACAAAGTATATGACATGAACTGGATGAAATCTGCAAACTAAAATACTAACAATAAACGAAAGTTGTATACTTTGGTCAAAAAACACTAAGACTGAATAACTGAGCTGAGACTGCAACTGAGATTATAATTGAGATTGTGGGAGGTATCATCTAACCGACATTCCCTAATTTGAGCTAATCGGGGTCCAACCTATAACCCCAATTGGAAGGGTGTTAATACCGTGCCACGGGTAATAATGCTGGTTGTATTGAACCACTAAAATGATATTATGTCTAAAGGACTAAGGGTGTTAAGCCTGAACTGACGGGTGACCCCTGCGAGATAGTCAAACCTAATCTGATGGGTGACTACTCATATCCTACACTGGCTATGTAGTTCTGGAGTGTAGGGACTGCTACTAACGACTCTGCCTATCTAATGGGGAAGTCGCTATCCCTACACTCACTCGGTGCTAAATCCTACTCCCAACTGAATGACAATGAAACACTAGACTATTCTGAGTTTAACTGACTGTTCTGATAATGATCATGATATAATCTGTCACAAAGTCCATGTTCACTTCCTCCCATTGTCACATGGTAATACTAAACTCATACATGGACCCACTAGGCTTCTGGTTCTCAATCTTAACTTGTTGGCATGTAGAGCACTTAGCTATAAACTCTGCAATACATTTCTTCATCCCACTCCACCAATAGATGTCCCATAAATCACGGTACATCTTAGTGGCACATGGATGAATAGAGTAACGTGCACCATGCTCTTCTGCAAGAATTGGTTGCCTTAAATCATCTACACCAGGCACACACAATCTACCCTGACAACGCAAAACGTCATCTCCCCCTTGGGACAAAACCTCCACTTTCTGATCTCTGACTGATTCTTTCAACTTAACTAGATTGGGATCTTTATCCTGTTTTTCCGTCACCTCAAAAACTAGAGATGACTCTGAGATACTCTGCACCCGTATACTACCTTCTACTGAATCGAGTAAATGAACACCTAGTCGGGAAAGCTGATGGACTTCTGAGCTAACTTTTTCTTACCATCCTTAACATGAGCTACACTACCCATAGACATTCTACTCAGAGCATCATCCACTACATTGGCCTTTCCCGGATGATACAGAACGCTCATATCATAATCCTTCAATAACTCTAACTATATTCTCTGATGTAAATTCAAATCTTTCTGAGAGAACACATACTGAAGGCTTTTGTGATCTATGAACATATCCGCATGCACCCCATACAAGTAATGCCTCCAAATCTTTAAGGCAAATACTGCTGCTACTAGCTCAAGATCATGAGTGGGATAATTCTTCTCATGAGGCTTATGCTGTTTGGAGATGTAGGCTATGACCTTACCTCTCTATATAAGGGCACAACCTAAACCTACTCCGGATACATTACAGTACATGATAAAACCATCTAAACCGTCTGGTAGAGTAAGAACTAGGGTTGAGGTGAGTCGAGTCTTCAACTCCTAAAAATTCTTTTTGCAAAAATCTGACCACTGAAACTTAACTTTCTTCTGAGTCAATTTGGACACGGGGGATGCAATAGAGGAAAACCCTTCAACAAACTGACGATAATAGCCAGCTAAACCCAAGAAAATCCTGATATCTGATAGAGATATGGGTCTAGGCCAGTTTCTCAATGCCTCAGTCTTTTAAGGATCAACTCTAATGCCATCACCGGAAATAATATAGCCAAGGAAAGCTACTGATCTTATCCAGAATTCACACTTACTGAATTTAGCTAACAACTAATGGGCTTTAAGAGTCTGAAGCACTACTCTGAGGTGGTATACATGCTCATTCTCACTACGGGAGTAAACAAAGATGTCATCAATGAAGACTAAGATGAACATGTCCAAATACTGCTTGAACACTCAGTTCATCAAGTCCATGAAGGCTGCTGGGGCATTTATAATACCAAAGGACATGACTAGAAATTCAAAGTGACCATACCGAGTTCAGAAAGCTATTTTTGGGATATCACATTCTCTGACTCTAAGCTGATGATAGCCTGATCTGAGGTATATCTTAGAAAAGTAACTAGCACCTTGAAGTTAGTCGAAAAAATCATCGATTTTAGAAAATGAATATTTATTCTTGACTGTGACCTTGTTCAACTGACAGTAGTCTATGCACATTCTGAGAACTGTCTTTCTTATGCACGAATAGAATAGGTGTGCCCTACGGGGAGACACTGGGTCTGATGAATCCTTTCTCTATGATATCCTTTAATTGTTCTTTCAGTTCTTTGAGTTTAGTTGGAGTCATTCTATATGGTAAAATAGATATAGGTTAAGTATCTAAGAGAAGGTCTATTCCGAAGTCAATTTCCCTTTTGATAGAAACTCCGAAAAGATCTTCAGGAAACACATCTGAGAATTCTTTTACTACTGGAACTGACTCAAGAGTAGGAGTTCCTGAGTTAGAGTCTTTGACTCGCACAAGATGGTAAATACAGCCCATCGATATCATCTTTCTGGCTCTGAGGTACGAAATCAACCAACCCCTAAGAGCTATAATACTACCCCTTCATTCAAGGACTGATTCATTTGGAAACTGAAAATGAACTACTCAATTTTTATAATCAACTAAGGCATAGCATGAGTGGATCTAATCCATGCTAAGAATGACATCAAAATCCTTTATCTCTAACTCCATGAGATTAACTGAGGTAACTTTCTAAGATATTATGACTGGATAGTTCCTGTTTACCTGTCTAGCTACAATGGAAACACCTATTGGGGTAGACACAGAAAAGGGCTCTGCTATAGTTTTGGGACTGACTCCAAAATTGACAGTTATATATGGAGTTACAAAAGAAAAAGAAGCTCCTGGGTTTAGTAAAGCATAAACATGTAAGTGAAAGACCTGTAACGTTCCAGTAACTACATTAGGAGAATTTTACTTATCTTAGCGGGACTAAAGAGCATATAATTTGTTCGAACGCTGACCATTGGTAACACTAGAACTGGCACCCTACTGATTTGGGAACTGGACGGAACTACCAACTGATGGGAATAGCCCTATTGGCGCGCATCCCTACCCGACACTCCCGAATCCGATGGCCTAGCTTGCCACACCCAAAGCACACATCATTACCCGCTCTACACTTACCCTGATAGTGTCTGCCATATTTCTGACATAAAAGATTGGTACGAGCACTATTAACACTAACCTAGGACTTAGAGCTTGGTGCCCTATCCCTATTATTGATTTTGAATTTGGGTACTAGGCACTAGCTGAAGAGGGTACTGGGTCTAAAGACCTCTGATGAAATTGAGGACGGTTACCACCTTCTAACTTTAGTTGATTAAAATTAAAACTACTCGTCCTAGCTCTTTTGTTTCCTCTCTCCCTCTCCTTAATCTTTTGCTCCTCAATTTGTTGAGCATAGACCATCAGCCTAGACAAGTCCATCTCACTAGTAAGCATTGTGGTCCTACACTTCTTGACCACACTATCAGATATGTCAGACATAAACTTACTCATCTTGGACCTACTGTTAGCCACCACATGAGAAATATATCTAGCTAATTGAGTGAACTTGAGAGAATACTCCCTCACACTCATGTTTCCTCACCTCAAATTAATAAATTCTAACACTTTGGCCTCCGTCAACTCTAATGGAAAGAATTTGTCCAAAAAAGTCGTGGCAAACTCTTCCCATTCTATAGGCCCTGTATCAACACCTCTATCAACTTTCCAATGCTTAAACGTAGTATGGGCTACATCCTGCAATTGATTTATAGCCAACTTGGCACTCTGATTAGACGTTACCCTCATAGAATCCGTGACCTTATGAACCATATCTAAGAATTACAGTGGATCCTCTTCAGACTTAGATCCCGTAAAAGAAGGAGGATTCATTCGGGTGAAATCTCAAATTTGAGTTGCAATAGCATTGTCCACTAGGTTGATCGAAACAACGGTTGGCCGTTTATTCTGTGCTGCTATAGAGTTCACTAGAGTAGTGAACGCAGCCCTGAATTCTGTGTGAGAGACATGTTTATCCAAAAGATCTTCCTGAACGAGCTGAGAGGTTGGCCGAGTTCCTATTTTTTTCTGTTCTTCTTGGGAGGTATGTTCTATAAACGGAAGGAAGAAGTGGATTACATAGAGAGTTTAACTTGAGCTCATGCCACTCGCACGATATGAATACTAAAAGAAGGAAAAAAATTTCTAAACACCTTGTAGCCTCTCGTCCATAAGTGTGGCACGCTACACACCCATGCACAAGACTCTACTCGATGGGGCTTTTAGACTTTCAAGGACACTTAAAAACTTAGGCTTTGATACAAAGTTTGTAATGACCCGAGACTACCCCCTAGTCGTTACACGTTGTTTACAGTCTCGAGGGATCACAAGCTAAGCCGTGAGCTGGTACCTGCTATGAGCATTGGATAGTATAATCATGAATTGCGAAAGAATAATTGAAGTTCCATAAGGTTTTAAATATCTAAATTCAAACTAAAATATAAATCTAGGAAAATGATTGTCTGAATCTGCTAAAGTACTGATAAACTGAACAACTAACTGACTGTAATGTTTGAAAAGCCTTTAAGATTGGCTGACTGAGACTTGATGGGACAAGCCCTCAACTAACTCTACTGACTGCTGAAATAAAGACATGAAATAAGATAGCCTATCCTTGGGTCATGAGGACTCTCTACTGCTACTGTACTACTGAGAATATGAGAGACTAAGTGCGATTCGGGAACTGAGCGTCATCACCTATGATATGAGACATCATAGCGCAAAAGAAAGGTATGCGATCAGTACTTTGAATGTACTGGTATGCCAAATGGGATAGGCTGACATGCAAGGTTTTATGAATAAGATTAATGATCTATCTGAATATACATGTAAAGCATGAAATACTGAATAGAGAACATGAAATCTGTAGATACTGAACATGCATAAAAGTTTGTAAGATACATGAAAATTTACAGACACTGAGGATGCATGACAAAGTATATGACATGAACTGGATGAAATCTGCAAACTAAAATACTGAAAATAACCAAAAGTTGTATGCTTTGGTCAAACAACACTAAGACTGAATAACTGAGCTGAGACTGTAACTGAGATTATAATTGAGACTGTGGGAGGTATCATCTAACCGACATTCCCCAATTTGAGCTAATTGGGGTCTAACCTATAACCCCAATTGGAAGGGTGTTAATACCGTGCCACAAGTACTAATGCTGGTTGTATGGAACCACTAAACTGATATTATGTCCAAGGGACTAAGGGTGTCTAGCCTGAACTAAAGGGTGACCCCTGCGAGATATTCAAGCCTAATCTAACGGGTGACTACTCATATCCTAAGCTGGCTACGTAGTTCTGGAGTATAGGGACTTCTACTAACAACTCTGCCTATCTGACGGGGAAGCCGTCATCCCTACACTTACTCGGTGCTAAATCCTACTCCCAACTGAATGACATTGATACGCTAGACTATTCTGAGTTTAACAGACTGTCCTGATAATGCTCATGATATAATCTGAAGTTATTCTTAATATACTTAGACAACAATAAGTAAACAGCTACGGTTTTGGGTATTTAATACTCCCAGGACTCAAAACAATAGTAGTAGCATGATACTAAAACATTGAAGGACATAGCATGAAGACTTTTATTAAATTAATTGCTCTTGTAGGCATTTTATCAAACACTTATAGTTCATGGTTTAAAATAATCATAGAATTACTAAAGGACTAGCATAATTGACATAAAATTATCATGGAAGTCATAATTTAATTCAATAAATGATAACACTAAAACATGAGGAATCGAATAACATCAATGGCTTTATTAAAACATGGTATTAAATCAAAGGTCATGGAGATTAATGGATGAAGTCATGATTTAAAAGCAAATAACTTTAAAAAGATCATAACTTTATAATTAAAAAGGTTACTTGAGCTCCATGGATGAAAGGAATATATGGATGAACATCTAACATACCTGGGATGATGAATTTGGAAGGATTGATGGAAAGTTCTTGAGATTTGACCTTGATTCTTGAGAGCTAGGGTTTCTTGTTCTTGAAAGAGGGAACTTTTAATTTGAAAGAAAGTGAATAATGATGAGTATTTAGGTCAATTAGGGGGTAAATTTTGTGTTTAGGGAAAGTTTAGGACTTAGGAAAAAAAACTAAATACCCTTAAACAAATTAAAAAAAACACAAGCTGGAAACTGAAATCCCAATTTTTGGCCTTAGCGTGACGCATCACTATCACGCCAAGCCACTGGAAAAGGAAAAACTGGGACTTGGACAAATGCCGCGATGCGCCACCATCGTGGTAAGCCTGTGGGTGCCAATTTGGCCATCTCCACGACGCGTTATGATCGCGGAGGCCCACTAAAAATTGACAAGCATCAATTTGACCTATGGCGCGATGCGCCAGGATCGCAGACACTTACTAGATTTTTCCAAATGGGAGATTGGCCTGCTCCACGATGCGCTAAAGGTTAAAATGATGGGGTTTTGCGACTGAAACTTAAAATTGCCATAATTTTTTACCCGGTTATCGAATTTGAGAAAATTTTATATCGTTGAAAATCTAATTGAATTTTCAACACAATGACAGGCTCTAAATAAAAAAATAATGAGTGTTTCAAAAATTTTATATGCAAATACTCATGCACTGGGACTTAGATTATGCTAGGAAACTAGGGGGTGTTACAGTCTTCTTCATAATTAACTTTCCTTATTATTGACAATAAAATGGCTAACACTAACTCACCTAGACTAAAATGTCTATCCTGTGAAAATTTATGTTGTGCCTGTTGCATTTGGTTATCTTGATAGGATAAGATGGTGTAATTGCTGGAAATAGAATTCTTTGAGAAACATTGGGTAGTTGGGGTGGTGATTCTTATCATCGCTTTGTATTAGGATCAGTTATTGGCGATGTTTGCCGAGTACATGTGGTTTCGTACTCACCCTTGCTTCTTTTTCTTTTTGCTTGTTCTCTGCACTCCGTGCAAGTATTGGACCAAATAGCATATTGTAGATTATTTTCTTTCAACATTGACATTGTGAAGATTAATGTAGTGCTGGAGGATTCCAAGTTTACCCGTATCTCTCTTTATTTTATCTTATGCTTCCCACATTAATATACTTTAGATATTGATATCTGTTGTTTCTATTTTGATTCCCTTTAATTCTTGTTCTTTAGGTTGGATTAGGCTTACTTCTCTGGAAGACATCATTCTTCCTTCTTCGTTTCTTAATGGACTTTTTGTTATTTAATGTTATTTCATTTAAAAGTGATACAGATAAAACAATTATATCAACAATCCAGTGTATAAATTGTATAAACAACATATATGAATGTATATACACATTTAAACATATACACACGCACACACACATATATATTACGCACATTTATATACCACTTATACAATGTCGTTACATTGCATTTTTTTTTCATTGCTACATTTTGGTAAAAACCTCTTATTACAATATACCTTATGTATTGGACTTAGTTTAGTAAAAGTTACATAAATCTCAATCATTTTTGAGTTAATTACTCCCATCTCAACTCTTTTCAATATTACTGAAAATTTCTGATTTAGTTCACACGGATACATCACATTCTTTCAGATGCATCACTTAATTGTACAATGATATATCACATTCTGTCAGATACACCACTTTATTTTATATAGATACATCACATTCTTCTATAATATATCAATGAATTTTAGAGAGAGAAAGAAAAATATCAGATGGAATGTAATTTAATAAAAGAAAAGAGATTTTCTTTTTGGTAAAGAGGATATGCATTGAAATTAAAAGAAACAACCAATCATAGTTAAATTACAACCCCTGATGATTAATCAGGATTCAAAAAGAAAATATTTTCATTAGCATTAGAACTAATTTTCCTCTTAAAAAAATTCCCGAGATGTTTGCCCAAACTGCATTCTTCGCACACACTGGTGGAAATTCAAAAAAGGTTGTTTTGTTGAATCTGCATGGTAAGTTAAATAATATTATTTAATTTTTCTCTTATTATTTATAAGAACATGAAATGGGCTGAAAATTAAGCCAAGTTTCGACAAATATAAAAAAATAAAGGGAAAAGACAAATATGCACACTCGGCCGAAAGAGAAGCCACCGAGTGGCCAATAAAATTTTATTCTTAGTAGGGATGGGCATTTGCTAATTTGGATTCAAATTTTTTTTTTGATTTTCGGTGTTTAAATTATGTGTATCGAAAATCGAATTGAATTAGTTTGGTTCGGTTCGATTTATGATAAATAGATTCGATTTTGGTGTTATAATTTTAATTTTTCGATTCTTGGCATATTTAATGGGCTAAATTCTATTTGTAAATTGGACTATTTAAAAAAAAAATTAAAATTCAATCTATTTTGTGCATGTTCATGATATAAGATTTTTGGTTTCTTTCCTTATCAGCACTTGAATGTTATTGAACTAGATAATATACTTTTAACAACAAACTCCGGAACTACAAGCTAGCACTAGCAAACTGATCTCTAGGCTTTCCAAGCCTGACCAAGAAAGAGATGGGTTGGCAATAAAACAGCCATTCCTTTATCAAATTGTTGGTAATACAACGCTTAGCGTGAACCTTCATAGATATCAGGTGCCCACATATATAAAGTCAAAAGATATATGGAGTCCGACCGCACAACTGTAATACTCAACAGATTTCTCTGAAAAAAAGGAGAATCGGACATGGAATGGAAGGGGTACTTGACATGGAAGGAAAGTCTCAGATCTATGTAGTTCTCGACCCCGGCAAGAAGAACTTTTTCTATTGTGATTTTTTGTGGTTGTTCCCTCTCCTTTCAGTTGAGTGACTTCGTACCTATCCTTACCGAGAAAAAGAAGTTCCAGAGAACATCATGTTACTCAGACTATATGCTTAACACATGCAAGTCGAACCTTGGGGAACCCAAAGAAGAGCTAGAAAAAGGAAAGCGGCACCAACACTCGAAGCAAAAGAACCTTCTCCGCTACGGGGGAAGAAAAGAATAGACTGGGGGCGAGCACAGAACAGAGGAAATGCACATGGGTCTCCTTGAAGAACGGAGTCTAGGGTAAAGAAAGAAAGGTAGAGTGGGCACGCTTTGACTGAGTGAAGTGCATAAGCCCCTTTAGAGATAGGGGTGAGTACTACACGAGCGTGCCGGGGGAGGGGGACCAAGCAGGGCATAGCTGCGCTTTATGCAGAGTTCCACTTCTTCGTTCCCTTCTTCTATTAGTAGCGCCTCTTCGGTTCCATTTGGGCAATATGTATCCTACTGGGTATGGCTCGGGAATGCACATTCTCTATCCTATCCAAAAAATAGAGACGCTTAGGGACAGACTTTTGCATCAATCCTAGCCAGGCATGCCCTTCCTGTACTGACTTACTGTATACCGCTTAAACCTCCATTAGATTCGGCAACTAAGGACGAGATTACCATAGGTCCCGACGTGGAAGTGAAAACCCTAAACTTGAAACCCTACCCTTCTTTGCTACTCTGGTTGTGTGCTCAATCAAAGGTATCTATTATCATTTGATGGAAAGTCACTAAGTGTTTTCTTGATGTCTAGCAACATTGAAACGTATTAATACACTACATCAAGAAAATACTCTGGAAAACAATAACCAGAGAACTAATAAGTAATAAGTGCATTTGCAAATGTTACATGTACATCAGCAGAAGTACTGAGTTTGTTTATGCACTCAACTTTTAACTAGGCCAATTCAACCATGTGTAGTTTTGTAATAAACTACCAAAACTAGCTTGCCTTATTAATCTTGGCTTTTTGCTGAATGTAATAGCCTAAATTAGTAATTTAGACTGTAGCAGGTGTCGGGTAGCCTATATTTGGGATGTAGCTAATGGACTTAGAATTTAGATAGTTATATATAAATATTAAATATATATTTTATATATGTAATAATTAAAAAGTGTATTAAAAATTTTGATTTGAATCGAAAATCGAATTACATCAACACAAGAATTGAAAATCGAACCGAAATATCAAATTTATAAATTTATAAATCAAAATTGAAATCGAAAAATTAAATTAATTTGATTTGGTTCGATATTTTAATTTTTTGATATTTATGTCCACCCCTAATTCCCAGTGTATGGTTATTCGTCTTTCCGCTGTTGTGGGGGGCCACCCCCCCCCCCCCCCCTCTTTAAACCTTTTTAGGTAGCTTTTTTCCACTGCTACCTTACAAAAGAAATTAGTTTATTAATTTTTTTAATAGTCACATATAATTCGATAAGTTTTCTTTTTTCTCCAATACGGTGAAGATCATTATTAAAATAGAGAAAGATCTAGTTAATATTTATCGGAATTTGAAGTATCTATTAGAGAGAAACTGGAGTAAATTTTTCCTATAAATAGAAGGGTTTTTTTCATTGTAAATCATCCCTCAAGAGAAATAAGAATTACTTTCTCTTCTCTCTTTAATCTTGTTCTTCTCTACTTATTTTTCATAATAGGCTATCAGCACGAGACTCTACCATCTCAAATTTGAAAGATAAGGTATTATTTTTCTTTCATTTTTTCATATGGCTAATGATCTTACGAAATGCGAGTTCTTTGCCCTTCAACGTTCGGGCAAGAACTATATTTGATGAGTGTTGGATACTGAAATCCACTTAGATGCTATGGGTCTTGGAGACGCCATAAAAAAAGAAAATACAACATCCAATCAAAATCGTGATAAGACTATGATTTTTTTGAGTCATCATCTTGACAAAATTTTAAAAATTGAATACCTTACTACTAAGGATGCACTTGTTTTGTGGAATTGCCTAAAAGAAAGGTTTGACCACTTGAAGATGGCCATCCTCCCAAAAGCATGATATGAATGGATGCATCTGATGCTTCAGGACTATAAGTCTGCTCATGAGTACAATTCTGTCATGTTCAGAATTTCTTTTCAATTGACACTATATGGAGAAATTATCAACGATGACGATATGATGGAAAAGACGATCTCCACTTTTCATGCCTCGAATGTGCTCTTACAGCAGCAATATCGAGAGAATGGTTTCAAGAAGTATACTGAACTGAGTTCTTATCTTCTCGTGGCTGAATAAAATAATAATTTATTGATGAAAAGTCACGAGAATCGACCTACTGATTTTGCACCATTTCCTAAGGTGAATAATGTGTATGCTTGCAATGCTAGGTGTAAAAAAGGTTGCGGTCCAAGGCGTGGCCGTGGTCGTGATGACCAAGAAACAAACCCTATTCCTAGTGTTAGTCATTCATCAAATAAAAAGAGAAAAAATAAGAAACGTGAAGCAATTACTTATTTTCGGTATGGTGGAAAAGGATACTATTCACTTGACTGTTGTGCTCTCAATCACTGTATTACGTTCAGAGGATCCAACATCACTAAAGAAGAAAGAGAAAAATCTCGAGGCTAACTTTCTCTCTGAAAATGATGTTGACATCACATGCTTGGATGTAGCAGACTTTTTCGAGCATTCAGAAGGAAAGATTGATCTTGATTGGTGATGTTTTCATAAACATGAAAGAATGAATAATTTTTTAAATTTATTTGTTTTAGTAATAAGAGTTAGTGCAAAAAAATCATGCAAAAATAGTTATTTGCATGAGTTCTTGTATTTTAATTTTGATTGTTTTAATCATATTTTTTTTTATTTGTAGTCCATTAGTAATCAAAACTCAATTTGATTTCATTTAAATTTATTTATTTATTTATTTTGATCTTGGTGTTGGTTAGTGCATAAAAGCAACACACTTTTGTTATTTTCAACTAAAAGCCAAAAGATAATTATTTATTAATAAATCAAAAATAATTACTAGGTTATTACATTACTATTTAATTTTACTTTGTAGTTTTTGACACAATATGTTTATTTTGCGTATTTTATTTTACTTGAAGATATGGATAATTCTCAAAGTAAGTTGTCCAATTGTGAAGATATCTGTTTGATTAATTCTGGCACTACACATACGATATTCAAAGACGAGCAATATTTTTCTCATCTAAACATGGGCAAGATTAGTGTTACAACAATTTCTAGTAGTGCTACTATGATTGTAGTCTTTGAAAAAATCATTATAATCTTGTCTAAGGTAGCTAAACTCATCATAATAATGCTATATTTTCTCCTAATTCTTGGAGAAACTTGTTGAGTTTTAAAGATATCCATGAAAATGGTCATCATATCAAGACAATTGAGGAGATGAATCATAAATATCTTGATATCACCAAGAATGTCTCTAGACAGACATGTGTTATAGAAAAAAAAATTTACTTTATCTTCTGGTCTATATTGGATAAAGATTTGTGCAGTTGAGACACATTCTATAGTAAATCAGAAGTTTACTAATTTCAATACTTTCGTACTTTGGCATGATCGTCTGGGATATCCTGAGTTAAAATAATGAGATGAATTATAGAAAATTCAAATGGACATCCATTAAAGAATTTGAAGGTTCTTTCAAGTGGTGAATTTTCATGTAATGCTTATTATCAAGGCAAGCTAATTGTGAGGCCATCACCAACAAAATTTGGGATTGAATCTCCCCATTCTTGGAACACATACATTGGTGGGTGGGTGGGTTTTTTAGATACTTTATGGTCCTAATAGATGTTTTTTCTAAATGGTCTCATGTGTGCCTATTGTCATCTCGCAACTTGGTATTTGCAAAATTATTGGCACAAATAAATATGATTACAGACACAATTCCTGATAATCATATTAAGTCTATTCGCCTTGATAATGCTACAGAATTTTCATCCCAAGCATTTAATGACTATTGATTATCAATTAGGATAAGAGTGGAACATCATGTAGCTCATGTTCACACTCAAAATGGTCTTGTCGAGTCATTAATTAAATATCTGCAGTTGATAGAAATACCATTACTTATGAAAACTAAGTTGCCAACTTCTGTTTGGGGTCATGCAATTTTGCATGCTGCAACATTTGTTCATCTTAGATCAATAAATTATCATAAATTTTTTCTATTGCAATTGATTTTGGATCAAAATCCTAATATATCTTATCTGTGAATTTTTTGGTGCGTTGTATGTATGCCAATAGCACCACCAAATCGCACTAAGATGGGCCCCCAAAAAAGATTAGGAGTTTATATTGGATTTGAATCACCCTTCATTATTCGATATCTTGAACCATTAATTGGAGATATGTTCACTACTTGATTTGCAGATTCGATTTGATGAGGTAGTTTTTTTCAAAATTAAGGGGAGAAGATAGTGACATCAAAAGATAAATTTGGTGAAAAAAGTCATCGCTATCTCATCTTGATCCACGTGCTTCTATTTGTGAGCAAGAAGTACAAAAGATTATTAATCTACAGAAAATTGTAAATCAAATGCTAGATGTATTTACAGATTTAAAAAGGATCATCAAATCACATATTCCTGCAGAGAATATCCCAATTCGAATTGATGTCCCTAAAGGACTATCCACCAGTGTCATAGTTAATGAGTA
This sequence comes from Capsicum baccatum var. pendulum, assembly GCA_030864225.1. NCBI lineage: Eukaryota > Viridiplantae > Streptophyta > Magnoliopsida > Solanales > Solanaceae > Capsicum > Capsicum baccatum. The sequence goes on from CM061556.1 coordinate 222,599,983, forward strand.
TAAAGCACGCTTGAAGCGTGGTAGACCATTGGATTCTAAGAAACAAAATCTTAGAAAAATAAAAATAAATAGTCAAGATAACACTAAGAAAGATCCTAGTATGGAAATTCAAGATTTGAGCAATATTGATATCCCTGAAGGAATCAATGAGCCCGAGACTCAAAAAAATGAGAAACTATCTATAAATTGAAGTGATGTTGGAACTAATTTGAATTTATCTAAAATAGTAGTATTATATCTTTTCATATAATGTTGCAACAAAAATCATGCAAGATAGTGAGGATTTTGAACCTTAATCTGTCATAGAATGTTGACAGCGAAATGACTGACCAAAATGGTAAGAAACAATTCAATTCAAATTAAATTCACTTGTCAAACATGAAGTTTTTGAACCTATATATCAAACACCTAATGGTGTTAAGACTATTGGTTATAAATGAGTCTTTGTGCAAAAAAGAAATGAGAAATATGAAATACTGAGGTATAAGGCACTCCTTGTTGCACAAGAATTTTTATAATGTACTGGTGTCGATTATGATGAGACATATTCACCAGTTATGGATGCAATAACATTGCGTTATCTTAGTAGTTATCTTGAGGTCCATGATACATCTCATTCAAAAAAAAATATGGTTTGAAATGTGACAAAGTACCCAAAATTTTATATAAAAATAATGCAGCATACATAGCACAACTTAAGGGAGGATTCATAAAAGGAGATAGAACGAAGCACATTTCACCAAAACTTTTCTATATACACGAGATACAATATAATGGTGATATTAACGTGCAGCAGATTCGCTCGAGTGACAATGTGGCGGATTTATTGCCCAAGTCTCTCCCAACTGCAACTTTCAAGAAAATGGTGCACAAGATCGGGATGCAAAGGTGTAAGGACGTTCTTATTAGGGGGAGTTAATAAGCGTCGTACTCTTTTTTTCTTACGAGGTTTTGTTCCACTGAGTTTTCCTTGTAAGGTTTTTATGAGGCAGCCTATATGTGTATTATTAGATATGTGTACTCTTTTTCCTTCACTAAATTTTTTTCTGTTTTGAGTTTTTTTTCTATCAAGATTTAGCGAGGCACATTATCTATTAGACGTTCAAGGGGGAGTGTTAGATATTGATGTATATCAGTTGTAGTGAATGTCTATCAAAATTATAGATAAGATCTATCAAGATCAATCAAGATCTTATTGATATCTATCAGGATTTGAAGTATCTATCTTTTAGAGAGAAACTAAGAGTAAATTTCACCTATAAAGAGAAGGGCTTTCTTAATTGTAAATCATCCCTCAAGAGAAACAAAAATTACTCTCTCTTCTCTCTCTACTCTTGTTCTTCTCTACTTTATTTTTCATAATATTACACTTATATTTTGTGCAGTTACAAAAGGTATTCTTTTTTATCAATCAAAATACAAAAATATATATATTTTTATTGCTTATATTAAAAATATATATTATTCAATAACAATACACATTCATATTTTATACAATAATAATATAGCTTTATGCTCATATTATACAGATACAGATACTATACATCAATTATATAGTTTCTATACACATTGTATATCTACATTATACTATTCCTATACACTTCCTATACATATACATATTCTATACAATGATAATATATTTCTATACACGGCGCATATATATATATACACACACATATATATATATATGCAGATACATATTTTATACAATAATTATATCATTTCTATATGTTACCTATACAATTTTTAGCAGCTATTATTATTCTGATATGTATTTTATTCAAAAACTATACAATTTCTACACACATTTTACATAATTTCCTTATATCTCTTATACAACACGCATTTTATTCAACAACGATACCCAACTTTTATTAGCAAACTTATCCCAATCCTGACTTGTGATTCTCAACCTGAGACCCAACTTTCAACTTCAATTCGACCCAACTCCCTACTGTGACTTTCGACTCCCGACTGTCAACCCTGACCAGAGATAGGATCCAAGATCCAATCTTGACTTGAGACTCGATTTTAAACCTTTATTTGAGTATCGACTTTCGAGACTTGACCAAATCGATTTCAACCTCAATTCGGGAACAACTTCCAATATCAACGCGAGAACTAACCATGACACAACAATTAGTTTTCAATATCAGCCAAATTTCTAACCTCCGACTCAAACTCTGACTTCCTCGACCTTAGACTCATCTCTTGAATCCCAACCCCAACCCTGATTATTGACCCAGACTCGGGGTTCAACCTCATTTGAGAGTCAGGGTGGGTTTTGAATTAGGGTCAAGAGTCGTGATTGGATAATATGTTGAGAGCCAATGTTAGGTCTTACTTTAGAGTTAAAAGTTAGGATTGGATCTCGAGCCGGGTGTCGCGGTCGAGTACGGTCCAAAGTTATGATGTGGATCTCGTATCAAGAGTTAAAATTGAGAGTCGAGAGTCAAGAGTCGAGAGTCGAGATTCGAGGTCAGGTTTTGCGTCGGGAGTCGAATCTTGAGTCAGGAGTTAGGGTTGGTTCTCAAGTTAAGAATTCTGTTAGGGTTGGATCTCGAGTTGAGAATAGGGTTTGGGCTCGAATTGATAATCATGGTCAGGTCTTAAGGTTGTGACCTTTTATACGAAAGGTAAGCCTATTAATTTGTAAAGATACATATGCCGGTGCAACACATTCCATTGCCACCCCAATTTTTTTAATAACATAAATACATAAAAATAAAACAAAACCAAAATAAGGGCTATATTTTTAGGGAATAGTGAATGCAAAAATTAAAATAGTCCCACGCAGGGTTAAGCTAATTGTATACTATAGTGCTACGACAAGTCCTTATCTAATACTCGCTTTTTTTTCTCCCTCAACTACTTTCCTGATACAATATCTATTGATGAATATGTAGGCATCAAACAAATATTTTTTTTTCTCTAAATCTAGAGTCTTGAGAGTTTTTAATTGTTCTATCATTATGATATGCAAGATTAGTTCTTAGGTTATAGTATACATGTAGTCTAAGTTCAGGGACTTATCACCTTCGATGCCATAATCATGTCGGATTCATCAAATAAACTATTTTTAGAGAATATGACATGTACACTTTGTGTATATTTTTAAAGAGTCCGAGCAGTATAACACGTTGTAAGATATTTTCTATTTGGGAGGCTCTATGTCATTCATCTTGCCTATGAATCCTTCTTTTCTGTTTTGAATTATATTTGAAATTCTGAAATTTCATGTAAGAATCTCTTTGTGGAATTTCTAATTATGCTATAGTAGCTTCTTAGTTGGTCACATGCAAAAAAACAAACAAAAAAGGTAAAATAGTAGGGGATACATATTCTAATTTGCAAAGAACGAACAGTATCATACGTTCTTTTTCCCTTGCAGTTGCTCGGGAAAAAAAACTGTTTCTCCGTGATTATATTAAAAACACAAAGTTTGTACATCGAAGCATAATTGTTAAATTATACAAAATAAATTAATAATAATAAGCATAACACGTCAGGACGTAGAAAATCAAACAAATTATATTAAAATCAAAGAATACATAATCATCAAATTTTTACATTTAATATCAAGTAGGGAATCAAAAAATTCGACAGCTCTATAACTTTCGATCACCAACCCCCCACCCCCAAACAATTACGAAGTAGTCTTTTAACTGTGCATAATTTTCTAACATTGATACACAACTACAAAAAATAAATTATATATATGCCAGAAAGTCATAGTAAAGGACGTAAGAAGGAAAACAAAAAAAGAAGAAGCAACCTATAGTAGAAAACTTTTTAGCAGTTTACTCCTATATATAAAAAAAAATCTCGAAGCTTCACATATATTTAGGAGTACACAAAGAAAACTTGTATCTTCGGATTTTTAAAATATAAAAAAAAGTTTCATATATTACTTTTCATGTATTTAAATTTTTTCTCATATATTTTACAAATTTGTTTAAAATAAATGTTTACTTATTATATGATAAAAATTTAACTCCAATTCGTAATTGGAATTGCAATGTTGTTGCAATGGACTTTCCTTATAGAATACATGTTTCGAAAACTCAATTCAATTTGAAAGTGGACTTTCACGTGATAAAATCATCCAATTTCAATTTGGATTCAAATTCTAAATAAATATCTTATTTATATAGAATAATAATTAAATGAGAATAAATAGTAAATGACGATTTTGTCTATTGCAAAGACTTTTAATGAAGGGCAAAAAGTTAAAAACACTTTTCTAAGTATCTTCACACTTTTAATATATTATAGATATAGATTTCATGCATATTCTATACAATAATTATACAATATCTATATAATTGTATTTATTTATTTAGAAAAACATATTCTTTTAGCCTGGTGAGTGGCCATTGGGTGGAAAATATGTGTAATTTACATAAATTCCAACTCTTTTGGATTTAATTACTTTCTGCCCCTATTCTTTTTAATATTACAGATAGTTTCTTATTTTACCACTTTTGAATATATAATTAGTCTCCTGATCTATTCTTGGCCGATACATAATGTGAGGAAAATCACACATTTAAAATGGGAAAGTAACAAAAATCTGATCAATTACCGAAGCAAATCATGCGATTTTTATTAAAATCACTTCGGAGGATTCCTGTTATTACAAAATCAACTCCAGCCCCTTGCCTTTCACAATTTCTTTAAAATCTTCTAGAATTAGAGCATTGCAAGAACTACCAAATCTTAGCGGATGTGCTTGAATTTCTTTAACAATGTAATGCATATCCTGCATTGAGATACATAAAAAATAAAACTGTTAATAATCAACTTGGTTAATAGTCATATTGACTGAGATACATCCATTTTTTAAAGTTATTAGGTGGAGATAAAATAATTTTGTTCAATATTAAAGAGAGATACATAATTAAAATTATGTCACATGCATGGAATTGATGTTAATTATGTATCTCAACTTCATAATTTATTACTATGATACATCAATTTTTAAATTTATTTGATCGACATACATATATAGTAATTAGACTAAGAAGACACATAATTAAAATTATGTCTCATGCATGAAAATAATGTCATTTATGTATCTCAACAGCAAAAATTATGTATATGATGAATTTTTTAGTCCGAATATATATGTATAATACCTTTTAGAGTGTATATCTTTTATTTTTTTCAAAAGCTTTGCGTTTTGAAGGAACAGATGTTGTTTTTCTTTGATTTAACAACCTTCTTTTCACATAACTTTTTCATCACTACCAGATCGTTGTGGTGTTTTGATCTAGTTTTACAAAAATCATCAGACTCCACATCATAAATAACGGAAACAAAATTAACAACATCTATCATTTGGTTAACATTATATAACTGAGTAATTCTAATACTAGAGAATGGTTGTGAATACTGGTTCATTAAAAAACTTAAATTATTTGAGTTAAAGAAAAGAAAATCAAACAGATATTGGCTCACAATTTTCGAACAAATCAACTTTTAAAAACAATGCTTATAAAAAAAACTTCAAAAAAATTTGGAAGAAACTTAAATGGAGATTTGAGAGATGTGTCTAAATCTTGAAAGTTTGAAATTGAAGATGAAGTTAAGGAGAAAATACTTCAGTTCAAATTGTTTAGATTATACGAAGTAACTTGAAGTTACTCCAACGCTTAATACACAACGAAATGGGCAGAGAAGTGGTGGGAGTTGGGATATGTTTGATGGTTTTTGGGGAAAAAGAGATTTAAATAATTAATAAAAAGGGTAGAAATTTTATTTACTTTAAACATAAGTTGTTGTATTATGTTATTTTGGGGTAACTTATATTTTTGACATAATTTTAAAATGACCATTTTTAATAAAAATAACTTTTTGAAAGTGATCACGTGGTGTTCTTTTTCTAAAAAAAATTAATTTAGGCTGAACGTTTGGGCCATTAGCCCATTTTAACGAGAAAAATAGTGTGAACTCCTTTGAATATCTAGTCTGAACTTTATGTTTTGAACATTTCGTCTTAAATCAAATTTTGGATCTTTATCTTAAAAGTTCTTAGTCATTTTTTCCTTATAAAATTCCTAAATGCCTAAATAAGGGGACTTTTAGATCAGAACATATGGTCAATTAATAAAAAAAAAAGTTGATTTGTAAAAGACTACTGCTTTTGGTTCTGAATTCTTAAAAAAAAAATGTTAAACGAGACACTAAAGAATGTATTATCTTAAGTAAATGATTTCTAGAGAGAGAAGAGGAGAAGACCATATAAGCTGCAGGTTTATTACAAACCAATACAACATCCAATTAGTTAAAAAAAATTAATAGGGATAAGTACAAAAAATCAAAAATAACACTTTGATGCAAAAATTTGCCATCTAATGACACTAAAATTGTAACAAGTAAAGATGCTTAGAAATGCTGGGCTATTATGAGCCCAATTCCTAATAAGTCGACTCAAAAATTATAGTTCTCATTCAAATGATGGTGCTGTCCGTGATAATTGTGATGATATAGGTGGTTGATAATGATTGCTCATCATAACGATGCCTTCTAATATATTTGCCTATATTAAGATTTAAATAATCATGTGATCTGAATAGAATTTATAGTATATTTGTCCAAGAAGAGTTTTTTTTTTAATTTACTCTTGATGAGATGAGAAACAATTTATGTTTAACCAAATAATTTAAAGGACACTTTTGAAAAGTAATTAATTAGATTCAAATCTTCATTAAATGTAAATAAATGATTTTTAAGTATATCTATGTGGATAAACCTAAGTCGTGACAATTGTTAAACAATCATTTACCCCATAATCTATATCTATATCTATAATTTATAATCTATAATATATTAAAAGTGTAAAGGTTTTAGAAATGCTGTTTGAACTTTTTACCCTTTATTAAAAGTCTTTTTAGAAAAAATCATATCTTTACTATTTTTTCTAATATTTCAGAATAGAAAAATAATTAAATTTGTTTATGGTAAAATCAATCTTTTCTTATTAGAAGTTACCAGAATTAATGACAACTCATACTTTTTCATTAGTTTAAGAATTCTAAATCAACTAAATTTGATTTTAAGAAGATTTGAAAAATTTAGAAATAAATTTAAAAGCGTTATAATAAGAAAATTAAGAAATACCACATTTTAAAAATTTATATGTACATAATAAGGATGTAATGAATGATTTTGTAAAGATATAACTTTAAAAACAAGAAAAGATTTTAAGTATAAAAAAAAATAGTCGTAGCATAAATATGATTCAAATTGGTGCATCTCTCTTAGTATTTGGCAGAAAAGAAAAGAGGTGTTGCATAACAAGCGCAAAAGTGATGATTCATCAATCACTTGAAACTTCTAGTGGTAAAATATATATATGCTTATACTAAAATATAAATTTATATTTACATTATTATATTAAAGTGTGAAGAATCTTTGAAAAGTGATTTAAACTTTTTAAACTTTATTAAAATTTTAACAATAATCAAAATTATTTAATTCTAAATAATTAAATATTAAAGATGCGACGTGTGATTAAACTAGTCAATGAATCGGTCGCGAAAGGGAATAAGTTGCACAATGCTACATATTTCAACTCTAAATTTCAAATATGAGAGTATAAGTTAATATTACAATTACGAAAAGTCTGGGGGAAGGTTCCTTCTCACTTTCCTCCTGTCTTTTTTTTTCCCAACAATTATTTATTTTTCTTGGACAAAATACCATATCTTGATTTTATTTGATGGACAGGGAAGATAAGATTCCATTAATATACGTCAATAAATGACTTGTAGATATTATTTCGTTCGTTTTAAAAAATATTTTATTTTAACTTAATAAAAAAATTTAAAAATAATATTTTAAAAACTTTTATGATCTTAAAGTAAAGTTATGTTAACTGTACCAGAATATTCTTTAATTTTATGGTCCCAAATATAACACATATATTTATTCATTATTTTTTAAATAGAGGAAGTATATAAATTTATTACTCTATAAAAATTACATATCTATTATACTAAAATAAAAATTGATGTACTTAATCAGCTTTACAAAGTTAATAGATAATTTATAATTTTTATTTGTTATTAAATATTGTTCATGACATAATATGGAATTTTCTAACACACTTGAGTATATTAAAAAAGTACTGAAATTAACCTATTATTTATTAGTAGTATTTTTTAACATTGTTATCAATTCAGTAATTTACAAGTATGGAGGGAGCAAATTTCTTAATTTTTTTTTTTTTTTTGGGGGGTTTCCAAGGTGAGTTTTTTTCATCGTATGAAAGAAAATGGAATCGTACCCAACCTCTTGCTTATTATTAACAAATTTCTTAATTGGATATATGGGGCCTCGGGAAAAGTGAGTAACCCAACTGGCTAAGTTAAAGCTACTATATAAGTTGACTTCCCATTTTGTTTGCTTTGCTCATTCTAGGTTTCCCTTGGATAACCTAAGCTTTCTTCCAATTTCTCCGGTCTCCATTCTCTGGTAAGCTTCATTAATCATCTTATGTATCGCTTTTACATAGTGTTCAACATGATCCAGTCTCACTTTGATACGCGGGATATCGTGGGATATCAGATTAAGCCTGACTAAATTTATACTGCATTTAATTGACTATTTAGTTTTGGTATAAATTAGTCCAAGGATTGTAATTTCAGAAGTATAATCTCGGGATAATTTAGTCTAAGAATTAGACGATCCCTTATATAAATAACATCAATATACCCAATATATTTGTACAAAGTGGGTCTGGGGAGGATAGAGTGTATGCAGTTTGTACCACTAACTCGGAGGTGAGGTAGCATCAGATGATCCCTTATAGTACAAGATTTCAGCTTTGATCACTTTAGTGATATTGTTGTAATTTTGTACTTTTCTATCTTTTCGAATGTTTAATACTGGGTTGACTTTTCCTTTTTGATTATTTCACTTCCTAGCTAATATTGATCCATTTGAGGTAAAATGATATGAAAAATCATGTTTTCTTTTCATTGACCCAACTGAGTTGATAGTACATAGCTTAATTTTTCTGCAGAAAATCTGACATTCTGTTACTGTAGAGCCTTGTATTCCATCCGTTATCTTTTGCTTGTCACATTCCGCTTCACGAGAGTCACTTTAACTAATCTTTAGAGCTAAATTGAATTAAATTAATTTAATATTTTAAATTTTTAATGTAGTTGTTTGGAAACTGAAAAATACTATAAATTGCAATCATTCTCATATTAATAATTAATATGATGAAAAAATACATCAAAAAACTATTGGTTAAAATCCATACTGTTTGACTCTTGAGAATCTAAGTGTGACGAGTAAAGGGAACGGGGGGAATATTATATATTGATGTGAGTAGGATGATTTTGAGATGAAGATGATATTACCTTTCATGGACCTTGTCGCTAAGGACAATGCTTGCTAATTGAAATGAGATACTTATGTTTCTGTTACATTTTCTTTGACCACTTAAAGAAAATTACAACAACAACATCCCGATGTAATACCATAAGTGTGGTTTGGGGAGGTTAGTGTGTACGTAGACTTTTCCCCCACACTGGGAGGTAAAGAGACTCTTTCCAATAGACCCCTGACTCAAGAACATGACAAAAAAATGTTTCTCTAAATATTTTTGTCATTGCAGATTACTTTATCTTGTTCTTTGCTTCTTTAACACTCAAGTTTATGTCAATTATGCCCACCGGAAGCTTCAGTTTTTTCTAGTAGAGTTTTGATCTCTGTCCCACATGCCCCTTCCTTGGTGGGGTTCTGTGGGTGGCGGTATATATACATTCGTATCCAGAAGTGGTTGGGTACGAAGAGGAACTTTCTCTTTCTTTGTTTTTTTTTTCTAGTGCACCAGTTTTTTTTGGCATGTCTCTTGGGTCACTATGATATGCTTTTGCTTGAGTGAGGTTTTATCATTAGATATCCTCTCTACCTCCCAAAGTGGAGGTAATGTCTACCTGCGCTCTACCCTCCCCAAACACCATTTGTGGGATTACACCGCATATATTTTTCTTGTTGTTGTTTCATGGGTCACTATCAATTTGTTGTGTTTAAAATGCTCTAACCTGAACTTTTTCAGGAAAACTAAGCATTGTTTTAAGTTGATGTCTTCTTTACCTAACTAAGTTTTAGATCCATAAATGACAAAGGAGAGTATGTACCAATGGAGGGGTAACTGATCTCTGTCATGTATTATGCAGTGATAAAACATGGGTACCAGATATGGAGCCTGTTTAACTGCACTGTGCTTGTTGCTTCTTTTATCCCCTATGGTGTTCTCGGTGTCTAATGATGGATTGCCAAGAGTTGGAATCAAGAAGAGGAAGTTGGATCAGATCAACCAGGTTTTTGGGGGCATTGATTCTAATGGAGCACATTCTACGCGAAATTATCGTCTTGGTGGAAAACTAGGAGATTCAGACATTGATATTATTGCACTAAAGAATTACTTGGATGCTCAGTACTTTGGTGAGATTAGCATTGGCTCACCACCTCAAAAGTTCACTGTGATCTTTGATACAGGAAGTTCTAATCTTTGGGTGCCCTCCGCAAGATGCTATTTTTCAGTGAGTAGATATATAATGTCGTTATTATTGATGCAAATGCATGTTTCCATGTCTTTGACGAAGAAGCCTTATGTTAATTTAATCTGATGCAGCTCGCTTGTTATCTCCACCCAAAGTACAAGTCACGTTATTCCAGTACATACAAAAGGAATGGTAATAGATGCTATTCATGTTTCTAGTCTGTTTCATGTTCTCTTTAGCTTAATTGGAGTCCAGCCTGTGACTATTGTTTATTTGTTGGAGTATATGTACTTTTTTGGATCTATCCTCGTTTAAGTGCCCCACTGTCACTAGCCTAATGTCCTGCCTACTCATCTTTAACTGACTTATTTGTACCCAACTACATGATGATTGAGTGTGTGCTGTAGTTTCTTCTTATTGAATGGAGGACGGACTGATGGCAACAAGTCATCTTTTTATTTTGTTAAATGATCGGATGAACAACAAATCTGTTAGGCTGAGGTTGCAGTAAAATTATTTCACTTAAAAACATTTGGAACTTGAATACCAAAGAACAAATAAAGATCAAAATGGATTATTGTAGATGGTCATCTTCTTTGCATGTTCACAAAATTGATGTGCATATATTTTATTTATAATTAACTGCATGACATAGCATGCCAAATTTACTAGGAGGAGAGTATTTATCTTAAATGCTTTTCTTTTAGCATTGCTCTGACACTACTGCTGTTAGTCTATTCCACCCTATTTTGAAAAAAATGAGAGGAGTTTGACAGGCGCAATGTACTATGAAACTTGATGATCAAGTCCCTTCCATATCTTCAGAGGTGAACATGTCCTCATTTATGGTATTTATGGTAATAAGTGTTAAATGATGAAAAACCATTAAATATCGCAGAAAAGTCAGACGCTTGCCATGTGACATGCCTTGATATGGTTAAATGCAGAGATCGATGTTCTATAGGCGGAAGATAGTGTATTAGGACAAAACTCTGTCGTTGCTGAGATGTATAGACAGAAGAAGAAGCTCTGCCTTGTTCGCTAGTTATTTCTTGCGGTGAAAATTTCCTGCACATGAGGATAGTTTGCCAAATACCAATCAGTTCACTCTTGATGCAGGGACATCTGCTGCAATCCGCTATGGAACTGGATCTATTTCTGGATATTTTAGCACTGACAATGTCAAAGTTGGCGATCTTGTTGTCAAAGATCAGGTAACTATTGAATGGAAGTGTTTTGGATTGACTTTGTGACTTTCTTTCTTAACTTTTTTCTTTGGAATAGGACTTTATCGAGGCAACTCGAGAGCCAGGCATCACGTTTTTGGCTGCCAAGTTTGATGGCATTCTTGGACTTGGATTTCAAGAGATATCTGTAGGGAAAGCTGTCCCTGTCTGGTATGCTATATATTTACATGATAACTGTTTTAGTTTCCAGGTTATTTCCTTGGATTCAATTTTAAATTTTGCTGGATTTTCTTATGTGTTTGATTTCATGGAATTTACTTTTTTTATCTGTTATGTCCTTCTAAACTCTTTTCTTGCCGAATCAAAGTCTTGAGACATCTATAATACTCTTAGGTACAATATGGTAAATCAAGGTCTTGTTAAAAAAGCTGTTTTCTCATTTTGGTTCAATCGGAATGCTAAAGAGGAAGAAGGGGGTGAACTTGTTTTTGGTGGAGTTGATCCCAAACATTTCAAGGGTGTACATACATATGTTCCTGTAACTCACAAAGGCTACTGGCAGGTGGATTTTCTATTTGTATTCTAAAAGTGAATCTGCACTTATGCTGTATACTTTTGTTTGGACTGATCAAAGTATTTCCTATTCTCAGTTTGATATGGGTGATGTGCTTGTCGGTGGCGAAACGACTGGTACTATTTTGATTTATTGTTTATGATGTTGCGTATAAAAATTATGATTCTGAATTTCAAGTTAATTTTCTTCATGTATTCTGTCAAAGCTAATTTTCTTTTTCTTTTTTCCAGGATTTTGTTCCGGTGGTTGTTCAGCAATTGCAGACTCTGGAACATCCTTATTGGCAGGACCAGCGGTATGTATCTCGCTTGCCGAAATTATGAACAATAAGAATCAGAACCACAATTATATATATTGTCTTCACATCAAATATTGAGCAGATGACACGCACCTCTAACAGAACTGCCACAATTTTTCGATAAGCAAACTGCAGCACTTTTAGTTCTTCTTGGTTTTTCTTTTAAAATCTGAACTAGCAAATTGTGTTGTGTATAAAATCTGTCTTAATAATTTCTTCATTTTTTGATTGCTTCTATTAGGATTGTCAATGACTAGTAAACTTGCCCAAAAGCCAGTCCAACCAGTAACAGAGTTGAACTTACAAATAAGGAATGGTTTTTCACATCTAATGTAATCCTAGAATGCCCGATTGATATTGATTGTTGTGTTCTAAGGAGTTTAAAAGGGTTCAGGAGCCATATTCTCACATCATTCGGGATATTCACACACACACACACACACACAGAGCAAAGAACAATGAGATGATTGAGTTCTACTTATCAAAAAAAAGGAGGAATGAATTCTAAGTTGCTTTGTCTGTCCACAAGCTCTTCTTCACTGAATGAAGATTTTCACGGCTTAGGGCTGTGACTTGATCACGTACATTAAGTTTTTGGCATTTATGTATAACTCTTTTTCCATAACCATGAAATAGGTGTGTTTGGGCCATGTGAGTTCTTACTCAGCTGCTACTTCATGATATTCAGTTTAAATCATTGAGTTCTTGATGCATGTTTTTTTTCAGACCATTATTACTCAAATTAATCATGCAATTGGAGCGTCAGGAGTTGTCAGCCAGGAATGCAAGTCAGTAGTCAGTGAATATGGAAAAACTATACTAGCTCTATTAGAATCAAAGGTATGACATATGCTAAGCATCTTTTCTATAATTATTCTATAGAAATGTATGTGCATCCAAGCAGTGGTATACAAAGGATTTTGCACATATAGAGCCAGGGGCGAATTTATTGGCAAAAATTGGGGCATGTGAACCCGTGGTCTCTTTGTAAAAGTGGTATTTTGTGTATATATTTTCTAATAAAATTAGTATAATACAATCTTCTGGCACCCATGCTACAAGAAGACTAAATGGCGCACTTGCTTGGAGGTTGAGTTAATTATATAGAGGACTAGGGATCAATTTCCACTAAATACAATTTTTCCTTCTTTTTTAAGTGGTGTACCCCTGTTCTAGAAATCCTAGATTTGCCGCTGGTGTCAGCCTAAGGGTTCTAACACTATTTCCGTTCTCAAACTGCTATTTTATTTTGCCCTATTTTCAAGCTTTATTGACTTATTGGATATCCTTACGTGTGCGCTCACGCACACATAATGAAAATTATGGAGACACATCTTTCTACAAGTTGTCTCCATGCATCCGAGGGTCTTCAATGACACCGAACTGTGTCAAGTCGCTAGTTTCTTTAGCAGTTTACCTCATTTGATATTTGAATCTGAGTTCTGGACTTCTCGCCTATGCTTCACAGGCAGCGCCTCAACAGATCTGCTCCCAAATTGGTTTATGCTCTTTGGATGGTGGACGAGATGTTAGGTGAGGTTAAATATATCTGCATGTTCAACATTTTGCATTTGAAATGATTATAATTAGAAATGATCAAATGTACACATGCCATGATTGGTATCTCATCAGTTCAATCACCATCTTTAGAAAAACAGAACAACTTATTGTCCACTTGGGTTTGCTGCTGGTTCTTCTAGCTGTTTATTTCAACACAGTTGTCCTCGACTTTATTGCTGTATGTATGGACCAATTATTAATGCTTAATTCTATATGCAGTATGATTATTGAGAGTGTGGTGGACAAACACAATGAGGCTTCGAATGGCATGCATGATGAGATGTGCAGGGTTTGTGAGATGGCTGTGGTATGGATGCAAAACCAAGTAAGACGAAATGAAACTGCAGAAAGAATCTTTGATTATATTAACAAGGTGAGGTAGATTTTATACATTATGCATAGTAAATACTCTCTCCGTCCCATTTTATGTGTCACCATTTCCTTTTTGGTCTGTCCCAAAAAAGAATGTCTCTTGCCGTATTTGTTAACTATTTAATGGCATCATCCCCTTTTATCCTTAGTGGGTCTCACTTTATAAGAAAAGACAATTAAAAAGTAAACTTTAACAGGGTAATTTTGTAAATTTTACAAAGTCATCATTTATTTCTTAAACTCTGTGTCCGGTCAAATGGCGACACATAAAATGGGACCGAGGGAGTATTGGTTAATCAGGATCTTAATGCTTTAGTTCAAATTCCAACTGTAGCTTTGCGACCGATTGCCCAGCCCAATGGGAGAATCTGCAGTTGACTGCAACAGCCTTGCTACCATGCCTAATGTTTCCTTTACCATTGGTGATAAAACATTTGAGCTGACGCCTCAGCAGGTAATTTTTTACTGCTCTATTGATGTGCTTTGTCTCATTTAAGATATTGCTTTGAGGCACACATGTCTAATACAGGATCAATATTCAGCCAATTCTTTTCAAGAAGAATGGGCATCCTAGACTTCCTTTTTTAGTTGTTTTTGCTTTTCCTAAAGGCGAAATGATCTATTGGACCCTTATACTTGTCCGAGTTTGTAATTTCAACACCGTAAACTCAATGATTCAAATATTTTAAACCCTTTTGACCGTTGACTTAAGCCTAGGTGGTAATTTAACGGGTGAGTTGGAAAAAATGCATAATTTCATGCATGTAGGGCGTGTTTGTATACACAAGTTTTTTAATTCAAAATAATTAAACTAAATAAATCTCCTTCTTTGCACCTACCCACTTACATCCGGTGGTGGTGAGATAAACAAGAAAAAATGGAGAGGAGATGTGGGGGAGCTTATTTGATTTTCTTCTTGAAAAAAAGTTTATTTCCTATCTGTCATTGTAAAATGACGTGGAATTTCTCGTGTACTTGTTTGTATTACATGCACATTAATCGGATGAGAAAAGGGTTTAAAATCTTGTGTTTTGATAGGTTGATGGGGTTTAAATGACAAAGTGGTAGGTGGAGGTGTCCACAACTCGGACAAGTGCAAGGGTTTAGCAGACCGTTGTGCCTTTCCCAAAATGGAAGTCTTTAAAAACCATATAGCACGAACCAATTGCACTGGCAAACCACAGATATGCAGATATGTATTGTACATAACATTCCTTTTTGTGGTTGTTGAACAGTATGTCCTTAAAATTGGTGAGGCTCCTGTTACACAGTGCATAAGTGGATTCACAGCATTTGATGTGCCGCCTCCTCGTGGGCCCCTTTGGTATGCCTCTCTACTTTTTGTTCTGCACTCACTGTTCTCTAGTATGGTTAATTGATGCCACAATAATCAGCTTCTACAAATCACCTCAATAACTACTCCCTCCATTCCAGATTATGTGACTTTATTTTGCTTTCAGTATGCCCTCTTTCAAATTGTGGAATATTTAACTTAAATTTCCCATTTTATTCTTTGACGAGAAGCTTTTCTAATGTTATTAACATGTTTAAGATAAATAAGTTTCCAAATTCTCTTTCTTAAACACAATGCCCAGTCAAATGAGTTCACATAAATTAGTAGTAATTTTTTTATACAAGTACCTCACTACCTCAAGGTAAACTATTTTCTCTTCATACATTTATTGGAACTTCTTATTCTTGGGCTAAAATGCATAAATACTCTTCTTTCAAATATTGGAACTTCTTTCATTCCTTGTCTTGAGCCGAGGGTCTATCGGAAACAACTTTTCTACTTCTTCGGAGGTAGTGGTATGGACTGCCTACATCTTACCTTCCCCAGACCCCACTATGTGGGAATAGACTGGGTTTGTTGTTGTTGACATAATCTTTCTGAACTATTCAATGATGAGCTTCTACATAATATTTAGAAATGGAACTGGGTAAGAGTTGTGGACAACAATGTTTTAGAAGGTAAAAGTGGGACTAGTCTCATGAAGAGGCAACCCTTGGTGTGCCATCGATGCATTCTTTACATCTCGTTTTATTTGTTATGCGTGTGCTAGAAATTTGACTATAATTTACACGATATTATTCTATATCTAAGAACTGACTATGCTAAATTAGTTGATCAATTTTCTTCACCATTTCTGGATACTGTTATATTCGACTTTGATACATCTGCTAGATTAACATAGTTGATTAATTAGCTCATTGGGTATCACTTGTACAGGATCTTGGGTGATGTTTTCATGGGTCACTACCACACAGTATTTGACTATGAGAAACTGAGAGTTGGTTTTGCGGAGGCAGCTTAAATGCTGCTGTGTATCTTTGTGTTGCGACCCTTTCAGGTATAACGTTGTCTTTTAAACGAGAAAATGGGCTGCACTTGTAGATAAATAACCGATGCTTGAGCCTTTTTGCTTGATTTGTTAACAGCTGTTGTGTAATGGCAGATTAATTGCTCATCTTTTGTAGTTTCTGGTTAATTTGTAATACTATTCTGGCAAGGGTTTGGTTTATGCTGGAGAAAATAACTTATCAAATATCATCTTTAAGTGCTGCTTTAGATTTTGATGAAATTATTTGAGTGTACGGTCGTTGTAGATTGATTTTGTGCGTCTTCCTAGAGAATTTTCATTTTGGCTACATGCATCTTGTTTCCAAGCACGTGTTATATCATTGGCGATGTCTCAATACTGAGAATTATCATCAAACTAAGTTTTCTACCGTAAACCAATCAAACACAAAATGAAGCGTTGGAAAGTATTAATAATATATTTACCAATATGTATCTTTTTTTTAAAACCTTACATAGTACCAAAAGAGCGTGTTTCTCATTGCTATTCATAAGTTATTCATGAAAAGTTGAAGCACGCAAATTGGAGTAGCAACTTCAATTCATATTGGTGAAAGTAATTGGTTTGATTCATATTTTAAGTAGATAAATATGAAATTCAATTCATCCGGAAAATCCATACAAATCATATTAGTGAAAGTAGTCAGTTTAATTCATATTTTAAATAGATAAATATAAAATTCAACTCATCTAAAAATTCATACAAATATGAATAAAGTGGATAAAATATGGATACTTAACTATTCACTCACCTATGCTTAAAATTTTTAATTGCACTATAATTTTTTTTTTTAAAGAAAAAGAAAATTAGGGGCAGGGGTGGGATGGGTTGGGTGGTTGGGCTAGGATTGGGGGAGAGCAAAATTTTTTTTTTTAAATAAAAAATTAAGGGCTGAGGAATTTATTTATTTAAAAAAAAAATCATTTGATTGAGAGGGAGGGGGGGGGGGGGGGGGCATTTTTTTTAGTTTTTTTAAATTTAGGGGTTGAGGGTTAGGGGGTATGGTAGACGGTTGTGGGGGGGGGGGGGATAAAACAAGCGGGGGTTGGGGTTAAGAAATTATTTTTTAAAAGAATTTTTTTTTTTTTTTTAAAAAATTTTTTTGGGGGGATGAGGGGTCGGGGTTGGGGGCTGTGAGGGTGCATTGGAGGGACGGAGTTAGGCGAGTGGGGATAACTTTTTTAAAAAAATATGCCTTTTTTTTATGGGTGGGGAGAGGGGGGAGGGGGAGAACCTGTGCAGTGGGTGGAGGGATGGTGTAGAGGTGAAAAAATGAAGTTGATATCCTGTAGAAGTTCTAAATTTTTGGCCTTAGGAGTTAAAGTGGATTAGAATTATTTTACCCAATTTATATTTACCTATATATTATATAGGTGGATTGTAATCCACTCCATTTAAACTCAATTCATATTCAATCCATCCAAATTAAATTCGATCCACCCATATGCCGCCCCTTCTTGTGAGTGTCAAATGAGATTTCTGCTACCCAATTTTCATAAAATGATGTTAAACATAGTTATCTATCATAGTCATATGTTACCATGAGAATTAGGTATTGGTATTACTATTTAAGGTTCTTATTTGTAGCCTATGAATTTCTCCTTCTCATTATTTTTTTTATTTTTGCTTTTTCTGTAGGCCAAAGTATACCTAATTATTTCAAATTGTTGTGAAACATTTATTAACAATGGTTATTTTTGGATTATAAAGATTAAATATATTAAATAAAAGATAATATAAAATACAGAACAACATTGATAAACCAAGCTATCTGATTAAACAAATAAGAATTTGTGCTGTGTCCTTTAACAGAGATTACAAGGTTTGGTTTGCCTCTCAAAATAAGTTTCTAGAATATCTGTCCATACAAATTCATTGACATGCAATGGAGAAACTACAAAAAACTGTCGTTCTTGAAAAAGGTCTGTTCCTTGCTGCATCCTTAGCTCTGCGATTTGGTTCTTCTCCCTAAAGGCATGCTTGACTGCCGAGTTCATCAGCCTGCTCATTAGCCATCTGCATTCATCATCAACAACTTTATAGTGAAGGTTACCACTTTGATGCATTAAAATGATTTTCTTTGAATCTATATCAATCTGGAGAGGGCTGAAGTTATGTGCGTCAACAATTTTGAGGCCTTCTTAAAGAGCAAGATGTTAAGAAGCTCATTAATGGAAGCTTGAGCAATAATAAGAGATCTCAAAAAGAGAAAGCTTAGTAAAATGAAGAATCTAGAAGAGTGAAAATGTTAATCTCATTCAATCGTTACTACCACTATATACAGAGAAACTAATGTATAGAGATATTTTTGTTTTAAAGATGACAACCTGTTATCTACTAGAAAATCAGTGCAGTACTCCTAAATAACTTTCTAACGCTAAGCTAACAGAATATTTCTTTAACTATCTAAACTTGCCACAATTAATTAGCTTAAATATCATCAACACTCTCCCTCAAGATGAGGAGTGAGAAAAATATTTTTCAATTCCATCTGTTAACTAATGCATTAAGTTGAGGTTTACAAAACCTTTTGCTGAGTAGATTAGTTTGTTATTCTCTTGTCCCTATGCGCTGTGTCTAAATCAGTATATCCATGATTTTTTTCCCCACAAAATGACAATCTATGTCAAAATATTTTGTTCTCTCATAAAAAATTAATTGAGTAGCTATCTTAATTACTGCTTTGTTATCACAAAACAACTTTACTGACATCTTAACTTCTACTCCTAATTCTTTGGATAGTTCTTTCAACCAGACTATCTCAGCAATAGTGGAGGCCATGCTTCTAAATTCTACTTCACCGAGCTTTTCGACACACTTTCTTGTTTCATTGTCTTCTAAAATACAATTGCGTCTCCAAGCTTAACTATATAACCTATCACAGATCTCTTGGTTTTATCACAACCCCCTCAATCAGAATCACAATATGAGATTAATGTTGAATTATTTCTACTTGGCATGAATAATCCAAGTCCCGCTGTCTCTTTGATGTATTCACAACTCTAAGTAATGCCTCTATATGAGATTGTTTGGAGAATGCATGAACTGACTTAGTACTTGTACCACAAATAAAAATATCAGGCCTAGTCATGGTTAAGTATAACAATCTGCCTATCAATCTTTGATATCTTCTATGTTCTTCAAGTAGCTTGTCATCTGGTTTAACATCTTTCCTTGTATATGTATCAAATATGATAGAAGTTAACTTAGATTGAACTCTAAGGAAGTAGAAACAGGCTTGCTTCCTGCTAGTCCCAGTTCTGATACAAGACCAAGAGTATACTTTCTATGATCCATGAGAATACCATCAGTTGTTCTAGAGATTTCAATCCTTAAAAACTATTTTAACTCATCAAGATCTTTCATCTTAAATATGTCTTGTAAATCTTTTCTCACCTGTTGTATAGGAGGTAAACTACTGCCAGTTATCATTAAATCATCAACATATACAAGAATAATAATAAGCTCAATGTTCATTCTGTTTGCGAACAATGAATAGTCATAATGTGTTTTTAGAAACGCCATATCCAACAAGGCTACAGTGAGCTTAAGATTTCACTTTTTAGGAGTTTTTTTAGTCCATATAAAAACTTGTGAAGCTTGCAAACCAAGTGTTTCTCCCCCTAGTTTGCAAAACCCTCAAGGAACTGTATATAAACCTCTTCAAGAAGATCACCTTGAAGAAATTCATTGTTTGCAAGATTTTTGCGAGTGCTCCTGTCAGGTTGTTGTTGGATGCTTACTTTCCTTTGCGAGATTTTCTTAGAGATCTTGAATTGATTTTGTATGATTGATATTGTTCCAAGTTTAGCGCTGACTATCTTGTTGTTGGATGCTTGCGAGATATTCTTGGATATCTTGAATTAATTTCTTAGTGATTCTGCATCTTGGTGTATATTTAATATCCTCTCCTTCCATCATTAGAGATCTTCAATATCCTACAAATGTCTATTCATTAGTTTGTCATTATTAAAATATAAACCGTGAATATAAAAGGCTAACAATCTCTCTCTTTTTTATAATGACAAACAAGCATTAAACATAAGTTGACTTCCATGTCACAGTAGTTGACTTGCTCCCCTGAATTGGAGGTACTTTCGATGTTCTTCTGTACCTTAAGCATCAGTGGACTCTTTCCTACTGATAGTCAACTTGCTCCCCCTGACTTGTTGGTCTTTGTATTTCTCTTTTTTATGGTATAATAAAAAAGAACAACATAGCAGCAAGAATAGTAGACATAAAGTAAAGAGAAAATCTAATTAAGTACCAAGTTTTTGACAAAAACATGGAAATGTGGCAGATAGTATGTTAAAAATATCATCATACAACCCATAAAAAGGGGACAGGACCCTCTTTTGAATTAAAAAACTCATCATTCACCGCTTAGCCAAAAAGTAGGTTAGGGTATTATGCATGTTATGACAGAATTTGTCATAGGATTTTTCAACATTTTTGAGAAGGAGAAGTAGGAGTTCTGAATGAAAATAGCAAAATCACCATTGGAGAAGTCTAATTGGGACTTAAGGGAGTCCATGCAGATGAACACTCGATTAAACAACTTGATGCCCTCCTGTTTGAACCCATCGAGAGCTAATCGGACCATGCATATATCAGTGTTGGTACTTTTCCCAAGGTCCAAAAGTTTGGAAGTCAGCTCCTAAAGTAGTTGTACCTTCTCAACATCTTTGAAGCAATCTTTGATTTCCTCCAGTTCCTTCAGCAAAGTAATAATGGGGTTAGAAACAAACTTGCTTACTTTAGGGAGTTCAGATTTTTCTCGGGCAGAATCCTTTTTGCACCATTCATTATCAACCAAAACATAGCCTATACTGGTAAAATTTTTAGTCAAAAGTAGCAATGAATTCTATCAGGGGATAAACAGAGAGATCAATAGAGTAGTACAACAAAATTCGAGAAATTAACAGGCCATATGGTAAACTGACGGAGGCATGAAGATCCACTGCACTTTCAAGCATATACTTACGAATCCAGGTTACCTGATTGACCTTATGTTTTATAACCATATAGTACATAGCAAATACATAACGACAAGTGATGTTGCTTAGGGATCCCTTTCTTGAAATCAATGTGGTAGCTATTGTGTGGGCCATGATGTGATACTTGAAACATAGGGACAGAGGACCGAAATTGGACGATGCTGTGTTTGAGTAAGACGAAATCTTTTTCGCTTTGTCAAAACTCACCTCAAAATTTTTAGGCTAAGTACCATTCATAAGAGAAATCACACTGGAGAACTTTGTGTCAAAACCTTCTCGAACAGAAAATTGTTCAAAATTATTCTTGTGCCAAGAATAAGAGTCTCAAGTTCACCTCTATCGGGAGAGAGACGGAGATTCGCATAAAATATGCAGACTAGATCCTCATAAACCTCAAGTCCACAGAAATGAAAAATTAGGAACAAATCTTGAAACTTAAAGAAGTGTCTGACATTATATAAGACGTCTTTTAATTAACAGAGATTGATTATGCGACTGGGTACAATGGAGCAGTTTTTGAAGGCAGAATTTTTTTCTTTCTGAGAGCATGTCTAGAACTTGTGCATGTCCTCTGGAGGAAAGGAATTTAGAGGGGTAGTTCGAGGTTTCTTGGTAGACGGGGTTGGGTTGGGAGCGGTACGATGTCCTTTGATAAAAATTAGTTGTTGAGAATATGACGAGGATTTGTCAGAGGACTCAGAGAGGAGAACAGGGCTATCGGAGATAGGTTTAGGAAGGAATTTGAAAACACTGGTCATAGAACGAGTTTTGGTCATGAGAGAAGGGTGAAGATGGATTTTAAAAGGACAGAGAGGGAGAAGAGAGGATGGGTAAGTAAACAGAGGGAGAGAAAGGGGGGATGTAGGCGACTATTAAAAAAATGAATGGAGGGAAAGGCGAAAAGATGTGAAGAGTAAAGGTGACTGATGAAGTGAAAAGACGACAGAAGGGTATGTTGGGAAGGTAAAGAGGTGCAGAAGGGGCAGGGGCGGCGTGAAGGCCGGTAAAAATAATGATGACTTCCTTTGTTTTTAAAAACCATTTTTTGGTTAAAAGATTTGAAGAGAAAATCGGAGTAAGTAAAAAGATTTTTGTCCAAAAATAAAACTCATAGGTCATTAATACTGAGAATACCAAGTCTTTTTCTAAGGTAACAAAATCTTTATTCTAACAAAGGGTTTCATAAAAATATCTGCCAATTGTTTTTTCGAGTCGACATATGTTAAAGAAAAGTCTCCATTTTCTACATTATCTCGAACAAAATGATGATTAATATCAATATGCCCTAGAATGATGTACAATATATTTATACAAACTAATAACACTTGTGCTATCACACATTATAGAAATAGATTCAAAAGACATATTAAAATCAAGTAGTTGATGCATAATTCATAAAATTTGAGTACCACAATTTCCAACGGCTATGTATTCAACTTTAGTTGTGAAAAGAGCAACTGATGTTTGCTTCTTACTGTGCCATGAAATCAGGGCATCACAAAAAATTTGACATGTTCCACTAGTGGTTTTTCTATCACGTTTATCCCCTGCAAAGTTAGAGTCTGAATATCCAATTAAATTAAAATGAGAAGAGAAGGGGTAACATAGTCCAATGTATTGAGTTCCGATAAGCTATCAAATGATTCTTTTGACGGCAGTCAGCTGAGACTCTTTAGGAGTCGACCGAAACCTGTCACCCTTACATATGCTGAACATTATGTCTGGTCTACTAGCTGTTAAAAAGAGTAGTGATCCAACCATTTTCCTATACATATTTTCATCAACATTTTTTCCATATGAGTTTGAATCAAGACTCGTGGATGGGATCCTTGGAGTTCCATAAGCCTTTTTTTTTCCATGCCAAATTTTTTGATGAGTTTCTTTGTGTATTTAGCTTGATTGATAAAATTACCATTGAGAGTGTGCTTGACTTGTAGTCCCATGAAAAATGTGACCTCTCCCATGAGACTCATTTTAAATTCTTTTTTTATCAGGTTTGTGAAATTCTCACACACAGAGATTTAGGACTACCAAAATAATATCATCAACATAAATTTGCACAATAAGAAGGTTTGAGTCAAGTTTTTGTATGAACAGAGTTGAATCAATTTTACCTATTTGAAAATTGCTATTTAGCAAGAAAGTATTCAACCTCTCATACCAAGCTTTTGGAGCTTGTTTGAGAACATAAAGTGTTTTTGATAATTTAAAAACATGATTTGGATAAACCGAGTTTTCAAAATTGGGAGGGTGTTTTACAAAAACTTCTTCATGAAAAATCCATTTAAAAAGCGCTTTTGACGTCCATTTGATACAATTTAAAATATTTGTAAGAAGCAAAAACTAATAAAATACGAATTGATTTTAATATTGCTACAGGAGCAAAGGTTTCATCATAATCGATACCTTCTTATTAAGAGTACCCTTGAGCTACAAGTCTGGCCTTGTTTCTGATGACCTTACCTTCTTTATTTAATTTATTTTTGTAGACCCATCTAGTTCCAATTACTAAACAGTTTTTGGGTCTTTTGGTTAGAGTCCAGACTTGATTTAATTTGAATTGGTTCAACTCTTCCCTTATGGCCTCAACCTAGGATTCATCTCTGAGTGCCATATCGGTCTTCTTTAGTTCAATTTGAGATACAAGAGCAACAAATGCTTGTTTTCCTAATGATGCTCTTTTCTGCACCCTATCATCTGAATTTCTGATGATGAGTTTATTTGGATAACTAGCATCGTGTTTCCATTCTCTCTGAATACTCCATTTGACTGTTTTCACTATGGGAGTTGACTCTGGAGGGGATGTAGTCAACTCATATTGTGTTGGCTTGGGAATTATGCTAGCGTTGGCTCCAGATTCTGGATCACTCACCTCTTCTTCATCAATACTTAAGCTCATAAGAGGGTGATTAGTTTCATCAAACACAATATGCATAGATTCTTCAACACATAATGTTCTTTTGTTGTAAGACCTGTAGGTGCGACTAGTGAGAGAGTATCTAAGTAAAATGCTTCATCACTTTGTGGATCAAATTTCCCTAAGTTATTCTTACTGTAGTTGTGGATAAAGCATTTGCATCCAAAAGGATGAAAGTAGCTGATATTTGGTTTCTTTTATCTCCACAGGTCATAAGATGTCTCCTTTAGAATAGGTCTGTTAGGTATCTATTGATAATGTGACATGCTTTGCTTACTGCCTCTGCCCAAAAATAATCTGAGAGATTATGTTTCAACAACATAGTTCTAGCAGTTTTTTAGAGATATTGATTCTTTCGCTCCACCACACCGTTTTGTTGAGGAGACTGAGGTGATGAGAAGTTCTGAGAGTATTCATTTTGGGAACAGTATTCCTCAAAAGCCTTGTTTTCAAATTCTTCTCCATGATCGCTGTGGACATAGGTGATGAGGTGTCCAGCTTCTCTCTATAATTTTCTACAAAATATCTCTAAGTTTGTGAAAGCCTCATATTTATGAGCAAGCAATTATGCAAGTAAAATAAGAATAATCATCAATAATAATGAAAACATATCTTTTTCCACCAATACTCGCGGTCTTGGTGGGGCCAAATAGATCTATGTGGATTGTTTGAAGGGGTTTGGTAGTAGATAAAATATCCTTAACTTTGAATGATGTTCGGGTCTATTTACCCAATTGGCAGGCATTACAAATGTGATCCTTTTCAAACTTGAGTTTTGGCAGACCTTTCACCAGTTCTAGTCTGGACAATTTCTTAATGACATGCATACTGGTATGCCCAAGCTTTCTGTGCCACAACCAAGTGTCATTGGTTTGTATAGTGAGGCAGGTTAAGGTAGCAAAATTAGGAATATTTAAGATATAAATATTATCAGCAAGACCAATGTCACGCCCCAAAATCCCATTGGGCCGAACTGGCACCCAAAGTCGAGAAGGCCCGGGAGAACCCGTTTAAATACCTGTACTTTTACTTACATGTCACCAAAAATTTGGACAACATTTCGTTGCATATAAAAGGATCTAATTACCTGTATCAGCATAACACGCACAAATATATATATATATATATATAATACTTGGCCGTCGGGGCCACCACATATACAGATATCATCACTATATAAACGTCCATGACTTTACCCTTCCTTATGTCTACAAAGCCTCTAGGATATACATGACATAACTAGGGTCGGGACAAACCCCCACCCACACATGAATCCTGTACAATAATAAAACATAAGGAACCGACTCGGAAAGCTCCGAAGCAAACTGGAGCTCATCAACAATAGCTGTATGACCTGGCTCCTATTTATGCTGTGAATGAGCTGAGGTACTTGTGCCTGCAACATGAAATGCAGGTACCCGTAGGGGACGTCAGTACGAAATATGTACTGAGTATGT
This sequence comes from Capsicum baccatum var. pendulum, assembly GCA_030864225.1. Taxonomy (NCBI): domain Eukaryota; kingdom Viridiplantae; phylum Streptophyta; class Magnoliopsida; order Solanales; family Solanaceae; genus Capsicum; species Capsicum baccatum. Next base: position 222,626,228 of record CM061556.1, read on the forward strand.
AAAGCTGTAGATAATCACATATGATATAGGAGCTCAATAGAAATCAGAAACAAGTGAATAAATCATAATAGGAGTGGACCACACTTACTAGAACTTGTGACAACCTGTACATTGTATTTATTCAATCACTTTACCTTCGTTCTTATCGTCTTTGTAATCATTACTGTACTGTACTGTGACCATTAGGCTGTCTCCAGTACATATCAACTGGGATCGACCCATGCTAGTATTATGCCCCTGGGATACCACCCATAAACACATAAATAAGGATCGACCCATGCTAGGCTTATGCCTCTGGGATACCACCCGATAAGAGAGAACTTCCATCACTTAGTTCAATTAATCTTTGAGATTGTTATTTCGGTCGCCACCACATTTTTTGATACTTTGAAACAACGATACATCAATAAGAACCAAGTAATAGACCTTCTATACAATAACGATGTAATAAAGACTCATTGGTACATCAACAATGTGTTTCAGAATCATCAATATCACAACAATGAAATAGGAGCCTTTTGGTATATCAATGAAACATTTTGACACTTTATAGAATGGAAACAACTTCGTTGGTAATGTAGAACAATACATGTTTTGGGATAACCTCGGAATCTTACTTGATGGAACATTGGTGTTTTCATGCCAAAGAACGTCATTAGAGTGTGCTTTACATACCTCGTTGTAGATTTGGATACCAATTCAACCCAACTTCCCGCCTTTACAAATCACTTATCTACAATGAAATGTTTGGCATCTAGTATTAGCAACCCAACACCACAATTCTCTTCCATAATTCCATACAACCAATATTTGCAAAACATTCCAAAAACCAACTTGAACAATAGGTTTATATGTGTATATACATATAATCATCATTTCAATACCACATCATCACACCAAATCCCTTCACAATTCAACATAATCCAACATCATTTCCCAATCATCTTTCAACAACAATCAAATAACATACTTCTTATGCTCACATGCATATATATATATATATATATATACATATCCATATAAATAACACCAACATAATTTACATCCTTACCATAAAATGGCCCTTTTGATTTCGAAGTCCTGTTGGCACAAATAAAGGGGTGCTTCTCGAAGCCCTCGAGACGGTGAACACAACTACGGAATCAATTTGGACTTTCTACGGTTGAATCACAAGATAATTGGAGTTGAACTTAGACTAGGGTTTCTTATTCTTCAATAATTGGATGATAACATGATGGATATGAGGCTAAGTATATGTATATAATGACCAATTTTCGTCCATGAGGTGATGGAAAATGACCATATTGCCCTTAAAAATTTAAGTAAATCCAAATCTGTCCATGGTGGACTGTTTTGATAGGCTAAAGTAAATTAGCCATAACTCTTTTCTCCGATATCAGATTTGGGTGAAATTGGTATCTTTGGATAGATAATTCAAAGGGATTTCATTTCATATAAAGTAGGCCACCCAGTTCGTCCTGTACAAGGAATTATGATCGTTTGAAGTTGACCTTAAAAATCTGTCTTGAGAGGCTGAAGTAAAACGAGTATAACTCCTTACTCAGACGTTGAATTTGGATGAAACCAATTGCATTAGAAATAAGACTCTCGGGGATTCTCATCGATTTATAGAATCTCACACAGTTCATTTTGTACAAGGAGTTATGATCGTTTAAAGTCGACCCAAAAATCTGTTTGGTTGCAGTACTTTTGTGTGCAGAAGAACATTTCTGCACATTTACTGTTCATTGCATCCACCGTTTTCAAGTTTCGAACATGCTCGCTTATATCCGATACTCATCTGTTTTCAGAAATCTTTATATCTTTGAAAATCTAACTCGATAAACTTTGCATAGAAACTTCGACGAGCAAATTTCGGTATAAATAAAGTCGATTCCTATACACATATAATCAAATAATTCACTTGAAACCATCTCAAAATAATCAATACTCATACTTAAACTCATATATACCTAACTTATGATCAATACATATACTCCAACACATATAACCATGGCTAATGCATGTAATTAAGTACGGGGTGTTACATCCTTCCCCCCTAAGGACATTCGTTCTCGAATGTGAATGTAGTTATTTAGCCGAAACAAGTTCGAATTCATAATTGATATTCACATCATCATATATATATATATTATGCATATGTAAAAACTTACTTGTTAGTGTCCCAGTTCCACTCCTTGCACTTCTTTTTCACCTTTGAACAAATTAGGGTATTTCGATTTCATTGCTTTCTCCGCTTCCCATGTATCTCTTCCTTTTGTTGATTTCTCCAAAGTACTTTCACCGATGCTACTTCTTTATTTCTCATCTTCTTAACTTGACGGTCTAATATAGCAATAGGCATCTCCTCATAGGTAAGATCTTCTGTTACTTGCACATCTTCAGTAGAAGTAATAAGGGACGGATCTTCGATGCACTTTCAAAGCATCGATACATGAAATATTGGATGCACTGATGAGAGTTCCTAGGGTAGCTCTAATTCATAAGCAACTTGCCCACATCTTCGAATAATCTTATACGGGCCTATATATCGTGGACTCAACTTTTCTTTCTTGCCAAATCTCATCACCCCTTTCATTCGCGATACCTTCAAAAATATCTAATCGCCTAACGAAAACTCTAGCCCTCTTCTTTTACTATCCGCATATGACTTGTGTGGATTTTGGGCTGTTTTCAACCGTTGCTGAATCACCTTGACTTTTTCTATGGCTTGATACACAAGATCCGGTCTGAACATAAGAGTTTCACCCAATTCGAACCATCCTATTGGTGATCTACACTTCCTCCCACATAAAGCTTCATATGGTGCCATTTTGATACTTGAATGATAGCTATTATTGTAGGCAAACTCAATAAGAGGTAAATGATCATCCCAGCTGCCTTTAAAATCTATAACACATGCTCGTAGCATATCTTCAAGTGTTTCAATGGTGCGCTCTGCTTGTCCATCCGTCTGAGGGTGAAAAGCTGTACTCAGATTCACTTGTGTTCCCAGACTCCGTTGGAAAGACTTCCAAAAGTTTGCGGTAAATTGAGTTCCCTGATCCGATATAATAGAAGTTTGCACCCAATGTAATCAGACTATTTCTTTAACATAGAGCTTCGAATATTCTTCAACTGTGTAAGTGGTCTTAACGGGTAAGAAATGTGCGGATTTAGTAAGCCTATCCACAATCACCCATATAGAATCAAATTTCTGAGCTGTACGAGGCAAACCTGTAACAAAATCTATGTTAATCACGTCCCACTTCCAAATTGGAAGATCTATGCATTGCATATAGCCTCCGGGCTTTTGATGTTCTACTTTAACTCGTTGGCAATTTGGACATTCAGCTACAAATTCTGTGATGTTCCTTTTCATGTCATTCCACCAATACATATCTTTCAAATCTTGATACATTTTGGTTGATCCTGGATGAATGGAATACCTTGAAAAATGTGCCTCTTTCATAATCTTCTTTCTTAGCCCGTCTACATCCGGCACACACAATCGGTTTTGGCACTAAAGTAATCCTTCTCGCGTAAGCTCAAATGCCTTGGTCGCACCACTTTGAACGTTCTCCTTAAGCTGTAATAAAATAGGATCTGCATCTTGCTTCTCTTTCACCTCAGCTACTAATAAGGATTCCGCGACATTATGCACAATAAGCTCCTCGTCTGGAGTTTGGAGAAGACGAAATCCCAGACTAGCTAATTGATGAAGATCTTTAATAATCCCTTACCTTTCTATAGGTGCCATCATATCCTTACGACTCAACGCATCAGCTACTATATTCGCTTTCCCTGGGTGATACAAAATATCAACATCATAATCTTTTAATAGTTCCATCCACCTTCGCTGCCTCAGATTTAGATCCTTCTGACTGAAAATATATTTTAAGCTCTTGTGATTAGTATATATATCAACATAAACCCCATATAAATAGTGACACCATATTTTTAAAGCAAAGATAATCGCTGCCAGCTCAAGATCATGTGTGGGGTAATTTTTCTCATGTGGCCTCAATTGCCTTGAGGCATATGCTATCACCTTACCATGATGCATTAATACACATCCTAAACTAATTTTCGAAGCATCACAATACACTGTATACCCTTCTGTACCTTCTGGAAGTACCAACACAGGTGTAGAAGTCAACTTATTCTTCAATTCTTGGAAACTCTCCTCACACGCATCATTCCATTGGAACTTCGATGCTTTATGTGTTAGCTTGGTTAAGGGTGCTGGAATGGAAGAAAAGTCTTTAACAAGCCTTCTATAATAATCGGCCAACCCGAGAAAACTACGAATCTCCGTAGGCGTTGTGGGCCTTGGCCAGTTCTTCACAGCTTCTATCTTTTGAGCATCAACCTTTATCCCTTCACTAGATACAATATGACCCAAAAATGCCACCGACTTTAACCAAAACTCATATTTAGAGAACTTTGCATAAAGCTTACAATCACAAAGAGTCTGCAATACCTGTCGTAAGTGATTGGCATGGTCCTCTTCTGATCTAGAATAAACTAGAATATCATCTATAAAAACTATCACAAATACCTCCAGGAATGGCTTAAACACCCAATTAATCAAATCCATAAAATCTGCAGGTGCATTTGTTAGCCCAAATGACATAACTAGAAACTCATAATGACCATACCATATTCGGAAAACTGTCTTGGGTATATCCTTCTCTTTGACCCTCACTTGGTGGTAACCTGACCTCAAATTAATCTTAGAAAAACACTTGGCGCCCTATAACTGATTAAATAAATCATCAATTCTTGGGAGAGGATATTTATTCTTAATAGTCACCTTATTCAATTGCCGATAATCAATACACATCCTCAGGGAGCCATCATTTTTGCGCACAAATAACACTGGTGCTCTCCAGGGGGACATACTAGGCCTTATGAATCCCTTCTCTAGCAAATCTTTCAATTTCTCTTTCAATTCTCGTAATTCTGCTGGGGCCATTCTATACGGCGGAATGGAGATTAGTTGGGTGCCTGGTATTACATCAATACCAAACTCTACTTCTCGTTCAGGAGGCAAACCTGAAAGATCTTCAGGAAATACATCAGGAAATTCATTTACCACCGGAACAATGTAAAGAGTTGGTGGCTCTGCTTCTGTATCCCTTACTCTAACTAAATGATATATGTATCCCTTGGAAATCATTCTTCTTGCCTTAAAATAAGAAATAAATCTACCTCTTGGCACGTTAATTTCACCTTTCCATTCAAGGACTGATTCATTTGGAAAATGGAAATATACCTTTTTCGTGCAGCAATCAATTGTGGCATAACAAGACGCCAACCAGTCCATACGCATTATAACATCAAAATCTACCATTTCTAACTCTACAAGATCAGCCATCGTATCATGACCATAAACAGTTACTATGCAGTTTCGATAAATCCTTCTAGCTATAATAGATTCTCTAACCGGTGTGGATACTTCAAATGACTTAACTAATAGTTCGGGTATTCTTTTGAACTTTCCAGCAATCAATGGAGTAACATAAGATAATGTAGAACCGAGATTAATTAAGGCATATAAATCGAATGAAAAGATAGACAACGTACCCGTAACCACATCTGGGAAAGCCTCTAAATTCTGTCGATCCGCTAGAGCATACGTACGATTTTGAGCCCCGCTAGAACCCGTGGCTCCTCTATCACCTCTAACACGACCCATTGGTTGTGCACCCCTTCCTGAATAAGGCATCGATGATGATGATGCAACAAATGACCCCGTAGGTCGTGCCATACCCCCTATGCCCCTTCGTGGGCATTCCCTCATCATATGCCCTTACATACCGCACCAAAAGTAAACATTGGTCCCCAGCCGATATGCGCCCAAATGATACCTTCCACATTTATTGCATGGCTCTCGAGGAGGTCTTGATTGGCTCATATTACCTTGCCCTTGGTACCCCACTATCCGCGAACTCTTACTCTCACTTTTATGCCCAAATTCATTTCCTCTGGGCCCTTGGAACTGTGGTGGGGCACTAGCTGCAGAATAAGAAAATAATGGCCTAGGTGGTCTAGCAGAAAACTGTGGTCTGAACCCTCCTTGAGATGCCATGAACTGCTCTGTAGATCTGGCCCTCTTGGAATATCCTCTTTCTGATTCTTGTGTTCTTCTCCTTTGCCTCTGATCCTCCATTTTTTGTGCAAAAGCTTGGATCCTCACTATGTCCATATCTTTGTTCAATGCGGCAATAGTACAATCCCTAACCAAATACAGATCCAATCCATCCACATACCGATGAACTCTGTCATCCATAGTAGCTATAACATTAGGAGCATAGCTAGACAAAGAATCAAATCGAAGACTATACTCTCTCACACTTGTATTACCCTGTCAAAGATTTAAGAACTGATCCACATGGGCCTGACGAGTCTCATATGGAAGATAATGATCAATAAATGCCTCTTTGAACTCTTTCCAAGTAGCTGGGGGTGCATCAATTCCCCTTGACCATTTCCAGTGTTCATACCAATATATAGCCTCACCTTTGAATCTATACGCGGCTAACTCCACTGTCTCTCTGCCCGATACATGCATCACTTCTAGGGCCCTTTGGATCTGATCAATAAAGTCCTACGGATCTTCGTTAAGATTGAATCCAGTAAAAGTAGGCAGATCCATCTTAAGAAAATCTTGTGTTCGAAGACTAGCCGCCCTATCGATACCACTAGGACCTACAGTAGCAATGGCTTGCCCTTGAGCTTTCCCAGCAACTATACGAGTCAAAAGTTGCGTTGCATTTCTAAGTTATTGATCAATAGCATTAATAGGTGGTTCTGGGGATACAGTTCTCCTCCCCCTTATTTCTTTCGGACTGGGGGAAGTTTCTAATGCATGCTCAGCTGGAGCCTCACTTTGATTAGCTGGTTTAGTGGGTGACTTACTAGTCCCCTCTCCGGCAGCCACATCTACTTGCTTACTGGTATTCTTCCTTCTGGTAACCGGCATCATTACTATAATAAGAGAAACAAACTGATTCAGTGGTCAACTATGACTCCATATACAATATAAGCTCTATCGCACGATCTAAGACATGAAGAAAAGAAACAATTCCTAAATGTCCATAGCCTCCTGTTTATAGATGTGGTGCACAACACACCGATAAACAAGACTCTACGTAGACATGGCTTTGTAGACTTACTAGGACGAACCGCTCTGATACCACTTTTGTCATGCCCCAAAATCCCATCGGGCCGGACTGGCACCCGAAGCCGAGAAGGCCCGGGAGAACCCGTTCAAATACCTGTACTTTCACTTACATGTCACCAAAAATTTGGACAACACTTCGTTGCATATAGAAGGATCTAATTACCTGTATCAGCACAACACGCACAAATATATATATATATATATATAATACTTGGCCGTCGGGGCTACCACATATATAGATATAACATCACTATATAAACTTTCATGACTTTACCCTTCCTTATGTCTACAAAGCCTCTAGGATATACATGACATAACTAGGGTCGGGACAAACCCCCGCCCACACATGACTCCTGTACAATAACAAAACATAAGGAACCAACTCGGAAAGCTCCGAAGCAAACTGGAGCTCACCAACAATAGCTGTATGACCTGGCTCCTATTTATGCTGTGAATGAGCTGAGGTACCTGTGCCTGCAGCATGAAATGCAGGTCCCCGTGGAGGACGTCAGTACAAAATATGTACTGAGTATGTAAAGCTGTAGATAATCACATATGATATAGGAGCTCAATAGAAATCAGAAACAAGTGAATAAATCGTAATAGGAGTGGACCACACTTACTAGAACTTGTATCAACCTATACATTGTATTTATTCAATCACATTACCTTCGTTCTTATGGTCTTTGTAATCATTACTATACTGTACTGTGACCATTAGGCTGTCTCCAGTACATATCAACTGGGATTGACCCATGCTAGGCTTATGCCCCTGGGATACCACCCATAAACACATAAATAGGGATCGACCTATGCTAGGCTTATTCCTCTGGGATACCACCCGATAAGAGAGAACTTCCATCACTTAGTTCAATTAATCTTTGAGATTGTTATTTCGGTCGTCACCACATCTTTTGATACTTTGAAACAACGATACATCAATAAGAACCAAGTAATAGACCTTCTATACAATAACGACGTAATAAAGACTCATTGGTACATCAACAATGTGTTTCAGAGTCATCAATATCACAATAATGAAATAAGAGCCTTTTGGTATATCAATGAAACATTTTGACACTTTATAGAATGGAAACAACTTCGTTGGTAATGTAGAACAATACATGTTTTTGGATAACCTCGGAATCTTACTTGATGGAACATTGGTGTTTTCATGCCAAAGAACATCGTTAGAGTATGCTTTACATACCTCGTTGTAGATTCGAATACCAATTCAACACAACTTCCCGCCTTTACAAATCACTTATCTACAATGAAATGTTTGGCATCTAGTATTAGCAACCCAACACCACAATTCTCTTCCATAATTCCATACAACCAATATTTGCAAAACATTCCAAAAACCAACTTGAACAATAGGTTTATGTGTATATATATATATAATCATCATTTCAATACCGCATCATCAATACCACATCATCACACTAAATCCCTTCACAATTCAACATAATCCAACATCATTTCCCAATCATCTTTCAACAACAATCAAATAATATACTTCTTATGCTCACATGCATATATATATACATATCTATATAAATAACACCAACATAATTTACATCCTTACCATAAGATGACCCTTTTGATTTTGAAGTCTTGTTGGCACAAATAAGGGGTGCTTCTCGAAGCCCTCGAGACGGTGAACACAACTACGGAATCAATTTGGACTTTCTACGGTTGAATCACAAGATAATTGGAGTTGAACTTAGACTAGGGTTTCTTATTCTTCAATAATTAGATGATAACATGATGGATATGAGGCTAAGTATATGTATATAATGACCAATTTTCGTCCATGAGGTGATGGAAAATGACCATATTGCCCTTAAAAATTTAAGTAAATCCGAATCTGTCCATGGTGGACTGTTTTGATAGGCTAAAGTAAATTGGCCATAACTCTTTGCTCCGATATCGGATTTGGGTGAAATTGGTATCGTTGGATAGATAATTCAAAGGGATTTCATTTCATATAAAGTAGGCCACCCAGTTCGTCCTGTACAAGGAATTATGATTATTTGAATTTGATCCTAAAAATCTGTCTTGAGAGGCTGAAGTAAAACGAGTACAACTCATTACTTAGATGTTGGATTTGGATGAAACCAATTGTATTAGAAAGAAGACTCTCGGGGATTCTCATAGATATATAGAAGCTCATACAGTTCATTTTGTACAAGGAGTTATGATCGTATAAAGTCGACCCAAAAATCTATTTGGCTGTAGTACTTTTGTGTACAGAAAATTTCTGCACATTTACTGTTCATTGCGTCCACCGTTTTCAAGTTTCGAACATGCTTGCTTATATTCGATGCTCATCTGTTTTTAGAAATCTTTATATTGTTGGAAAGCTAACTCGAGAAACTTCGCATAGAAACTTCGACGAACAAATTCCGGTATAAATAAAGTCGATTCCTATACAAATATAATCAAACAATACACTTGAAACATCTCAAAATAATCAATACTCATACTTAAACTCATATATACCTAACTTATGATCAATACATATACTCCAACACATATAACCATGGCTAATGCACATAATTAAGTACGGGGTGTTACAACCAACGAGAGATATATCTCTTATCATGTTTAATAGAACAACTTACATCTTTGAAGGAGGTCCCAAATCCAGCGTCACATAGTTGACTGATACTGAGCAGGCTGTGTTTGATGCCATCTACGAGATATACTTCAATCAGTTTACATGAGGAGTTGAGATTTGCTAAGTCGACTCCTATGACATTGTCTCTAGCATTATCACCAAATTTGACCAATCCTCTTTCTATTTTCTTCAGGGCATAAAAGTTTTTTTCTTTCTGATCGTATGTCTGAAACATTCGCTATCAATGACCCACATTCTTTTTTTATAGCTTTTGCGGTCATGTTCCTTCAAAATAAGAAAATTAATTTTGTTTAGGTACCCAAGTGATCTTGGGTCCTTGGGGGTTAGATGTGCTCCCTTTAGGCCTCCAAACCCATACGCTTTTTTTAGGCTTTTGCCCGCAGCTATAGGATTTGTGCCCTTTCTATCCATAGATATAAAAGACAGGTCCTCCCGAGGAGAAATAGGTCTTGGCTGATTTAAACAATTTTGATGAAGAACTTGAGTTGGTTTTAAAAGAATTTTATCTCATGAAACTGTAACTTGGTGATTTTTTAATGCTATTCAATTGAATTTTTACATCATCAAGCTCTTCTTGAAGTAAGTCAATTTCAATATGACATTCTTCGATTTTAATTTGATAGTTTCTTCGTTCCTCTTTGATTTTTCATTTAAGTCGAGCTTTCCAACTTTTTTTCTCTTGGGAGAGTTTATTATATTCATCTATAAATTTTTGAAGCTCATCGGCCATCATATCTAAGTTAGATTCAAGAATATTACAGTTATAACATTCGTGTGGTCTTACCTCGCTAGATTTACCTTTTACCATGAAGCACATGTTGGTTGCTTCTCTCTCTTCTTTAATTTCATTTTCATCACTCCAGTCTCCAAAATTTTTATTCTTTCTAGATGATCTTCTTCTTAATTCTAGATAGTTTTTTTTTAAAATGGTCAAGCCTTCGACAGTGATAACAACGATCATCGTTTCTTGTGGAATCATTATTTTTGGATCCTTGGGATCTTTCCTGTCTCTATATAATAGTTTTCCTTACTCCTCGATTTATGGGAGCCATTAATTTGCTATTGGTTTCTTGCAGAAAGTCCTCCTCTTCAGTTGATGCGACATTGAAGTCTACTGGATTCTTCTTTTTCTCCTTATGGTACCTGTTGATATAATTTTGTTCATATTCAATAAAATTACCTCGTAGCTCATCATATGTTATGTTGTGAAGATCTCCGTCTTCCAGACTGGCAGCCTTAGTTTTTTAAACTTTAGGTAGACTTCTGATCAACTTCTGGACTTGCAGGCTATGTGGATAGATCATCTTTAATGATTTTAGCTTGCATACGATTTTGCTGAATCTAGAAAATATTGTTTCAATGTTCTTATTTTCTTCCATCTTGAACAACTCGTATTCATTGACTAGGGCAACAGTCTTTGAACTTTTTACTTCGGTGGTTCCTTCATAGGTTGCCTTCAATTTGTCCCACATCTCTTTTGTAGTCTCATATGTTGATATTTGCATTCTTCTTCACTAACTGCACAAAGAAGTAAACATATTGCTCGCACATTATTTTGGATTACCTCTTCTTGTTCTTTGGTGACCTCAAAGCTTTCAAGGTATTCTATATCAGTACTGCTTGATTCTTTGTCTTTGTTCTTCTGCTTCTCCTTGAGTCCTGAAATTGGCTTTGGTCCCTTCTTAATGACAACCAATGCTTGGAAGTCATTTGATTGGATGAAGATTCTAAATCTGTTCTTCTAATAGGAGTAGTGTTGTACTTTGAAGTATGATGGTCTTGTGGGGGAATGACAGTCTTAAAGAAGAGCACTAAGAATTTGATAGTTTGTCATTTGATCTTTGCTTATGTGCGGTTAAACAACACTGTTGGTGAGACCTGGTCTGATACCAATCGAAATTCAAGAGGAGGGTAAATTAAAAAATTTCCGTGAGTCGACTATTGACTCTTCACAGTCGACTTGCCTGCAGATCAGTACACTTTATAAAATAGATTAGATTTATGTAAATGAACAAGTAAATAATCAACTTTAAAGTAAAGACACGAAGATTTATCCTGGTTTGGAACACTAATGTGGTGCCTACTTATAGTCCCCTTGGGTTTCAATATTTCGTTAGATATTTCAAAGTCGGGGTCGAGTACAATGATCAGAAATAAGTTTTGAAGACTTATTCTGTTCTTTAGATCTTGTGACACAGCTTCAGTTTGTACTACAAAGTTGAATCAATCCTACTCTTTATATAACTATTGTAAGCTAAGAAGTACAAAGCTTTGTAAGACTTAGATTTAGACACTTTGAGATTCTTCCTTGAAGTTGTGTGAGTGATTCGATCTTCAGTTTTCTTTTTTATATTCTTCAGCTGCTTCTCTTTTTAATGAAACCTCAGATATTTCGTCCCAATCAAAGATTTAATTTGATTCCTTGATTGAGGAATGTTACCGTTCAGTATTTCCATATTAGATATATTCATACACGGTATTTATATACGTCCGTATCAGCTATGCCCGTGATCTTCATTCCTTTTAATCCTGTCAGGTTGATATTGGATGCTTTCTTTCCTTTTAAGATTTTCTTAGAGATATTGAATTGATTCTGTATATTTGATATTGTTCCAAGTTTAGCGCCGACCATCTTATTATTGGATGCTTGCGAGATATTCTTGGATATCTTGAATTGATTCCTTAGAGATTCTGTATCTTTAGTATATCTTTAATATACTCCCCTTCCATCATTAGAGATCTTCAATATCCTGTAAATATCTACTCATTAGTTTGTCATTATTAAAACATAGTCCGTGAATATAGAAGGCTAAAAAAAACATACTGAGAAACTGGATAAAAATAAGCAAACTTGGCTCTGCAAGTGACATAGTTATCAAGCCAAATATTTGAGAGGTACAGAAAGATGAAGTGACACTTTTTTAGAGTATCAGACCCAACATACACAGAAGAATCAGAAGATATAGAATTAGGAGTACATACTAACGCAGGATCAGGAGAAAAATAAGATGTAGAATCAAAGCGATTGGTAGGGTCATCAAGAAAATGCAAAATTCGAAAGAGGAAAGAAATATCTTTTTTAAAAATAGTGTCTCTACTTACAAAAAAACTTAAAACTAAGATCATACAAAACATAACCCTTCTAAGAAGAAGAATAGCCCAAATGCACAACAGTTTAAGCTCTGGGGTCAAATATATATGATCTTTTGACATCTATAGTATAACATAAAGAGCCGAATACCCTAGAGTGTTGCAAAGATAGGGATTTACCAAATAGTTTTTCAAAGAGAGACACTCCTTTCAATAATACAATAGGTTGTCTATTCATGGTGTATACTGTAGCAAAAACATAAAAGACTCAAAATTTTAAAAAGATATGATTTTGAAACCTCAAAGCTCTAGCCATATCAAGAAAGTATTTATGCCTCCTCTCTACTATATCATTCTGTTGAGCTGAGCATACACAAGAACTCTGGTGTAGAGTACCATATTCATGCAGTAAACTAACTAGTTGAGAGTTAAAAAACTCTGAGCCATTATCTATCCTAAGGCATTTAATATTGAGACCAAATTATGTCTTTATCATGAAAAAATATCCTAGAACTGTGAAACAATCAGACTTAGTATGAAACAAGAAAAAACTCAAGTATACGTAGACATCATCTACCAGTGTAAGGAAGAACCTCTTTCCATAATGATTTGGAACTCTTTATGTACCCCACACATCAGTACACATAATATCAAATATACACAAAAAAGTGAAAATAGTTAGAGAAAAAGATAGCTCGATCTGCTTAGCAATTGGACACACAGTACAAAGATGATGCTTCAGAGGACTAGAGGTCAGACCGCCTATTCTACTTAGAACTTTAAGAGAGGCATGCTCTAGTCTTTGTTGGCGTAAGCTTGTCTGAGAGCAAGTATGAATTGAAATAGAAGTACAACTAATAATATCAAGACTAGTATTACTAGACTTAACAATAATTGACTCTGTAGGATCACATCTCTGAGCAGGATGTAAATTTTTGCTATGATATGAATTTAGCAAATTATCTCTGAGTTCTGCTATTAAAAAGTACAATCCTTGATCCTCTCTACCAATCCCCAGGACCTTTCCATTGAAGAGATCTTAAAAGATATAGAACTCAAGAAAAACAACATAGCATAGCTTAGTTCCTTAGTCAGTTGGGATACAAATAGAAGATTATATTTGAAATCTGGTACAAATAACACATTCTGCATAACTTTGTCTTTAAATACTCTAGAACATCCAAAGTGACTAATAAGAACCTGACTTCCAGTAGATAAATTCACCTTGACATTCAGTTTATCACCAATATCATTGCATTAATTCATTAAATTCAGGCTATGCACCATATGATTTGAAGCACCAATATCAACTATCCACATGTCACTTGACGTACTAGATATAAGTACAGTAACAATACCTAATGAGCTAGCAGTAGCAACATTAGTAGATGTATCCACTCTTTTTTCCTTACTCACCATTTGAAGTATCTGATTATACTGCTCAGGAGTAAATAGAGGAACTCCTTGTGAACCTTCTGGAGAAACATTAGATGAGGGAACATAAGCTCTAGTTAGAACTTACAGATGAGTCACAGACTTGAGCTTCACTAGCACGAGGCAACTCAGTAACAACAATGTTAGCATAAGAGTCGGAACCTCCATCTTTCTTCTTAGAATATCTATATATCTTGTAATGAGTGTCTTTGGTATGACCTTTGTAGTTGCAAAACTCATAGTAAACAACAGGCTTTCCATAGACATAACTGTCTCTCCCATCTTTAGCATAACTATATCCATTTCTCCCATCATCAAAAGACCTTTGTCTTAAAAACCACTGCTATCATTTGATTGAAAAACATGACTATTTTCTCTACTAGCACTTAATGAAGAACCACTACTGCTCCCAGAATGATAACTAAAGTTACTGGGAAAAAATTAGAAGACATTCTATTTCTCATGAAAGCTATTTTAGAATGAGTTGTAACTGGGGAGGAACTACTATTGGCACCATTAATTCTCCAACTTCTAATATTAATGATCATACATAATATTGATTCATATTTGGAACAAGAATAATTATCAATACCAGACTCTTAATATGATCAAATGATTCATTTAATCCCACAAGGAATTGTGATAACTTCTGAAATTGAAAATGCTCTACATACTACTTAGATTCAGGATATGCACATGAGGAAGGGGCCATGAGAGTCTCAAACTTATCTAAAGCTCCCTTAGTCTGAAGAAATAGTGTGAAACTGAAGAAATACCCTGAGATAAAGTGACAATTTCTTTGTGTAAGTAAAAAGATTTAGAGCCATTCACCTTATTGAATCGTTCACGAAGATCTTCCCAAACTATATAAGCATAAGATCCATATATAACTGTACTGACTAGCTCTTTGGAATTGGTACTCAATCTAACCTAACACAATGGTATCCATAATCTACCTTAACAAGATTGCATTACATCTATCCCACAAAGCATACAAAGAGGATGGAGACATATCCTTCTTTCAAGTATCTAACGTAAATCCAAGCTTGTTTTTGTCAAATAACTCCAATTTCAATGATTTACTCTATAAGGAGTAGTTTTCAGAATCTATTAGTTGAGTTGAGATGAGAACTGAACCTTGTGTATCCGATGAATGGATGAACAGGGGATGAGTGTGATGAATTCTCTCAATTTTCATAGAATCAATAGTGTTGGAGTTGTGCTGAATTTCACCTGTTCTAAGGTTTTGCCATTGGTAGCCTTGGATGAATCGTACAAAAAACGAGAAACAAAGGAAACAAATGTGGAAAAAAATCACTTGGAGAATTCTTCAAACCTTAGCTGATAAAAATTAGGAACGAGTAGCGAAAAACATTCAGAAATTTAAAGAAGTATCCTCGAGCTCTGATACCATGTTAAAAAGTTTCATTAATGGAAGCTTGAGCAACACTAAGAATGAAAATATAATCTCATTTAATCGTAATATCAGAGAGAAAAGAAGAAACTAGAAGAATGGAAATATTAATCTCATTTAATCATAACTATCACTACATACAGAGAAGCTAATATATAGAGATATTTTTGCTCTAAAGATGACAATAACTTCCTACCCCTAAGTTAATAAAATATTTCTTTAACTAACTAAATTTGTAACAGTTAATTAGCTTAAATATCCTCAACACAAGAAGTTTCATTTGACTGTTAGTAGTGTGGGAAAAGCCTTTGGAGAACCCAAGATTTAGTTCCCTTCTCTGTTTCTAAAACCAGACAAATTCTTTGTTCTTTATTGCCTAACTTTATGTTAAAAATTAAATAATTTATGAATGATATTATGTTTTCAAACCTTTTAGCATACGTGTTGCTTTCTTAAAAAGATGGTGTAGCAGTAAAAAAAAAATTAAAATGATTAAAACTATCTCTTTTTAAATTTTACTAAGCATGTAGAATTTTTAACAGTCAACTTGAAAACAAAAATCTGTAAAATAAATTTCAAAAGCTTATAATATTTCACTTAAACTTATCTAATCAAATTTGATTCTACAATTAAACAACTAACATTCTAGTCTATCAATAGTAACAGAAGGAAATCTTCGACAAAATAAAATTTTAAGAAGGAACTAATTAATCCTTGGCTATGATGAAAATGTCTTTTGTGTTTTCATGCTGGGTGGATCTATGTTGAAGGTTTGGGGTGCAATGGTACCCGCACTTCTAGATTGAAACTTTGTATATTTATGTATATATGTGTTAATTAATGTATAAATATTATTATTGACACCCACAATATCAAAGGAATTGGTGGTGCAAGTGGTCAAAATGGTTGGGTTTTACTCTAGCAGTACGGGTAGGGGTGTCTAACGGTCCGGGCCGGGCCAACCCGGAATTGGCCCTCCCATTTTACCCGGGTTTCGGGCTGGTTCCGGGCCGGGTTTGGCGTTAACCGGGCCAGACCGGGCCAAATAGTAAAAAAATTAAAACCCACCCGAAATCGGCCCACTTAACCCAATCCGGTCAAACCCACCAAAACCCGATCAAACCCAGTTAAAAACCGGTCAAACCCGTTTAAAAATTAAATAAAAAATCCAATATACACTATATACACTCCTATATACACTCCAATATACAACATATATTTTTTAAAAAATATATAAAGTATAAACAATTACACATATATACGTACCATTCAATATATAATTATATATGACTATGCGTACTACTTTAAATATACACGTCTATAGAAGATCTATTCACATATATACACTCTATTCTATGTATATGTAATACTTTAAATGAGATATACTACAATATATATACATTACAATATATATTTGTATAGTTATATACTAATTTATAAAATATATACACATGTATACGTTAAATATACACGTCTATAGAAGATCCATTCACATATATACACTTTATTCTATGTATATGTAATACTTTAAATGAAATATACTATGATGTATATACATTACAATATATATATTTGTATAGTTATATACTAATTTATAAAACATATACACATGTATACATTAAATATACACTTCTATAGAAGATATATACACATGTATACGCACCATTCAATGTATATATATACTACTACTTATAAAATATACTACATTATATATACATTACAATATGTATAGATATACTTATATACTAATTTATAAAACATATACACATGTATACTTTAAATATACACTTCTATAGAAGATATATGCACAAATATACAAAACATATGCTACTTAATATAATAAATTAATAATATTTGGTAGTAAATTAATAATATATTAGAAGTAAGTTTTTAATTTAAAGTAGAAAACTAGAAATTCAATTTAAAATTTTAAATCGTTAAATAAAAAAAATAAAAAACAACGACTAAGGAGTGAATGAATTTGAGGAATTTTATTGATTGCAAAATGATCCAAAATTTATAATTTACATGAATGAAAAATCTATAAATTATGCATCATTTTTTCCAACTCATTCATGTTAATATTAATGGGAACTTGCATACGATAGTCGAAGTCAACGGGGGCAAAATCATGCATTGGACTTGATTCTGCTGAGTTCTCCCGTGAAGTCATAATTTCTTCAAGTTTCAGCTCGTCGCTCGGCTCCGGTTCCATTCCTTGGTTTCTTCTTTCCGCTCTAATCCAATCTCTGAGGCAAACTAAAACATTCATTGCGTTGCTTCCTAATGAGTGTCGGTTGTCTCCAAGCTGCTGTCGTCCTGACTAAAGGCGCTCTCTGATGTAACGGTTGACATTGGAACATTCAAGATATCTCTAGCTAATCTTGAAAGTACATGATATTGTGATTCATTATTCCTCCACCAATCCAGCGTGTTGATCCGTCATCTGCGATCCTTTGGTGCCGTCCGAAGATAATATTTCAGCTCTTCCCGATAAGTTGATGTGTAAGCTCTCTCATCAACACTGTTCCAACAATTTAAATCATAAAACGAATCAGAAAAATCACTATGTGCCGGCCTTTTAGAAGATGATGGCTCCTCGGGAGGATGAGGAGCAACAGTTGGAGTGATATTTGTAGGTACGGCTGAATCAAATAAATCAGCATAGTGATTATATAATTTTTCTATATAATCCTTTGCATCAGTCGTAGCCGTCCACAAATCAGGTTGTACTTGTCCAGAATCATGGTTAGTATTTATTTCTAAGTTAGTATAAATAAGAGTACTAAAGTGACACATATGATTATATTTCATGCACGGATTTAGCATAGTACCAACCAAGTAAATAGGGAGAATCGGGAAAAAATATTTTTTAAATTTCGTAAACATGGCGCCAACAACTTCTTTATAACCTTCTTTATTTTTATATTGTTGGAGCAAACCAGAAATATCGGCTATATATGCCAAAATATTACAAACAGTAGGATAGTAAGCACCGGAAAATTCAATCGTAGCTACATAAAATTTTTCTAAAAACTTAACAAGATCATTAATTACAACTCAATCAGAATTATGTAGCATGCAATCAGCAGAATCAGCAAATGAACCGCAATGTTGGTTAAAAGCTAGTGTAATAGGAATTCTATATTTATAACAAGTTTTTAAAAATTCATACGTAGAATTCCATCTAGTATCAACTTCCTTAGGCATCAAAATCGATGTAAGTCCATTTTCTTGATATTTAACTTTAAATTCTTTAATTCTCGATCTAAGATTATTTCCTTGAATAAAATCAATGACAAGACGAATTTTTTCAATATAAAGCTCAAAAAAGTCAAGACCATCATTTACAATTAAATTATATATATGACATGCACACTTAATATGAAAATTTCAGGCAAGGGCGGAGATAGCGTAGATTTTATTTTTGTTATAGCAGTCTTGTTGTTAGAAGCATTATCAAAAGCAATACATAAAATTTTATTTTCTATACCATAATATCCGACAATTTTAACAATAGAATCAGCAATAAATTGTCAGTATGTTTACGATCTTCATCATATAAAAAAGCAAGAATACGTTTTTGCATCACGAAATTACTATCCATCCAATGACAAGTAACGGTTAAATAATCAGTTTTATTTACAGCACGACCAAGATCAGAAGTTAGGGACAATCTACATTGAATATTTTTTAACAATGTTGATAAATAAAAACAATATTGTGAATGGAGTCTAAAAATATCAGACCGACAAGTAGTTCTAGGAATACCATTAAACATAGGATTATAAATTGCTTGTATATAACGAATAAAAGCATCAGAAGAAGGAAAACTAAAAGGCAAACAACCCACAACTACCATTTTAGCTATTTCTTCCCTGTCCCTCAATTTATTATACTTTTTCGCTACTTGACCGGTTGTTGGGTCCATTCTAGTTTGCGTTGACCCACCAACATCCCCACCACCTTTTGCAATATTTAACTCTCTTTTGTGATCTTCAGCTATATGTCTCATTAACGTACCCGTACCTCCTTACTTACCTCCACTTCTATGCTTATATATTTGTTGACAAATATTGCACTGCACCTCAATATCTGATATACGTTCAAAAGATTGTCATGCAATACTACTTCTTTTACGAGGTTTTGGGGCACTGGGAGGACGGGAAGGGAGATTAACTGACTCAGATCTAACGTTAGCATCTCCTACTGCGGGTGTTTCAGCAATATTTTCATCATCTTCGTCTATAATATTCAAAATACACAAATATAATAAAATTAAATATTAAAAAATTAATACAATAAATAAAAATTAAACGTAAGAGATGGAACGACAATACCAAATTTTGGAAGTATCCGAAGATTGCGACTTTAGAAACTTTCGCTCGTACTTTGTAAACGAAAAATTAAAAAGTTAAAGTGAACACTTTAAGAAATTAAATATATTGAATATTTGAGAATTGAGAATTGAGAATTGAGATTTGAGAGAGTGAAAAATTGTGTGAAAAATGATTTGAAGTTGTAGGGTATTTATAGATTTTTTTGGGGGATTAAAAAATATTTTTTAAAGTTTTTTTTTTTTTATTAAATGGGCCCAAACTAGCCGTTTGGATCCAAAAACGGCTATATAGCTGTTGGGCCAACGGCTAGTTTGGCCCAAAAACCAATTTTTTTCCCGGGTCGGGCCGGGCCGGGCCGGTTAACCGACGGCCTGGACCGGGCTTGGTCCGAGCCGGGTTAACCGGGCCCATTTTAACAAAAAAACCAGCCCGGGACCCGGAACCCTAAAGCCCTAGGGCTTACCGGGACGGGTCAAACCGAGCCGGGTCGGGGCGGGTCGGCCGACCCGTTTGACACCCTTAAGCACGGGTTCGATCCCTGCTCAGCATTGTATTTTCAGTTTTTGTCTTCATGTAGTACCAACATTTGTTGATTTATATAGTTATAGTTTATTTTTTGAATATTGACTTCACTAGTTTAAAATATCGTACGAAGTACCGAAACTTTCAAATCCTAAATCTGACTCTATTTTCATGGTTATGACCGAAGAAAATCTTAGCATAACTGATAAATTGTTACAATGTGATCTAAATTTTTAAGATTATATATTGAAAATAATTTCTTATTGAAATAACTGGAATAAACTCTTATAATTCAATTCTGTTTTCAATTTTCCTTTATAATGAAATTTTAGTACACGGGCAGCTTTCAAGAGTATGACAAAAGTTTCTGAAGGATGACAAACCGTGGAAGTCACGCATCATTTCTTCATCCACGTAATGAAAAGCAAATCCTACAAGGAGGTTCACTAATATTTCTTTTTTTTGTTTTATCCTTTGTTATTATTATTAGTATATTTTTTTTTTTAAAAAAGAATGAGTCATGACTCATGTGTTACTTTCATTTTTCTTTTCTTTTTTTCTTTTTGCACACTGTCGGATGAAAATAATTAAGTATATAAGTTGAGTGATTGATCATGAAAATAATTTATTTTTTATTTAAAAATTTTAGAATTAGAGTTAGAGTTTGAGTTGTGGCTAACCATGTATATTTTTTGCAATGAATATTTACCATTTTAATGTACCTTTTTTCCACCCAAAAAAAAACATGAAATGTATTTTCCAAATTAGTACTTTTGAGTATTTTTCAATTATTCTTTTTTGAAATTTTTATAGCTAAACACTGATTTTCAAATAAAGTGAAAAATAATCATGGCTAACGGATCCTAAATTTCAAAATGTGACTTGACAAGAAAAAGTTCGAAGAATGTACGAAAAAAATTTATTCCTACTTGATTTTTATATAGCTCAAATGAAGTAATTTAACTTAAACAGTTAAAATTTCAAATACTAATAATCACTAATAATTGACAGATCCAAGATTAAAATAGAAACAGAAGTTGGTTAGCTTGCACTTCACAACTAAATTGGTAGATTATTTTATTGGTTAAGAGTGAAAACTGCAGTTTTGGTGAAATTAGTTGCAACTCCTTTCACTTTTCGTTGAAAAAGCATTATCTTAATTAAGTTCTAAACTTCTTCTTCAAACCAACTCCATTTGTTTATCTTAGACTTTCAGGATCATTATTATCTTAATTTTTTCTATATCAAAAGCACTATATATAATGAGTTAGTGATGATTTCTACCTTGAACATTTTAGCATTTATTTATTTTTCAATTCTGATTATTCTTTATTAATTTATTTGTGATCTTTCAAACGAAGTAAGAATAAGGTTGTGTACACATCAATTTCTCCAAATTTCACTTATGAAATTACAATAAATATGTTATTATTGATATTGAGTTATTTGCTCTACATTGATTAGAGACACGCTTCAAAATAAATAAATAAATTATTTCACGAATTGTCAAAAGGTTTACTATCTTTTAACATGGGGGGAAAAAGAAGCTCCACCACCTTTAATTTTGCAAATGTGACCAATGGAACAAAAGGATAATGAAATAATGCCAAATATCATGAGTTTTCGTAGCTGAGATATTTTCAAATGATTGTTTCCAAAACCTTTCTACAAATGACAGTTAACAATTAATTATTGACAGTTTGTATTTCTTGTAGAAATATTTTACATCTGAAAAACAGAAGATGGTGAATAATTAGTATTCAAACGCTAACAAAACTTAAAGAGGCCTATATCTATATACCTAATAATGCAAAACGAAAAGAAGAAGCAACCTACTCAATTAATTCCTCAAATTAAGTTCAAATTTAATCATCAAACAAGTGTTTGCACACGAAATTATGATTTTCCGGTTAATCTAATCAACCATGTTACACGTGTATGCTCTTACCAAATTAGGTGTACTTCCCACTAAACAATATATTCCCCTTCTTTTTTTTTTTTTTTGTAAAATAAAATTTTCTTCAACAAAAAAGTGATTTTCTAATATACTCCGGTAGCAAATCTCTCCGTTCAAATTTATGTAATATTATTTGACTTAACACAATATTTGAGAAAAAAAAAGACTTTAAAATTTATAATCTAAAACAAACATTGTACATTATGTGCCTATAGATTATTTCATCAAGAATAACAAAGGAAATTTTAAAGTTAAGCATCTTGTAATTCTAAAAATTTGAGGGACAAACTAAAAAAAACTGTATCACTTCTCATTTTACCTTTTATTGGAATATCTTATAGCTATACAAATATCACAATAAACTAATTAAGAAAATCTTTATCTTATTCTTAAAACTCACCTTCACATAAATTGGTACAAGTAAAGTACTTCCTTTGTACCAATATACATGACATAATTCGAATTTCGAGAGTTACATAGTTTAGTTTAATATAAATTTGGTATAAGCATTTTTAAATAAATTAAATTTACACATAAAAAGCTTACAATTCAAGATATTTAAAAGATATGAGAGAAAACTATAATAAAAATAACTTATTTTGATTTTATATTTTAAAATTGACACATAAATTAAAACGGAGAAAATAGCTGTGGTTATGGTTTGAAATTAAGAGACAGATGGACAAGTTTGTTAAACCTCACGTATGACTTCAGCTTTCACACAAATCTAACTTTAATTTTTGTGGTGTGTACTGCTAAGAATACAGATTCCATGTAATTATTGTAGAGCTGAGCTTGCTAATTGGCAGCTGTCCCACCATAGTGACAGCTTCTTGCTTCTCCAAACTAATAGGAATACATAAAGTTCACAGCAGCATTCAGCAGTTTGCCCAATAACTCTACTACACTTGGCATCAAGTGCCAATATGGAGTATGTAACATCACTCTCTTTCTCCATTTGGGATACTTTATAAAATGTGAACACTGCATGGTAACAGGTCATATTTCTCAATTGCCTAACACGCTCTCGGCTTCAATTTATTTGTGATTTTAAGATATAAAATTTAAAAAATAAGGAAGTATTTTAAATTTTTTGTTGTTAATTAAAAATATGTAAAATGTATCAAAATGTCTTATAATCATGTAATTTTAAACATGTCATTTAAAAAATTGAAATAACAAAAGAGTTAGAGTGAATGAACTATGACCGGTTATTTGGCTCATGATTTTGATCTGATACATCTTAACTCAAATAATTTAACATATTTCGATTCGTCTAAATTTATTTCAATCCGACCTATTCCAAAGGAGCTCAGATTTTCGTTGAGAATTTACTGTTCCTTTGGATGTCACTTTAGAAAGCTGGGAGATGTAGAATGATTAAAATGAACTTAGATTAGGCTTCTCCAAGAAAAGCTAAGAGGTTAATTAAAATAGGTTTACGATAGTGTGCAAAATTTTCCCTCTTTTTTTGGGATTACTTAGAGCAATAGGAGAACAATTCTTTCAAAACTTGAAAAGTGTAAAGTGGTGGAGTGTAATTCTTTCGTATTAAAAAGGACCAAGAAATGGTCATTTGAAATCATGTCCACATACTATTTTGTTGCATCATTCTGTATACTTTTTATCTTAGGTTTTCTCTCTCCTTTTCTTTTCCATGTTTGCATTCACTAAACGACTACATTTTAAAGTTTATTTCTATCTTTTTATCTACAGTAGTCACTATCTTCAAGTGATCATTATCCTTATTTTCTTACTGATCAGCATTATTTCATTGATATTCTAGGCCAAATTAAAGATGATATATATGGCAGCTCAATTTACTAAAACACTGGTTATGTGTGGAGTCTGAATAGGGTTGGACTATAAGAATTTGTTGTATATAACTAACCTTGCATTTGTATTTCCATTGAATATAATCCTGAGGTCATATGACAATAACTTTACCAATTACTTAAGCTTCCTCCCAAAGCATTCTAATATGAAGCCCAATATTGCTGAACTATTCATTTTGCTAATTTTGTGTCATGTGGTGTTTAGTGTTAACACGTTGTCCTCTTTCAAATTAAAGCAAATTGACAAATATTACTAAAAAGTAAAAAGCTTAAGGATACAAATTAAAATTTCCATAGCTCGAAAGAGAGAACAAAAAAAATCTTTTGAATTTCATGTAAGATTCTTGGTTAATATATCTGTACACTGTTATATACTACAAAATTTACAGCAAGACGTCATCGATCGATGTATTCACTGCTTCTTCTAACTGTGATCCATCTCTCATCATCATTCCATCTGAACTTCAATTCTCCTGAATTTGAACCCAATTCTCGTAATCTTTGCAGAGGAGAGTCTACTGAGCTTGCTGTTTCAATTGAATAATCCATTGTTTCTGATTCCTCTACTGAATTCCATATGTCTTGATCAAGAATGCTTGTCGGCGAACTTGTCACAAAATCTTGATCTGTCGTGGAATTCAAATTGAAATCCTCAAGAAACGGATGTTTTAGGAGTTGTTTAGCTGTCCATCTTTCTTTCGGATCTCTTCTCAAGCATTTGCTTAAGAAATCCCTTGCTTCTAAAGACAAGAATTTTGGAATTTCTGGGGATTCCCCAGAAAATGCAATTTGGTAGAGCAATGAAGCTGCGTTTGTGGCATTAGTCCATGCCGATCTACCAGTGGCCATTTCAATAATCGTACATCCCATTGACCAAATATCACCCGGACGCCCCTGTTCTCCCCCACGCGCCACCTCTGGTGCCATGAACATCGGGGTCCCACCAATTGGCTCCGTGGCACCGACGTCCCTGTCTGCTTGATCAATCCACCTGGCACAACCAAAATCGGCAATTTTGGCACCGGTTTTACCTAACAAAATGTTCTGCCCCTTAATGTCACAGTGTGCTATGCCCCTTGAATGCAGGTACTCTAGTCCTTGTGCAATTTGCTTGGCATAATACCCTATCAAAGGCTCGTTGATCCGACCACCATGTTTCCGATTTTCATCGACGAGTGTACCTTCCGACATGTATTCCATCATAACATTAAACATGAGTTTGTCCTTCTCTTTAGTAACATCGCACCCTTTGTAGCTAACTACATAAGGTGAGCTCAATTGGGACAGAATTTTCTGCTCCTTTTGTAGCAACTCTGACTTGGATAGCTCAACTGACTTGACAGCAAAAACCTCATCGGAGAAACGTGACTTAGCAACGGAGACGGAGGCAGAGGAGCCGTGGCCTATGGTATGGCCTCTTCTCCATTCCATTTTTTAGAAGAAGATTCGTAAGAATTTTAAAAAAAAAGTGTTCTGTTTTTGGCTTGTTTTTGAATAGCTGCAGTAGAGGGGTATATATATAATAAGGTGAATTTTCAGAAATTCCAAAATAGTTGGGTAGAGCTTAGGTGGCCTTTCTCTTTTCCGTTACTACATAGAGTTTGAATATGTATATGATTTACAACGTGGCCTAATGGTTATGGCCGTACGACAGATTGAGTAGGCTGGTGGACTGCCGTTACTTGGCTCAATTGGCTTGTCTCCACGTGGCGAAACATTGCAATTTAAACAAGTACATATCAATTTGATGTGTTTAGTCTTTCAATTTACAATGATTTGAAATAAGTTGGATAGGGGGTAGATGGGGTTATTGGATAACCACTTTTGAAGATTAACCGATAAATGAGTATCTTTTCATGAGAGTTTCGTTCAAGAACCAAACAAACTTTCTACTGAATTCTTGAGAATATTCCACTTTTTGGTTGGCATTGAATTTGTTACATGCTTATCCACCGAATTTGCAATAAAATTAACTCCAAGAACTGGACAAGCATAACGTCAATTGAAAAAAATTGGCAAATCATAGAGTTGGGAAGTCTTTAATGACCTTAGGGAAAAAACAAGTGGAAGATTAACTAAGCACGATTCAAGGATTACAATCAAAGATATCCTTTTTTTATCTTGAGGATATGTAATCTTTCAAAATGGACAGATAAAAAAAGGTTAAATTGTCGACTAGGTGAAACGAAGATAAAAAATGCAACTGAGGAGGCAGAATATGATAAATACTCATCTACAATTCTATATCGAATGCTTCTATTAAATCAATTCAATTTAATTTATTACAATTAAATAATTTAATAAAGTAAATATATGAATTACTAATCATGGTTAAATAACAGAATTGTATGCACAAACATGGACGTAATATATATTTATTGATTTGATATAAATATTCATAAAAAGAAATTAACGAGATTAAGCTATTTCAAGATGCAAGATCATTGATTCATATCCCTTTAGCTTCTAGAACTAATAACATGAGAAATTGCTTTTTCGTGATGCTAAAGGAAGAATCATACTTGGATACGTTGAGAAGTTTTATACCATTCCAAAACACTATGACTAAAAGTTGGCCTTTTAGTAAAGTGGTTCGTAGCTTCTAAATCAAGCGTATAGAAATATGTCAATGTGGCAAAGTGTGTATTGCTAAGGTGCACCAATCATACCTTCAATTTCCACAAGTTTCCTATTAGATATCGACTTCTTAACTATCACTATAACATATTTAAAATGTGTAGTTTTGAACAACTTCCTTTTTCTTTTCAACTGCTCATTCTTTTAGTTTTCTTTTTTCCTTCTATGAGAGGCATATAGCATCTTTATATCAAAAAATATTCCATGAAATGGCTTGTACATATGGGAGTCTCCACATATTATATTACTTGAATTAATACTCCACGAAATGCCATGTACATACGGTCTGCATGAAATAAAAGACACACAGATCAATGCCAGCGTACTATATTATAGTATTATTTAACTAATCTGGACATGAAATGTAAAATTTCTACATAGTAAGAACTAAGCAGGGAAATAAAGAATGTTCAGCAAGTAGTCATGAATCATGATATAGACCATTGTAATTAAACTCATCACATCATAATTTGAATTTCACTGGTTGTGCTTCCAGGAGTACATACGTTAACGAACTTGGCATTGTATGATATATATTGTTTATGCTAATTATGATAAAGAAATTTTATCAGTCTGAGTTGCACAGTGTAATTAAAGGACACAATTAAGAGGAGCAAACGGGCGGATTGGATTGAATTTGAACGGGTTAAATATGGATCGAGTAAAAATGGTTTGAATTGCAATCCATCCATATAAATATGGGTAAATATGGATTTGATCAAATATGGATTGGGTAAAAATGGTTTCAACTCATTTAACTCCTAAATAAAAAACTTAAAACTTCTATATCATATCAACTTGACTTTTTTTTTTTTAGTTTTTTCTTTTTAGTTTTTTTTTCTCTCTTCTATATGTAGCCTTTATTTTTTTTTTCTTTTTTTTGTCATTTCTTTTTCTCTCTACCCTCTGCCATTTGTTTCTCTTTCTTTTTTCTTTTTTTTTTCTTTTTTCTTTTAGTCTCCTTTTTTTTTAATTTTTTTTGTTTTTACTTCTTTCTCATTTTTTACTTTTTTGGTTGTATTTTATATTTTATATTTTTTTTATTTTTGATTGTATTTTATATTTTATATTTTTTTTAATTTTTGAAGAACATGGTTAAGTTGAATACAAATTATGGATGATGACTAAAATATCGTAACCACTCAATATATTTGTTTTCACCATCATCTTTTTTCTTTTCCTTTTCTCCTTTTTCATTATTTTTTCTTTTTGATTTTTTTATTTTTTTTCTTCAATTCTTTCTTTACATTTTGTTTCTCTTCTATCTCTAATTTCTACCTCTCTTTCTACTTTTTTTTTTCTATTTTTGATTTCCTTCTTTTTTTTTTATGATAACGAAATATCATAAGCGCATATTGATTTATATTCGCCCAACATTTATAATTCGAGGGCTATGTGGATCCTCAACCATATATATTTTAGTCTCAAGAAAATACAATTAATTCAGATACTTTTTTTTGTTTTTTCATCCGGTGTCCGGTGCCTGCATTGGATCCCTCAGTAATCCGAATCGGGCGTTCCAGGGGCCATTAAGGTGGCAGCGCTCCCAACAGAGTTTTCTCCATAACCAGGGTCATACCCTTGACCTATGGATTATATTTAATTAATAAGAGATGTTAAGAATTATATAGGCTAAATGAGATAATTAGAAGCTTATATTTATTAACCTATGTAGGTCTCAAGCGAATACGAATAATGAAATAAGAATGAGAAAGGGGAAAGCGCAAAAAACAAAAAAAGAATATAAAGAAAAAAGAAATAAAAATAAAAAAATAGATGCAAAAATAAGAAAGAAAAAAAGTTATAAGGAGTGAGTACAAAAATAAAAAAATGAAAAAAAAAGTAAATTAAAGAAAAAAAGAAAGAAAAAAAAGTAGAAGAAAAGAAACTAGAAAAGAAAAAAAACTAAAACTTTAAGCATAGGTGGGTGATCTTTGTGTTTAAATGGGTACCTATATTTTACCTATTCTGTCCATATTTATATGAACTTTTAAAATGAGTTGAAGTCCATATTTATCCATTTTAAAATATGAGTGATTTAATTCACTAAATATGGATTAAATGAACTCTTTACAAATATAGGCTGAAATTACCATCCTTAGACACAATAATGATTTGGCCTAAATTTTGCAGAGGTTAAAAGAACAAATTGGGAGAAAGGATGTGAAAGAAGTTGCAACAAGAGTAGATTTTAGTGTTGACTCTTTGAAGAACATTCTGGTGACAAAATAAGGTGGGTTTAGTTTTGGAGTAAAGGCAAAATGTCTTGTGTAACCAAAAATAATAAAAAAGTGTAAGGCAAAAACAACAAAAGATTGCATCTTTCCTTGTGCCTCATGCCATATGACGCAGTACCAGTTTTGAAAATTAGCATCTAAATCTAACAATCATATATTAGAATACATTATAAATCTACTAATTAATTATATAATCAATGGTACTCCAATATGGAGGCGTGGCTTGAATGCGAGGTTGTTTGTCCTCAATTACGTGGCTATTTTTTAATACCAATTTAAACAACAGTTCCATGAATATCTGGTAAAAAAATCAAATGAAAAAGTTATATTGAGCATTAAATTTTGACACGATACACTTTTAAATACAAATTAATAGTAAAATTCAGATATAGAGAAAAATAGGATACGAAATGCATTTATATTAGTCAATGCTGTCCAAAACGATTGTCAAGCAGATATGATGCATAAATTTTATGCATAATAAATGAGTTATTTTTAATGATTTAATGATATATTTAAATTTTAGAAGAAGGATACCACTTTGATTCTGAATTCTTTGAAAGTACAGATGGACTATTTATGTTAAAATTCAGGACTCACGTGTGACTTTAGCTTTCAGACAAATCTATCATAACTTGTCGTGTGCTACTGCTCAAAATTACATATCCAATATATTGAAGTTGTAACATGAAATCCAAGCTAGAAGCTGTCCATCACACAAACAGCTCCTTATACATAAAGTTCACTTGGCATGAATTCTAATATTCTTCATTTTCAACATTTTAGGGGAGTGTTTATAATCTTTCTTAGCCAAGTACTCACTCCTATTCATATTATTTATTTATTTATTGATGAAAAAGATTGCATTAAGATTAAATAAAAATAAATTTGGGGGCCATCAAGTACTCCTATTCATATCAAGTGATGCTTTTTAATCATGAACACTTTTTGAAAAAATTACTCACTATTAAATAGTATAAAGTATTTTTTATTAATTTATTCTTCTTATATCACTATGATGAAAAAATATATTGAAAATTAATGCAGTTTGACACAAAGTAAAAAGTGACTAGTATATTGGGACAAAAGGAATACTCTATTAAGTGAAGTAAATACAAGAAAGACAATTGAGTAAGAGGAGCGACAAATATCCACGTCAGATGTTTACATTAAACCAATTTAACTAACAATGCTTAAAAATATTTAATGAAATGAAGCTATGCATTAATCAACCATTGTTAAATGATAGATATATGTATGAGCAAATAACACATCATATTTATCCTTCGGAACAACCTGGTTGGTTTGGAGGGCGGTTACCCACCTGGGTGACCAGGGATCGATTCCCCCCTCAATGCCTTCTGGGTTTGAGCCTGTCGCACAGGACTTGTCTAGTGCGGTTTGCATCCCCATGTGGTTTGCAGGCTATTGCATCGGGGGGTTTACTCCGAGTGTAGCGGCTGCGAGTTTTCCTGAAAAGTTTTCAAAAAAAATAAAGTAACACATCATATTACTAATTTATTGATTTAGTGTAAATACTATGACTAAGTTTTATAGGGGACTTAAAAGTGTTGGTAATGCTATGATGATTGCTTTTAATGAAATTAGTATGATATTTCAAAGGGCAATAAGATCATCAATCTCCTCATCTTCTGGAACTAATAAACAAAAAATGTCTTTTCGTCATGCTAAAGAAAGAATAATTCATACGTTGAGAAGTTTTAAACCATTAAAATAACAGTAACAAAAAGGTTAGCTTCAAAATCAAGCGTATAAAAATCTTTCAATGTTGCAAAAAAGTGTTTTTCCCAATCATATATACTTTCAATTTTCCACAAGTTTCCATCTGATGCTGACTTCTCAACTATTTACTTATTTAAAATATGTCTCGAACGACTTCCTTTTCTTTTCAAATGTTTATTCTTTTTATTTTTATTTTCCTTCTACGAGAGACAATATAGAATCATTATATATTGTAAAATATTCTATGAAATGTTATGCACGTTTGGTGTACGCATTTTATAAACGGTATCGACAATTTCAGCGTATCAATATTTAATTTTAACCCTTTTTTCTTGAATACACCACGAAATGTCATGCGCATTGACGCTACACACATTGTCGATATCAACTTATTTTATATCTTATGTGTTTAATCTTTCAATTTATATTCTTACCTGGATATAAAATCTAATATTTTTACATGGTTAGCAGGAAAATAAAGAATATTCAATGAGACAACGTATAAGTAGCGATAAATGGATAATCTATTGTAATGTAAATTAGTGAAACTTTAGTTTGAATAATGACCTCCTGGCCGTGGGTTCGTTCTATGATGATGTTGTTAGGATTTTTGTCTCGATTTTCTTATCAAATTTAAGTTTTATTTTTTTTGTAAGGAAAATAAAAGTAAGCAAAAATACTTTTACTTTTCCTGATAGGAAAATATAAAACTTTTTCATATTTGGCAAACCTCTTTCTTTGAGAAAAGGTTTTGGGTATCTATAAATAAAAGATTCCTCTTCTCATACAATAACATAATAACATCCACAATATAGTCTTTAAAGAGTCTCTGTTCAGGGGGAAATTTTTTATCTCATTAGTTTTTATGTTTTTAATATTAAATTTTATATGTAAGCCAATTGGCCAAATAATATAATAATATTAAGCTTTTTAGTATTTTTTTTGTATCTTCTGAACTATCACCACAATAATTTGCAACTAATAGCTTCCGCATGACGCTCTCTTGATTTCGGACCAACAAGTATCCAAATTCTTGTCAATCTCTAGTGATTGTGCCTCAGAATGTAAATATGTTAACAAACTCGGTATTAACTGAAATGCTATAACTATTCATAAAGAATCTTTACCTTGTTAAATTGAGTGGCAAAGATAACTTAAAAGGCCATTCCAATAATGGTTTGACTTTAAGGAGTTTTATTTTATTTTTTTTTAAAAAGAAGAAAGGGTGTGAAAGAAGTTGCAACAAATTTCATTAAAGCAAAAGAGACTTGACTCTAAAGAACATTTATTGACAAAAATACAAAATAGGTGGGGGTTTTAGTTTTAAAGTAAAGGAAAAAAAAGAAAAAGATTGCCTCCATCCCTTGAACCTCATGCCGTATGACGCAGTACAAATATTAAAAAAAATTGGGATCTAAATCTAATCAATCATTTATTAGAGTAGATTATAAATCTACAACCATATAAATATTAAAAAAATTGGGATCTAAATCTAATCAATCATTTATTAGAGTAGATTATAAATCTACAACCATATAATTAATTAGTTAATTATTTAATGAATGGTCCTACATTGCCATGCCATGCCATGCTGTCCAATATATGAACGCCTGGCTTGTGAGTTAGCTAATGATCATGAGAGGTTGTTTAAGCTCAAGTCAAGTGGCTCTTTTTTCAAATTTCAATTTACAGGGTCTGTGAATTGATTTATTTTTAGGTATTTTTAATTTTTAAGTATTTTTTAAATTTTAAAAGTATTTGATAAAAATAAAAAAATACTTTATTTTAGACTTAAAAAATATTAAAAAATAGAGGCCAAAAGTTGATAGTTATCAACTTTTAGTTTTTGACTTTTAACTTATAAATCATTAAAAAAGTCATTTCAAACACCCCGTTAACCACTTTTATTTGAATTGGTTAGGTTCCTTAATTCTTTTTTAAAGGAAAAAATCACGAGACACAAATTTCAAAGACTTTTTGTCACTATCCAAAAGTTGAGGATGACACTCATCAAGATTCAACTTAGATGTGTAAGCCGACTCCTCAATCGAAAGAAAAAAATCAAGAAATGCAATTAAAAACAAGACAAACAAGAATTTTATAATGAAATCAAGTCAACTCATATATATAAAACAGAAGTCTGAACGAAATACCAGCAAACCCCCAACATCTGATATCATAAGTGTGGAGCATCTAAATACAACTCAGAAAGTACGAAAATAAATATATGTCTCTGAAATAAGTAAAGACATCTAGATAAGACGAGGTCTGGTGTACCCTCTGAAAACCTAGAACATGCCAATTCCCCAGTCACCAACTCTGACAGGCACTAACGCAGCTATCACGCCTCGTACTCATACTAGATCTACGCCGAAAGGGCACAATAAGAGTGAGTATGATGCATTTGTACTCAGTAGGTATCATAGGCCGACCGAGCAAAGCAAAAGATAATACAAGTAAAGAATTACTATGAGCACGTCACTTGCAAACAAAAAAGTTCCCAAATGGTAGCTCATATTGTCTTCATTAATAGTTCTACTACATAGACAAAAACAAATAGAAGCAGGTATTCACGAAGGTACATGAAAACTGAGTACACACAAAAAAAAAACATAAAAGAAACACAGAAAGTGCATATGCAAATGCAATGCAATGGATGATGAAGTGAATAGTATGAAAGTCATCTCATGACTTTCTGTATACATCCATCGAGCCTCATTGGTCCTAAAATAGGACTATGGGGAAGTTTGCAACCCGTATACCATCTCAAAATTTCCACCCACCTCTTTGTCTTGTGTTCACAGATCAAAGTTTTTACAAAAAAAATCCATTTTCTTTTAAAGTAGTGTTCCTTAATGGTACTAATATCTCATGAATATATATGTATGAAACGAGGATATAATGCTCACAATCAAATCAGTATGAAGATAACAAATTCATTCAATACGTGCATAAGTGAGCTTAGAAATTAACTCAATATGACAACATTTCATGATATCAGTTCTAGTTTGACACTATTGAAATAAATATGTATGTAAGACATCATTAATATCTTATCAACCCATAACTCAAGCATTTCTATCATGATAAAGGCAAACAATGTTCAATAAGGTCAATAATATCTATTCAAGCCCCCTCACGGGCATCAAATTAAGAATAAACGCATTTAAATGTACAAATAAGCCAATGATGTCAAGTAAATCCTCCACACGCAATATATGATATCACAAGTTAACAACAACAACAGTATAAGCCCCCAGACGGGTACACAATAGTAAATATAATTTCAAAATATATTTTCCATAGTTATTTTTTCGGACTCATAGTACGCTTTACTTATTTGTTAACTACCTAATTCAGTTTAAAGAAAGTTAAGCCATAACCTACCTTGAAACATCGAAATTCAAGCCTGAAGTCCTTCAACACGGAACCTTCCCTTGCGAACCATTTGGAATCAACTAAAACATACAAATATAACATCAAAAGAAAGTTAATGATACCCATATTGTCCATATTTAGGTTAGATTCAAAACGAGTTCTAAAAATAAATTTAGAAATAAAAGGGGTAAAATCAGACTTTTATTTTAGAAACCAGTTCCCCAAGATTATTGGAGTCTACAGTTATAAACCCACACAAAAATGAGATCTTAATCGTAGAAAAATTATTTTTAAGCTTTACTAATAAAACTTCAAAAATTCATATCAAAATCGAGGTTAAAATGTGTTTTAGAAGAGATAATCAATAGGTAATAATAGAAAGATGAGTTCAGAGGTTACCCACACGAAAAATGATGAGAAAGTCCTAGAAAATCGTCTCTGCCGAAACTTGGAGGTTCAAAAATGGAGGAAAATTGTGAGTATTAAACTATATATATATTTTTAGCATTGTACGCTTAAGAGTCTAAATGGTCGCTAAAGCGATCGCTGCTAAAGTTGTTGGTGACCGCTAAAGCGACCTGTCCACCATGTCTGGCTCTGCAAAAGGGATCCATCATTGCTAAAGCGGTAAAGTGCCTGCTTTAGCGATGAGGCGACTGGTCAAAGTGACCGCTAAAACAGTGCATTGCTGCGACATCGACTACCACTAAAGTAGTCTATTGGCTGCTAAAGCACGTCTGCACTAGCTTCAACTGTATCAATAACTTTGCTATTTTGCAGAGTTGCCAATCAACCCCTTGGGTTTCATTCGAAATGGACTATGCTACTAAATTAAATTCTATATTATGAATTCAATGGTGACGTTGTACTTTTGAAAAATTATTTTGAACAAATTGCTCTCTGAGACCCCTTTAAGCTTATTAAAAATTAGTTTTCAATCGGAGGGTCGAAATGCAAACTAATGATCCCAAATCCAAACCAACCACGCTACTAACTCAAAATCAATGTTTCCGATCTAATGAAATTGTTCAAATTTTCATCTGATAATCAAAACATAAAATGCTGACTGAAGTCAACTATAGGACTTTTAAAGCCTCTAAAAATTCCAAACTCTTCCAAAACTCTCTCAAAAATATCGAAAACTGCGTCAATCATCTCCACACCTTAAAATCAACTTGGTGTAACAATGAGAAAAAACAAAACTTTTAAATCCCATTAAAAATAAAATTTCACAAATCAAATCATCCCACCTTTATTACAGTAGTTTGTTTCACTAATGATAAAAAGCAATCACATGCACATAAAAACCAGCTATATAGAATAAAAAGTTCACAGTCATGTAAGGAGATTATAAACTTTTTGCTTCCAAATTCGCTTGTCACTAATTTTTTGATTGAATTTTTATTTTTACTTGTTATTTTTGACATATCAAGAAAAGACAATTTTTTTTTTTATTTTACCCTTAACATTAATTGCTTACTCACTCCGTTTTAAAATAGTTGACCCCTATTGACTTGACATTCTCCTTAAGAAAAAATTTATTAGAGGTTTATTTTATCAAATTAGTCTTCTGAATTATGTTTTGAAAATAATGAGTCATTTAATAATAAGAGTAATATTAAAAAACATAATAATAATCTCTTGATTTCACAAAAAGAACAACTAAATTGAAACAAATATTTTTGAAAGAGAGCCAACTATTTGAAACGGAGAGAGTATACTCTAAACTAATCTCAAAACACACTAGTAATTACCAATTAATAGTGGGTACGATGGTAAAATAATCATATATTAATAACTTTTTTTTTAATGAATGTATCAAATTAACAGATAAAAGTAAACGAAGGGAATAATTATGTAGTACATGTAAGTAGCTATTGGGATTGCATTTGGAAACCGTAGTCCCTAAAACAAGTTGATCAATAGTATTTCCTTTGTCCACCTTTACTTGTCCATATTTGATTTAATACATATTTTACGTAACAATAAATAAAAAGGCAATCTTATTATATTTATCTAATTAATTATTAGTCAACTAAATATTGAAAAATGAATGTATTAAATAACGAGGATAAAATAGATACAGAATAATAAACTATATATAATTTTCTAAATTAAACAAGTAACGTTGAATAACTATTTTAAGTATGCTGAAAAAGTAAAAATTGATGGAGAGAGTACTTGGTAGTAAGCATGTCTAAACATGGTGACATTGTTATAGGATCATCGCATATACATGTCATCTAAAGATGCTATACAGATTTTGCTAGATGGGAAATGGGGAACAAGATAATTAAGATGAGTTTATTTAGCCTGCCAATTTGATACAGGTGGACGCTGTGCTGCTTTCACGTTGCCCGTTTTCTGTGTACGTAGTACTGTAGTAGTTGTAGGAGGTAGCATATTCCTTTTTTTGTTTTTTTTTTTAAAAAAAGAGACCAGAAAAGGTTTACATTCTTGTGTCTTGTATGCATATTGAATGATTTCTTGTGAGGTACGGGACAACTAGACACTTTTTCAGTGTTGTGTATATCTATTTGGTATCCGCCATTTACATGTTAGATTCTTAATTGGCAGTCAATAGTAAAAAAAATCATGATATGTTTTGGAAAGACTACATGAGGATATGAGTGAGCATTAACATCCAAAAACCACTTAAACGATCAATGAAAATTAGGCAGCCAGGTGGTGAATGTGTGCAAATCTCATTTAAGTATGAAAGATTGGGAACTTTTTTTTTTTTTTCTTTTGTGGTTTGATTGGTTATACAAACAAGTTTTGGTGCAAACTATATCATCATTTAGAAATTGCTAAAGTACAATTTCTTTATGGGTTGAAATTGCGTGCTGAACGACAACAAACAACCATGGATGGCATGCAATGGATTAGGTCGGAAAATAGATCAGCGGGAGGCGCGTGACATAATAAGAAGAGAGAGTATTATTCAAATGAATTGGGTATGAGAAAGGAAAACAACTCAAAGAATGAGGAAGAAAATAATGGGGAAGTGAGGGAGGGAAAAGGAAATAACACACAAAATAAGGGAGAAAGTGATGTGCATTGTGGGAATAAGAGTATTAATAATAACATAAAAGATTATGAGACTTGAGATACGTTGGAAATAAATTTACCAACGAAAAGGGAAGAGGTACAGAGGGGTGGGTTTCAGAGAGGCTGGATAGAGCCCTTTCAACAGCTAGTTGGCACGTACTGTTCAATAAAGCTATAGCGTACCATTTGAAAACTGTTTGTAGTGAAGATATGATGCTTTTTATCTCCTTAGGATTAAGTATCATTCGATATTCACTAGAGAAGTTTTGCTTTGAAAACTCATGTCTTTGGGAAATAGATGTTAAAGAGGTAGTGGAGGAGGGTTGGACCCAGGGAAAGGGATAACATATTACATCTCAAATTGAATACTGAAGGAGTTTCTTACAATCCTGGGGTGGTAACAAAAATAATAATTCCAATCAAAGATGACGTATAGCAAGACACAGATGAAGAGACTTAGGCAGTAGCAGAAACCTGAGTCACGTTGCTCTTTATAATAGTGCCAAAGATTCTTATGAAATCCTATTAAGGCAACAAGAATACTACTAGAAACAAAGAGCCAAACAATTTTGGCGTCAGAGTGGTGATAGAAAAAACCATTATTTTTATCTTATGGCTTCTTCACAATGAAAAACAAATACATTTACACAATTGAAAGATGAGTTTGAAAGTTGATTTGATTGGGAGAATGGAAGCGATCTTATTGTGGATTATTATAGCAATTTGTTCAAGACACAGCAAGGTTCATTTAGTGCCATTATTGACATTGTTGAGGAGAAAGTTTCTATAACGAAGACTTGAAACACCCTTTTACAGCTGAAGACATCAAAATGATAGTCTTTAACATGCACACAGATAAAGCTCCTAGACCAGATGAATTAAATCCAGGATTCTTTCAACATTTTTGTAGTAGTGTTGGAGGTGATGTTTCTAAGGCCATTATGGAATTCTTGAATAATAATTCATCTGTGCCAGGAAGTATTAATACTACTATTGTGTTGATCTCAAAAAAAGAAGAAACCTAAATTTGTTTTAGATTTATGAACTATCCCCTTTTGCAATGTTGTTGATAGAATCACTTGTAAAGTCCTTGCGAACAAAATGAAATGATGTTATAAATCTAATAATCTTTGAGGCCCAAAGTGCATTCCTTCCAGGTAAACATATTATAAATAACACATGATTTCTTTTGAAGCTATGCATTACTTAAAGAGGAAAACACAAGACAAAGTGGGTTATGCAACGCTTAAGACAGACATGAGTAAAACTTATGATATCGTTGAATGGGGTTTCCTACAAGCAATAATGATAAAGATGGGATTTTGCTTG
The DNA here is from genome assembly GCA_030864225.1 of Capsicum baccatum var. pendulum. Lineage (NCBI taxonomy): Eukaryota > Viridiplantae > Streptophyta > Magnoliopsida > Solanales > Solanaceae > Capsicum > Capsicum baccatum. The sequence goes on from CM061556.1 coordinate 222,665,028, forward strand.
GAGTGGGTGAATCAAGTTAAGCATATGGTAACCACTGTTACTTATCAATTTACTCATAGTGGAAAGCAGTTTGAAAATGTTTCTCCAAGAAGAGGCTTTAGGTATGATGATCCTATATCACCTTATCTAGGGTTTGTCAGCATTGTTGAAGCGAATTTCTATTTAGGGCCGAAGACAAGGTGTTAAAATTTGCACTAAAGCATCCTCTATTATTCCACACCTATTTTTGTGGATGATGCTTCATATTTTTTTAAAGAGGTGGCAGAAACTATTAAGCTATGTTTTGGAATTTATTAGGTAGACTCTAGACAACAGGTAAATTTTCAAAAATCTGATGTATTTTTCAGCTATAATACTAATGAAAGTGTGAAGAAAGAGATTATAGTTTTCCATTACATTAAAGAGTTGCGGAAAGTATCTCGACTTGCTAACAGTGGTTGGAAGAAGCAAGAAAATCAGTTTTTATTTATATCCAAGATAGAGTAATCTCTCTAAAAAATAAACAGTTCAAAGTAAATGAGACTCTCACGAGTCGGCCAAGAAATTTTGCTCAAAATGGTGGTTCAATCAATTACAACTTATGTGATGATTATATTCTTGATTTCCTATAATATATGTGAACCCATGAACAATTTTTTATGAAAATTGGGAACAGGAAAAATCGGGGGATAAGATGGATGTCTTGACAAAAAGTTTTGTGTCCTCAAGGAGGATGGTGGTATGGGATTTTGAGATCTATATCATTTTAATATTTTCATGCTCACAAAAATGGGGTGGAATCTGTTATCTAGTAGACCTGAGGCTCTCATGATTAAGTTTTTTCAAGCTCGATGCTATCATAAATCTGATTTTCTCCCTGCGAAACTAGGAGCAAATCCTAGCTCTCCGACATATTGGGTATGAGAAGTGACAAGAGTCTATATTGAACCATGGGCCATGGCTACCTAAGGAGAATTTATTTTATGTTGAAATCTCTTATTTTTTTGAGAGTGAGAGTTTCCTTGGAGAAAATCTAATGAAGATGCTGCAAGAGAATGGGATTTAAATTTTCTACGTGCTCTCTTTAATGACGTTGATATAGAGGCTTCTACACAAATCCCGTTGAATATTAGTCCCACAGGACATACTTGGATGTAAAAATTGAATAACAAAATATTATACTCCATAATGGGTATCCTCCCCTTTATAGTCAAAATATAACACCTAACTCGCAGGACCAAAAACTTTGGAAGTTCATCTGGAGCATCTCATGACCTCCTAAGGTAATTTTATCTGGAGAGCTTTGAGAAATATTAATCTTACATGTGAGAGCCTTTTCAAGAAAAAATGTGTAGCTAATTTAATCTGCCCTCGATGTCTACAAGCACCAAAGACTGTATGTCACCACCTGTAACGTGCCGAGTTTGTATCCCAGATGCTACACGATACTTACGACCCCGAAGGACCACAAGCTAACCCTTGACTGATATCTGCTGTGAGCACTGAATAATAATACTGAAAGAAATGCGGAATTAAGCTGAATTGCCATAAGGTTCAAAATCTAAATACTGATAAACAATAATATCTGGTAAAACATCTGAAAACTAAACACTGTCTGATCTGGTCTAGTCTGAAAGCCTCTAACTGAACTGTCTGAATATGTAGTTGATGGGACAAGCCCCCAACTAACTCCAACTACTGAAACACTTAATAAAAATATATCCTCGATAGATGAGGACACACTACTAACTCTGGCACTGCTTGCTGAATCTGAATCTGTCTATGCGCGGTCAGGAACCTGAGCGTCCGGACCTATGATATGAGATATCATAGCGCAAATAAAGAGTATGCATCAGTACGTGAAATGTACTGGTATGCTAGATGAGGTAAGGCTAAATGCAAGGGTTCATATGCATGAACAGTACTGACTGAATGATATAGAGTAACCGAATTTGAGAGTACATGGATAACTGAAACTGCTGTAAATACTGAGTATGTAATATGGTGCACATATTTATATATATACACTGTGTTTGAGATTTTTTGAAGCTAAGTACTGAGTTCTGGTAACTGAGAAATTGATATCAGAAGTTACTGATAACTGAATTATTGATACTGAGTGACTGTGTAGAACTAAACTGAGTTCTAGACTGAGACTGAAACTGAGACTGTGAGAAGTAATCACCTAACCGACATGCCCTAAATCTGAGCTGATAGGGGTCCAACCTGTGACCCCAGTTGGAAGGGTACTAATACAGTGCCTTGGGTACGAATACTGGAAAACCAGGATGCCAAGCCTAACAGACGGGTGACACTTGGGCCAAGCCAAGTCTAATCTAACGGGTGACCCTTGGGAGGTAGTCAAGCCTAGTCTAACGGGTGACTCTTCATCTTGCGCTGGCTATGCAGTTTTGGAGTACAAGGATTGCTACTAAAGACTCTGCCTCTCTGATGGGGAAGACATCATCACTACACTCGCTCAGTGCTAAATCCTACTCCCAACTGAAAGACACTAATTATTAAACTGAACTGAACTGGATTGATACTGAGCTTTACTGAGTTTGGAAACTGTGAGTTCACTAAATTCTGCTAACTGACTGAGGGCTACTGATAGTGAAGCTACTGAGACTATTCTATAACTAAATGTGGCTCTAGGTAAACAACTAGATTTTTGGGTATTAAATACCCCAGGACTCGATAGCATGGAAAGTAAGACATAGCATGATCATAAAGACATAACAATACTTGCTTACTAATAATGCACTCATTTAGATATTTTGTCAAACACTTGATATACATGAACTTGTGCATAAATGGGATCACATAATATCACATCATGTTTGCACTAGTCAAATCACATATGCATTTTATCAAACACTTGTAGGGCATAAGCTTATACATATACTAGCATGTCATGATTTCACCCTTTAATTCACATGGACATTCTATCAAACATTTGGAGAACACAACTTAATGCACATAATCATGAATAACATATAAACATTGCAACTACAATGCCAAATCTTGCAAATTCATGGGTTATAACATGGGTTACACAATTCAAGGTACAATTTATCATGGATTGAAACTCCATTAATGTCATGAACATGAATACAATCTAATTTCAAGAATATCAATCATGAATTAATAATCTTGTAGTTTTAAAAATGGATTCGTGGACTTTATGGGTGAAAGAAACCCATAGATGAACACCTAACATACCTGAGAGATTAATCCTTGAATGTTCTTAGTGAAATTATTGAGGATTGACCTTGATTCTTGAAGCTAGGGCTTTTGCCTCGTGAGATAAAATGTTGTATTCCTTGAGTGAATATTGAAATAACAAGCAATTAGTGCTCTTTTAGGGCTAAATTTCGTGTTTTAGGCTGATTAGGGCAATAAAAAATAACTCAAATACCCCTGAAATGATTTAAAAACTCGGAACTTAAAACTGAAAATCTCAATTTTGTATGTTGGCACGACGTGCTACAATCTCGCTAGCTCACTGAAAACTGGACAACTGGGAACTGGAAGCTCGGCGCGATGCAGTGAAATCGCGGTGCCTTATTAGATGGGAATTTGACCCTTGGCGCGATGCGGTGTAATCGTGCTGCCTTACTAAAATTTGACAATTGTGAACTGAGGCTATGGCGTGATGCGTCATTGTCACGGAGTAACACTGGCATTTTCTAATTGCCATTTGGCTGGCCTTTACGACGCACTGAAGTGCTAGTTGGCACACCGTATTACTAAAATGGCTCTAACTCTTCACCCGGGTATCAAATTTGAGCGAATTTTATATTATTGGAAAGCTGACTAAATTTTCTACGCATTGGTAAGCTCTACACTGAAAAATACTAAGTATTTCAAAAATTTTATTTAGGATAACTTATGTACTGAGAGTTAAATTAAGCTAGGAAAATACGGGGTATTACACTACCCAAACTTATCGTGAGTGGCACCCACCATCTATCCCAAAAATACTATCTTATAATCAATACTTAGAAGAGTTAATAAACTAATTCATTAAAAGATATTTAAATCTAAAAGCAAAATATAAGTACAACTACTTGCGGAACATTGCACTTAACAAAACCATCTCTAGAGCTTGAAAGTTGCTTGTACCAAAATATCTAAGATTGTCAAGAAGGGGATGTAACCCTAAAACTAAGAAAATGCACTCGTCCCCAAACAAAGGACAAAGTCATTAGAGAAACATCTCGTGGTGGCTCGAGTATGCTACTCATCCTAAAATTTGAATCACTCATTGGACTCATAATTGAGGTCTCACAAAATTCGCTGAAATATGTATTGCACTCAATAAAGTAAGAGCGGGTGTAGTAGCACACAAGAAAATAATGGTGTACTTGTAGGGTCATTTGGCCAACCCAAGATAAGGATATAAACGTATAACCAAAATATGATACAACAAGTTAATCCATGCTCATTCTAACCTACTCTAGAATAACAAGTATCAATTAACAGTTTAGAATTACAAGCACCAAGTCAAGTCATTTAGAACCAAGTCAAAAAGTTCAAGCCCAGTCAAAACCAATCAAGACAAGTTAAGCAATAATTAAGGATATAAATCTAATTCCCAATTTACTCATGGAATCATAAAACTAGGGGTGGGCATTTGGTATTTGGTATGACACTTTTGAAGTTTGGGTTCTGTAATTTGATAATCAGTATTTGAGAGTAGATACCACATACCATACTTTAAAACATCGGTTCGGTAATTTGGATATTGGTAAATTAAGATTCGGTTCGAAACGATATTTGGTAATACCATATTAAAGTTGAAGGTTTGCAAATTACGTTTAAACTTCAAAAGTATATTTAATAGAAATCCTATTTAATATTATTTTTTGTGCTTTTTATGAACATATTACCAAGGTCGAAGAGATCTATTTGAATAATAACTAATATTATAGTCTATTGGGTTAGTTAGACATATCGTATTATTTAATATATATATATATATATATATAAAATTTGGTATATGGTAAATACCGACTACCAAATGATATTAATATCTTATACCAAACCCAATCCCGAATACAAAAATATTAAAATTTTACTCTCAAATTTCATACCAAATACCAAATTACCGAATACCAATTATCAAATTTTTTGGTTTGGTTCGGTAATTTATTTTTTGGTATTTTATACCCAGCCCTAGTCATAGAGTGAGAGGGAGATTCCTTAGCACCAAATAAGAGGTTCATATCTTATCTTAGATACCGTAAGCTGATATCCAGGGGTTATTATGTATCATCTAGTGTGAGTCAAAGATTCTGGTATCAAGAGTTCCTTTTTTCAGTCGGTACCTGTAGTTAATGAGTTCTCCAAAGTCTTTTTCGATGATCTCCCTGAGATTTCCTCAGATAAGGAGATTGAATTTGGTATTGACCTGCTACCCGACACTAAGCCCATTTTCATTCTGTCATGTAAGATAGCTCATACCGAGCTAATAAATTTGAAAGAGCAGTTGAAAGACCAACTTGATAAATGTTTTATTTGTTCAAGTGTTTCTCCTTGGGTTCTTCCATACTCTTCGCGCAAAAGAAAGGTGGTTTATTTAGTATGTGTATAGATTATCGTCAGATTAATAAGGTAAACTGAAGAATAAGTATCCCCTTCCCAAAATTGATAATCTCTTTGACTAGCTCTAGGATGCTAAGTATTTTTCGAAAACAGACCTCCGTTCGAGTTATCACTCATTGAAAGTTAGGGAGGATGATATTCCTAAAATTATATTTTGAACCTGATATGTTCATTATGAATTTTTGGTTATATCCTTTGGATTGACTAATGCACTGATAACGCTCAAACTACAGCTCTCGTAAGAGTATAAGCGGTCGTTGTCAAATATAGAACCCAACTGGGTTGGGTGTCGAATCCCACAGAGAATACTTGGTCACTAAGTAAGCAAAGATTATTAGACTTTTGGTGAAAGTTTCGTAAAAGGGGGGATTGTAGTGTGAGTAACAAAATAATAACGTAAGAACAGAAAATAGAAGAGTAAAACAGATTGTTTGGTTGGTTTTGATCAATGAGAATTGGAAGTTGGGGTTATGTCCACCTTATGAGTTATACGTCTCTATTGGCTATGAGTTATGCGGAAGTCAGACATGTATGTGCTTCTAGAGAATTGTATTCTATGGTAAATCCAAGCGTCTTTCGACCTAACAAGGACTATTTCACCTAACTCGTTCGAGCTTAAAGAGTATGTAATTGTACAAATTCTCCAAGAGGTTAATCCAGTTACAATACTAACTTTTTAACAGGGGTTGGTGCCCTATTACCTTGACATTATCTCTTTTCCAGGCATATAACTTTTCTTTCGAACAAGTTAATGCTATACTGGCGTATCCTATGTGTTTGCAACCACAAGAATTTACATTAAGATGAAGAGAATAATGATATAAGCAGCATACGTGTCAAGAACTCACAAACTCATAGCAATAGATAGTATCTCATAAGGCTTCCATAACCCCAACAGAGAAGTTTAGCTACTCATGAGTGTAAGGGAAATCACAATAGTCATTATCATTATACCAAAATAAAGATCTCACGTGTAGTAGGGTTTGGTATGGCTTGTGGCGTGAAGACCTTGCAAGTAGCGTTTCTCTTGTTGTGAAAATTCAAGACGAATAGATGAAGAGAAAGTAAATAGGAATTAATTGAAAGCAAATTGTTTAGAGTTGTAGACGAATTAGAATGTGAATGATGAGAAAAATGATGTCTTATGAATGAGTTGATTATTAAGAAGCTACAGCAAAATAGGGTATTTATAATACCCATATCCTATTTCTACTAGGCTATTGCGTACTTATCCTAATCCTAACAAATTACTACATCATTATCCTAATCCTAATAGGTTACTGCTGATCTCCAAAGTCTTGGAAAATGTTGTTTTTACCCGGGACAGGTTTCCCATGCATCACTTTTGGTCCTAGGCATCCAAGCTCTCCTTCCCTTCTTTCGGGAAGCTTCCTTTGGCGTCAAGTTATCCATAAAATGCTGAAATCTGCATTATTTATACCTGAAAACTTGCTAATCACGTTTGTTAGCTCACTTACAGAAAAAAGAACTAAAAGTGCATGAATTATATATTTTGTCCTTAAAACTTAGCTAAAATATGGGTCAATTATAGCACTATAGGGTGTAAATCTGCCTATCATCATGCACCTGTAACTTTCATGAATCTCATGAATATGATGCTCTGATTGTTTTTGGATTTATTCATCGTAGTCTTCATTGACGATATTTTGGTGTACTCTAAGAGTGGGGAGGGCCATGCCAATCACCTCTAGATCGTACTTCAAACCCTTAAGGACCAACAACTATATTCCAAATTTTCCAAGTCTGAGTTTTGGCTCACTATTGTGACTTTTCTAGGGAGCGTTGTATCTAGTAAAGGGATTAAAGTTGATCCTTAGGAGATTGAAACGGTGAAGAAATAACCTAGACCGATAACTTCAACTGATATTCAGAGCTTCTTAGGTCTGGTATGTTACTATAGGATATTTGTTTTGTCTATAGTTATAACACTTATCAGGTTGACTCAAAAAAAGGTAAAGTTCTTGTGGTTCGAGACCTGTAAGAATAGATTTGAGAATCTAAAAGATAGGTTGACTACCGCCCATGTTTTGACGCTTTTTGAAGGTATTGAAGGGTTTGTTGTGCATTGTGATACGCCCCGAGTGGAACTCAGTTGTCTACTTATGCAAAATGGTATAGTGGTAGCTTATGCGTCTAAACAACTTAAGGTTCATGAGAAAAACTACCCCATCCATTATCTAGAATTGGCGATTGTGGTGTTCGCACTTAAAATTTAGCATCACTACTTATATGTGGCTAACTTTTACATCTTCACTGATCGCAAGAGTTTGCAGCATGTGTTCACACAAAAGGAGTTGAATCTCAGGAAAAGGTGATGGTTTAAACTGTTGAAGGATTATGATATGAGCTTGCACTATCATCTAAGTAAGGATATTATTGTTGTTGATTCTCTTAGCAGGTTATCCATAGGCAACCTTTCGGATGTTGGAAAGAAAAAGAGGGATTTTGTAAAGAATATTCACCGACTTGTTAATTTGAAAGTCCAACTCTTAGACTCTGAGGATAGAGGAGTGATCGTTCACGAGGTGGCTAGTTTATCTTTGTGTGTTGAAGTTAATGAGAAGCAAGCAAATGAACCCATATTAATGCAAATCAAGAAGGTTGCTGGTCAATAAAAGATTTTATCCTTTGACATTGGATGAGATAGTATATTGCGGTATAAAATGAGACTTTATGTTTCGAATGTTGAAGGGTTGCAAGAAAGAATATTGGTTGAGGCTCATGTTTTTAGGTATGTCGTTTATCTCGATTTTACTAAAATTTATCATAACCTAAAAAGGTGTATTGGTGGAATAAGATAAAGAGAGATATGTCAAATTTTGTTATTAAGTATTTAAATTGCCAGCAAGTTAAAGTTGAGCACTTGAGACCAGGTTGTACCTCCCAAGATATAGTTATTTCCATGTGAAAGTGAGAGATGATTGACATAGATTTTCTTATCGATCTGTTGCGTACCCGAAATCAATACGATTCTATTTGTGTTATTTTTTATCGGTAAGGAGCAATTATTTGGGAGAATATTATGCAAAGCTATATATTTAGGAGATTGTACTGCTGTATGGTGCTCTCATGTCTATTATATCTGATAGAGGCACAGATTTTTCTTCGACGATCTTTTCAGTGAGGTTTGGGGACGCAGGTGAATCGTAGCGCTGCTTTCTATCCTCAAATGGATGGATAGGTGAAACATACTATTTCAGTGAGGTTTGCCTCTTAGAAAGTTAACCCACAGTAGCAGTTATTACTCTAGCATACATATAGCTCATTTTGAAGCTCTTAATGATAGAAGGTATAGGTCACTGATTGGTTGGTGTGAGGTAGGTGGACCAGATATTTCAAACCTGATCTTGTGCATCAAGCGATGGAGAAAGTGAAGGTTATTAGGGAACGACTTAAGACTGCCCAAAATTATCAAAAGTCCTATATTAATGTGAGGCGGAGGAAGTTAAGAGTGTAAGGTGGATAATTGGGTATTCTTGTCTAAGGCAAAACATCCTCTTCTCCCTATCTAACTCAAAAAATTACTGTCACACCCCTTTTTTAAACAAAAAAGATTAATTTTAAGTTTGAAAGGATTTTTATTATTAAGTGACAAAAATGAAAAATTATTTTTGAAAAGGATTGTTTATATTCAAAACTCAGAGTTGCCACCTAGCATAATCCGGTGTGCCAAGTCACCTTTGGAAAATTCTTTTCAAAATGATTTGACTCTTTAAATTGGTTTGCAAACAAAGATTTCGACTAAAAAATTCTGTTGACTGAGGGAAAGGTGTTAGACATCCCTCAGTCTCGTGGTTTGATCAAGGTCGCTTGATGGAGCGTATCGGCTAATTTGACATTATGAATGTATAACCCACACAAAACACACATAACAATCAAACAAACAAATAAACAAAACTAATTCAAAATATAGTGTCCAGTCCAATTATACAGTCCAAGATAGAAAAATGTGAAAATATAAATCCTATTCTAAACTAGTCCTAGGCTAAACTCTGATGCCTTACCTGATGCCTCGAGCCTTCATCACAGACGTGTTCCCAGTACAAAATACTTCGGGGTATTCTCCAATGAATAAATACAAATAAACTCAGGGCATTTCCCGGCTAAATGAATACATTTTCTAAATACGAGAAAAAATAGAATCGTTCAACACAACATTCCAAATATTTAACAATATTCCTCAAGTCCTGAATTTGCCTACTCGATCCTAAAATTTGCATATTAATCTTTCGGCCTAAAATATGATCCTATCGAGTTCACAAACTTGATATTTTTTTCAAATTAAATAAAACAACAATAAACCAAAATTGATCTAAATTCACCCTTTTTATCAATTTCTCAATTCCTCCTCAAATTCCCTTTTATACATCACTTGTCACACAACAACGATTATCCAAACTCATGCTAACATCAACTTCATACCATGATTAATTATTCACGGATTAATAATATCAAACATCAACAAAATCATCCAATCACAACCCAACAACACACAATCATAACATCAATGCACCAAATCGAAACAAAATGAAAAGAAAGAGTCAAAGAAATGAACCTCAAGTGTCGATTTCAATATATCAGACATAGAATTGCGCCGAAGAACCCCAATTTAAACCTCAACCATGAATAATTCCTAATAGGTATAGAATTCAACCCCGAACTGATTTAAAAGCAGAAGAAAACCTTAATTCGGACCTTAAATCGCCAATTTCAAACCAACCCAACTGCGTCGATCCTGAATTTGATTTTGAACACAAACCCACAAAGAAAAAGGGACAATCTGAAACAACTATATGCAAATCCAAACGAAATACTAACGCTAACGCGAATCCAAGTCAATTTTTAGGGAAAATGGGGGCTGGTGGTGTCGTTTATGATGGATTTAGCCGGAAGAGGAATGAATGGCGGCTGGTACTACTTTTCGGTGAAGAATCCAATGGGTTTCAGGCAAGAAACTCACCGACAAATAGTCGTTGTGCGTATATTTCTCCCTCTCTCTTGATTTTTCTCTCTCTCTCTCTCTCTCGATGCCGTCTTTCTATCGACTCTCAATTTCTCTCCTTCGATCAATCTCTCTCTCAATTTGCTCTATCTCTCTTCCTTTTCTTTACCTCCCTTACCCTTCGATTCTCTCTAATCACATATCTATTTATGTGTGTGTGCGACAGCGTGTGAGTGTATCATATATGGATGGTGATGAATCCCCCCTCTCTATGTGGATGTGAGTTTATACATTTATGTGTATCACTGGAAACCAAAATAGAGGGATCGGGTTATTGTTGTTGTCTAGGTGGGTGTGCATGAGTGTATTTTATGCGTTTATTCCAGTGAATAGACCTCTGTCCATGGAAATTGGGAGGATTTTTTTTTGTATTGTATCTTCAAAAAAGGCTCTAACATGATACATAAATACCCTTCTTCCATCTTTAGATTCAAAAATACCCTTTATCCATCTATTTAGCTTAAAAATATCCTTAATATGTTAGAAATGACTCAAAAATGTCCTTCTTCCATTTATTGGTTCAAAAATGCCTTTCCATCTACCTATTTGGATAAAAAATGCCCTTAACATTAAATCTAAGTCCAAAAATATCTCCTCCTTTTAATAAATTTTGATGTGGAATATAATTTTTTTTTAAAATTAAATACATGGCATTATTTTTCTTGGTTCACATGTAATTAGACTCAAATTCATTCACAATTTAACCCATTCAGTATACTCCGACAAAAGGTAAGTGTACGTCTGTAATATAAATAACAAAAATTAATAACAAAAACTAAGGAATCGCTCGAATCACCACGATGGAAAATTAGATTGATTATATAACAACAAACAACAACATATTCAGTATACACCCACAAAACACGTCTGAAAAAAGTAAGTGTACGTCCGTAATATAAATAATAAAAACTAAGGAATTGCATTATCTAATAAAATCTTAATACAAAGTAAAGCGTGATTATAAAGATATAAGGCCAAAGTAATTGACTAATAATTAATTACATAATATTAAAATGGAGAACCAAATAATTAATTTTCATAAGGTTATGTTCTACGATTTTTCTATCAAAAATCTTTGTAAAATATTTAATTTTCATCAATTTGCTGTATTTTTTTCTGCATGCTTTCTCTGAGTTCGAGCTGTACTTTTTAACACGCATGCGAAATGGTGACATTAAAAAATATTCACTTGATTAATAATTGAAGGAAAATAAATATATTGGGAAAATAAAAGATACATTATCTTAAAAGGAAGAGTCCCTCAATATAGAATTATAAAATAAATAGTAAACTGGAGTAAACTCGCACAATAATAATAACACACCCAGTGTATTCTCATCAAATAGGGTCTGAAAAGAGTATAAAATATACACAGTTCATATGATGGCAGAGCCACCTTTGCTACAGGGGTTCACCCGAACCCCCTTCGACGAAAAATTATATTATTTTTGTATTTATTTTTACATGGTTAAAAATATTTTTATGCATATATAGTAGATATTAAACCCCCTTCGACTAGTTAGAATTATATACTTCTGAACCTCCTCGATGAAAATTCTAACTCTGTCACTGAGACTGAGTCTACACCACTACCGCAGAGGTAAGGTATTGGTATGTCCAAAATCATGCTTACCAAAGAATGTCCAATTGCATTCCTTTAGGATTAGGTGCGAGTTATGATCATTATTCAGTCAGATCTTTTAAAATTGGTTTTATATTAATGAGTTAAATTGTGAATCAATTTGAGTCTAATTACATGTAGACCAATAAAAATAATGTCATGTATTTAATTTTAAAAAACTTATATTCCACATCGTAATTTGTTAACAAGATGAGACATTTTTGGACTTAAATTTAATGTTAAGAGCATTTTTTATCCAAATAGGTGGATGGAGGAGCATTTTCGAACCAATAGATGGAAGAAGGGCATTTTGAGCAATTTCTAATACATTAAGGGTATTGTTGAACCAAATAGATGGATGGAAAGGTATTTTTGGGCCTAAAGGTGAAAGGAGGGTATTTGTGTACCACTTTCAATAGTTGAACGGTATATTAGACCCTTTTCTATTGTATCTTCTATGCGGGTATGGTAAAAAATATGACAAGGGGTGGGGTATGCGAGTAGGGGTAGGGTAGAGGTGAGGGGTGTGAGTTGGTTTGAGCTAAAGTTTGTTAGGATAAGGGAATATTAAGGATTTAATTTGTTAGAAATTTATTAAAATTTTGTTATTGCTGTATTTTTTTAGGGTATAATCATGGTGAGGGAATATGATAACGTAAGGTAAAAATGGATTAATTGGGATATTGGGAGGAACAAAATTAGGTGTCTATAATTACCAAAGTTTGAGATCCCCAAGATTAAGTTTTGTTCAATTTCTCTCTATCAAAGGTATTTAGAACGATCTGAAATATACAAGGTTTTAATTATGTTCTTTTAAACTCTCTTTAGTGTTGTAGATTATGGGATCATTTAACTACAAGAGTATGTTTTCAAATTTGCGCTTATGTCATAATTATGAACTTTTGTTAAACATATATATTATATTGTGATTGATGATGAGAATGAAGTTGTCAATATTTTTATTTACTTAATTATTCATGTAGACAGTTTCGAAGAGTATTACTCGTGTTAATGTAGCTCTTTTTTCTTTTGGTGTTATTTGAATACAACTGAATGACATGTGTTTCTTCTAAGATTTTTTGAAGAATCTTGAATGAGAAATATTTTTACTTAAACTATCACATTGAATTAAAAGAGCATTATTATTTGAGCTTTGAACATCTTTATGGTGGTCGCTGAATCATGGCATGTAAGAGATTAAACAGAAAGTATAATATAGCTCACACGACTTGTAAGTCTTGGTATGATGATACCAAATCAGAAATGGCCATTCAGAGACAAAATCAGTTTTTAGAAAAATTAATGTTTTGGCTTAAAGAAAGTTAAATGGCTAACCAAGACGGCATAAGTTGAAAATCTTGTAGCCCAAAATTGTGTTTCTCCGACACAGGGTTGATTATGTCCTGAAATATGAATAATCATTGTATACTTATTTTATGCTATTGGTATATCAGACTTCAGTGACTCTAATCCTTGCGGCAAACTTGGATTAAAGGCCTAGCCGATAAGTTAAAGTCGGACCCCATAAAGCCCGTGAGATTTTCAGAGATGTTGGGAACGCCATATAACTCAGAACTATAGAAATCAGAAGAGGGTCCAAGAAATCAGATTTTTAACTCAGAGTTTATGTTTACATTTTGCTAAGTTGGCTTTTAATCCTATAATGTATTTTTTTTATTTAGAGTTTTGGCTATCATTGTTATTTAAATGTTATTTTCTCTGGTCGTTCTACATGCCAATACATTTCACATATTGATTGTTCTCGGACGGCTGCATCGTTTCATGATGTAGGTTCGATGACTTATTCTCACGGTCTAGCACAACATTAGGATTTATTTCAGATATCATCTGGTACAAGCCTAAAGAGCACAAAAGAGTACAAGGCATTATCAAAGGTTCAAGATTTAGAATTCACAAGTAATTGAAGGTCTTTTGGAGCATTTTTGAAGCCTTATTCAAGAGAAGCTAAGAGGAGAACCTTTACACTCAAGAGGAGCCTCAAGTGAAGGTTATATAAAATATTTTACACATTAAAGTCACACTCAAGAGGCACCCCAATTCCCTTATTCATTAAGGGTATTTTTGACATTTACTATGTAAAAGTATAAATAGACAAATTAGCTTCTCTTTTCATTAGACTTTGATAAATTGAAATTGAGTATTACTCTTAATGTAGTTGTAGTTCATAGTATTCTTTAGATTAGTGTAGTGTAGTCGAAACTTGAGCAATTAATGCATTTGAAGGATTTTACTTGTGTTGATCAACTGGCAAGAAAGGTGTGATTGAGGAGTGTGAATTTCTTTGGTTAACCTAAGAGTGTGGTGTTGTCTCTCATTAGTGTTGTGTGTTTTGGTGTTTGATACACACCTTGGTGCTATTCATTGGTGTGAGTGTATGTCTCACTACTATCCTTTACATTTTATTCACTTTTATCTTCTTTTATGTTGAATCCGAAATGTCTGTGTGTTTTGAATCTTCTACTTCATCCCCTTTCTTGTATGTGTTGTTAATTTTGGATTTTTAGTGTTTGTTTGCTTGCTTTAGTGGCTGGTTTTTGTGTTTCTAGGTTTGTTCTTGTATCATTTGGTATCAAGAGCCATGTATTAGAGTTGTTCCCAAAACTCTAAGTCTTGGATCTAAGAAAATCTCCACACAAAAAGTCAAAAATCTGAAAAACTAAAAATAAAATGGTGTTGTCTTGTTGTTTGTAGTAGATCCGTGTGTTAAAAGTTAGATCTACTAAATTTTATTGTGTTTTGTTGGTGAGGCTTTTGAACTTACTTGTTTGTTTGTTTTGTATGTGTTGTCTTTGCTGTTTTTTTTTTTTGCTTGTTCTTATGTACTTTAATCATGGAATTTGAAGGTACCACATCCTAATCTTTGGGTAATGATGTTTTAGGAGCCTTGATTGCTCGGTTTGATTCACTAACCCGAGATTTGAAGGGTGGGTTAGGATCTATGATGGGTGACTTGAGATCTATGAAGGGTGATGTAGGATTCATGGGAGGTGACATGATTAGAATTAAAGCGGGGGTTGATAGACTATGTCAGTCAAAACCTCCACAAAATTCAAAACACCAAGTCCCAATTCCACTTGACCAAATACCCTACACTCAACAAAACCCCATGCCATAAATCCAAATCCTCGCTCAACCAAATCCGATCCCCCTCTCCAAACTTCCCTAAACTGAACTCAATCCATCCAAGTAGGAGAAGTGGGAGAGTTAGCACCCAAGGAGAATGAGGATAAGCCTCAATATGGATATAAAATTAATGGTGAGGTACAAGAAGAATGTGAAGAAAGGAGGGAAAAGGAAAGGGAAATCATGGGTAGTAAAGTTGGAAGGGGAAAGAAATGCTTGCTTGTCGATTTTTTCCACAATGAATCCTTATTACTCCCTAACCCAAATACTAGAATTTTGCCTAGTATTTTATCTTCTTATGTGCAGGTTCAAGACCCTAGAAGTACCAAGGAGAAACCCAGGGAAGTTCCCTTTAAGCCTTGGCCGAAAGTTCGGATTTTGGGATAAGTGATGAAGAAGTGAGCCCAAAGGTAAACCTTGACATAATCCCTTGTAATATGGAGCATGAAGGCTGCCATAATACAAACACAAGTGAAGAACAACTTTTCATGATCTACAAGGTAACAAAGCTATCTTCTACAATCCTAGAAACTTGAATTGTTGTGATGTGGCTAGTAGTGGCCAAAGTGGTGTACTTTCGAATTTTCTTAGTGAAGAAGTGTATTAATCTTTCTTTTGTGATACTTTTAGTGATGTTAGGTTGCATAATGACCAAGCTCTTGTTGGGAGTACGCAAACACTAGTTGATCCTTTAGATGACAACATCAATTCTTTTCGTAAGAATAATTTATATCAACCTAGTGCTAGCACTTATAACTTGAATAAGGTTCCCTTACGAAGTGACAAGAGTATTCACACACTAGTTGACCGTTGTGAAAAATAAGTGGGCTTCTCTAGTACAAATCAAGATAAAATTGGTACCCTCTACACTCCCTTAAGTTTAAAATATTATGATTTGGCTATTAGTAGCAAAGGTGATGTGAATTTGGGTTTACATAGTGTAGAAGTATATGATTATTTTCTTGGTAGTTCTCTCGTTGTTTATAATGATCAATGTGCTCCTAAGAATAACTCACTACTTGAACATGTGGATGATATGCTTGAAATATCTCAAGTAGATGTTGATGCTAGTAATGTTGATCTAGATAATGAGTATGGTCCTTTGAACTTATGTGATGAAAGTCATGATATTAGTCTTGTTCATAGTGACCATGTATATGTCAAAGTTGTGAGAAATACCTTGGGCGATTGTGGAATTGATTCGCTAGTAAAAGGAATAGCTAATCTCGGTTTAGATCCTTGTCTATTTCTTCCATTTGATCCCGGTATATTATTGGGGTGAGGAAGATTGTGTTTCGGATTGTATTTCTTTTTCCTTGATGTCTCTCGTAATCGTTTCCTTTGTGATGCTTGTAGTAAGTATTTCATGATCATAACAAAGGATTATTGGTTGTATTTCAAATATGTACCCCCTTGTATTGATAGACTGGTGAAAGGAATGGCTCCTCTCGGTTTAGACCCTAGTCTACTATTTTTATTTGATCCTGGTGTACTTGTGGGGTGTGGGAGGTGTAGTTTCAGTCCATGCTCATTATATTTTAATATTGATGCTATTCACTTCTTTGGTATCCTTTATGCTAAGTTTCTCATATTGAATACCAAGGATATTTGGGTGTATGTTAAGTGTGAACAACTATGGATTGATGATATGAGTGTGGTACGAATACTAACCCTCCTACCAAGAGGATTGTGTGCTTGTTTGGTCTCTCTTTGATTTTGCAAGATTTGAATTTGAGGACAAATTCCTTTTAGTACAAGGCATTATCAAAGGTTCAAGCTTCGGAATTGACAAGTGATTGAAGGCCTTTTGGAGTATTTTTGAAGCCTTGTTCAAGAGAAGCTAGGAGGAGAACCTCTACACTCAAGAGGCGCCTCAAGTGAAGGGTATAGAAGACATTTTACACATTAAAGTCACACTCAAGAGACGGCCTAATTCCCTTATTCATTAAGGGTATTTTTGACATTTACTATGTAATAGTATAAATAGACAAATTAGCTTCTCTTTTCATTAGACTTTGATGAATTGAAATTGAGTATTACTCTTAGTGTAGTTGTAGTTCATAGTTTCCTTTAGCTTAGTGTAGTGTAGTTGAAACTTGAGAGATTAATACATTTGATAGATTTCACTTGTGTTGATCAATTGGCAAGAAAGGTGTGATTGAGAAGTGTGAATTCCTTTGGTCCACCTAAGAGTGTGGTGTTATCTCTCATTGGTGTTGTGTGTCTTGGTGTTTGATACACACCTTGGTGCTATTCATTGGTGTATGTCTCACTACTATCCTTTACATTTTATGCACTTTTATCTTCTTTTATGTTGAATCCGAAATGTCTATGTATGTTTTGAGTCTTCTACTTCATCCCCTTTCTTCTATGTGTTGTTAATTTCGATTTTTTAGTGTTTGTTTGCTTCCTTTAGTGGCTGATTTTTGTGTTTCTAAGTTTGTTTTTGTATCATCATCTGAGCCCTCCATCTTTAGGAAGGCGGATTATGTTAGCCGTTTGGTATTTACTTTATTTCTATGGTATGGTCGGGGCCTTGTCTCAGCCTAGTCAGATTTCACTATGTTAGAGTCTTTGTGGACGGGATTTATTTATGGATTTTATTTAATAAATGTTCAGAATTTGAGATCATTGCTTATGTAATTGAATCTCTTGACTGAGTTTATCTTTCCGCAACTTATTTAACTTTATACATGTTATGAGTCTATGCTAAGGGGCTTTCTTTGGCCTTCCAAGGTTTGGAAATGCCGGTTACAACCAGGGTCTCGACTCGAATCGTGACTATATATTGGTTGTACCACGTCAGCATTTTCTTCAAAAATTATGTGCCAGGTCTAACAGTTTTATAAACGAAAACTTTAAAATGAGGAAAAATGAAGAATCTAAGAAGTGAAATTAACATGCAGTGATAGTAGACAAGTAGTTTAATGCATCTTGTTGGATCGTCCACGTTCATGTATATAGTGGGAGTCGAATCACATTTGCTTTGGTGCTAGCGGACAAATGTACAACGTATATGGAATACTCAATTTAAAAAAATAATTAAAAGAAGAATAGAACTTGTTAGTCGATGTGATTTGAGGTTGCACATTTTAGTCTTCCTAGGGAGATGTGTTTGGAACTCACTGTATGTTAATATAGAATAATGGGAAAATGTCAAAAATTTCTTTAAATGTGTGAAATTCATAATATCTATCTTCTGTTTGTAGCTTGATCTAATCGGAAATTCTACCGTTAGTACATAATTTAAAAAATAGTTAGTTTTAGTTAACTTACTATTAGTTTACTAGTTTTGCCAACTTAATTTCGCGAATAGTTACTTCACGAAATGAAATTGCTTGAAGGTTTTTCTTATCAGTAAAATCAATTATGTTCATACATATATTTTAGAAAGCAACAATGGATGGAAAGCCACTTTAAGGGTGCAAGTCATTTATATATATTCGCCAAATTCATTATTCTCCATACCTTCAGGTTTAATTTAATACATGATCGAAACTTAAATTTATCAAAATATTTTATTTAAACATGATTCGAATAATGTCATATTTTAATTGAACATTTAATCCCTTATAAAGTGTTTTAATTAAATACTTTCGATTCAAATTTCAGAAATTTCTTTACGCGTGTTTTCATTCAACTATTTAGTAGCTAAGTTAATCACATTAGATGTGTCATTTCTTTTAATTATACACATCAACTTTAAGTAGAAAATGTCTATGATTTTACGACTTATATAGAGGCAAATGTGTATATTTAAGGAGATTAATATATTTTATATGGTTAATTTGATTTATCTAATAGACGAATGAAAATACAAAAATAAAAAAATTCAAAATTTAAACCAAGGATATCTAATTAAATGATTGTGTTGTTTCTGTTGAAGATATGCATTAAAATATTTTAGGTTTACGATGGTGTTCGGAATTCTCTCTTTTTCTTTGAAGGATAAGGATAACTTAGAGCCAATAGAAGAACAAGTGAACAACTATTTCAAACATGAAAAGTGTAAAGTGGTGGAGGGTAATTTATTCGTCGTATTAAATAAGGACCAAGAAATGGTCACTTGAAATCATGTCCACATACAATTTTGTTGCTTCTTTGAAGGCATTTGGCCATATTTTATTATTAAATTTAAAACAAAAAGATTTTCTTTTTTTTTAAGTGAAGAATGGTATTTGAAAATTGAATTAGTGTTTGGTCACGAATACGAACTAAAATTATTTTTGGAATTTTGTGAATAATTTGAGAGAAAAAGGTTAAAAAAATAACTTGTTATTTTTTAATTTAGGGCCCGTTTGGCCATGAAAATTTTTTCAGAGTTGGAAATTGTGGTGTTTGGCCATGAAAATTTGAGAAATAATTTCGGAAAATTTTTATAAAAAGGGAAAACAGGTTTTCGTTGTTTTCACAATTTTTCAACTCCAATTCCAACTTTTATTATTGTTACATATAACTCCAATCTTTTAAATTTTTACATAAAACTCTCCTTATAACATTACTTTTTCAATATTACGTATATCACATTTTTAAAGAATAAGATAATTATAATTTCAATTTTAATGTTATCCTAATTGATATATATATATATATATATATATATATATATATATATCTTTTTATCTCTCATCATTATTTTTATCCTTTATTTAATTTTCTCCCTTATTTAAGACATTATTTTACTGCTAATTTATATTTATACCCATAAATATATAAAGTATTATATTTATGCCCATAAATATATAAAGTATTATATTTATAATAGAAATATAGAAAGTATGTTATATATAAAGTTTATATCATGTATATACCATATACACACATATATAAATATACAAAGTATTAAGAAACATACTAAGCATATTTATAATATAAATATACAAAGTATGTTATAAATGAAGTTTATACCATGTATATGTTATATACATACAAGTATGTTATAAATGAAGTTTATACCATGTATATGTTATATACACACATATATAAAAATACAAAATATAAAGAAACATACTAAGCATATTTATATATTTATGATATATGATATAATATACCATAAATATGCAAAGCATGTTTTACATAAAAATAATTTATTCACATATAGTAAAATCTTTCATGTATAAGAAAATTAAAGAAATAAATTAGAGGCATCCTAAAATTTAATAACAACTCATCATTTCCTATTTTTTAGGAACGAAAAATGAAAGAAATAAATTAAATAAATTTCTAAAAAAATAAATTTGTTTGAAAGATAATATTTGTTACTAAAAAATAGAAGCAGTGATCTATTAATATACATCCATATTTAAAAATTTCAAATTTGAGAAAACGACTATTAATGTAAATATTATATATGTCATAATTGAAATTTATTAAATATGGCCATGTATATATAATTATTTTTATAATAATGGTTAATTGTGTTCTTTTTTCATTTGTAGATAATTTTAGTTGGGTGATTTTGATAGTTTGTAAAAGTTTGAGTATAAAATCATATTTAATTTTTTTTTTTTCAAAAGTCAAAAAAAAAAAAATTAAAAAAAAACATGGTCAAACACAACTCCAACTCCAATTTCAACTCCTAACTCCGAAAAATTTTAATTTTCATGGTCAAACGGATACTTAATTTTTTGAAAATTCCACAATTCAACTTCAAGTTTAACTTTAGAATTTTTTAAAATTTTATTGTCAAACATGTTTTTCGAAGTTTAACTCAGAAAAATAATCTGTCTACTTTCTTTCTTAGTTTTTATTTTACTTTTTTTCCATATCTAAATTCATAAAACGACTAGATTTCAAAGTTTACCTGGTCACTAAGCTGAGCTATTCGTTTGTGCCAATACAAACTTTAGAAAGTTGCAACGACATATTTTAATTTCACAAGTTCTATTATTTCTGAACTTAATTTTAATGTATTTTATCATCTATTTTTTTGGCTGATATAATAATTTTATTACATAAAATAGATCTCACGTAAATTAAAAAGATTGACAAAAAATATAATATGAGTTAAAAAAATAATAAAATATGCTAAAATTTAATTTAATTAATAAAATTCCCATAAAGTTAGAATATATGGTGATAAATTTGGTCATACTTGTGGTGTATTGCTTTTCTCCAACTAGTAAATGGTACTTCAAAAGTTTAAAGAAGTTTAAAGATCAAAACTTAAAATTTCTTGTCAGTTTTCAAGAGATGAAAGAATTTTTTGAATCTGTACACTGTTGTATAGTAGAAAATTTACAGCAACGTGTCATTTTCTATGAACAAGTATTCAAGTAATTATTCACTACTTCTAACTCTGATCCATCTCTCATCATCATTCCATCTCCAATTCAGTTCTGAATCTGAACCTAATTTTCTTACCCTTTGCAGAGGAGACTCCACTGAGCTTGCTGTTAGTATTGAATAATGATCCATAGTTTCTGAATTCCATATGTCTTGATCAAGAATGCTTGTCGGCGAACTTGTCACAAAATCTTGATCTGTCGTGGAATTCAAATTGAAATCCTCAAGAAACGGATGTTTTAGGAGTTGTTTAGCTGTCCATCTTTCTTTCGGATCTCTTCTCAAGCATTTGCTTAAGAAATCCCTTGCTTCTAAAGACAAGAATTTTGGAATTTCTGGGGATTCCCCAGAAAATGCAATTTGGTAGAGCAATGAAGCTGCGTTTGTGGCATTAGTCCATGCCGATCTACCAGTGGCCATTTCAATAATCGTACATCCCATTGACCAAATATCACCCGGACGCCCCTGTTCTCCCCCACGCGCCACCTCTGGTGCCATGAACATCGGGGTCCCACCAATTGGCTCCGTGGCACCGACGTCCCTGTCTGCTTGATCAATCCACCTGGCACAACCAAAATCGGCAATTTTGGCACCGGTTTTACCTAACAAAATGTTCTGCCCCTTAATGTCACAGTGTGCTATGCCCCTTGAATGCAGGTACTCTAGTCCTTGTGCAATTTGCTTGGCATAATACCCTATCAAAGGCTCGTTGATCCGACCACCATGTTTCCGATTTTCATCGACGAGTGTACCTTCCGACATGTATTCCATCATAACATTAAACATGAGTTTGTCCTTCTCTTTAGTAACATCGCACCCTTTGTAGCTAACTACATAAGGTGAGCTCAATTGGGACAGAATTTTCTGCTCCTTTTGTAGCAACTCTGACTTGGATAGCTCAACTGACTTGACAGCAAAAACCTCATCGGAGAAACGTGACTTAGCAACGGAGACGGAGGCAGAGGAGCCGTGGCCTATGGTATGGCCTCTAGTCCAATCCATAGTAGAAGAAGAAAAATGATTTGATGTGTTTCAATTTTAGAAAGAGTTCTGTTTTGGTTTGTTTTGGTGCTGCAACAGAGGAAGGTAATATATAATAAGGTGAATTTCCAGAAATTCCAAATTAATTGGGTAGAGCTTAGGTGGCATCTTATTTTTTCCCTTACTCCATAGAGTTTGAAAATTGATTCAACGGCATTCACAACGTGGCGAGTTGGGTATGGACATACGGCAGATTGAGGAGGCTTGGAGGACTTCCATTACTTGGCCAATTAGGTTGTCGCCACGTGGCAAAAAATTGCAGTTTAAAGAAGTACAGATCAATTTGATCTGTTTTAACTTTCAATTTATAATGATTGAAATAAGTTGATGGTGAGTAGTTTGGGTTGTTTAAATGGGTGTGTAACCACTTTTGAAGTTTTAACCGTAGGGGTTAGGGAAGGTGTTCATAAATGTCTTTTCATGAGAATTGGTTGAAGAACCAACAAAACTTTCTACTGAGTTCTTGAGAATATTCCACCTTTTGGTTGGCATTGAATTCAAGTGGTATTTGAATTCTTTGACATTTGTTACATGTATATCCACTAAATGTACAATTCCATTTAAATTCGAAGAACTGGACAAGCATGAAGTCAATCCAAAATTATAGAATTGGGTAGTCTTTAAAGACCATAGGAAAAACCAAGCAGTGGAAGATTAACTATATGCTTCAAGGTTACAATCAAAGATGCCAAATTACTTGGCTTATAAGTAATTTTCGACTTATATATTCGTTTTGTAAATAACAGGAGTGTTTATGAGTTAAAATCAACCGAAAAAGTCATAAATTGTTATACACTCTTAACTTCAATGATTTTGCAATAATCACTTTGATTTGACCAAAACTTTTGTAATTTTTTTCTTAATATATTCTGTCGTTGATATGAAATACTCTTCCTAAAATATATCTCCTAATTATCCCTCTATTTTATTACTAATACTTTTTGCCTTTTAATGTAAGAATATTTAAGTTTATAATTTTAATAAATAGATTTAATACATTTAAGTAGAAAAATACTTAATGTGCCCAACACACCAACGGATTTAGCATTTGTAACACTTCTACCCACACATGTAATAATTTCTTTATAAAATTAGTTTCAACACCTAATTCTGTTTTGCCACAGTTAGTACTTATCAGTACTTTTAATCATCAAATCCAAATAAGCTCTTGATCTTTCAAATATTAATAGAGATAATTGTTTATAGTGAGATTAGGTTATTTCAAAACGCAAGATTATCCCCTTCTAGAACTAACGTGAGAAATTGCTTTCTAGTCATGCCAAAGGAAAAATCACACGTTGATAGTTCTCAGACCATTCCAAAACAGTGACTAAAAATTGTCTTTTTAGTAGTGGTCTGTAGCTTCTGAATCAAGCCTATGGAAATCTTTCAATGTGGCAAAGTGTGTTTTGCCCAATCATACCTTCAATTTTCCACAAGTTTCCTTTAGATGCCGACCTCTATGAGAGGGTTAGCATCCATATATTATGCTAAAATATTCCATCAAATGTCCTGTGCATATGGTGTGTGTATATTAGAAACGCCACAGACAACTTCAACGTATCTATATATCAACTCCACGAAATGTCATGCGCATATGCCGTGCGTATTATAAAAGGCGCACAGAGTGTCCACACCAATGTAGGCATAAAAATTATACAAATACACAACTTATATTTTTAATATTACAAAAAATTCCAACTCCCTAAACATATGATAAAAATTCTAACATATACATAGAATGTTATGTATATGTCGGCTATGTTATGTATATTAATAAGGAGAGAGAGTAAAGTAATTAAAAAAGTGAGAGGGTGTGTAATTATTTCTAAAAGGATTGATATTTATGTTATTTATACTTTTTTACATCGGACTTCAAATGTTAACCTATCCTTTGAATAATATGTCAATGTAATATTTTTCCTGTAACAACCGGCATAACTTAAACTTAATAAAAGATTTATTAAATTGGATAATAATAATCAAAAGAGTACGCCAACATGAATTGTGATGAGATAGTTTAGATCTCTTTATTCTTAATTAGAGGTTTTAAATGGGATGTTTGAAAATGAAAAAAATCTTGATGAAAGTGCACCCTTAGAAATGGGCACTACACTGCAACGAGTGAATTCAGATTGGTAGGGTTCAAAAGCGGATAGCAGACATTGAGTGAGGGACAAAAAAACTCTATAGTGGTGTTTTTTTTAAGAAAAAAGAGATCACTGTGATTTAAATTCGTGACGTTAACAAACACAGCATTAACTGAAACATTATAACTATGATTAGAGGTGAACAAAATTCAACTGCAAATCGAGTTAATCCGAAAAAAAATCCAACTAATGATTTGATTTGATATTGAAAAATAATTAAAACCGGCTTAATTGTTTTGGACTGGTTTTAACTAAAAAGAAATAAACCAACCTGAGCCAATCGATATTACATTTACACAATTTTTAAAAAATATTTAATACATAAAAATATTTACTATGATGTAATTTATAAATATTTCTTAAACTTTTTATTATTTTTATTCAACATATCATTTCAAGTTTAAACTTAGAATTGTGAATGATCCAATAAGTTTTATAGCCCATAGATATTTAGTAACTCAAATAAAGCTCAAATCAATGCTAATGTTAACAAAAATATTCAATTAAAACACCAAGAATAATACTAATGTTGGATTTCTATTCTGTAACGCCTCATGTATGTCCCATTAGAGAGAAAAAATGAGACAATATGACCTTTAGGATGAGTAGAAATCGTTTGGGATGAGTTTTGAGTATGTCAATGGAAGTTCGTACATCAAAAAGAGGTTGTGTGACATTCCTAGAGAGCCCCCAACTTGAGGTCCGCACCGCGCCCCAAGACGGAGGAGCTACTAGAATGGCTACGCCTTGGGCAGCGCGCCGTGCGGGCACATGCTCCACGATGGGGAGAGGCCCCCAGGCCTGATGGGGTTCATTTTTATTTCGTAGTTTAGGAGCATTAGGGTCCGGTCCTTGGTTAAAAATCATCTCTCGCTTACACTAAGTGACCCCAAAGCCCTAAAATGATTCTCATTTCCCAAAAACACATTTCATCCTTACCCAAAACCCAAAGAGAGAATTCAATTAGGGTTCAAGTTTCAAAGCTAAGGATTTAAGCTTTTCTCAATTTCCTTCCGTCAGAAAGTCATGTTGAACACTTCCTACTTTAACTATATTACAAAGTGTTAATTTAAATTGTATTTATGCATCTTATATTGACGGTTTGAAATTACGATTGAGAATTACGTTTATGAAAAACTTAAACTTGATTTTCCTCTTGTTATAAATTAAATTTTTAATCACTAGTACAAGAAATTGATACTTGAAACGACTATTTGAAAATGGTGTGCTTTCATATATAACTTCGAAAGATGAAATGATGAAATTATAATCTTCAAGCTTTTTAAATAAATGGATGAGTATGTCACCCCGCCCTTTTTAACTGGTGAATGTTTTGAACTTGATGACATATTTTAAGACTCTTATGGAAACTGAAAAACAATTATGTTTACAAAATGGTGAGATAAAGAGTCAATAATATTTGATGATCGTGATTTTGGCATGATATGAATGACTTGCAAATCTTTGTATAACGATATCAAAAATGTGAATGTCTTAACAAAAAACTCTATGAATAAAGGTTATAAATATTTTAATTGGATTCAAGAAGGATCATGTAGTTTCACCAAAAATTCGTAGTCCTTGTGACCAACACCTGAAATGGCGTTTGCCGACGTGCGGAGATCTTGCTATGAAAAATGAATGACTATTGAATGTTTGCTTCGCACAAAGGTATGCAGTTATATTTATGATATGATGGCCTAATGATGAATACCCCAATCCATGCGGCTAATATGAATTGGAATCCGTCAATTGTGTACGGATTGAATTCATATAACTCGAGGATTACTTAATGTCGGTGCAAACTATATAGTCCAGAATGAAAGTTTTCAAATGATTATGTGTCTTTTATGCCTTAAGTCACTTGCTTCCTATTATCTTTATTAAGAGTTTATGATGTGAAATTTTATATAATGTTTTATAAACTACCTTGGTTCCCTCTTTCCTGGGTTGCATATCAGTATATATCGTCCTGACCATCCCTGGACGCTACATCTTTTCATGAAGTAGATTCTGAAGTATTTTTTCGTGATCCTCCCCAATGTTAGGATTTGGTCAGCACAACAGCTAGCCAGTGGTAAGCCATCCATTTTTTGGAAGGCATATGTTCTCTTTCAATTAGATTTGGACTACCTTGTTTTATTATATTTTCGGGTCACGTTCCGACTTAGAGTTTTTATTTATAATGTAAGAGGCTTCGTAAACTGAATTAGACAAATGTGTTTATACCTTATTTAAATACTTAGAGTTTGAATTGTCATTTAAGTTGAACTTCATATTTATGGGCCAAATTTTGCACTTTATTTGTGACTATGCTTATGTGTAATGATGCGGGCCATCTCGGACCTTCATTGATTTGGGATGTCCGTCACGGCCAGGACCTCGGCTCGGATCGTGACATATTATATTCTTTAATTTTGCATAAATACATAACGTAAATTTATTTTTCTATTTAATAATTAGTAATGTAATTAATACTTATTAGAATTATTTTAGCATGACTTATATTTTTAAATTATAATTATTCTATTATAACTTATTAATATGCAATATTTGTTTTATACGATTTTGTTAGTATTTTCGTTGAATATTTTATAGTCATAACTCATTTCATATTATGTTATTCTTTTTAAGGAACACCTAAGATAGTTGTATCTTACTGGGACTAAAGAAATGTTTTAAGCACAAGCTAATTATAAGTTTGTATGAAACCTTTAACGAAAAAAATAAGAAAAATTGAGAAAATCGCAAAACCCCAAAAAACTCGATATTGAAAAAGTTTAAATTTTATCGGTTTAATGATTTATAAATTTAAAATCCGATACAAATAGTTTAATTTGATATTTAGAAAACTTGAACCAACTCAATCAAACCCCAACTATCTATGATAAAGACATTTTATCAAGTTTCAATCCCCCTCTCCACCCCCACCCCCCACCCAAAAAAAAAAAAAGACATTTTATCAAGTAACATTGATTTGCAAAGTGTAAAAAGCTCACCCTCAATGGTGGTTTGACTTTAAGGAGACGTTTAATTTTAAATTTTCACCAAAGGAAATGGAATTTGACTCTTTGAAAAACGTTTAGTGACAAAATATATAGGTGGGGTTTTGTTTTAAATTAAAGGCAAAAAAACACAAGATTGCCTCGTCCCTATATCCCATAGAAATGGCATGTAAACTAACAATCATATATTAGAGTAGATCATAAATCTGCGATTAACTAATTAATCAATGGTACTCCATTTGCCATACCTTGCTTCTCGTGTATCAAGCGTGGCTGGTGGTGAGTTAGCTTATGATTAGGAGTGATTGTTTAAGCTCAAGTCACGTGGCTCTATTTCTTAAATACAAATATTTATGTACTTTAATTTGAATTGGTTGATCTCCTTAATTATTTTCACGATGAGGAAAGTTGGATCAAGACACAATCATTCAACCAACTGTGCTTAATAGTAACAAATTACATAACTAACCGTCCATTTTTGGATTGAAAGTGAATTCTTTACCATTAGTCGACATTAATATCCAGTTTTAGCCTTATGAAACATTGCACCGTCCTTTAATTCGAATAAAACTTGGTCTGCCTTTTGCAAGGAAAAAATAAAAGATCAGACAAACAAAGACAGCAAATTAAATATGTAATATATG
Organism: Capsicum baccatum var. pendulum; assembly: GCA_030864225.1. Classification (NCBI taxonomy): domain Eukaryota; kingdom Viridiplantae; phylum Streptophyta; class Magnoliopsida; order Solanales; family Solanaceae; genus Capsicum; species Capsicum baccatum. The sequence continues at coordinate 222,693,527 of CM061556.1, forward strand.
TGCAACGGGTGTGTACAGTAAATTAAATACATAATACGTATTTGTATATTAAACTTTAGCGCTTGATCATGGTTAATTAATCTCTTATAGGTCTAACAGTAAGTTGTATGACCAAACTTATGGGAAGTCAAAAGTGCTATACTTTTTCTTTTTTTTCAAAAAAGATATATATTTATTTTAGAGAGTTAAAGATGTTTGTTCAATCTTTTAGAAAAAAAATTATTACTTTTTAGTAGCAGGAGGAGAAACAGTTTTTCGCAAGTGTAAAAATAGCTTTTCCCAAAACACATTTGGAATCTTGGCAACAGGTCAAACATAAATCGATAAGCTGATTAATTGCTATTATATATAAGTATATTTTTTAAAAGGAAAATAATCTGACAAAAAAATATTTTAAAAAAATTAATTTGAAATATTGACCAAACATTTTTTTTTTTTTTAACAAGCTAAGAGTCATTTGGCAGCTGATTTCATTTTAAAGAACCTACAAAATCCCTCATTTCCCCCCTCCATTGAGCTTTTATTGCAAAATAAGAATCAACCAATTACTATCCAATATCAATTTACTGGCACTTGCTATATATTTGAAAGTACCTAAGTGATGGTATCACTTTACCCAATCGCAATATGTTAATAAGTAGTGAAAAATGAAAATGCGTTACTTGGAAAAAGTAGCTAGATGTGCCTAAACCAAGTTGACAAGCCTTGGTAGTAACCATGTCTTAAACATTGTGGAGGGTGACATTGTGACATGTCAACTTAAGATACTACACAGATTTTGGAAAATAGGGAACAAGATAATTGAGATGAGTTGGTTAGCCTGCCAATTCAATGTAAGCAGCTCATGTTGTACAGGTGGATATTGTGCCCGCGCTTTTACTATGTAGTAGTTGTACGAGTTTTGTTTTCTTTTTTTCTAATTATGAGACCAGAAAGGATTCACATTCTTTTGCCTTCGTGGGAACAAAGATATGGGACAGCTATGCACTTTTATTCTCCCGTTTCAATTTCTTTGACCAATTTTAATTTGGCAAAAAATTTAAGAAAGTAACAAATCTTTTGAATTTTATGACGTCAAATCAAATATTTGTTAAAATGTATTAAAATGTTCTTTAATTTTGTACTCCTAAACATGTGATCATGTATAAAGTTGAAATTAAAGAATTGCTTAAAAAAGAGTTATTTGTTTTAAACAGACTAAAACAGATAACAGACCAAACAAATTGAAACAAAATGATTGTATCATCATTTGGTGTCTGATATTTATATGTTAGACTAATTCAAATTCATATAACATAATTAAGATTCAAGAGAAGCGCTAGCGCTTTATCATATGTTTTTCCATTTGAGGGCTCGATTTCGATGCAACAATACTTCGAATTAAAATTACCACACCTTTGAATGGTGTCATGCATGGTGACATAGCATGACACTTTGTTGGCCACTTCCAGATTTTCTTCATAAAATATTTTCTAACTCTTATCAGTTAAAACTTTTTATAATTGAAAAAAGGGAAAAAGTAAAAAACTCTTAGAAGGGAAATTAACATCCATTGATAGACAAGTAGTTTAATGCATACAAGACACATGTTGTTGGATCATCCACACTCATGCATAGTGGGAGTCGAATCACATTTGCCTTGCTGTTTGCGGACAAATGTACAATGTATATATAATAATACTCTAATGAAACAATACTTGTTAGTACAATGTATATATAAAATACACTATAAAACAAAACTTGTTAGTGGATGCTTTAATTAAGGTTGACCCTTTTACTCTTGGATAGGTTTGGAACTCTCATGCATGTCTTAATAATAAAATAATTTGTAATTCGGAGTATACGACATCAAATTAATTAATTTGTAATTTTTTGAAATTATATTTGTATGATTAGAAACTAAATATAAAATATTATACATCATAATACTTGACAATTTAAAATACTTACAAAGTCTTTGAAAAAATTATTCCTACCACCTTCATCTTTTGTTGAAGAAAAGATGGGAGCCATGAAACATGTAACAAAGTTCGAACTAAACCTAATACCATCAATTTTGAAGAAAAATATATCATGTTAGAACAATTGTTGTAAATAATGAAGATCAAATTTTCCTAAGTACTAGCAATTGAATAATTTGAGTTAGATACGGTGCAAATGGAGTCTGGTCCCTTTTTAATTGCTTTCAAAGGGGAGCAAAAAGTGTTGGGTTCGAAATTAAGAGAATGTCATGCTGAAGTTAATAGTTTGTAAATTAAGATTGCGATAATTCATATGACACAAAACTAAACTAAAAACATAATATTATTTATGATTTGACCAATTAGCCAACATATTAAAACTAAATAAAAAAGTTTTTGGCAGAAATTTCCCCCCTAAACAAAACTACTACATTGTAGATATTATTGTGATATTGTATGAGAAGGGGTGTTCTATTTATAGAGTTCCAAAACTTTTCCTCCTAGAAAAAGATTTGTAAAATATATATGAAATAGTTTTATATTTTTCTTTCTGAAAAAATAAAAGTAATTATGCTATTATTTTTATTTTTCTTACAAGAAAAAGTAAAACTTAATTTTGGTAAGAAAATTTAGGCAAAAATCCTAACAAAAAGCTAGCTGAAATATTCTCCACACTATTAACGTATATGAAAATATTAACTTTATTGGTTATTGTAATCTATATAATATGGACTAAGGGCCTGTTTAATCATGAATTTTATTCATTTTTTTTTATGGAATATTATTTCACTTTATTTGTAAAATTATTTTGATCATGAAAATTTTAAACACAATTTAAAATTGTATTTGACTTTAAAAAATAACCAAGACCTTATTTTCAATTTTTTATTTTTTTCAAAGAAAATTCCTTATTTTTTCATAAAATGATTCTATCTAAATTATTTTCCATTTTCAAATAATCTACTATATTTTGTTAAAATAAATACATTTGAATTTTAAATACTAAATACAAAAAATGTCATCTTTTTCTGAAGGAGGAACGGGACAAGTTATTTCACATTATTTTACAAAAAGCAGCAGGATTTTGTCCTTTATTCAACTTGAAGCAGAGCATTAGAAAGCTGTGGAGCTTTGAAGGAAATGACTTAGAGGGGTTTCTAGATGGTCTAAATTTTTTTAATACTATAGGTCTAATGGTAAAAAAAAATTACAATATTTAATGAGGGGTTCCTTATTGGAAAAGTCATCTGGCAGATAACAGAAATGATAAAGGAATTTCATTTAGACAAAATGAACTTTGGATTCTTTTACTGTGTCAATTTTATAAGTTAAATACTTTTATTTATATGTTTGTCATCTAAATCTTTGAATTCATTAAAAAATAATATTTCGCACACTATTGACCTTGCCTATGTGGCAGTGTCATGATGATGAGGATAAAAAAAGTATAACCACTCACCTAGAGGTGTGAGTGGGGATCATTTTTTGGTCAATTTTATATTAAATAATTAAAAAAATAATATTAAAATTTAAAAAAAAAAATTAAAAAGGGCCCTTTTTTTCCCTCCATCTTTTTAAATTTAAAAATATTTTTAAAAAATTTAAAAATATTTTTAAAATTATATTTAATTTTTTTATAAATTTAAAAAAAATTTAAAAAAGTTCCTTTTTTGCCCTCCATCTTTTTAAATTAATTTTTTTTTAAATTTTAAAAATATTTTTAAAAAATAATTTAAAATTTTAAAAATATTTTTAATTTTTTTTTAAAAAAATATTTTTTCCCTCCCTACCCATCCCAGCCCGTCCCCACCCCCACACCCCACTCAGCCCCTACCCCACCTAGCACCCGTCCAGCCCTTCCCCACCCCCACCCCAGCCCGTCCCCACCCTCCATACCCTACCCAACTCCATCCTACCCCACCCCAGCCTCGTACCCACCCCCCACACCTCACTAGCCCCGCCCAGCCCCTCCGCACCCCACCCCAGCCACCACACCCCTCCCAGCCCTATCCCTACCCCACCCCCAGCCCCCTTATCCCACCCCAACACTCTTCCAACCCCCCCACACTTTCACTTTTTATTTTTTATTTTAATTTTTCCTCTCAATTCAATTCTTCTTTTTAATTTAAATTTAAATTTGAAATCTTTTTATTTTTTGGGGATTAAAATTTAAATTTAAATTGAAAGTGAGTGATAGTGAATATTGAAAAAAATTAGTGAATTTATTAAAAATATTCAAATATAAAAATAAAAAAATTATTATGTTTGTATATATGAATTTATAGTTAAAAATTTAAATTAGTTGGAGAAGAATTTTAATTATTTGGAATGAATTTGATGTTTAATTTGTGAGCAAAAATAAAAACATGATTATTCAAATTTTTCTACAATTTATAATTTTTTCTTATTTAATTAAATTAATTTTAATATTTAACTTGTTATGTAGCATTTAAAAACTGACTTGGAATTTAATGTAATACTTTTTTTTAAATGACGTGGTAGATGATGTGGCAGACGTGTCAGGCGTGGCAGACGTGACAACTGACGTGGGAGAGAGTGTGTTACACTAACCAAAAAAGGGTTTAAAATATTGCTTTTTAGTGGGTTTAGGGGTCCAGATAATAAATATGTAAGTAGAAGTGTCCAACTTACAAAACCGACATAGTACAGGGGTCCAGAAGGTCATTTTGCCTTTCATTTTTATAGTAGATTCACAATATGCATTTAGTATAGAAACTGGTCTGCAATTGTTTATGTTTTGAAGGGATATAGTCCAACTTAGGGGTCGTTTGGTTTGAAAACAAGTTATACCGGGATTAGTTATATTGGGATAAGTTATGATGAGATAAGTTATACTGGGATTAGTTATGCTGAGTGTTTGGTTTATTGTATTCAAAGTAATATGCATGGTATAATTTTTAGGAATAAATTGATTGATTACCAAAATACCCTCCATCTTATTTAACTTTATATATATATATATATATATATATATATATATATATATATATTTTAACTTTATTAATTTTTTTTAATAATTTTTTAGAGAAATTAAAATATATAAATAAACATAATTTATATATTTTACAACCATTTTGAATGGTAAACTATTCAAAATTTATTTATTTATGAATATATTATACGTTAATTAAACATAATTTATGTGTGTGTGTGAATATATTACATTATATATTATGTTATATATAATTAAATTATATATAATTAAACATAATTAACATAATTAAACATAATATATTATAATTAAATATATTAACATAATATATATATATATATATATATATAATTAAACATAATTAACGTATATATATTCATAATATTATACGTTATATATTACGTAATATATAACGTAATTACGTTATATATTACGTAATATATTATATTCTAATTAATGAATATATTATACGTTAATTAAAAATAATTTATGAATATGTAATTTATATATATTTATGAATATATTATACGTTATTCATAATATATATTTATGTTCATAATATATAGTACTATTCATAATATATATTATACGTTCAAAAAATAATTATTACACAGTTTACCAGTTTACGTTAATTATTATTATATATATAATTTATTTATGAATATATTATACATTAATTAAACATAATTTATTATTTATGAATTTAATATATATATATATATATATATATATATATATATATATATTATATGTGTGTGTGTGAGAGAGAGAGAGAAAGAGATGAAAATAATAGAGTTTAAGGATATTTTTGTCTTTTCATACATTTATCCCAAAGATAAATTATGGTGGGATTGTTATCCCACCAATTGAGTGGATAACTTATCCCAGGACTATTTATTAGTCCCGGGATAAGTTATCCCGAATATTGCCAACCAAACATGCAATAGAAAATTTTATCCCGGGATTATTTGCTTCAACATCTCAAACCAAAAGACCCCTCAACAGTTTTAAAATTGTTAGGCGGCTTTCACCTCTTATAGAACGGATATAATGCAGTACAAATAGAGCATCTAGGGCAATTCTAAGACTAGTTCAGTTATCTTCTGCAGAAATTCGGAGGATGATTTGATTGTTGCTAAGGGTAACAAAATTCATGATACTACTGATCTAGTAGCGAAGCAAGGATAATAAAAGGGTATTTGGTTTACTGCAAAGACAACAATATCAACATAATCCTAAAATTTGATTTTGTCAAGACCCAAAAAATGAAGGTTATGATGACACTTGTCACGACGTACCTTGACAAGTAAGTGTTGGGTTCAATAGGTATGAATAGAAAATAGAGGGACACAACCTTTGAGGAAAAGACATATTATTTTTGAAAAGGAGTGACTGTTCGAATAGTTGTGTCTGTTCAGAAAAAGACACAATGCTTCAAATGAACAAACATGACTTTTTCAAAAGATACACCTTTTCGGATGAACCATTGCCACCTTTTGGAAGGGGCACTTGATGGTTATATAAACCTGCATTTTTCCACAGGTTTTGGTAAGAAAATTTTTCTAAAAATACAAACTTTTCTTGTCCTCAAAACATTCATTGTGATTAATCAAATCATTAAGTGAGTTCGTTGAATCCAACAATTTGAGGTACCACTATTGTTCGGATTGAAGAACATTATATCCTAAGAGGAAGATTCCATAACCTCGAGTACAGTGAGGGAAATTATTCCTTAAGGACACTCCGTAAAGTCAGGGGACTTGGCCTTAAAATTCTGTTTCATTTTTTTTCTGAAATTTAACATACTTCTTCGATAGATTATTTATAATCTTGTGTTGAAGGTGTTAAAAAACTTCATAAGTGTTCTTGTTTATACATGAACTTGTGTTGAAGTTGTTGTGGCATTTATACAGGTTCTTGTACCCGAAAAATGTTGAATAATAACAATCTTAAGGAATAATCACTTTCGAAATCCGTATAGCTTATTTTTGGAGATTAAAGCTTAAGATTTCTACGCCGTTTGAACTTAACTAGTGGTTTAAAGACATAAAATCTTTATCATAAGTTAAAGATCACCCGGTTGATGATTGAAAGTCATAAAAACTTCATTGTTAAACTAGAAACAAGAGGTGTTTTAAAGTTGTTGCAATTTTTAATAAGTATTTCGATATACTAAAGGTACTGTCTTGTGGTGACAGGAATATGATGACTGATAGTCAAATGCATGACACTGCAACGACTGTGAGGGTAACTAGTATTTCCACATCAAGTCGTACGAATGCTCCACCAGCGATGGTACCAGCGGACAAACTCAAAAATTTCGCGGGTATTGACTTTAAGAGATGGTAGTAGAAAAATGTTCTTCTACCTCACCACTCTATGTTTTCAAAGGTTCACGGTTGAGGAAGCTCCGGAGGTGCTTGAGGGAACCTCTGAAAAGAACGTTTTATGATTGTGGAGGCGTGTAAACACTCAGATTTCCTTTGCAGAAATTATATCTTGAGTGGTCTCTCCAAGATGACGTTTACAATGTGTACAGTGGAACCAAGACTACAAAAGAGTTATGGGGAGAGTTAGAACGGAATTACAAGATAGAGGATGCTGAAACTAAAAAGTTCTTTGTGGCAAGATTCTTGGAGTACAAAATGATAGACAAAAAATCTGTTGTTTCCCAAGTGCAGGAATTGCAAGTGATCATCCATGATCTCCTAGCGGAAGGTATGATTTTGACAAATACTGTTGTTGAACAATTTAAAAATGTTCTTAGTATTCACATGAACTTTATTGTAGGTTTGATTGTGAATGAAGCGTTTCAAGTAGCGGCAATAATAGAAAAACTACCACCTATGTGAAAAGACTTCAAAAACTATTTGAAACACAAACGTAAGGAGATGTCAGTCAAAGATCTGATTGTACGACTATACATTGAAGAAGAATACAAGGTTGTGGAAAGAAGGTTAGGAGGCAATTCTGCAATGAATGGAGCAAACATTGTAGAAGATGACCGAAATAACTCTAAAAAACGAAAGAAAGCTGGAAATGAAAACAATCAACCCAAGAAGAAATTCAAGGGAAAGTGCTTCAATTGTGGTAAGATTGGACAAAAGTCTACGGATTTTCGTTCCCTGAAGAAAGAGAAGAAGAAGAACCACTCTAATCTGGCTGAGTCTAAGAAAGGAATGGATGATCTGTGTTCTATGCCTTTCTAATGCAACTTGGTGGAAAATTCTCACGAATGGTGGATGGATTCTGGTGCCACCCGCTATGTTTATGCTAACAAGGAGTTGTTTTTGACATTCGCTCCGGTTCAAGTAGAAGAAAAAATCTACACGACAAACTCCGCTACTGCAAAAGTGGAAGGAATAGAAAAAGTGTGCTTGAAGATGACTTCCGACAAAGTGTTGACACTTAACAATGTCTTGTATGTTCCTGAGTTATGAACGAACTTAATTTCTATATCACTTCTATACAATAATGGATTCAAATATGTATTTGTTTTCGAAAAAATTATACTTCGTAAAGGAGAAGTGTATGTAGGAAAAGGCTACCTCAATGAGGGTCTATTCAAAATAAATGTAATGAATGTTGAAATCAATAAAAGTTCAAATTCTTCTTACTTGCTTAAGTCTCCCAATTTGTGGCATAAACGACTAGGCCATGTTAATTACAAAACATTACGAAAACTAATTAACTTAGAAGTTTTGCCAAACTTTGAGTGCAATAAATCAAAGTGTCAAATTTGTGTGGAATCAAAGTATGCCAAGCATCCGTATAAGTCCGTTGAAAGGAATTCCAATCCCTTAGACAATCCATACAGACATTTGTGATATGAAGTCAACACCATCATGTGGTGGAAAAAAGTATTTCATAACTTTCATTGACGATTGCACTAGATATTGTTATGTCTACTTATTAAATAGTTAGGATGAAGCAATAGATGTGTTTAGGCAATACAAAACTGAAGTTGAAAATCAGTTAGAGAAATAGATCAAAACTATAAGAAATGATAGGAGCGGAGAATAGGAATCTCCCTTTGCCGAAATATGTGTAGAGAATGGACTTGTCCATCAAACTACGGCCCGGTATTCACCTCAATCCAACTTAATTGCGAAAACAAAAAATCATACTTTGAAGGAAATGATGAATTCCTTACTTATAAGTTCAGGTTTACTGTAAAGCTTGGGGGGAGGCTATCCTTACAGCCAACAGAATACTCAATAGAGTTCCCCAGAGTAAGACACAATCAATTCCTTATGAAAAATGAAAAGGAAGGAAACCCAACTTGAAATATTTCAAAGTGTGGGGGTATCTAGCAAAGGTCTAAGTTCTTATGCCTAAAAGGGTTAAGATAGGACCAAAGATGGTGGACTGCGTGTTCATAGGATATACTAAAAGTAGTAAAGCATGTCGGCTTTTTATTCATAAAGCCGAACATCCAGATATTAATGAAAATACGATAATTGAATCAAATAATACTGCATTCCTTGAAAATATTTGTCCTTATAAAACTAGACACGAACAGTCTATTAGAGGGTCTAAATGACCTCGAGATGAACCAAGTGAGAATGTACATATTGATAAGAATCCAAGATGTAGTACACGTCAAAGAACGTCAACTTCGTTTGGATCAAATTTTGTAACATTTCTCTTAGAAAATGAGCCTTAAACATTTAAGGAAGCTATGGTGTCTTCGGACTCATCCTTTTGGAAAGAGGCAGTCGATAGTGAGATTGATTCAATCCTAAGCAACCATACGTGGGAATTGGTTGATCTTCCTCCAGGAAACAAACTTTTAGGATCTAAATGGATCTTCAAAAGAAAAATAAAAGCGGATGGTACTATTGACAAATACAAGGCAAAACTTGTTGTAAAAGGCTTCAAACAAAAAGAAGGCCTTGATTACTTTGATACATACTCGACGGTAACAAGGATAACGTCGATTCGAATATTAATTACCTTGGAGACGGTATATGGTCTTGAAATCCATCAAATGGATGTGAAAACAACATTCCTAAATGGAGAATTGAGGGAAGAAATTTACATGGATTTGCCTGAGAGTTTTGTGGTTCCAGAAAAAAAAAATAAGGTGTGTAAACTTGTTATGTCACTTTATGGACTAAAATAAGCACCTAAGCAATGACATGCAAAGATTGACCAAACCATGTTGGCAAAAGGATTCAAAATTAATGAATGTGATAAATGTGTTTATATTAAAGACACTCCAAATCACCAAGTCATTGTGTGTTTATATGTGGATGATATGTTGATCATCAGTAGAGACATTTCAGACATAAATGCAACGAAACAAATTCTGGAGAGAAAGTTTGATATGAAAGACCTTGGAGTTACGGATGTGATCGTAGGGATAAGAATCCATAGAACTCCACAAGGGTTGATATTGTCACAGTCTCATTACATCGAAAGGGTACCTGATAAATTCAAGTATATGGAATTTGTTATTGCTAAGACTCCATTGGATGTGAGCTTTGCACTTCGAAAGAATTAAGGTAAAAGTGACTCACAATTGGAGTACGCAAGAGTATTGGGATGTTTAATGATCTGTACACTGTAGACACGAGATTTTGACCCTCCCCGAGTTTAATATATATATATATATATATTTCTTGGTATTAAATATTTATATTTGTTTCGGTATTATTTTAACTCTTATTTTATTTTTAATAAATTCTTAGTTACCAAGTAAATAACTAAATAAAGTTAATTTTGAGATATTTTATTTTTATTTTTGTTCTATTTTTAAAAAAATAATACAAAAATTAAATTAGTAGTTTTAGTACTATTTTATTATACCTATTTTGGCTATTTATAATTTTTATTGTGTTTTATTAAATATAAACATTTAATTAGTTATTATTATATTTATTATTATTATTATTTTATTTTTATTTATTATTATTATTATTATTATTATTATTATTATTATCTTCTTCTTCTTCAAAAAAGAAATCATTCAAAATTTAAAATGCTCCTTATCTGATCCCTAAATAACTACTCCCCCCAATTCCCCTCCCCCCAAAGTCCTGTACTTAAATGACTCTTCACTCAAAAAACAACAGGGATTATTTTTACGTATAGTACTATTCACCAGAAACTGCCAGATTAAAAAAAACAAAGAAAAAATAGTGAGGAAAAAGAAGCCAGAGAAGAAAAATCAGAGAATAACGAAAAATAAAGAAGAGAATCAAGTTCGAGTTTTCGTTCCAGTTTTTGGTGATAACGTGTTTGCTTCAATATTCGTTCAATATCATCCACATAGGTTGTTATCCTATTTTATACTATTATTTAATAATTTCGTCGTTATGAGATAAAATATGGAGTAAAATTATTTTTATGACTTCATGTATTGTTCATGCTAGAGTTGTTATCTATGTGAATTCGGGATTATATCCAGGTTTGCTGTGATTTTGATTCATTGAGAAATATGAAGTATCCATTTTGTATTATTTTATTGTTAAGTATGCGACAAAAAATTATGAAGATAATACTAATACAGATAGAGTTTGTTTTGGTCGGTGTACTTTAGGGGTGACAATTTCAGCCCATATTTGTGAAAAAAGTTCATTTAACCCATATTTTGTGAATTGGATCACTCATATTTCAAATGGATGAATATGGACTTCAACTCATTTTAAAAGCTCATACAAATATGGACAAAATGGGTAAAATATGAGTACCCATTTAAACACAGAGATCACCCACCTAAGTTTAAAGTGTCAGTTTTTTTTCTTTTCTAGTTTCTTTTCTTCTTCTTTTTTTCTTTAATTTATTTTTTTTATTTTTCATTTTTTTTACTCATTCCTTATAATGTCTTTTTTTATTTTTTATTTTTTCATCTATTTTTTATTTATTTATTTTTATTTCTTTTTTCTTTGTATTCTTTTTTTTTTTCGCTTTTCCCTTTCTCATTCTTATTTCATCATTCATATTCACTTGAGACCTACATGAGTTAATAAATATAAGCTTCTAATTATCCCATTTAGCCTACATAATTCATAACATCTCTTATCAATTAAATATAATCTACAGTCTTACTCCTTTATTATTATTTTTTTCTATCTTTTATTTCCTTTTTTTTTTATTTTTATTTTTCTTTCCTTTTTCCTTTAATATACTTTTTTTTCTTTTTCATTTTTTACACTTATTTTTTACTTGTTTCTTACACTTTTTTTCTTTCTTCTTTTTCATCATTTTTTCCTTTTTCAATTTTATTTCTTTGCATTCTTTCTTTTTGTATTTTTGTTTTCCCCTTTTTCACTCTTGGTTCGTCATTTTTGTCGTTTTTCTTATTTTTTTATATTCTTGTCCTCATCTTTTTTTGTCATTGAATATTATATTTTTTTACTTTAAATTTATTTGTATCATACTATATATTTCAAATAAATTTATTATTTGTATTTGAATAGTTTAGTTGTCAATATGTGCAATTTATCATTTGTATTTATATACAAATAAGTATATGAATTAAAATCAACATGGGGTTGTGGTGTAGTGGATGAGGCTGCTCCACCCTTAACCAGAGGTTGTAGTTATGGAGAAAAACTCTATTGGGAGCGCTGCCACCATAATGGCCCCTGCAACGCCCGATCCGGATTAGTCGAGGCTCCAATGCAGGTACCGGACACCGGATAAAAAAATAAAAATATATATGAATTAATTGTATTTTCTTGAGACTAAAATATATATGGCTAAAGATCCACATAGCCCTCAAATTATAAATGTTGGGAGAATTTAAATCAATATGCGCTTATGGTATTTTCGTTATCATAAAAAAGAATAAGAAGGAAATCAAAAATTGAAAAAAAAAAGTAGAAAGAGAGGTAGAAGTTAGAGATAGAAGAGAGAAAAAAGCGTAAAGAAAGAATTGAAGAAAAAAATACAAAAAAAAATCAAAAAAAATAATGAAAAAGGAGAAAAGGAAAAAGAAAAAAGATGATGGTGAAAATAAATATACTTAGTCGTTACGATATTTTGGTCATCATTCATAATTTGTACTCGACTTAACCATGTTCTTATAAATTAAAAAAAATATAAAACATAAAATACAACCAAAAAAGAAAAAAATGAGAAAGCAATAAAAACAAAAAATATAAAAAAAATAGAAAAAAAGGAGACTAAAAAGGAAAAGGAAAAAAAGAAAAAAAGAAAGAGAAACAAAAGGTAGAGGGTAGAGATAAAAGAGAGAGAAAAAAATGACAAAAAAATGAAAAAATGAAAAAAGAAAAAAAAAAGAAAACTAGAGGCTACATATACAAGAGAGACAAAAAAAAACTAAAAAGAAAAAACTTTTAAAAAAAAAGGAAAAAAAGTCAAGTTGATATGATATAGAAGTTTTAAGTTTTTGACTTAGGAGTTAAAGTGGGTTGAACCATTTTTACCCAATCCATATTTGACCAAATCCATATTTACCCATATATATATGAGCAGATTGCAATCCAAACCATTTTTGCTCGATCCATATTTAATCCATCGAAATTCAATCCTATCCGCCCGTTTGTCACCCCTAGTGTACTTGTTCAGATCCATGAGTGATGGTTTTGTTAAAATTGGTGTGTTCATGTGTGAAGTGTCTTGAAAATAGTAGAAGCAGTAAGCAATATAACGTAGGTGGAATCTTTAACTTATTTATTAATAAATTATAATGTTTATGCTAAGTAATTACTTTGTTTGCCAATAAGTTGGAATTTTGATTAGTATTTAGGAATTAAAAATGATTTAATTTTTGATTTAGTTATTTTGTTGCTTCTGAAATTTCTCGTTTAATATGTTTCTTTTCGTCTTCAGTTTTAATTGTTTAATTAGATTGATTTTAATAAATTGATTTTATTTTATTAAAAAATAATATTTGAGAATCAAGATTAGTGTAATATGGATAGCTTTGTGTATATTTTTATTTTATTTATTATTAAAATAAAGCTTAATAGTTATTTATTAAATTAATTAATTGTTTTAAATAAATTTTGCTTAAAGGTTAGTGTTAAAGTTAAGTAGTATTTCGAATAGATAAAATTATTATGAGTTTCGAATAAGCCAATCAATGTTTTAAACGCCAAGCAAATTTTAGATATATTTAAATTTTTCGTCTCAATTAAGAATGCGACGTACACATCTTTCTGAAACATTTAAAAATTCAAAGATGCAATAATGCACTTTGATAAATATTTTTTCAAAAAATTTAATTTTCACCAATTTAATACACGAGTTATAGACAACTATTAGACATTAAAAAATGAGCGAATTTTGGCCTTAACATGATTTATTCAAATAGTTTAAGTTATGAAAAGTCAATACAGGGACTCGAGGGGTGCCTTACACCTTCTCCTTTGTTAACAGAATTCCTTACCCAATCTTCTGTTTTCGTAGACCAATAAAGAGTCATTTCCTTTTGATTAGGGATTCACTAGGTGACTTGGAACACCATAACTCAATTTCAAGTGGCGACTCTGTAAATAAAATAATCCCTATTCAATACCGTCACTTTAATTGGAAAAACCCTTCGACCTCGAATCCCTTCGGGCGAAAAAAGAGGTGTGACATCTCTGGCGACTTCGTTGAGGACTAACAAGAATTTGAGCTTTTTATATTGACTTATACTTACTTTAGTTGTTGTTGATATTGTCTTTGTTGGCCTTATGTACTACTTGTCGCTTATTTACCGCTTTGATATTTATTGAACTATATTATATACTGTCTTCTCTTGCACACACCCTCTAATTCTCTGAAATAGGATAGAAGGAATGAAACGCATGCATCCTACTTTCTTTTTGAGATAGCCGGAGTGTCAAGGCACCTGGTGAAGGATTATAGTCACCCATGTTAGGCGGGGTTTGGATCGGCAACGAAGGCGGTGTTGCCCTGCTACCGACCAAGTTGTCCCTCCCCGGCTCGAGTGTCCACTCAGGTAAGCCAGTCTAAACACCTATCCCTATTAGGCTTAAACTTAGAAAAACTAAAAACTCAGAATCTGGTTATCCCAATTAGGTGTCGCTTTATTTGCATCATATGCATTTGACTTAGTGGGACTCGACACATGGGCCGGGTATGTCTAGGACAGATGACCTACTTTATAAAGACCAACATGTGCATCCTATGTACTCTTTGACATTTGTTTGGAAGACTGTTTGTTTGTTGACTGGCTTTAGACAACTTTAAAATGTAAGAGATTAAATTATCCTCACACTTGGTGAATCATTTTTTTTTTTTAAAAAGAAAAATTTTAAATTTATAATAACATAGTTTTATGATTTTCACGAACTACAAGGGTTTGATTCTCACATCTTAGTGGGATACATAGGAAGTGATCCTTCCTAGGGTACTACCCTATCTTTTGAAAAATTATTCATAGATTTATTGGGGAATATTTTGAAAATATGATTACTTTCATAATTATTTTTCGAATCCTCAAGTCCAATTTTTATATATCTTAATAGCCTTGAATCTTTTAGGGATCATTAGGCTAAGTTTTTACAAAATAAAAAATATATATAAATCTTAACAGTCTTGAACCTTTAGCGGTCTTGAGGCTGAGTTTTGTACGGTATATATTTTCCGAACTACGCAAGATTTGATTCATGTCCTGGCATGATACGTAGGCAACCCTCCAAAGGGTTCTATCATAATTTTTTGAAAAAATACAACTAGAAAAGTCGGGATGAAACACAAACCCTTCCATGATAGGTTGGGAAATGCATATAGAAGCATGACATACAATGTGATATTATAATGTGTTAAAAATATAACACTCACCCATTTTCTACTTGGTCTCAGAAAGATAAAATAGTTGGTGGTTGGTCTGTGGTTTAAACTGGCATCACATTCATACAACACTAGATACAAAGAAAAGAGAAATATGACCCGCAGAGAAGGTGAAGGGTCTGACAGTGAAGAAGAGTAAAATCAGTTGATTTCGTAGGAATTAGCATCAATGGAAGAAATTAAGTTATTGAAACAACAGATGGCGGAAATATACCGAGCTTGGCTGAATGGACAAGCGCCGCCTTATTCAATCCCTAGAATTTCAACTATGAATGATCCAAATCCTGTTCAAGCTCAAAATAACGATCCATTATACCCACCTGGATTCGGCCTAGATGCTAATGTGACTGGTGTTGTTAGTACTTCTACCATGCGCCCACCAAATTCGTCTGTCACAAATAACCCACTTTTCACTTTTGTTGCACCAGCTACTGTGGGTCTTCAATCAACAACACAGAAGAATATGGGCGAACCAAGTCATAATATGATGTATCCTCCTTAAATGACTTTCAAACCCCAAAATCCACATTATCATGCTCATCAACATGATTCTCCTATCGTGATTGAGAAAATTGTTAAGAATAAGGAACAAGAGGAGATGACTAGGAAAGTAAGAAGCTTGGAGAAGAGTATGAGAAATATGAAAGGATTAGGAGGACCAAAAAGTGTTGCATATAAAGATTTGTGCATGTTTACGGATGTCTATTTTCCTATAGGATTCAAAATGCCTAAGTTTGACAAATACGACGGGCAGGGTAATCCAGTGGCACACTTGAGGCGTTATTGTAACCAATTAAGAGATGTCGAAGGTAAAGAAGAATTACTCATGGCTTATTTTTGTAAGAGCCTTTCGAATCTAGCCTCAGAGTGGTTTGTGGATCAAGACATCGACAAGTGGAGTAGTGATACGGGAATGACAATGGAAACACAAAATCACACTCCAAATCAGTCCATTAATCTTAAGGATTCGAGGACCAAGATGGAGACCACACTCGGATTCACTACCAACAACAAGAATACAAGATACAAGGGTGTATTTCAACACCAAAACAGCTATAAAACGTGATGAATAATATCAAAAACAATAACACAAGCTTCGGATTCAATAAATGACCCAGAATAGTCCACTACACCAGATAACAACAACAAAAGTAAAGGATAGATAATGAGACCAAGATTATTACAATATTAAGAACTAAAGAGTGTATTAAACTCAAAACCCCCTAATGAATGTAATAACCAAACCCACACTCTTACGATGACCGCCAAGGGAATCAACTCACCTCAAGATCTACCGTTTCCAAGCAAAGAACAATGTTAGCTTTTCCAAGCCCTATACTAGAACTACACTAAGTTGGTCTACTCTCAAGAGAGAGGATTTTAAGTGTTTCAATATTTTTTCTTTCATAAACTAATGAAAATAAGACTAAAGGAGCCTATTTAGAATCTATTACAAAATGAACACAAAATAACTCCAATGCCCTTAATGAGGAGGGATGGTCATGGAGTATCACTTGGACAAAGATAAGTGACTAAAATGCCCTTAATAAAGGGAACCAAAATCGTGAACCAACAAAGGTGGTCTAAACCTGAGAGTCCTTAAGTATTCAATTCTCCAAGCAATCATCCACACTCGGGTTTGATCAATGGTAGCTCAAAAAGTCCCCTCCATGCGACCAAAGCTTGATTCTTCACATAGTAACTTTGAATGATGTCGGCGAAAGCTAAGATGGCCATTATTATCGTATCATCCTCCCCTTCTTGAAAAGGATTCGACCTCGAATCCAAACCTTGCAAAAACAAAAAGAAGGAAAATAAATACAAACTCCTCATGGCATGAGGGTTAGGGTTAGCACAATAAATCATCTAAATATGCCAAGGTTGCACATACTTGTAATATAACCAAAGATCCTTTGAATTAATTATTAAAAGCCCAATAAAAGGTGCACAAAGGATTTGGTTATGGGAATTACCAAGAGATAAAGAAACTACATAGGTCCCAATGGCATCAAATAATCCACAAGGTAGAACCTCCTTCATCTTATAAGCCATAAGACACCATTTCTTCTTTATCTCGTCAAAAGACAACACCAAGGGGGGTGTTTCGATTGTTTCTAAAGTCCATAAAATCCATATAGAATTATCACACACACACATGGACAGACCAACAAACTTCCTACCTCGACATAAAACAAATTCAAAACTAGCATGGACATCATCATAGGCAAAGAGGTAGTATAGGAAAGAATCACGTGCAAAGGAATTCACAGGTGAAGAATAAACATTTAAAAACATACACATTCTTTCTTTCAAACAACTAGATAACTTGGCATCTACAAGTTGGAATTCATGTAATTTAGGCACAAGTGTGTCAAACAAGGATGGAAATTACTTCGCTTCACACAACCTCTTCTTTTTCCACTCTCAAATTACTACCTTGCACTTCCTTACTCCCTTACTTCTCTCAATCTTTTGTCTATCATGATAATTTGGATTGGAGTAGGTAGGCACTCTTTGTTGCATGGGCAGCAAGTAAGTCATAAGGTGATTCCCCCATTGGTCTTTATAACATTAGGCCAATTTTGCACATTAGGAGCTTGATGTCGTGCAAACCAATCGGCAGCGAAGTATACATGACTGTAGGCCAAGGGAAGAATATTGCACCACACCTCCTTATGGTATTCATTTTGGGAGAAGACAACTTTTACCCTCTCGATAACCTTGAACCTGTCCAAATTGTATAGAACAAGTAAAGGCTCGCAAAATAACCCCAAGTAGTCAACCATGGATGGAACGATATAGTTTCTATAGTACCTATTATTTAACACAACGAGGTAGTCCGGTATCCCACAGATGGTCACCTTTTCGGAGTGTAAACTCCTTCTCGGACATTATGATTGGGGTACACTAGTTGATCAGCATACGAGTACCCCTCGGTTTTGGAGATGCATACCCTCTTCTTCTCGTTGGACAACCTCCATATAGCTAGTATAACCATTCACACTATATCGACTTTGATAAGAAGTACTACTGTAGACACGTGATTTTTGACCCTCCCTAAATTTTAAATTGTTTATCAATATTAAATATTTATATTTATATTTAATCATATATTATTTTGACTATTATTTTATGTTTAAAATACTTAAAATAATTAAATGTAGTTCATTTAGGATATCATTTTTTTTTAAATAAAAAAAAAATATAATAATAATAATAATAATAATAAAAATAAAAAATATATATATAAAAATAAAAATTTAATTAAATAAATAAATTAATAGTTTTTGTACTATCTTAATTATTTTTGTCTATTTTTATCTATTTTTAGACTTTTATTGTATTTTAAAAATAAAAACTTATTTAATTATTATTATTATTATTATTATTTTATGTGTTATTATTATCTTGTTTATTTATTATTTTTCGTTATTTTTATAATTTAAAAAGTATATATATATATATATATATATATATATATATATATATAAAAGGAAGAATCTTATCTTTAACTCCCCCACATCCCCACAACCCCATTTTTGTTCCCACGTTTCTCCCTATTCCCCAACTCCCACATACAACTCAACAAAACTTGCATGCTAATATAAAAGCATGCAACAACACACAGGAAAAGGGGACGGAAACAAAAAACCCAAAACCAAAGAAAAACAAGAGAAAAACTAGAAACAAAGATATAGAAAATTTAGAAAAAAAAAAAAGGAAAGAGGGACGATTTGAGTTAAATTTCGGGTTCCGTTTGAGTTTTCCGGTGAAGGCATTCTTGTTTCTATTCTACTACACAGGTTTCCGTTTGATTCCTTTATTCATATTTTTTTTTGAAAAGGTTGTAAATGGAATCATGAATGAAGTTATTAGAATGACTTTTTATGTTATTTTGTGTACCTAATTTATTATTATTATTATTGTAGTTGGTGCTCATGTCTTTGTTTATGATTTGTTTGTTAGTTTGAAATAATGTTGATTAGGTTGGTTTCGTATTTCGAATGATATTTTTTATGCCGGTACCTTTCGTCGATGAACTCTTCGTCTTGGCCAGAGATGGTGTCGAGTTTGAGGTTGACAAAATCCCTGGCCTAGGAGCAGTAAAAGCAAAGAGAATAGTCTATTTATTGAACATTCGTATGGTCTTTGTTTCAATTAAACCTGTGGAAACTTCATTGCATTTGACATGCCCCTGCTCTATGTCCATGGCGAAAAGTTCAACCAACCAATATTTTTCTGTAATAGCATATCTGGACAAGTGGATCCAGTTATACCAAAAATGAAAATAGGGCCTTGTACTCCACTTACTCGTTCAAGATTTTAGTCAAGGAAGATGGCTGTGGAACTTTTATTCCTTTATTAAATCAATTAATTGCCTCAATTAAATATTGTTTAAGGATATTATTAAAGTTAAATAGTACTTCGAGTAAACTAATCAATGCCTTTAATGTTAGATAGATTTTAGACATGTTTAAAATATTCGTCTCAATTAAGAATGTGGCGTACACATCTTTTTGAGATATTTTTAAAATTCAAGGATGCAATAATGCACCTTAAAAAAAAAAAACACTGCAGAAAAAAAATGGGGATACAACACTAAAAACGGACACAAGAAAAAAAAATAGGAAAAGAAAAGAAAAAAAAAGTAAAGGTCGGGTCTCCGTTCGAGTTTTTGGTGATGATGTTCTTTCTTGTTTTCTCTGTTTAATTCATTACGCAGTTTCCTATCAAATTTCATTCTATTTATTTTATAAGTTTTGTTGTAAATTGAAGCATAAATGAAGTTATTTCAATGGCTTCTATATTATTTAATGTGTAGTTTTGTCATTTTTATGTAATTCACGTTTTACGTCTCTATTTATAATTTACTTGTTGTAAAAAAAAAAAAATTACGATTGATTAGATTGGTTTTAAATTTTAAATGAGATAATTATTAAAAGTTATTGATGTTTTAATATGTAAAATTGTGTTAGTTGACATGCAATTAATTAATATGTAGTTATGTTATAGACTATAATTAATGATTCATGCGTGCATGCATGTAAAAACCAAAATGAAATACACAGCATGTTAAGAGTATAGGTTGTTTGTTTATGGATTTTGAATAAATAAATTATTGTCTAATAAATAAATAAATAAATCATATTTTGAGTTTTAAATTAATGTAAAATAAGCATATTTAGCATTTTAGTATTAAATGTTAGATTAATGGTTAGGCTCAAGGTTTGAATATTTAAAAATTAACTTGATAGTGAATTGTTTTTTTTCCTCGGTTATGTTTTATTAAGTTGAAACTTATTTGTGTGTTAAAAGTATTGTTTTGTTCTTATGGCTTATAAGCAATTTAGAAATGTCATCTTGATAGAGTTCTAATAATTCTAAACATGTTAATTTGATGTTAAATCAATTTAGGTATATCTAATATGTGTCGGCCGTGTCTTCTATTATATTTTTAAATTAAATATCCATTAGTTAAAAGTCCATCAATTCTTTTGCCATTATAGTTAATTATACTTTAGTCACTCCTGCAATTACATTCCTTAATTTATTTCATAATTACAAAGTTTTTGTGTATGGCTATATCCTTTGATAAAAATATAAATTAAATCTAAACAGTCTTACGGAGAAGACTTTACTATTCTTCCACTAACAATAATTAAGGGAAAATTAAAGTTATGTCCTTGTTATATATTATATCACGTTAATCATTTAAAATTTTTATCTCGATTAAGAACGCGGCGTACGCATCTTTTTCGAGATATTTTAAAATTCAAGGTTGTAAAAATGTACCTTAGCAAAAATATTTTTTCTAAAATTAACTTTCACTGATTTATGCAATATGAAATAATAGACAAGTTTTTCATATAAATAAAAATGAGCAATTTTAGACTTTAACATAATTTATCAAAATAGTTTAAGTTAAGATAAGTCAATAAAAGCGACCGTGCTAGAACCATGGGATTCGAGGGGTGCCTCACACCTTCCCCTCGATCAATAGAATTCCTTACCCATTTTCTGTTTTCACAGACCAAATAAGAGTTATTTCCTTTTGATTAGGGATAAAAAAAAAAGGGTGACTTGGAACACCAAAACTCAATTCCAAGTGGCGACTCTGTAAATAATTTAATGCCTATTCAATATCGTCACTTTAATGGGAGAAACCCTTCGACTCCACCCTCGAGCGAAAAAAGGGGTGTGACATCTCTGGCGACTCTGCTGGGGATAAAATAAGAATTCGAGCTTTGATATTGACTTTACTTGCTTTAATTATTTTATAATGTGTTTATTGGTTTTATATGCTATTTGTGGCTCATTTACTACTTTGATATTATTTGAATTGTATTATAAATTGTCTTCTCTTGCGTACCCCCTCTGAGTCTCTGAAATAGGATAGAGGGAATGCAGCATATGCATCCCACCTTCTTTTTGAGATAACCGGAGTATCAAGGCACCTGGTGAAGGATATAGTCACACATGTTAGGCGGGGTTCGAATCGACAACGAAGGCGGTGTTGCCCTGCTACCAACCAAGTTGTCCCTCCCCGGCTCGAGTGTCCTCTCGGGTAAGCCAGTCTAGACACTTATCCCTATTAGGTTTTAACTTAGAAGAACTGAAAACTCAGAATCTGGTTATCCCTATAAGGTATCGCTTTATTTGCATCATATGCATTTGACTTAGCGGGACTCGACACAGGGGTCGAGTCTGTCTAGGACAGGTGACCTAATTTATAAAGACCAACATGTGCATCCTACCTTCTCTTTGATATTTGTTTGGAAGGCTATTTATGTGTTGACCGGCTTTAAGCAATTTTAAAATACGAGAGATTAATTTATTCTCATATTTAGTTGATCATTTTTGAAAGGAAAAATTTATTTTTAAAATAAAGAAATTCTTTAGATATACGGCAACACAATTTTTACAATCTTTATGAGCTACGAGGGTCTGATTCTCACATCTTAGTGAGATATGTAGGAAGTCCTTCCCAGGATACGACCTTATCTTTTAAAAAAAAATTGTTCATAGATTTATCGAAAAATATTTTCAAAATATGATTATTTTTGTAATTATTTTTTCTAATTTTCAAGTCCAATTATATATATATATTTTAACAGCCCTGAATCTTTAGGGATCACGAGGCTAAAAATTAAAAAAAAAAAATAAAATGTTAAAAAATAATAAAAAAATAATAACAATAAAATAAAAATATATTTCAACAGCCCGGAATCTTTAGGGATCATGAGGCTAAGTTTTTACAAAAAATATATATCAATTTTTTAACAAGTCCTGAACCTTTATGGTCGTGAGACTAAAAATTTTATATAACCTCATACATAAAACTGTCATTCTATTTTTCTTTATTTCTGAGTCCTTTTACTTTATTTTTGTACTTAGGGAATATTGTCTTCAAACACATGGATAAAATTGTCTAGAAGTCTGTTACAACAAAGTTTTTGATAGAGTCAATTTAAAAAAAAATAATAAAAATAAATAAATAAATAAATAAAAAATATATATATTATCAATCTTGTTTTTCTCACTTTAATTTTTGATCAAATTATTCTTTGCAACTAAGTTTAAATAATGGTTGCACTAAGTTTTACAAGTTAAATTATAAATTCTTTTCAAAACTAATAAATTCAGTTTTGTCTAAGTCTAGATATTTATTATTTTATGATCCTTTCAATAGGTATAAAATGTCCCCCCCTGTTCGTGGAGAGCGTCCAAAGAGAAAGAGAGATGGGAATATACCGCTTCAGGTTGTGGATTGTACCCCTCTGCAACTTTGGTTATGGTGGAATGCTATGGATACGTTTGATTATGGCAAAATACATAAGTATTTGGGTTTTTTGACCAGTATCATGATGATCAACCCTAATAGGGAGGTGATTGACGCATTACTGAATTTATGGGACCCAAAGAATAATGTATTCCGCTTTTTAGATTTTGAGTTGACACCTACTTTAGAAGAAATAGCAGGCTATGTTGGATATGGTGATATGCATCGGAAGAAACTTATAGCCCCAAGACCTATTTGGATAAACAAATTTTGCAAGCTCATGAACATAAGGAACACAAAAGAAGAGTCAATGAAAAAGGGTTGGGTTTCCTTGTAGTTTTTATATGACAGATATGGAAAGCAAGAAGGGTTTCAGAAGTACGGTAAAGAACTTTGTAATAAGGGAAGTTTTGAGACTTGGAAAGTTCATAGACGATTTGCATTCATGGTAGCCTTTTTGGGCACTATGGTCTTCCCAAGAAGAGAAGAAAAAATTAATATTCGTTTAGCGGGAGTGGTACAGTTACTGATCAAGAAAGATTACACCATGATACCAATGATCCTAGCTGATATTTACCGTGCTCTGACTGTTTGTCAGAAAGGAAAAAGTTTTTTCGAGGGATGTAATATCTTGTTACAGATGTGGATTGTAGAGCATCTTTATCAATGTCCTACATTGACAAGATTTAATCCCAAGCGATTTAATCGAATCAACGATTACGAGGAAAGGATGGAGAAATATAAGTGTCCAAAAGAAATTGGAGATTGGATTAAACTTTTTCATTCTTTGACAACCGATAAAATCACTTGGAATCTCCATTGGTTCCCTTGGAGGCAAGTCATATTCAGTTCTGTCATTCGTCCGTTCTTGTTACTAATGGGTATTAGAGGTGTTCAACCGTATGTTCCATTGAGAGTTCTACGTCAGCTAGGCAGGCGTCAAATAATTCCCGTAACGGAAGACATGGCATAGTTCGTATTTGAGGTTAGACCAGAGATTTCACTTCCAGAAGATTTGGCCCAGCAGATTTGGGAGGGTCGCCGTACTATAGGAGTTGAAACGATGATCATAGAGCGCGAGAAAGGAGAAGTGCACCCAGATTATCAGAAATGGTTTGAAGAACAGTCGAGTCCTCCAGTCAGACCAGAAAAATCGGTTAAGGGATCTATAGATCAGGAAGCTGCAATCAGGATAGGAATTGAAAGAGCCATGCGAGATCACCATGAAGCCAACCAAGCTTTGAGAAAAGAATTAGAGCATGCCGGGGCAAAAATAGACGAACAACAAAGGGAATTTCTGAAGAGAAAGCTAAGTCGGCAGCTATTGAGGTTGCACTTCGGGGACAAATCAAGTTTGCTACCACTAGGGGGTCACACGTTGCAGAGCTTGCTGCATCTCGCCGACAACAACTTCAAGAGGTCAAAAAGAATATGCAAGAAAAATTTGATCGAGAGAGATCTCAATGGATTCGTGAAAGAGGAATATTGCGAGAACAGTTAGAGGTTGTTTCTGCTCGTGAACAACGTGCAAGAGAGATGGTTGATTTACGAGATCGACAGGCTCAGGAATGGAATCAGGCTTTTAGTTCTCTTCGAGGAAAGGTCCACCGTGTAGCACAGGATACTGCCAGAATGGGCTTAGATTATCAGCAGTTGGATTGTGGGGATTTTTTGGCACAAGTACCCACTTTCGCACAGCGACTCACTGCTTCATTGGAGGACATATATTTGAGTTTTGGAGGACATATTAAATCAAAATCTCCTTGAAAGGATCGTCGTTTTCTTTGTCATAGTTTTTATTTTATTTTTCAGTTTTTTTAAAAAAATTGTTTAGATATTATGTCTTTTAGTTTTCAGGTGTAAGTTAGTAGGTTTTATTTTAGGAGTTGGGTCAGTTCTTTTATCATAGAATGTAATGAAGTTGACCGTTTATTTTCTATATATATTACATATGTTTTACTTCACTTACTTTATTTATTTTCTTTAATAATAATAATAATAAAAAAATTTGTTAAATTCCACCCGAACTACGCAAGATCTGATTCATGTCTTGACATGATACGTAGGCAACCCTCCAAAGGGTTTGATCATAATTTTTGAAAATATGCCTAGAAAAGCCGGGATGAAACACAAAGCTTCCATGATAGGTTGGGAAATGCATATAGAAACATGACATATAACGTGGCATTATAATGTGTTAAATACATAACACTCACCCGTTTGCTACTTGTTCACAGAAAGATAAAATAATTGGTGGTTGGTTTGTGGTTTAAACTGGAAACACATCCGTATAACACCAGATACAAGGGTAAAAGAAGAATGATCCGCAGAGAAGATATAGGGTCTGATAGTGAAGAAGAGCAGAATCAGTTGATTTCGCAGAAAGTAACTTCAGTGTAAGAAATAAAGGCATTAAAACAACAAATGGCGGAGATGTACCAAGCTTGGTTGAGTGGACAAGCCCCGCCTTCTTCCATCCCTGGACTTTCAACTTCGAATGATCCAAATTCTGACCCAGCTCAAACTAGTGATCCATTCAACCAGCCAGGATTTGGCCCATTTGCTAATATGTCCGGAGTTGCTGGTACTTCTACCGTGCGCCCATCAAATCCATCTGTCGTAAATAACCCGCTTTTTACTTCTGTAGCGCCAGCTACTACGGGTATTCAACCGACAATACCAAAGGATATGGGAAAACCAAATCATGATATGTTATATCCTCCTGAAATGACTTTCAAACCACAAAATCCACATTATCATGTTCATCAACGCGATACTCCTATCGTGATTGAGAGGATTGCTAAGAATGAGGAGCAGGAGGAGATGGCTAGAAAAGTTAGAAGCCTGGAACAAAGTATGAGAAATATGCAAGGAGTAGGTAGACCAAAAAGTGTTTCGTACAAGGATTTATGTATGTTTCCTGATGTCCATTTGCCGATAGGATTCAAAATGCCAAAATTTGACAAATATGAAGGACACAGCGATCCTGTAACTTATTTGAAAAAGTTTTGCAATCAATTAAGGGGAGCAGGAGGAAAAGAAGAATTATTGATGGCGTATTTTGGAGAAAGCCTTACAGGGATAGCTTCTGAATGGTTTATTGACCAAGACATTTCCCATTGGCACGTGTGGGACGACATGGCTCGAGATTTCATTCAACAATTTCAGTATAACATTGAGATAGTGCCAGATCGCACTACGCTGGCAAACATGAGAAAAAAGATGACAGAAAGTTTTCGAGAATATGCCGTCAGATGGAGAGAGCAGGCTTCAAGAGTTAGACCATCGATAAAAGAATCCAAAATGATTGATATTTTTCTGCAAGCACAAGAACTTGATTATTTCCATCATTTGCTCTCTACTATCGGAAGCACATTTGCAGAAGTTATCAAAGTTGGAGAGATGGTAGAAAACGGAATCAAATCAGGAAAGATCATCAGCCAGGCCGCTTTGAAAGCAACAACACAGGCAATTCAAAATGGTACAGGAAGTTTTAGGGGAAAGAAAAGAAAAGAGGATGTAGCAACTGTCATGGCAGGTCCACGACAAAATTGGAGAGGTGCGCGTCAACCATATGCGCATAATCCATTATATTTTGTTCCATCTCCCCAATATCCTATTTACAATACACAACCATATGCTCGAGGTCCTTCTTACCCGCAGTGGCGTGCACCAGCAATCCAAAATCATCCAATGGCCCCACAAGTTCAAAGAGGCCCTCCGAGGTCTAATTTTCGGCCTAGAGCAGAATTCAAAAGGGATAATATGGTAAAAGATAATTTCACTCCTATTGGAATATCTTACACCAGTTTATTTCATAGGCTGAGAAAAATAAATGTTCTAAACGCAATTGAGAGAAGGATCCCGAATCCTCCTCCGAAGAATTTGGACTATTCTAAAAGATGTGAATATTGTTCTGATGCCCCAGGGCACTACACAGAGAAATGTTGGCATCTGAAAAGAGCCATTCAAGAGTTGATTGATACCCAACAGATTATGGTAAAAAGTCCAAGCACTCCAAATGTCAATCAAAATCCGCTGCCAGATCATAATGAAACAAACATGCTTGATGTGATACTCCGTGGTGAAGATGCTACGAGTCCTTTTAAGCCGATCATTAAAATTAAAACTGATTCGGAAAAATTAGCAAATGCTGTAGATTTAACGAGAAAAAATCTTGCAGAAGCAGAGGTGGTGATAGCAAAACCCGAATCATCGAATGATCCCTTGGCAATGGGGAAAGAGATTTCAGAAAAGATTGGGTCAAGTCAAATAAAGCCGAAACTCGTTATTCCCGGAAGATCCAATAAGCCTCTTTTAATCATAAAAGGAGCTCCTGTAGCTCCTATTGTTATTAAACCAGTGTCACAGCTGCCTATGGTTGATACCAAGGTAGTCCCTTAGAATTATAATCACATTGTGGTGATGCACCAGGGGAAAGAAGTGGCTGAAGATGTAGATGAAGTAGGGGAATTAACTCGATCTGGAAGATGTTATGCTCCAGCAGAGTTAAGAAAGAATAAACAAGGTGGTGAAGAACGAATGGCAGTCAAGAAGCCTGTCACTGATGAAGAAGCTAAAAAATTCTTAAAGAAAATGAAATTGCCAGAATATTCTGTTATAGAACAGTTGAAGAAGACACCAGCACAGATTTCTGTGTTGTCCTTATTGATGCATTCAGAAGAACACCGCAAGGCTGTAATGAAGATTCTTAATGAGGCATGTGTTCCTAGTGAGATTAGAGTAAATCAGCTGGAAAAAGTTGTTGGAAGAATCCTTGAAGCAAATAAAATTACTTTTTCAGATGATGAATTGCCTATAGAAGGTACGGAGCATAACAAAGGTCTGTATATTTCTGTGAAATACGAACATTCCATCATTACTCGAGTGTTAATTGATGGAGGATCAGGTGCTAACATTTGTCCTATGTCAACTTTACAAAAGTTGAATGTTAATGGAGAAAGAATCCGATCTAACAATGTGTGTGTTAAAGGATTTGACGGGTCAAAAACTGATGCCATTGGTGAAATAGAACTCATATTGACAATTGGGCCTGTGGATTTTGCTATGGATTTTCAAGTACTGAACATTGATGCTTCATACAATATGTTATTGGGAAGGCCATGGATTCATAGGGCTAAAGGAGTTGCATCAAATGGTCAAATTCGAATGTGACAGGCAAGAGATAGTGGTTCATAGTGAAGGAGATTTATCAATGTACAAAGACTATTCTGTTTCTTCCATCGAAGAAAATACTGCCAATGTGTTAATTCATCAAGCTTCTGAGGTAGTGGCCATTGAGCATATCCTTGAGGGGAATCTCATCGCAAGACCACAATTGTCCTCTACATCTGTTATGGTAGTGAATGAAATGTTGAAACATGGTTTCGAACCAGGAAAAGGTCTAGGGATGTTTTTACAAGGCATAGTTCATCCAGTAAAACTTTATGAGAACTTTGGTACTTTTGGTTTGGGATACGAGCCTACTGCTGAAGATATAAAGAAGGCTAAAAAGCGTAAGAAAGAATCATGGTCACTTACCAAGCCGATACCGCCACTTCATGAGTCTTTTATAAAATTCAGTGATATAGGATCCTCCAAGTTACTTGCTGCAGAATCAATGAATGATGATGGTACAGAGTTGATTGATCTTTTTCAGAATATGTTCATTGAAGCTGATATGGTTGAAATTGGGGAAGGTACCAGTAATGCAGATGTGCAGTTTGTCGGCCCTGATGTCCAGCTTAACAATTGGAAGGCCACTCCTCTCCCTATTATAAAAGAGTCTTGGTAGTTTGTTTGTTTTCTTACAGTCTTAGTAGTTTGTTTGTTTTCTTACAGTCTTAGTAGTTTGCTTGTTTTTACTTCTGTAATTTAAATTATCCTAGGATTATAATTCAGAACTTTAGATTTGGTATGTTAGTTTAAAACTCTTTCTATCTATGTTTCTAATTAACCGCAGTTTCCCTTTGTTTTATTTTAAGTCTAATTTTATTTATTTATTTTCTATCATACAGTTCTTTCTATGCCGATTCTAATGATATGACATGCATGAAGAATTGTTTACCAGATTTAAAAACCCAATCTAATTTTGAAATAATGAATAAGGAGGTTGAATACGATGAAGGAGAAGCATTTGAGGATATAGGTGAAGATTTCAAACAGTTTGAAAATAAGACAAATCCCAATTTGGAAGAAACTGAGGCGATCTATTTAGGAGATTTTGAAAATATTAGGGAGACTAAGATAAGTGTACATGTTCAACCACAACAAAAGAAAGCTATAATTGAAGCTTTGCATGAGTATAAGGATATATTCACATGGTCTTATGATGATATGCCCGGTTTAAGCACTGATTTGGTAGTTCACAAGTTGCCAATTGATCCTGTTTTTCCTCCTGTCAAGCAGAAGCTGAGAAAGTTCAAAACTGACATGAGTGTAAAAATTAAAGAGGAAATCACGAAGCAACTTGAGGCTAAAGTCATTCGAGTGGCCCAGTATCCTACTTGGTTGGCAAATATTGTCCCTATTCCAAAGAAGGACGGTAGAGTTCGGATGTGTGTTGATTATCGCGATTAAACAAAGCAAGTCCGAAAGATAATTTTCCACTTCCTAATATTCATATTTTATTGGACAATTGTGCCAAACATGATCTTGCTTCTTTTGTGGATTGTTATGCGGGGTATCACCAGATCATTATGGATCCAGAAGATGCGGAAAAGACATCATTTATTACTCCATGGGGAACATATTGTTATAGAGTTATGCCTTTTGGATTAAAGAATGCTGGGGCAACTTACATGAGGGCGATGACCACAATGTTTCATGACATGATGCACAAAGAATTTGAAGTTTATGTGGATGATGTGATCATTAAGTCGAGAGAGCAATCTGATCATATTAAAGATTTGAGAAAATTCTTTGAAAGGCTTCGGAGGTATGATCTCAAACTTAATCCAGCAAAATGTGTATTCGGAGTTCCGTCAGGAAAACTTTTGGGTTTTATAGTCAGTCGACATGGCATTGAGTTAGATCCTTTAAAAATAAAAGCTCTCCAACATTTACCTCCACCAAAAAATAAAACGGAGGTGATGAGTTTACTTGGAAGGTTGAATTATATCAATAGATTCATTGCTCAGCTTACGACAACTTGTGAGCCAATATTCAAGTTGTTGAAGAAGAATGTTAAAGTTAAATGGACTGAAGAATGTCAAGAGGCATTTGACAGAATTAAGAGACACTTGTCGAATCAGCCTATTTTGGTTCCTGCAAAGCCAGGCCGACCTTTGATATTGTACATGTCTATTTTAGATAATTCTTTTGGTTGTGTATTGGGTCAACATGATGTCACAGGAAGAAAAGAACAAGCCATCTACTACCTCAGCAAAAAGTTTACCACTTATGAGGCTAAGTACACTCTTCTTGAGAAAACGTGCTGCGCCTTAACTTGGGTAGCCCAAAAGTTGAAACATTACTTGTCATCTTATACTACTTACCTCATATCTCGTATGGATCCTTTAAAGTATATCTTTCAGAAGCCTATTCCCACAGGCAGACTCGCGAAATGGCAGATGTTGCTTACAGAGTTTGATATTGTTTATGTGACACGAACTGCAATGAAAGATCAAGCCTTGGCGGATCATTTGGCTGAAAATCCTATTGATGAGGAGTGTGAGCCATTGAAGACTTATTTTCCAGATGAAGAGGTATTGTATGCTGATGAGTTTGTTTCAGAAGATTGCCATTCAGGCTGGAAGTTGTTCTTTGATGGAGCTGCTAATATAAAAGGAGTGGGGATAGGAGCGGTTCTTATTTCTGAATCAGGACAATATTATTCCATAACAGCCCAACTTCGATTCTACTGTACCAATAATATGGCAGAATACGAAGCTTGCATTCTGGGATTGAGATTAGCCATTGACATGGGGGTCCAAGAATTGTTGGTAATAGGAGATTCAGATTTATTAGTCCACCAAATCCAAGGAGATTGGGAGACTCGTGATTCAAAACTCCTAACATATAGAAGTTGTCTGCAAGATCTTTGTCAACGATTTGTATTAGTAAAGTTCAAACACATTCCCAGAGCTCATAATGAGATTGCTAATGCTTTGGCGACCTTATCTTCGATGCTTCAACATCCCAATAAAACTTATATTGACCCTTTGCATATACAGATTCATGATCAACATGCATATTGTAATGTGGTTGAAGAAGAATTTGATGGGGAGCCTTGGTTCTATGATATCAAAGAATATATTCAGACTGGGAAGTATCATGTATATGCTGATGGTAATCAAAAGAGAACCATTCGACGTTTGTCTAGTGGATTTTTCTTAAGTGGAGGAATCTTGTATAAGAGGACTCCTGATTTGGGACTTTTGAGGTGTGTAAATGCTAAAGAAGCTTCAAAAATCATGACTGAAGTGCATTCTGGGATTTGTGGACCACACATGAGTGGGTATGTTTTGGCAAAGAAAATACTCCGAGCAGGTTATTATTGGCTCACCATGGAGCGAGATTCCATCACAGACATTTTGAAGTTGGTCAATTAGTACTAAGACGCATCCTTCCTCATCAGATTGAAGCCAAAGGCAAATTTTCTCCTAATTGGCATGGACCATTTATGGTAAAGAAAGTGTTACCTAATGGCGCGTTATATCTGACTGATGTAGAAGGAAAGATGGAAGGAATGCCGGTCAATGCTGATGCAGTTAAAAGATATTATGTATGATATTCATGTACAATTATGTTATGTATGTTTTGTACTTATATTTTTAAAGATTGAAATGATGAAGGCATTTTGTTCTACTATCAGAATAATATATAAACCTTTGCTTACCCCTTTGAGCTTTTATTTTTCTTCGAACCCCTTTTTTGGAATATAAAAAAAAAACAAATCAATCAAAAATTCAAAATCAAACAAAAGAATGATGTTTCATGAACTACGTTTGACCTGATTCTTGCTATGACAAGATACGTAGGCAGCCCTACTCTGGGGTTCGGTCTAACCAGAAGAAAATTCAAATTACCTAGAATGAAATGAAACTGGGGCAAAAAAAAAAATATTTTCTTAAAAAGATAGATTCCAAAAGTTGTATGTTTCACCCAATGTTATAAATTTTTTGAGCCTCATGCCTACCTTTCTTTCTAACCCTATCCAAAAGCCAAGTTACAACCAAAGAAAGACCTTCGGATTAATCTTTGAGAATGCCAAGGCTAAACATGTTATGAGTGCATGATAGTTCATATTTTGGGTGTTTGTAAAAAAAAAAAAAAAAAGAAAGTGTGATGAAAAAATGAAAACGAGAGAGTCTTATTGGTGAAAACCCTTTCGGGCACCGTAAGACGACTGTGAGCTAAGGCAGGAATAAAAGGATATAGACTCGTTGGCAAAACCCATTGAGGTGCCACTAGTTTAAGAAAGGTTGTTATCAAGAAGGAACAAATTCAAGATTGGCTTAATTTCAAGCTCAATATGGGGACAAAAATTGTAATGATTGGTGTGGGTAGATCTGGTTGTTTTATTCAAAATGCATGTCATAATCACCAGAATCGACTTCCACATTCAGATAAGTTTCCTCTTCGTTTTGAAAAAAAGATATCTATTGTCTTTTTATTTTGTTTTATTTTATTTTTTGATTTTTGTGTCTTTGTCATCAAACAAAAATTTTTGTTGTCTTTTGAGTCAAATTCACGTCAGGTCAACTGAGAAAAGACTCCAAACTCGCTACCAACTCCTTTAAGGGTACAAAGCAAGACAAAGAGTCGATGTACAGAGACAACATTTCAAAGTAAAAGTAAAGTACTCAAGATGATTGTGATTTGACCATTTTAAAACTTGAGGAAATCTACGGGATGTATTGGAAGCTAAAATCAGAAGCATCATACAACAGAAATATGATTTAAGTTGAAGATCTCAGTAGTCAGAATTCTGATTCAGAAATATGACAATTCAAAGAAAATTATCATGAATTGGGAAAGAGTCAAGCATGGCAAGTGCGAGAGCGGTCATTTCATAAGCCACATGCCACAAACTAACCACCACATGTTTTAAAACTCACAATTTTTCTTTTTTTGGAACAGAGAAGAAATAATGTTTTCAGCTAAAGGATGCACTTTTGACACTTCATTCAATGCAGGAAGCACGATTACAACGTCCGATACTGGATCTCGGTCATGATAAACTTTATTCTTTGTTAGATATATTAAGATCCAGTAACACATAAATTTTTTCAGTACAAACTGGGGCAAAATTTTATGCGTTATATGAAATTTATTTTATGCTCAGGACCCTCCTGAAGAATGGGAATTTATTTTATGGGACAGGACCCTCCTGAATAATGGGAATTTATTTTATGCTCAGGACCCTCCTGAAGAATGGAAATTTATTTTATGCTCAGGACCCTCCTGAAGAATGGGAATTTATTTTTATGCTCAAGCTCTTCTTAAAGAATAGGATATTATTTTTCTATTTCACTATTTGCTTTGAGTCCAGGAGCCCGCCTGAAGAACAGGGTGAAAAAAAAGAAAGTCCAGGAGCCCGCCTGAAGAACAGGGTGAAGGAATTGAAAGTCCAGGAGCCCGCCTGAAGAATAGGGTGAAGAAAAAGAAAGCTCAGGAGCCCGCCTGAAGAACAGGGTGAAGAAAGAAAGTTCAGGAGCCTGCCTGAAGAACAGGGTGAAGAAAAAGAAAATTCAGGAGCCCGCCTGAAGAACAAGGTGAGGAAATTATAAGTCCAGGAGCCCGCCTGAAGAACAGGGTGAAGAAGTTGCAAGTCAGGAACCCGCCTGAAGAACAGGGTGAAGAATTGTAAGTTCAGGAGCCCGCCTGAAGAACAGGGTGAAGAAAAGAAAGTTCAGGAGCCCGCCTGAAGAATAGGGTAAATTTTCAAGTTCAAGTCATGAAGATTTAAATCAAGATTCTGGAGATTGCAATTTTTACTTGTATTTTTTCATTTTTTCATTTTTATTAGTCAGTTGAATGTAAAAGCAGAGGTTGTCAGCCGGAAACTCGACGGAATCTCACTCGACTTTCACTTTCTCTCTCACCAAAATACCTTTTGAACTACTCATGACCTGATTCCCTTGTAACCCGGGATAGGTAAGATGTCCAAAAACAGGACTCGGTCATATTTGTCTTTTTATTTTTACTTTTATTTTTATTCTTACCTTTCAAATAATTGGAGAATCAAAAATCATATCTTGTCTACTTCTTTGTATGAAAACTCTTTGAGATTTCACACAAAGAGGGGCAAAAATGTAGACACGTGATTTTTGACCCTCCCTAAATTTTAAATTGTTTATCAATATTAAATATTTATATTTATATTTAATCATATATTATTTTGACTATTATTTTATGTTTAAAATACTTAAAATAATTAAATGTAGTTCATTTAGGATATCATTTTTTTCAAATAAAAAAAATATATAATAATAATAATAATAATAAAAATAAAAAATATATATATAAAAATAAAAATTTAATTAAATAAATAAATTAATAGTTTTTGTACTATCTTAATTATTTTTGTCTATTTTTAGACTTTTATTGTATTTTTAAAATAAAAAATTAATTAATTATTATTATTATTATTATTTTATGTGTTATTATTATCTTGTTTATTTATTATTTTTCGTTATTTTTACAATTTAAAAAGTATATATATATATATATATAAAAGGAAGAATCTTATCTTTAACTCTCCCACATCCCCACAACCCCATTTTTGTTCCCACGTTTCCCCCTATTCCCCAACTCCTACATACAACTCAACAAAACTTGCATGCTAATATAAAAGCATGCAACAACACACAGGAAAAGGGGACAAAAACAAAAAACCCAAAACCAAAGAAAAACAAGAGAAAAACTAGAAACAAAGATATAGAAAATTTAGAAAAAAAAAAAAGGAAAGAGGGACGATTTGAGTTAAATTTCGGGTTCCGTTTGAGTTTTCCGGTGAAGGCATTCTTGTTTCTATTCTACTACACAGGTTTCCGTTTGATTCCTTTATTCATATTTTTTTTTGAAAAGGTTGTAAATGGAATCATGAATGAAGTTATTAGAATGACTTTTTATGTTATTTTGTGTACCTAATTTATTATTATTATTGTAGTTGGTGCTCATGTCTTTGTTTATGAGTTGTTTGTTAGTTTGGAATAATGTTGATTAGGTTGGTTTCGTATTTCGAATGATATTTTTTATGCCGGTACCTTTCGTCGATGAACTCTTCGTCTTGGCTAGAGATGGTGTCGAGTTTGAGGTTGACAAAATCCCTGGCCTAGGAGCAGTAATAGCAAAGAGAATAGTCTATTTATTGAACATTCGTATGGTCTTTGTTTCAATTAAACCTGTGGAAACTTCATTGCATTTGACATGCCCCTGCTCTATGTCCATGGCGAAAAGTTCAACCAACCAATATTTTTCTGTAATAGCATATCTGGACAACTGGATCCAGTTATACCAAAAATGAAAATAGGGCCTTGTACTCCACTTACTCGTTCAAGATTTTAGTCAAGGAAGATGGCTGTGGAACTTTTATTCCTTTATTAAATCAATTAATTGCCTCAATTAAATATTGTTTAAGGATATTATTAAAGTTAAATAGTACTTTGAGTAGACTAATCAATGCCTTTAATGTTAGATACATTTTAGACATGTTTAAAATATTCGTCTCAATTAAGAATGTGGCGTATACATTTTTTTGAGATATTTTTAAAATTCAAGGATGCAATAATGCACCTTAAAAAAAAAAACACTGCAGAAAAAAAATGGGGATACAACACTAAAAACGGACACAAGAAAAAAAAATAGGAAAAGAAAAGAAAAAAAAAAGTAAAGGTCGGGTCTCCGTTCGAGTTTTTGGTGATGATGTTCTTTCTTGTTTTCTCTGTTTAATTCATTACGCAGTTTCCTATCAAATTTCATTCTATTTATTTTATAAGTTTTGTTGTAAATTGAAGCATAAATGAAGTTATTTCAATGGCTTCTATATTATTTAATGTGTAGTTTTGTCATTTTTATGTAATTCACGTTTTACGTCTCTATTTATAATTTACTTGTTGTAAAAAAAAAAAATTACGATTGATTAGATTGGTTTTAAATTTTAAATGAGATAATTATTAAAAGTTATTGATGTTTTAATATGTAAAATTGTGTTAGTTGACATGCAATTAATTAATATGTAGTTATGTTATAGACTATAATTAATGATTCATGCGTGCATGCATGTAAAAACCAAAATGAAATACACAGCATGTTAAGAGTATAGGTTGTTTGTTTATGGATTTTGAATAAATAAATTATTGTCTAAAAATAAATAAATAAATCATATTTTGAGTTTTAAATTAATGTAAAATAAGCATATTTAGCATTTTAGTATTAAATGTTAGATTAATGGTTAGGCTCAAGGTTTGAATATTTAAAAATTAACGTGATAGTGAATTGTTTTTTTCCTCGGTTATGTTTTATTAAGTTGAAACTTATTTGTGTGTTAAAAGTATTGTTTTGTTCTTATGGCTTATAAGCAATTTAGAAATGTCATCTTGACAGAGTTCTAATAATTCTAAACATGTTAATTTGATGTTAAATCAATTTAGTTATATCTAATATGTGTCGGCCGTGTCTTCTATTATATTTTTAAATTAAATATCCATTAGTTAAAAGTTCATCAATTCTTTTGCCATTATAATTAATTATACTTTAGTCACTCCTGCAATTACGTTCCTTAATTTATTTCATAATTACAAAGTTTTTGTGTATGGCTATATCCTTTGATAAAAATATAAATTAAATCTAAACAGTTTTACGGAGAAGACTTTACTATTCTTCCACTAACAATAATTAAGGGAAAATTAAAGTTATGTCCTTGTTATATATTATATCACGTTAATCGTTTAAAATTTTTATCTCGATTAAGAACGCGGCGTACGCATCTTTTTCGAGATATTTTAAAATTCAAGGTTGTAAAAATGTACCTTAGCAAAAATATTTTTTCTAAAATTAACTTTCACTGATTTATGCAATATGAAATAATAGACAAGTTTTTCATATAAATAAAAATGAGCAATTTTAGACTTTAACATAATTTATCAAAATAGTTTAAGTTAAGATAAGTCAATAAAAGCGACCGTGCTAGAACCACGGGATTCGAGGGGTGCCTCACACCTTCCCCTCGATCAACAGAATTCCTTACCCATTTTCTGTTTTCACAGACCAAATAAGAGTTATTTCCTTTAGATTAGGGATAAAAAAAAGGGTGACTTGGAACACCAAAACTCAATTCCAAGTGGCGACTCTGTAAATAATTTAATGCCTATTCAATATCGTCACTTTAATGGGAGAAACCCTTCGACTCCACCCTCGAGCGAAAAAAGGGGTGTGACAACTACAAGGTGGAGAATATGGATCTTCGTACCCCTCACATGTATTCTCATCATAGCTCTCATAAGCTTTGCGAACGAAAGGGTTATACCTAATACCAAATCTTGGTTTGGAGTAAGAAGTGTAAGAATCCTCACATGCCCCAACATCATCATAAGATCCATCACGAGGTCCTATATCATCTCCAAAGTTACAATAAGCACTAGGCACTTCATTCACCTCATTTTCTCCCTCAAAACAATAACTTTCAAATCTGCCCAAGTTTTGTTCATGGCAATTTTCATAGTCTCCGCAATTTCCCTCAACTTCGTAGCCATAAAACCCCTCGCTACAATCATAGTCATCCATGTTGTAGTCATAATAATCCCTGGCTATCGAAGACATGTTCCCCTTATATCACCTTTGTACTTACACAATGAACAAACAAGATTAGTAGTAAAAGCTTCTCACTAACACTCGTATACTCTTACCTTTGTGATTCTCACAATTGGAGCGGCGAATATTGAAAGTTACTTATACTCCGGTAGTCAATAGGATGTCAATTCTACTTGGCGGCCGGAATAGATTCTTGTTTGATCGACTCAAGACACAAAAATAAAATTTACTTACGAACTTGAAACAAAGAAGCTACTACGAGTTAAAAATGAGAAAAAGCACACAAATAACAAAGACACGAAAGGAAGGGATTCAACAATTAATCTACAACTAAGTAGGTGATTACTAGTTGTTAATTAATTCTAGAATCAAGACAGGAAACTAAGGAAACAATCAAGTGAAACTAATTATCTAAAATTTGTGCCAAAATTTGATGCGTGAACAGTAACTTGATGATGTGGCAGTCACGTATTGGTGAAATTTCAAAGCCCAAGTCTTGACCAATTTTAATTTGGATTGGTGAAATTTGTTTTAAGGAGGGAAGAATAAGTCTTGGAGCCTTTTTTTTAAGTTTCAAATTTCAAGACTTACTTTTGTAGTACTTTTCCTTAAAACATGAACCCTTGTTTCATGGGAAAGTGACCCTTGTTTCATGGGAAAGTGGTTTAGAAGTGATGTAAAGTCTTTTGGTGGTTGGGGTATCTTTCAAGACTAACCATTACTTACATCTCTTTGCTTCACCTTTCAGGATCTATCATTCACTTTATGAAGGAAGATAAAGAACTTAAAGAACAACAACAACCATACCAAGAACAAAAACAACAATCTTCAAGAACAACAACCTTTCCAATGGCCAACTCCAATCCACAACAACAAATGGCCAAGTCTCTTTAGTGTTGTGTCTTGGATTTTAACTAGAGATGAAGGTTGTGAAGAACTTCAAGAACAATAACAACATTCACCAATAACAACAATAACAAAACCCCTTTCAACAACTACATCCAAACACACGGCCAATCAAGTTTCTCAGCAATAATGTCTACCACAATAATGTTCAACAACAATGGGCCAAGCTTATGTTCAAAACAACAACATCAAAATACAAGCTCAAATCAAGATGTAGACTCAATGTGTTAGAGAGGAACAAAACTAACCCTTAGAGACAACAAATACAAGTAAAAATCTCGGCCAAGACACAACAAAAAACACAATTTTCGGCCAAGAACACAAAATGGACAGATTGTTCTTTTTTTGGAATGTTCAGATTTCAATTTTTTTTTGAATTTTCAAGCATGCAAGCCCAAGATTGATCTTGTGAGAACAAAATCAAGCCACTATTTGATACCAAATAATACAGGAATGACAATGGAAACACAAAATCACACTCAAAATTAGTCCACTAATCTTAAGGATTCGAGGACCAAGATGGAGACCACACTCGAATTCGCTACCAACAACAAGAATACAAGATACAAGGGTGTATTTCAACACCAAAACAACTATAAAACGTGATGAATAATATCAAAAACAATAACACAAGCTTCGGATTCAATAAATGACCCAAAATAATCCACTACACCAGATAACAACAACAAAAGTAAAGGATAGATAATGAGACCAAAATTATTACAAGATTAAGAATTAAAGAGTGTATTAAACTCAAAAACCCCTAATGAATGTAATAATCAAAACCACACTCTTACAGTGACCTCCAAGGGAATCAACCCACCTCAAAATCCATCGTTTCCAAGCAAAGAACAATGTTAGCTTTTCCAAGCCCTATACTAGAACTACACTAAGTTGGTCTACTCTCAAGAGAGAGGATTTTAAGTGTTTCAATATTTCATCCTTCATAAACTAATGAAAACAAGACTAAAAGAGCCTATTTATAATCTATTACAAAATGAACACAAAATGACTCCAATGCCCTTAATGAGGAGGGATGGTTATGGAGTGTCACTTGGACAAAGATAAGTGACCAAAATGCCCTTAATAAAGGGAACCAATATCGTGAACCAACAAAGGTAGTCCAAACCCGAGAGTCCTTAAGTCTTCAATTCTCCAAGAAATCTTCCACACTCGGGTTTGATCAATGGTAGGCTCAAAACATCCCCTCCAAGTATAATCTCATGTCCTCCATGCGACCAAAGCTTGATTCTTCACATAGTAACTTTGAATGATGTCGGCGAAAGCTAAGGTGGCTATTATTCTCGTATCAAGTAGTTGGGATGACTTGGCTAATGAATTTATGCAACAATTTCAGTACAATATCGGTTGATTCCTGATAATAAATCCCTGACTAATATGGAGAAGAAGAAGAATAAAGAAAATTTCAGCGAGTATGCGATTAGTTGGCATGAACAAGCTGATAGGGTAAAACTGCCAATGAAAGAAAGCAAGATAGTAGAGGTATTTATTAAAGCATAAGATGAAACATACTATCAATGCTTGTTACTTGCATTAGGCAAACCATTTATTGAGGTTCTTAAAATCAGAGAGATCATAGAGGATGGAATTAAGTCCGGTTGCATTGTGAGTTTTGGAACATTAAAAGCAACTACTCAAGTAATTCAAAAGGGTTCAGTAAGTGTCGGGGAGAAGAAGAATGAGGAAGATGCATTTACTATTGTAGTTGGACCATGGGAATGGGCAAGAGGACCATGTCGTCATCGCTCTCAAGCTCAAAACCAAGTTCATGCCCAAGCTCCACATAATCACTCCCAACGTCCATTATACTACAGTCCCCCACCTCTATATCCAGTGTATCATACATAACCGTATGTTCAACCCCCATCTTACCTACAATGGCACACATCAAATCCTCAAAGTCATCCTCTAATTTCGCAAATATACCAAAGCCTTTGTACGCCTGATTTTTTATCCAAGTCAAATAATGAAACGAGGCAGAAGTCGAGAGATATATTCACACCAATTAGAGAGTCATATGCCAGTTTATTTCAAAGATTGGAATAGGGGGGCATGATTACTCCTCTCCTTAAAAACACTTGATGTTGGGCGTATTTATACCCCTAAGAACCATAATTTACCCATATTTTAGGCTAAGTTTGGAGGATAAAATATATAATTCCTGGACTTTTAGTCCATTTTCCTGTAAGTGAGCAAACCTATGTGATTAGCATGTTTTCAGGTATTAATGATGAAGATTTTAGCACTTTGTGGACCTTTGGGCAGCAAAGAAAAACTTCACATAAGAGGGAAGGCAGATTTTGGGAGCTTATGGACTGAATGTGACTCGTGGAGAATTTGTCCCGGGCAAAAGAAGTATTTTTAAATACTTAGGGGTGCAACAGTAACTTAGTAGGACAAGGATGTTATAGAAACCTTATTTGCTGAATTTTTCAGCATGGATTGATTCATTCGATCATTCATTATTCAGTTTACAGATTCTGTAAGTCAAAAAATAGAGAAAAACGCTAAGGCTACAAAACAGATAGAGAAAAACGTCAATCTCTTCTTTGACGTTAAAAATCATTCCATCGCGAAGATTGTTTGAGTTGTGGTATGATGATTATGTTACTCATAGTTAATAGATACGTAGAACTCATAAGGTGGACATAACCCTAACTTACAAATCTCTGTGATTAAATCTTACTAAACAAAGCATTCCATGATTACTTTAATAATAGTAGTTCACGCCATAATCAAATCCCCCCTTTCCGTGGAATTTTCGACCAATAGTCTACTAATAATTTCAACACTTAGTGACCAAGTATTCCTTGTGGGATTCGACACCCAACCCAGTTGGGTTCTATATTTGACAGCGACCGCTTACACTTTCTAACGAGAGCTGTAGTTTGGGCGTTATCAAATTTTGGCGCCGTTGCCGGGGAATACGGTGTTCAACTAAGTTTGTGATGGCTACTAGACCCTTTGGTCAAAGATTCTCGTATTTTACTTTTAGTTGTTGTTTTTGTTTTATTCAGGTTTTGTTTAGTGCATGCCAAATACTCAAAGTTCTGGTCAGCCATTATTACCCATAAACCCTGAATCGCAACTTATTGGCAGGATGGAGGCACAACGAGACATTGACAGAAGGGCTGCTCAACGGGAACAAGCTAGATTAGCTGCATTGGCAGCCGCTCAAGTGCATCAACAGAATATTGATAACCCAGGGTGAGCAACAAATCCTGA
Organism: Capsicum baccatum var. pendulum; assembly: GCA_030864225.1. NCBI lineage: Eukaryota > Viridiplantae > Streptophyta > Magnoliopsida > Solanales > Solanaceae > Capsicum > Capsicum baccatum. The sequence continues at coordinate 222,735,903 of CM061556.1, forward strand.
TGATGAGGACCTGGGTGATGATGAGTTGCTAAACCCAAGTCGTGCTGATGAGGTGGCGGCAACTGTGAACAGAAGAGATCTTCAAGCTAGAATAAGACCTGAACGCCGAGCTGTGCAGATTTCTTTTGATGATGATGATGATGATTTGGACGGGGCTAGTGCCACAGGGGCTATTATTCCTCCACCCTTGGCACCTGGAGCCAAGTTCAATATCACTAGCACCATGATTCAGCTATTGCAGCTCAAAGAGTTATTTGGTGGACTTGCAGGCGATTATCCAAATATGCATCTGATCAATTTTATCTCAACATGCAAGTCGTTTGACAATCTAGGAGTTGGACAAAATGCAATTCGGCTGCGCTTATTTCCATTGTCTCTATCTGGAGAGGCAACTCTATGGTTGAACGGGCTAACTCCTAATTCTATTACTAATTGGAGGCAATTGAAAGACGCTTTCCTAGAAAGATTCTTTCCGCCATCTAAGAGAGCACAATTGAGAGATGAGATCAACAATTTTTTACAGTTTCCAACTGAAGCTCTCCACAAAACATGGGAGAGGTTTAAGAGAAACTTATGCGGTGCCCAAATCATCATATGACCAATGTCCACTTGATGGAGATATTATACAGGTCTTTAAATTCGGTGACTAAGCCAGTGGTTGATAATGATGCAGGTGGGTCATTCATGGAACTTACTTTTATTGAGGCAAGTGATATGCTAGATCTTATGACAAAGCAGAGTAGAGCTTGGCATACCAGGGATTCTGAGGTAGCAAGCTCTACTGTATCTATTTAGCATGACTGCAGAACAAAGGCGAAGAGAAGAGGAACGTGATCAGGATATGGCGCACATGAAAACGCAGATGGATCTTCTTACCAAGCATTTATTATCAGGGAAGACTGAAAAGGTTAAGGTTGTTGTATCACAGGGAAGAGATGAATCCGATTCTGAGAAAGAAGCTAACTACTTGAATAATCAGGGGTTTTCGAGGTAATGCCCAAGGAAACCAGGGTCGGAACTATTATGATAAATCTGGACACAAGGACCGTGATCAAGGGAGTTGGAAGAATAAGATTGACAGGAGTGGTTTGTACGTTCCTCCTGGAAATCGTGAAGCTGCGGCATCTGGCTTTGGGAAGATGTCTATGGAGAATATGATGGCTAAGCTGTTGAAAGGAGTGGAACCAACCAATACGGGAGTAAATGAGGTAAAGAATGATTTGTCATCAATAAATCAATTGGTTGACTCGCATTCCACTTCAATAAAATAGCTAGAACAACAACTGAGTCAACTTTCAGTGGCATTCAATCAAAGTAAAGCTGCACCCTACCTAGCGAAATTGTGCAAAACCCAAGGAACGATGGATCACGAATGGCTATTACTACCAGGAGTGGTAAGATGTTGGAAAATCCGTTCAAAGGCAAGCAGGTGGTTGATAATACAAAAGAGAATGTCATCGATGCAGAATGTGAAGATACCGTAGAAGCTGATAAGAGTGTTCATGACGTTACCCCTAGACGTCTGAAGCCTGAAAAGATCGATAATCGGAACCAAGATAAAAAAGAAGTGGTGGAGAAAACTATTCCTCTTTCACCACCACCTTTTCGTCAGAGACTGAAGAAGAAAACTGATGATACAAGGTTCAGTAAATTCATGACTATGTTGAAGCAGCTGACTATTAATGTTCCTTTGGTGGAGGCACTGGAACAGATGCCTGGGTATGCGAAATTCATGAAGGACCTTTTGACAAAGAAGCGGGCATCAAGCTATGAGCTGGCAGATAATGTTCATCATTGCAGTGCAATCGCTACAAGGTCGTTAGTTCAGAAGAAGTCAGATCCTGGTGCTTTCACTATTCCTTGCACTGTCGGATCTTTGTATTTTGCTAAAGCATTATGCGATTTGGGGGCTAGCATCAATTTGATACCGCTATCCGTCTACAGGAAGTTGGGATTGGGCAATCCTACACCAACCAATATGCGGCTCATGATGGCAGATAAGTCGGTAAAATGACCTTTTGGTATCTTATATGATGTACGGGTGAAGGTTTCTACCTTCATTTTTCCTACAGACTTTGTTATTTTGGATTGTGAGGTGGACTCTGAAGTTCCCATAATCTTGGGGCGTCCTTTTCTTGCAACTGGAAGTATGCTTATTGATTTAATAGCTAATGAGCTTTTATTTCGGACGAATGATGAAGTGGTCCATTTTGATGTATGCTAAGCAATGAAGCAGCCTAAAGATATGAATATGTTCTATGTAGCGGATGCTTATTATGAAGATGAGAAAGAACTATCTGTAGAGAAGCAGCTTATTGTTGAGCCATTGACTGCTGTACTTGTAAACTTGGAGCGTGAAGAGGATGAAGAATATGAAGATACTATCTGTGCTCTAACAGGAATGAGCACCTATTCTCATGCTCCTAAGAAGCTGGACCTTGATCTTAATAATCGACCCTCACCACCAGCGAAACCATCCATTAAAGAGCCACCAGTGCTAGAATTGAAGGAGCTGCCCAGCCATCTAAAGTATGCGTTCTTGGGAAGTGGAAATACATTTCCGGTTATTGTTGCACTGATTTGGGTAAGCAGCAAGTAGCGGCTCTCATCACTGTCCTGAAAAGGTACAAGAGAGCCATTGGTTGGACTATTGCTAAGATAATTGGCATCCCTCCTGGGATATGTATGCATAAGATTCAGCTTGAAGAAAATTGCATGCCCACTATTGAGCATCAACGACGTTTGAATCTACCTATGCAAGAGGTGGTGAAGAAAGAAATTATTAAGTGGTTAGATGTAAGGGTGGTGTATCCAATCTCCGACAGTAAATGAGTGAGTCTGATACAGTGTGTGCCCAAGAAAGGGGGCATGACGGTAGTTGCAAATGAAAAGAATGAGCTAATTCCACTCAGACCTGTCACAGGGTGGAGAGTGTGCATGGACTACCGGAAGCTGAATTCGTGGACACTAAAGAATCACTTCCCAATGCCATTCATGGACCAAATGCTTGATCGAATGGCAGGGAAAGGATGGTTTTGTTTCTTAGATGGTTATTCCGGCTATAATCAGATTTGTATTGCTCCCAAAGATCAAGAGAAGACAATGTTTACATTCCCATATGGTACGTTTGCCTTCAAATGTATGCCATTTGGGTTATGTAACGCACCCGCTACTTTTCAGCATTGTATGATGTCCATTTTTCTGATATGGTTGAAGACACCTTGGAGGTGTTCATGGATGATTTTTCAGTTGTGGGTGAGTCATTTGAATCGTGCTTGGCGAATCTGAGTATGGCGTTGCAGAGATGTGTTAAATTCAACCTTGTGCTAAACTGGAAGAAGTGCCATTTTATGGTTGAGGAAGGCATTGTTCTTGGGCATAAAGTATCCAAAAGAGGAATTGAGGTTGATTGAGCCAAGATCAAAGTTATCGAGAAACTACCACCTTCAATTTCTGTAAAGGGAGTTCGTAGTTTCCTCGGCCATGCAGGTTTTTATCGAAGGTTCATTAAAGACTTCTCCAAGATTGCTAGTCCATTATGCAAACTCTTGGAGAAGGATGCAATGTTTGACTTCAGTGAAGATTGCTTGAAGGCATTTGAATACCTCAAAGGGAAGCTAGTTGAAGCTCCTATTATTGTAGCACCCGATTGGTCTCTACTGTTTGAAGTAATGTGTGATGCAAGTGGGGTAGCTTTGGGTGCTGTACTTGGTCAGAGAAGAGAAAGGCTATTTCATCCAATCTACTATATGAGCAAGGCCTTGAATGGAGCTCAGAAGAACTACACTGTCACAGAACAAGAACTTCTAGCAGTTGTTTATGCGTTCGAAAAGTTCCGCGCTTACTTGTTAGGAACCAAAGTAGTGGTTCATACAGATCATGCGGCTCTGAGATATTTAATGGCAAAGAAGGATGCGAAGCCAAGGCTAATTCGATGGGTGTTATTGCTCCAAGAATTTGATTTTGAGGTAAAAGATAGAAAAGGTTGCGAAAACCAAGTAGCTGATCATCTATCTAGACTTGAGAATGAGCACATAGCGCACCCCGATCTTTAGATTGATGATGCATTTCCCGATGAAAAGGTCCTAGCCACTATGGTGGAAGACTTACCATGGTATGCAGACTTTGCGAACTACGTGGTAAGTAATGTGATGCCTGAGAATCTCTCTTTTCATCAAAAGAGAAAGTTCATGCATGATATGAAACACTACTTCTGGGATGAACCATATCTTTTTCGACGATGTGCGGATGGTGTTATTAGGCGATGCATATCTCATGAGGAGGTGCCTAGCATATTGGAAGCAAGTCATGCTTCCCAAGTTGGGGTCACCATGCAGGTGATCGGAAAGCCAGGAAGGTATTGCAAAGCGGCTATTATTGGCCTTCATTATTCAAGGATGCCTATGATTTTGTGAGAAGATGTGACCAGTGTCAGAGGCAAGGTGTAATTTCAAAGCACCATGAGATGCCCATGTCTAAAATTCTTGAAGTAGAGCTATTTGATATGTGGGGTATTGATTTCATGGGCCTATTTGTGAGTTAGTTTGGGATGAAATATATCCTAGTTGCTGTGGATTATGTATCCAAATGGGTCGAAGCAGTAGCGCTGGCTGATAATAAAGGTAAGCGTGTTGTAACATTCTTATAGAGAAATATCTTCTCTTGTTTTGGGGTACCACGTACCATCATAAGCGATGGAGGATCACACTTTTGCAACAAGCTGTTCAGAGCCGTGTTGGTGAAATATGGGGCCAAGCAACATAAGGTAGCTACACCTTACCACCCACAAACTAGTGGGCAGGTAGAGGTTTCTAATCGGGAGATCAAACTGATCCTTGCTAAGATTGTAAATGCTAGTAGGAAAGATTGGTCTCAGAAGCTGGACGATGCCTTATGGGCTTATAGGACTGCATTCAAGACGCCAATTGGCATGTCACCTTACCAACTAGTTTATGGGAAGGCTTTTCATTTTCCAATCGAGCTCGAGCATAAAGCACAATAGGCGTTGAAGCGGCTTAACTTGAATTGGGATGATGCTATTAATCTGAGATTGGAACAGCTTAATGAGATGGATGAATTCCGTCTACATGCATATGAAAGGGCATACCTCTACAAGGAATGGATGAAACAGTACCATGATCAACGGATTATGCAATGAAACTTTCAAAAGGGTGATATGGTACTTCTTTTCAACTCCAGACTGAAGCTATTTCCAGGTAAGTTGAAGTCTAAATGGTCTGGTCCGTTCAGAATTAGCCAAGTCTACTCATATGGAGTAGTAGAGTTAGAAGACAATGATGGTGGTACCTTTAAGGTGAATGGCCAACGAGTGAAGCCATATATCGTTCCTCTTGACTCGATAAAATGCATGGCCACCATCTATCTCGACGAAGTCTAAGTAATCGAGATAACTATGTCGTGCCGCGACAATAAATCAAGCGCTACATAGGAGACAACCCATCATTTTTAATCGTTTTGTTTTACTAGGAGTTTGTTTTTGTTAAATAAAAATTCAAAAAGAAGAGTTGAGCCACGACCAAAACTAAGGCGCTTGGTGGGAGGCAACCCATCTTTCTAATTATTTTTGTTGTTTTTGATTAAGTGTAGGTGCAAGTCATACAAAGGAGGGAATTAATTCTGAAATTTTGATTGGAACGTGAGCCATGTTAAAGGTGGTAATTTAGGAATGAAGGAACAAAGGCTATCGGTTAGGTATTGCCTATGCTAATCTAGGCAATGGAGAAGGCAATGCCTTTGCGAATCTAGGCAATGGACAAGGCAAGGCCTATACAAATCTAGGCAATGGACAAGGCAAGGCCTATACCATTTCCTATGCTCACTGCCTCAACTAGGCAATGGACAAGGCAAGTCCTATACAAATCTAGGCTATAGCATAGGCGCCGCCTATGCCCAACTAGGCAAAGCAAAAGGTGCCGCCTATGCCATTGCCTATGCTCTCTATTTTAACAAAGCAATAGCATAGGCGACGCCTATGCTCAACTAGGCTATAGCATAGGCGCCGCCTATTCCTAACTAGGCAAAGCAAAAGGCACCGCCTATGCTAAGCATAGGCAAAGCATTAGGTGCTGCCTACTTATTATTTTTGTCTCCTAACCCGATTTTTCGTGGATCAAACCCGATCCAAGCCTTGTTCTATAAATAGAACTTCAACCTTAGAACAAAATACCATTGTTGGCTCAAGATAGGCGCCGCCCAACCTTCCAATTTCTCTCAAAATTTTTCTTTTTGCTCATCTAATCTTGCAAACTCATCTTTCGGAATCTATCACCAAGTTAGTTATTCTTTTATATTCCGTAGTTGTTTAAATACTACGTTTATAATGATTTGTTAGATCTTGAAGTGGTGTTGGTGATTAGAATGTGGTTGATTTGTTATGATACATCTAGTTGAGTGAAAGAATACGTGTGGGTGTTTTTGACTTGGTTTCGACTTGTATTTGATTGTTATACACTGTCATCTTTTTGCGGAATCGAAATAGTGAAGTTAATTGCATAATCTTCGAAGGTGAAAGATTGAATGTTTGAATGACTCGTTCATAGAGATAAAGATCATGATTGAATACAAGCATGAGATGTTGTGATTATTTCTATGCCATAACTTGATACGATCTTTGTGTAGTAGTCTTGTTAAAAAGGTGCATTAATCCAAACATGAAAGTATAGTCAAGATTACATGAAATAAAGTTGGAAAGGATAGTCAAGATGACATGAAAGTATCACTGTGCTGAACATATTGTCGGAACATATCACCTAAACGTATGTCAATGAAGTCTGAGTAATCGACATCATTCACTTAATTAGTTTGTGCCAACAAATTAAGTGTGGGGTGGTGCCACTACTGTTTGTTTGTCAATTAAATCTTCCGAGATGAGCTAATACGAATCTATTTTAATCTCAGGTAGAATGGAACCAAAAGGACGACAAGGAAAAGAAAAAGTGTCCACCACACAGAAAGGTCAAAAAAGGGGAAGAAAAGAGCAAGCTGAATCCTCCTCGCTGCAAATACCTCGACGTACTTTCGGGATAAAGTGGGTCCTACAGGAGGAAGAAAAGGAGTGGTACAAGAACAACAAAGTAAAAAAATATGTTCATGTGGATTTGATACAAAAGGAGAGTCTAGCAAAGAGAGAACCTCACATTTTGGTTAAAATCATGGCACTAAACCTTGATTTCATTTTCCAAGATATGGGAGAATGCAATCTTGATCTAACACGCGAGTTTTACACCAATTGGTCCCCAAAGACTACAGGAAGTGAAGTGAAAATTCGGGGCCAAGTCTTGCAACTGAATGCGGAGTTCTTCAACTCTTTTCTGGGTTTTCCATCTATAGATCCATCACCGCTCAAGGAACTTTATCACAAACCTCCCTACAGGGCAATCAGACACACACTGTGCGGAACCAGATCAATGGCATGTTGGAGTCGTCAAAAGGATACCGGTCGGCACAATACCTTCCCATAAGCCTCCTTGAATAGAGAAGCTCGTATATGGTTGAGGATAGTCAACTCTTGCCTGATTCCTGGAACACAGTACAAAAAGATCACACGTGATAAAGTATGCTTGGTGTACGCTCTGATGACTAATATTTCCATCAATATTGGTGCGGTTATACGATCGTCAATGCGTAAGGCTAGGCTACACAAAAGGTCCCATTTCAGCTTTGGTAATTTGTTGACTGAGATATTAAGGAAGGAACACATTGAAGAGGAACCTGCAGATCATAAGCTTCCACACAACCCGAAAAAGGTTGATCTAACGAAGGTTAAAGAGCCTGAAACTGGGCATGGCAACAACCTGACCACTGCGGAAAGACATACTCGCGACGAAAGCTTCTTTCGCCATTTATATGGCATGACGAGGTTTACCATGATGAGTGGGGGTCATGTTCCAACTGATGCAGAACTTCAACAGCTGGACTATAACTACCCGATGAATGAGCATGCGCGGGCTATGTGCAGAGTAGGGGTACATTTTAAGAAACCTCTCAATGATGACGTGTCAAATGATGATGATCTCCAAATGCGAAACTCAGATGTGGAGGATAACTCTGATGATGACGACTCTGATAATGATTTCGATGCAGGGGGTATGACCCCAGACATAGAGGAGGAGTCCGACTAATCAGGTTTTCCTTATTTATTTTCCACTGAGGGCAGTGTGTCCCATCTAAGTGTGGGGTGCTGGTATTTGTATGCTGTACTTCTTTGCCTACATTTATTTATGTTTGTTTGTTTGAATTAGTCATAATTAGTTTTTTAGATTTCGCATGAGATTGTTTTTATAGACGGCATGGTATTATGACAAGAGTTTGTGTTAAATCATTGCTATTGAGACATTTAGGCTCTAAGTGTGACTCACTTTGTGATATTTGTGTGGTGTAATTCATTCATCTGTTGGGTCAAGAGTCTATACCGCTCCCAATAAAGTTGACCATGTGCCTTGTGTGTGTGAGGTTGTCGTATATTCTGTGTTGTGACTGATGCTAGAACTTATCTGGTGTGTGTGTAAAGCGAAATAAAGAGTGTGAGTTTAGGAGATGATTTAGGCATTTCTTTGGAAGCCTGTAATTGTTTACCTTCTTTTTACCTATCTTTGTACATTATCCTAGTTAACTCTCTTTGAGCCTTTAGCTATTTTCTTTGACAGCCTCATTTGTAGCCTAATCCATTTTTTTTCAAGACCATAATTTGATCCAAATCCCTAAGCGCTTTAAATTGTAGAGTCATGTGACAAAACAAGAGGAAATTGGGTGAGAGTTATACCTCAAAGTGTATTGATACTTGAAATTGTTGTGGAAAAGATTGGCTATCATAGAGGTGTTTTATAATAAATAAATAAATCAAATAAAAAAAAGAAAAAAAAAGAAAAAAAAAGAAATAGAAAAGAATAAAAAGATAGTTCTGTTTATAATTGAATAACAAAATAGGTAAAAAGGGGTGGTAGATGAAAGAAAAGTAGAGGGGTTGTTTAAAAGAGAGTGTTAATGACATAACGTAGTGTATTAAAGCGCTTAGGGAACATAGTCACTATTTCTGGCCAAAATAGTCCTACCTGTCTCTTAGCCTACATTACAACGTGTAAAGACCTATTTGATCCTAAGCTTAGCATTCTGATATTAGTAGAGAATTACACTAAGGGCAAGCCTATGGTCATCAGTTGCAACATAAGAATTCTTTGTGAGAGTGAGAGCAAGGAGAATCTTGTACCCATGTTTCGAAAAATTCAAAACTTGTGAGTAATTATGGGTGATATCTTGTGTGAGACACACATGATTGATGAGTTTTGGGTAGTTGTGTATGATTCTTTGTGCCTTAACTTGTGGATACGAATTAACCATCATCACGAGTCTATGTTGGAGGTTAAATTGTTTCTAGTAGTGATCAACAAAACTACTCTTTGTTAATAATTGCCGTGCATGTCTTGTTGAACATGTTGTGTTGCTGCTGTGATATTCTAGTTAGATGTTTGCATGGACGTAATATTTTTTTTGAGGATTAACAAAGCTTTAGGTGTGGGGTGGTGATGTTGGTCGTATTTATATCCCTAAGAACCATAATTTACCCATATTTTAGGCTAAGTTTGGAGGATAAAATATATAATTCCTGCACTTTTAGTCCATTTTCCTGTAAGTGAGCTAACCTATGTGATTAGCATGTTTGCAGGTATTAATGATGAAGATTTCAGCACTTTGTGGACCTTTGGGCAGCAAAGGAAAACTTTACATAAGAGGGAAGGCAACTTTTGGGAGCTTATGGACTGAATGTGACGCATGGAGAATTTGTCCCGGACAAAAGCAGTATTTTTAAATACTTAGGGGTGCAGCAGTAACTTAGTAGGACAAGGATGTTATTAAAACCTTATTTACTGAATTTTTCAGTATGGATTGATTCATTCGATCATTTATTATTTAGTTTACAGATTCTGTAAGTTAAAAAATAGAGAAAAATGCTAAGGCTACAAAATGGATAGAGAAAAACGTTAATCTCTTCTTTGACGTTAAAAATCATTCCATCGCGAATATTATTCGAGTTGTGGTATGATGATTATGTCTATTGCGATTTTTGTTATACTCATGAGTAGCTAAACTTCTCTGTTAGGGTTATGGAAGCCTTGTGAGATACTATCTATTACTATGAGTTTGTGAATTCTGGATATGTATGCTACTTATATCATTACTCTCTTCTTTTTAATTTAATTCTCATGGTTGTAAACATAGAGAACATGCCATTATAGCATTAACTTGTTCGAGAGAAAAGTTAATGTTTGGAAAAGAGAGTGTGACAAGGAAATAGGGCTACCAACCCCTATTTACACTTTAATGCCTTAACCGGATTAACCTCTTTGAGAGTTCGTACCATTAGTTATACACTTTAGGCTCGAGAGAGTTAAAGTGAAATAATCCTTGATGGTTGAGAAACACTAGGATTTACCATTAGAATACGAATCTCTATAAGTGCATGCATGTCTAAATTCCACATTACTCATAGTTAATAGATACGTAGAACTCATAAGGTGGACATAACCCTAACTTACAAATCTCTATGATTAAATCTTACCAAACAAAGCATTCCATCGTTACTTTAATAATAGTAGTTCACGCCATAATCAAATCCCCCCTTTCCATGGAATTTTCGACCAATAGTCTACTAATAATTGCAACACTTAGTGACCAAGTATTTCCTGTGGGATTCGACACCCAACCCAGTTGGGTTCTATATTTGACAGCGACCGCTTACACTTTCTAACGAGGGCTGTAGTTTGGGCGTTATCAACACTCTTAATCCCCGTACAAGAAATGTTGATCCTAATGCATGATGTGCGTATTATTCTGATGATCAGGGTCATAGTATTAAAGATTCCCGAGATTTAAAAAGAGAAATTGAAAAGATGATTCTAAATAGATCAAATATGGTGCAGAATATTGACAGTGAGGAATGCTCTAGCCATGTTGGTATGCAAATTGGTGGCTAACATGTCAAGCTCAGCAATTGGTAAGTAACCCCTTTCCCTACTTGGATAGATGTTTGGTTGTTTATTTTGTTTTCTTTTCTGTTATCCAAATTATTTCAGGGTTGTAGTTCAGGATATATCTTTTTTTGTCCCTCTGTTGTTTATGTTCAAACCCTTCTATTTTTTATATTCAACTAAATGGAGTGTCCTTTTTTCCTTTGTGTTTTAAATATGTGTTGTTTGTTTGTTTCTTTACACAATACATTTTATGTTGGTCCTAGTGATATGACATGCCTGCAAAATTTCAGCCAGATCTTAAAGTCCAGTTTTAAGCATGATCTTTGAATCAAATGGCTAAAGTTTAAAAAAATATGAGAAAATAGGTAGAGTGCTGATACATTTGGTGACAAGTTAAAGCCTTTTCTGAAAATTAAGGAAATTATTTTGAGAATCACGAGAATCACTTGGTCATCAATTGAAAGACATGTCTCAATTTGGTCAAATAGTGGATGCGAGATCCTTATTCAAGAGAAACAGAAAGCTAATCAGTTCTACGAAAGCATGGATCATTTGATGTGAGGGATGTACTACAAAGGTGGAGAAGTATGTTGAACAAGTGTAAAATAAGAAGTGGCATACATACTCAGTTAAAGTTAGTGTTGTTAAAGTGCCACATATGTTCTTCATCTCCCATTTTCATATTGCATGTTATCTACTTGCGTTTTCAAGGATTGGAATGACGAAGGCATTTTATTCTGCTATCCAAATATTGTGTCATCCTTTGTTTTCCTCATTTGAGCTCTAGTGCTATTTTCTTTCATACCCCTCTTTTGAAATCAAGATAGAGTCAGCAAAATGCAAAAAAAAAAAGAAAAAAGTATCGAGCAAAAGACTAGAGTCAGAAAAGTTTCAAAAAAAAGTGTCAACAAGAAAGAAAAGAGGAAAAAAAAATCTTAACAACTGAAAAAAGAGGAAGAAATCAGAATCAAGCAAAAGAACATGATTTCTGAACTACGTTTGACCTGATTCTTGTATGACAAGATACATAGGTAGCTCTACTCTGGGGTTCGGTCCAACCAAAAGAAAATTCAAATTACCTAGAATGAAATGAAACTGGGAAAAGTTTATTTCCTTAAAAAATTCGATTCCAAAAGTTGTATGTTTCACCCAATATTATGTAAATTTTTGAGCTACATGACTCTCTTTCTTTCTAACCTTTTCGAAAAGCCAAGTTACAACTAAAAAAATAACTTTCAAATCGATTTTTGAGAATGTCAAGGCTAAACATGTTATGGGTGCATGATGTTTCGTATGTTTGGCTTTATTTTCAAAAAAAATAAATGAAAAAATGAATGATAAAAATGAGAGAGTCTTATTGGTGAAAACTCTTTTGGGCACCATAAGGTGACAGTGACCTGAAAAAGAAATGAAAATGAGATAGGCGTTGGCAAAAACCCATTGAGGTGTCACTAGCCGAAGGAGGATTGTGATCTAGAGGGAGCATGTTCAAAATTGATTCCATTTCAAACTCAATAAGTGAACAAGAGTTGTAATGATTAGTGTGGGTAGATCAGGTTGTTTAATTCAAAATGCATGTAATGAAATACTTGTTCAGATCCATGAGTGATGGTTTTGTTAAAATTGGTGTGTTCATGTGTGAAGTGTATTGAAAATAGTAGAAGCAGTACGCAATACAAAGTAGGTAGGATCTTTAACTTATTTATTAATAAATTATAATATTTATGCTAAGTAATTACTTTGTTTGCCAATAAGTTGGAATTTTGATTAGTATTTAGGAATTAAAAATGATTTAATATTTTATTTAGTTATTTTATTGCTTCTGGAATTTCTCGTTTAATATGTTTCTTTTCGTCTTCGATTTTAATTGTTTAATTTGATTGATTTTAATTAATTGATTTGATTTTATTAAAAAATAAAATTTGAGAATCAAGATTAGTGTAATATGGGTAGCTTTGTGTATATTTTTATTTTATTTATTATTACTAATAAAGCTTAATAATTATTTGTTAAATTAATTAATTGCTTTAAATAAACTTTGCTTAAAGGTTTGTGTTAAAGTTAAGTAGTATTTTGAATAGATAAAATTATTATGAGTTTCGAATAAGCCAATCAATGTTTTAAATGCTAAGCAAATTTTTGATATATCTATACTTTTTGTCTCAATTAAGAATGCGACGTACGCATCTGTCTAAAATATTTAAAAATTCAAGGATGCAATAATGCACTTTGACAAATATTTTTTCAAAAAATTTAATTTTCACCGATTTAAAGCACGAGTTATAGACAACTATTAGACAATAAAAAATGAGAGAATTTAGGTCTTAACATGATTTATTCAAATAGTTTAAGTCAAGATAAGTCAATAAAGTGACCGTGCTAGAACCACGGGACTCGAGGGGTGCCTTACACCTTTCCCTTGATCAACATAATTCCTTACCCAGTTTTCTATTTTCGCAGACCAATAAAGAGTCATTTTCTTTTGATTAGAGATTCAATAGGTGACTTGCAACACCATAACTCAATTTCAAGTGGAGACTCTCTAAATAAAATAATCCCTATTCAATACCGTCACTTTAATTGGAAAAACCCTTCGGTCTCGGATCCTTCGAGCGAAAAAAGGGTGTGACATACACGATCAGATATAGCAAGCGTTATTAGTAAGTTGAGTTGGTACACTAATAATCCTTATAAAACTCATTGGATGGCAATGAAAAGAGTTTTGGGTATCTTAAATACACTCAATACTACACTTTGCATTATAATAAATATCCTGTTGTACTTGAAGGATATAGTGATGCAAATTGGATCACCATATCGAACGAAGTAAAATCCACGAGTGGGTATGTATTTACTATTGGTGGAGGAGCAGTCTCTTGTAAATCATCCAAACAAACTTGTATTGCTCGCTCTACAATGGAATCTGAATTTATCGTATTAGATAAAGCCGGTGAAAAAGCAGAATGACTCTAAAAGTTCTTGAAAGATATTCCTTATTGGCCCAAACTAATGGCACTAGTATGTATACACTGTGATAGCCAAGCGGCGATAGGTAGGGCAGGGAGCATGATGTATAACGATAAATCTCATCACATAATATGAAGACATAATACCGTTAGAGAACTTCTGTCTAGTGGAATTATCACTGTTGACTATGTAAAGTCAAAGGATAATGTGTAAGATCCACTTACAAAAGGCCTATCTAGAGAAGGAGTTGAGAGAAGATCCAAGGGAATGGGTTTAAGGCCCAGGACAAATCAGCATGGCGGTAACTCTACCTAGCAGATTGGAGATCTCAAGATCTAGGTTTAAGGAAATCAAACAAAGTTGTGTCTGACAGGTTCAACATTGTCAAAATACCAACCCATTCTCATGATGTAGACAATATTTAGTAAACAAAGATAAGACTTAAGGTGAAAAGTTTTTTAATGATTATCTAAATTTGGAAGATTTGACCAAATAGTTTAATCTATAGGATTGAACGTTTAGAAATCACCCATGTGAGGGCGAAGTGGAAGCTGTTTCAAGGAGAATGTTAGTAAAGGCTATTCTCTAGGCTCTCATGAAACCGAGACGTGCTCATGGCTGAAAGAAACAAAACCATGAGAATCATAAACAGTAAATGGCTGGTTGTGTGACATGTTTTGTCTAGGTGTACATTAAATCTCAACGGTTCAAAGATATCAAATCTACCGATTGAACGAGTGCATCTGTAACACCCCGTACTTAATTACGTGCATTAGCCATGATTATATGTGTTGGAGTATATGTATTGATCATAAGTTAGGTATATATGAGTTTAAGTATGAGTATTGATTATTTTGAGATGGTTTCAAGTGTATAGTTGATTATATGTGTATAGGAATCGACTTTATTTATACCGGAATTTGCCCGTCGATGGTTCCATACGAAGGTTATTGAATAATCTTTCCAACGATATAAAGATTTCCAAAAATAAATAAGTTTCGGATATAATCGAGCACGTTCGAAACTATAAAATGGTTGCCGGGATATGGTAAATAGTAAATGTGCAGGAAAATTTCCTGCACACAAACTACTGAGGCCTGCCAGTTTTTTGGGTCAACTTTGAACAATCATAACTCTCTTAATATAATGAACTGGGATAGATACGACCTATCAAAAGAAAGATCTTTGAGTCTTCTTTCCAATTCAATTGGTTTCATCCAAATCCAACGTCTGAGTAAGGAGTTATACTCGTTTTACTTCAGCCTCTCAAAATAGATTTTTAGGGTCAACTTCAAACGATCATAACTCCTTGTACAGGACGAACTAGGTGGACTACTTTATATGAAATGAAATCCCTTTGCGTTATATATCGAACGATACCAATTTCACCAAAATCCGATATCGGAGCAAAGAGTTATGGTCGATTTACTTTAGCCTATCAAAACAGTCCACCATGGACAGATTCGGATTTACTTAAATTTTTAAGGGCAATATGGTCATTTTCCATCACCTCATGGACTAAAATTGGTCATTATATACATATACTTAGCTCATATCCATCATTTATCATCCAACTATTGAAGAATAAGAAACCCTAGCCAAATTTCAACTCCAATTATCTTGTGATTCAACCATAGAAAATCCAAATTGATTTCGTAGTTGTGTTCACCGTCTTGAGGGCTTCGAGAAGCACCCCTTATTTGTGCCAACAGGACTTTGAAATCAAAAGGGCCATTTTATGGTAAGGATGTAAATTATGTTGGTGTTATTTATATGGACATGTATATATATGCTTGTGAGCATAAGAAGTATGTTATTTGATTGTTGTTGAAAGATGATTGGAAATGATGTTGGATTATTCTTGTGCATGGTTGGATTATGTTGAATTATGAAGGGATTTAGTGTGATGATGTGGTATTGAAATGATGATTACATATATATATACACACACATAAACCTATTGTTCAAGTTGGTTTTTGGAATGCTTTGCAAATATTGGTTGTATGGAATTATTGAAGAGAATTATGGTGTTGGGTTGCTAATACTAGATGCCAAACATTTCATTGTAGATAAGTGATTTTTAAAGGCGGGAAGTTGTGTTGAATTGGTATCCAAATCTACAACGAGGTATGTAAAGCATACTCTAACAATGTTCTTTGGCATGAAAACACCAATGTTCCATCAAATAAGATTCCGAGGTTGTCCAAAACATGTATTGTTCTATATTACCAACGAAGTTGTTTCCATTCTGTAAAGTGTCAAATGTTTCATTGATATACCAAAAGGCTCCTATTTCATTGTTGTGATATTGATGATTCTGAAACACATTGTTGAAGTACCAATGAGTCTTTATTACATCGTTATTGTATAGAAGGTCTATTACTTGATTCCTATTGATGTATCATTGTTCCAAAGGTACTATATTGGCATGAACACTAATGTAATAATCTCAAAAGCTTTTGAACTAAGTTATTGGAAAGATCTCTTATGTGTGTTACTTGATATACGTGTGGGTGGTATCCCAGGGGCATAAGCCTAGCATGGGCCGATCCCTATTTATGTGTTTATGGGTGGTAACCCAGGGGCAGAAGCCTAGCATGGGTTGATCCCAGTTGATATGTACTGGGGGCAGCCTAATGGTCACATTACGGTACAATATTGATTATTGTTAGGTGGTTGGAGGTTCGGGAGGAGGAGGTAATGGCGAATGATAATTGTAAAGAATGAAATGAACGAATGTATACCGTTCCACAAATGTGTTTGAATTCAAGAACCCAATTCAGATTAATGATAATGTACATGATCCTAAAAGTGTTTATGAAGTGTGGTTCACTTCTATTATGATTTATTCACTTGCGTCTAATTTTGTTGATTCCCCATATCACATATGATTATTTACAGCTTTACATACTCAGTACATGTTTCGTACTGACGTCCCTCACGGGGGACCTGCATTTCATGCTGCAGGCACAGGTGCTTCAGCTCATTCATAGCATAGATAGGAGCCAGGTCATACAACTATTGTTGGTGAGCTCCAGTTTGCTTCGGAGCTTTCCGAGTCGATTCCTTATGTTTTGTTATTGTACAGGAGTCTTATGTGGGCGGGGGTTTGTCCCGACCCTACTTATGTCATGTATATCCTAGAGGCTTTGTAGACATAAGGAAGGGTAAAGTCATGGAAGTTTATATAGTGATGTTGTATTTGTATATGTGGTGGCCCCGAAGTCCAAGTATTATATATATATATATATTTATGCGTGTTGTGCTGATACAGTTAATTAGACACTTCTATATGCAATGAAGTGCTGCCCAAATTTTTGGTGACATGTAAGTGAAAGTACAGATATTTGAACGGGTTCTCCCGGGCCTTCTCAGCTTCGGGTGCCAGTCCGGCCCAATGGGATTTTGGGGCGTGATAGCATCTGATGCATTTCACTATTAAAAGTTCAAAGGGAAACCCACTTATCCAGATCCAATCAGTGTTTTCTTGATGATCACATACTTGTCTGTAAAACTTTACAAAAAAATAGCCATTCCCTATTCATGTAGGGGATTGTTTGGTTCAATAGGTGTGAATGGAAAATGGAGGGACACAACTTTTGAGAAAAAGACATATTGTTTGGGAAAAGGAGTGAATTTTTGGATAGTTGTGTCTGTTCAGAAAAAAAACACAATGCTTCAAATGAACAGACATGACTCTTCCAAAGGATACACCTTTTCAGATGAACCATTGCCACCTTTTGGAAGGGGCACTTGATGGCTATATAGACCTGCATTTTTCTACAGTTTTTGGTATGAAAAATTTTCTAAAATACACACACTTCTTGTCTTCAAAACATTCCTTGTGATCAATCAAAACGTTGGGTGAGTTCGTTAAATCCCACAATTTGAGGTACTACTATTTTTCGGATTGAAGTCCATTTTATCATGGGAGGAAGATTCCATAACCTCGGGTACAGTGAGGGGAATTATTCCTTAAAGACACTCCATGAAGTCTGGGGACTTGGCCTTAAAATTCTATTTCATCTTTTTTTCTGAAATTTAACATACTTCTTGGATGGATTATTTATAATCTTGTGTTGAAGGTGTTAAGGAACTTCATAAGTGTTCTTGTTTACGCATGAACTTGTATTAAAGTTGCTGTGGCATTTATACAGATTCTTGTACCCGAAAAACATTGAAAAATAATAGTAAGTCTATTACCCAAACTAATACAAAAGTACATAAATATCCTAAGGTAAGTCTTCTAGAATAAAAGTCAAACCATACAAGTAATCATAAAAATGCGGAAAGGACTTATCCAAAATACCGATCATGGCTAAAACTAGGTGTCAATAGTGTAAGAACTACTAATACAATGTAGGAGTTAAATAGATCAGAAAAATAACCACAAAGTAATAATATTTGTCTCTAAATACTAATAAATACATAACTACTATAGAAAGATAGAGGTGAACTCTGAATGCATGAATGTCCAACTGCTACCTTGGAAGCTCCAATAATTGCTCGAGCCAAGCAAGCTGATGCACACTCGAGCTTGGATTTGCATCGAAAGGGCACAATAGGCATGAGTACGGTCCACTTGTACTCAATAAGTATCATAGGCTGACCGAGCAAAGTAGAAAATAAAGCATACAATATATATACCAAAGGCACGTCACCTGCAATCAGAAAATGTGCCACAGCGGTAGCCCACGTCGTTTGTACTAACAGATCAATAATATCCATATATAATACAACGACACACAAGATTGGGATACAAATATACACAACATCACATACAATTAGAACAAAAGGGAAAAATGTACAATCAATATCATCAAGTATAATTAAAGAAAGATAGAACAATTAGACGTTAACAAGTAAAAACATAGAACTAATAGGTAGATGAAAAATCAATATGGCAATTCAAACACAACATAATAACAATAAAGTGGGTGGAATGTATATGATGATGATGATAATGCATGGTATTGGCACACGGCCTCAAGTTTGGCACACAACCTTAAGATCACCAATATTCTCAACTCTTCTCCGACACGATCCTTCGGAGATGGTCCATAAAATCCAATATCTGTTACCAATATTTAGTATTCTATTATTTCTAGTATTTTCAAGACACATTCATAACATAAGACATAACATATACATGACAACAAGTAGATATAAAATAGTAAAATAAACAAGTGAAATGATGTGTATGATGACAAGAGAATGACGATGCAATGTTTAAAACCATTCAAAATAAGTATTTCCACAACCAATATACGTGATATATTTCTACACCCAATCCACATTATGTATTTCCAAAACCATGTGTGTTAATATCCACTCATTATTTCTGTTTCATCCATGAATTTTCATATGTCTCATATACCAACAAGTATGAATATATAACAATACAACAATGGTATCATATTAGGTATTTCAACAATACAATACAATTATTCACATTATTTAAGGCTATCAACATCACATATGACTCTACACAGTCACACACATCACATCACATAATATCTTAATTTTGACAATTACAATACACATAGGCCCTCACATGGGCACAACACACATATAGCCATTTTTAATGATTAGTTTCCACACTTAACATGTATTTTGTATCATCATTTACTACTCAACACAGTCTGAAAGAGTTAAGTCATAATCTATCTCAAAAGCTAAAACCGATCCTCTACACTTTGAACTCACGACCTTACTTTTCACGAACAATATTGAACTCCACTAAAAATATTGAATATGAAATCTATGCATCAAAACAAAACTAACGACACCCATATTAACTACTTTTGATTTGGGTCCAAAACGGACCTCCGAAACGGGTTTCTAAAAAAGAAGAGCAAAATTGAAACTTTACTTCAAAAACATGTTCCTCATATTTTTAGAATCTACAGATGAAAACTCAAGTAAATCAAGTAAAAAATGAGGTTCAAATTGAAGAAAATTTATTTTTAAGCTTTACCGGGTTAAAATCTTTGAAATCCGGGTTAAAATGAAGAATCGAAGTTATTTTAAGAGTTAAATTGATGAAAAACTAGTAATTATAAGATAAAAATTTGTTCAAGTGAAAAAAAGTGAAATTGAGGTTCAAAATCAAGCCCTAAGATTTTTACAGTTTTGAGAAATTAATCAAGAAATTACTAAGAAAAGGATAAGTTCTTACCTTAATTTCATAAAAAAAATCAAGAAATAAGTGTTAATCTAGCTTCACAATCTCCTACAAACTTTACTTTTAAGATCTCACACTATTTAGGGTTTAACTCCCAAGAGGCAACCTGAAAAATGAACAAAATGAGCCAAAAGAGGTAAAAAAAAACTGTTATATTGCAGATTTTCTGCAATATTTAGTGCAGATGTTTCTCTCAAGTCGAAACGAATTTTGTTAGGATGCCCGAGATGTTTTTAAAGTCTGATATACATAAACGAACTATGCAACCACACTAAGTTTGATGTTCTGGACACGTTGGCGAAGTCAGATTTCGAAAAAACATTATTTTCACAAAGTTGACGCTCGAAACCCGAAATCACAATTTTCCAAATCGAGGACCGAAATGAGATTTAAAAGTCGTAAAATCATACCAATCATGATAAAACCCTAAAATTGACATTCCAGATCTATTGGCGAGGTCAGACTTTTCATCCGATACCGTTTTGATCAAATATGGGTCCCATACCTATATTTTCAATTTTTTAACTTTCTGATCAACAGGTCAAAATGAGATCGGGTGTATCGGGACCCAAAAAAAAGGTATACCCAGTATAGATTTGATATTTTAGAGCTGTTGGCGCAGTTCGTTCGGCCATCCGTCGCATGGATCAAAAGATATCCCCATAAGTTTAAAATAAGGCTCTCAAAGCCATTAAAAATCATAGTATCACATAAATGGTATCAAAATACATCGAAAATCATGTCAATCACTCCCACATCTCAGAGATACCATAATGCAACTACGAAAAGGAATAAAACAGTCAAATCATAAAAAATTATAAATTTTACATATTTCATCAAATTTTTAGGTCGTTACAGATTTCTTAGCTTTAATGCAGATTTTGAAAAATGAATAAGAGGTTCTATGGAACATATCAATGAAAGTGAAGTGCATTAATGATATAAGAAATTCACTATTCGCGAGAATACAACACTCCCTTCAAGGGATAAATACTCTCGCTGATATTTTTGATAACCTTGATTTTTATTTTGCAGGTAATTTCTAGATAATCAATTTCAAGAGATACGTAATATAAGAAAGGGACTTCGTCACTTAGACAAAAATGGATTGCCAAACATATGGAGTTTCTCAGTACACACATCATGAGAGAAAGAGTGGACATATAATTGAATAGCATCTTTAAACAAGTTATTTAGTAACTTTTTTTTTCAAATATTAGATCTTAAAAGAATAAGCACCTAGATAGCTATTTGTCCAAAGTGATTTCAAGTGATTTGAGTATTGGACCTATGAGAATTTAGATGTTCCTTAAATATCGAATCAGGACAAGTATGCCAATCGAACTTGCAAAAACTTAAATTAACCTACAAAAAAGATGATGCAACATACACTTTTCATTTCATCTTTTTTTTTGTTTCCCCTTTTAGCTTTAGATTTGATAGTGGCATCAATCTCATTGGAGATTCAACCCACTAATTTAGAAAAAAGGAAAGTAATAAAGAGTAAATGAGAAGAGGAAAGCACACTTATTTGCAATATAAAGTTTGTATAATGGCATAACTAGATCTCAAATTGGAGCAAATTCAAAAATTAGAATAGCGTTAGATTTCATCCATCAGAAGCTTTTTGAGTTTACAATGTAACAAAGTTCAAAAGTAGCACATCATTAAGACAATAAGAATTTGAAGAGAGCAGGGAGGGACATCAACGAAGTTTACTGATCGAAAGATCAAG
The DNA here is from genome assembly GCA_030864225.1 of Capsicum baccatum var. pendulum. Classification (NCBI taxonomy): domain Eukaryota; kingdom Viridiplantae; phylum Streptophyta; class Magnoliopsida; order Solanales; family Solanaceae; genus Capsicum; species Capsicum baccatum. Next base: position 222,757,777 of record CM061556.1, read on the forward strand.
AGCTGACATCGATATAGTAGCTAGGAAGCTTCTTGACAAAATTGAAATAAAGGTGTCTTTTAAGTCTTGAATGAAGGATTGATGACATTGAACAAATTAAAGGGTCAAACATCATTAGGAAACTTGATTAAGTTAATTGTGGACTTGATTAATATTTTCAAAACTTTCTAATCTTTTTAAAAATACAAATCAACCCAACTCACACCCCTCTTCAATCTAAATCAATCACACACTCTCTCTCTCTCTCTCTCCAGCTTCTCTCAACTCTCTCCCAACCAATAGTTCTACAAAATTCTCCCTTCAACCTCCGACAACAAATAGTCGGACGAGTTCTTTTTTGATTTTCAACTGTTAATCGAAGTGAATACTTCTCTGGCGACAACAACTTCAAGTTTTTTGTCGTCCCATTTTTTTTCACAGGTAAAAAATTATGAAGAGACAGAGAAACTTGAGCTAACTACTCTTCTAGTAATGAAATGTGGACTGAATAAAACCCTAATTTATGACATTTATTCTTCTTGTTGTCCTACTATTGATTCGAATTTGTTGGTAATTTTTTGTCACAATTGATGTTCTTAGTGTGTGTGTGTGTGTGTGGTGTATTGGTGTTGCTGGGTTGATTTGTTGTTTGTTTTGGTAAAAATGATATTGCAACAGATGAAACATTTGATGTAACAAATGAAACATATGATGTAATAGATGCAAATCTGATGCAACTATGAAAATCTGATGCAACAGGTGAACAATCTAACAGATCATTCATCTGTTGCGATAGATGACTCTTCTATTTGGAAGAAATATAAACAATATTGATCCAACAGATAACTGATTAGGGATCTATTTTTATTCTTTCCAACGGTTTACTCTTCATTTTGCAACAGATTAGAGACTATTTTTATTCTTTCTAATAGGTTACCCATCTGTTGCAACAGGTCGGATATATGTTGCAACAGCTAACATACCTGTTGCAATAGATTAGTGATCTATTTTTATGGTTTCCAACGAATTACGCATCCGTTGCAATGGATTGGTTATATATTGCATCAGATAAAATACCAGGTGTAACAGATTAGTGCTATTTTTATGGTTCCCATGGATTACTCATCTGTTGCAACAGGTCAGTTATATATTGCAACAGATAACATACCTGGTGCAATAAATTAGTTTTCTGTTAGAACTGTTATATTACTATTATGCATTAATCAATTATAATTTATGTTACGTTCCTATTAGTTTAAGATAACACGACTCCCAAAAGAAAAGAAATCGAATCAAATCCAAGTAAAGGAACAAGTGCAGCAGCTCAGCTACATGCACCACTCTATGAGCTTTCTTTACAAGCGTTATCTCAATTAGGAGCAGACGATAATGAACATGGGGAGGAGGAATCTTTCAAAATAGATGATCCAAATGCTAATAGCCCTTCCGCCGAAGAGTTGGTCAAAATCTTCAGCATTGATCATTATCCTATGAGAATGCAGTACGATGGTACCACAGATTTAACGGGTGATCTCGTGGTTAAGTCAGTCATGGAAAAATCTTTCAACGCCTTTAGAAAAATACTTCGAGAACGAAAATTGGATTCTTATTTCAGGGAAAGCTGTTTTGGGCAATATCTTGATTTGCCGAAGGACAACAATGCTCATTTCCAGATTAAAATGGTATATAATTTTCTCAAACGCAGGTTTATATATGAAAACAAAGATAAGATGGATGAGGTATGGATAAATTACTGTGGCATGCCTATTTGTTTTGGTTGGAAGGAGTTTGCCATAGTTGCCGGACTAAAATGTTATCCTCTTTCTCCTTCTCAAGTTATACCTACTCTGACCACAAAAAAGGGCCCCGCACACCTAAGAAAGAAAAGGCAAGTCGAGTAATCGTCATGACCTGGTGTCCATTGTTCGTCCAAGCTTCAAAATAAAAAATCTGATAGAAGCGTTGAAAGGTAAAGGACTTTCAAAGAAGCACAAGCATACATTGTGCTTGGTTTGGTTTGTACATAATGTTCTTTGGGCGAGAGACGTTAACAACAACATAAGCCTCGGTTTAATAAATCTTTTCAAGGATCTTGAGGCATTTAACAGCTATCCTTGGTGTTATGAAAGCTTCAAAATGACTTTTGAATATTTATTAACTCCGTTAACGCCAAAAACAGTCAACATATATGGCTTTCCATGGGCCTTCATGGTAACTATTTATTTTATCATGATATGATTCATTATTTTTTTATTCAATAATGTTTTTGATTTATTGGCATTATATTATAGGCTTAGGCATTTGAAGCTATTCCTTATTTGAGACAACAAGTGAACTAATAGGAAGAAGTTTCCTGTCCAAGAATTTTGAGATGTCGTCAGCTAAAACCGATAAAAATACAAAATTTCTTGATCTTTTCAATCCTCCCTAGGAAGAAGTAAGTCCAATTCTAATCAAGATTTTATTTTAATTAATGATTAAATGATTTCATAACCATTCTTAATATATGTACCGATTTATTTTAGATTGTCCATCCGTGGCTTGTTCTGACCAATCGAGAGTTGAAGATGCTATTTTTTCTTACATTACGGTGTGTGAAAACTTTATTAGACCCTAAGGTCGTTGATGGAATAAAAATAAAATTGTTTGGAGCAACAGCCATTACAAGAAAAATAATTTTGGAGGGTGGGGCTAATGATGCTCCTCTTACATTTTTTGAAACAACAAGTCATTATGATTCTGATCATAATGGTTGTACAGATTTTTCTCTAGATTTTTCTACATCTAGCGAAGGTTCTTTAAGCAAATTTTAAGACTGCAAGGCGCAAGATGGGGTGATTAATACTATTAATGCACTAACTACTTCTGTTAAGGAAATGACATCTAAGAGGGGTGTCATTCCATCAAAGAGGATTTCATATCCATATACTCCACTAGAGATCAAGGTGGCTAAGAGGAGAAGAAAAGACACTTCCAAGGCATCATCAATCATAAAAAAAGCAAGATTACAATGCCTCTATCTTTTTCTTGCACCGATGTTCAGTGTGAAAGGGCCACAGGAGAGCAGCATGAGCTGAAGAAGATGAATGTAAATTATCTGTTCCTAAAAATAAATAGGCATATATATGTTTTAACAAATGATACATTTGTTAAATCTGTTGCAACAGATGAAAAATCTATTGTATATCTCTACTTAGCACTGACAATTCTAGCTTTCTAGGTGGATGTCATAGCTACTGCCAAAGAGCATAATATCACAGTTGATAATCCATCAACTGCTTCCAAAGATGAAGGAAAAGTGGAGCCTGTCAGTTTGGGAGAATAGAAGAATTACCTGTCTGAAGGGTTCAACGTCTCGGACGAGGCTCCAAAAAAACTAACACAGTTGATCAACGACTATTCAGAATGGATTGCCAATGGGCTGTTAAAGCATCATGTCGACAGGTACATAAATCAATTTTATAGATATTGGTTTATACAATTCTTGTTGTAAGAACTTGACATTAACACATATAAATCAATATGTAGAAAATAAAATGACGAGCGCTACAAAGTGAACGAATCGGGTCTTGGTTTGGATATGTTCGACTTTGTTGTTGCACATCCCCGAATGAAAAATTGCTTCTATTTGATGTCACATCCCCAAACTTGCTGTAATGATGATGTTTAAATGCTATACATATTACTATTAATCAATACTTTATTTAATTGCATCTGCGTATTGATTTTTTGTCACGTAATCCAAAATATTTGATAATATGTGCAGCACATCGATGCCATTTTTTACTACCTCCAAAAAAGGCCAAGTTCCAAACACAAGAACAATACAAATACACAACAGTCTATTGTTTGTACAAAGTTTATATCAATAATGCCTATGATAAGTATTGTCAACAACAGTCGAAAATTTTCCAAAATGAGGAATGCTTAATCAGCATCATCAAAGGTTTTAGCATTTCGGTTGGCTTACCTTTTTATTTGGTCGACGAAGTGTACATCCCAATCAATTGTGGTGATGAAATTCATTGGGTGTTGGCTGTCATTGTTCTAAAAGAGAGGCGCGTCCGAGTTTATGACTAGATATCTCGAAGGAGATGTTTCGGGCTGTCGTCTAAGATACAAAAGCTGGCCAAAATATTGCCTACTTACTTTGATATGAGTGGTTTTTTGGACCAAAAGATTCATAATTATTCGTCGACGATTGAAGCATACCAGAATAAATTGGCTAATCCATTTGATGTACAATATATTTATAAAATTGCTCAACAAACCAATGGTAGCCTGTAAGTTTAAGTGTCATGATTTAATTTCATTTCACAAATTTCACAACTCTTGCATGAACTCCAAGATATGGATTGTCTATTTTCTTATAACACAGGGATTGCAGTTCTTTTGTTGCCGCCTATGCCGAGTATTTGAGCGATGGATTACAAGTACCAAATGATGAACTTGATTTCGGATTACTGCACAAAATATATGCTGCTCTTTTATGAAAATATGGAGAAGCGATAGCTCAGAAGCCGTACGCAACTGACATTAAAGATCCACGACGACCAAAATCGAATTGCATAGCATCGGATGAAGAACAACTTGTCCATATTGATTAGATCTTTATAGATTGAGTCCGTCAATGTAATAACCTATCCTCTTTGGTTTAACTTGTTGATTTATTTGTAGAGTAGATGTTTGTACCCATAATGATTTTTTTTACATTTTATTTATTTGTTGAGTTATTTCATGTAATTTTTGAAGGCTTTGATTTATTTTATTCTGGCTATGAACGTAATTACTCCTTAGTTTTGAACATGTTAATTGAAATAGAGTACTAGATTCAAATATCACAACTGATAATACATTTGCAGCAATAGACGACATATCTTATTAGACAAATTTAGACATATGTTGCAATATGAGATGAAAAACGTAGGTCATCTGCTGGAAATTATGTAATAGGTCTTCCTACTTTTTGGATTTGCTCCAACAGATTACTGATAACGCTCAATCTACAGCTCTCGTAGGAGTGTAAAGCGGTTGTTGTCAAATATATAACCCAACTGGGTTGGGTATCGATCCCACAGGGAATAGCTTGGTCAACAAGTAAGCAAGGATTACTAGACTTTGGTGCAAGTCTCGTAAAAAAAGGGGGATTTTATCGTGCAAAATAATGTAAACAAAGTAATAAAGTAAAACCGGAAAATAGCAAAGTAAAAAGAAAGAATGTTTGGTAAGATGTAAAACAATGAGAATTGAGAAGTTGGGATTATATCCACCTTATGAGTTATACGTCTCTATTGGCTATGAGTTGTGCGGAATTCAGACATGCATGTGGTTATAGAGAATTGTATTCGATGGTAAATCCAAGCGTCTTTCGACCTAAACAAGGACTATTTCACTTTAACTCTTTCGAGCTTAAAGCGTATCTAACGGTACAAATTCTCCAAGAGGTTAATCCAGTTACGGCACTAACTTTTAATAAGGGGATGGGACCCTATTACCTTGACATTATCTCTTTTCCAGATGTATAACTTTTCTTTCGAACAAGTTAATGCTATACTGGCGTTATTCTATGCGTCTGCAGCCACAAGAATCTGCATTAAGATGAAGAGAATAATGATATAAGTAGCATACGTGTCACGAATTCACAAAATCATAGCAATAGATAGTATCTCATAAGGCTTCCATAACCCCAACAGAGAAGTTTAGTTACCCATGAGTGCGAAGGAAATCACAATAGACATTATTATTATACCACAATAAAGATCTTGTGTAGTAAGGTATGGTATGGCGTTAGGCGTGACTTTTCTTGTAGAGTAACGTTTCTCCTGTTGTGGAAATTAAGAATTGAATAAATGAAGAGAAAGTAATAAGAATTAATAAAAATCAAATTGTTTAGAGTTGTAGATGAATGAGTGGATGGATAGGTGGATGGATGGGAATTGATGGAATGGGTGAATGGGTGAATGAATAAAAATCTCTAGCAAAATAGGGTATTTATAATACCCACATCCTATTCCTACTAAGCTAATGAAATACTTAACCAAATCCTACTAGGTTAATGTATCATTATCCTAATCCTAATAAGTTACAGCTAGTCCCCAAAGTCTTTTGAATTGCTGTTTTTGCCCGGGACAGGTTTTCCATGCGTCACTTTTGGTCCTTGGCATCCAAGCTTTCCCTTCCTTCTTTCGTGAAACTTTCTTTGGCGTCAAGTTATCCATAAAATGCTGAAATCTGCATCATTTATACCTGAAAACTTGCTAATCACGTTTGTTAGCTCACTTACAGGAAAAAGGACTAAAAGTGCATGAATTATATAATTTGTCCTCAAAACTTAGCTAAACTATGGGTAAAATATAGTACTATAGGCGTGTAAATTCGCCTATCATCAACACCCCACACTTAAAGCTTTGTTCGTCCTCGAACAAACTATCATGTCCATCTAACCATCAACTTAGGGTTTCACAGCAACAACACAAAATATTCGTCATGACAAGCACAACAATTATCGACAAAGAGTAGTTTTTCGATCATTAGTAGAAACAATTTAACCTCCAACATAGACTCGTGATGGTGGTCAACTCATATTCAAAAGTTAAGGCACAAAGAAGCATACACCACTGCCCAAAACTCATCAACCATGTGTGTCTCACCATATATTACCCATAATCACTCACAGGCATAGCATATTTTTCAAACATGGGTATAAAAGTATCCTTGCTCTCGCTCTCACAAAGAATTCATATGCAGCAACTGATGACCATAGGCTTGCCCTTAGTGTAATGCTCCATTAAATGTCAGAATACTAAGCTTAGGATCAAATAGGTCTTTTGATGGTTGTAATGTAGGCTAAGGGACGGGTAGGACTATTTTGGCCAGAAATAGAGACTATGTTCCTAAGCGCTTTAATACATCACATTGTATCATTAACACTTTTCTTTCAAACAACCTTTCTATGTTCTTTTATTCTACCACCCTTTTTCTCCTCTTTTGTTTTTCAATTTTGAACATAACTAACTTTTTAGTTTTCCTTTCCTTTTTCTTTTCATAACATACCTCTTATGATCGCACTTCTTTTTCATAACAAATTCAAGCACCAATATATTCTAAGGCATCATGCTCATCCAATTTTCTCTTATTTTGTCACATGACTTTTTCAATTTAAAGCACTTAGGAATTTGGATCAAATTATGGTCTTGAAAAAAATGGATTAGGCTTACATATGAGGCTGTCAAAGAAAATAGGCTTAAAGGCTCAAAAGGGGTTAACTAGGATAATGTCCACGGGTAGGTTAGAATGAGGGTAAACAATTACAGGTTGCCAAAGAAATGCCTAAATTATCTCCTAGACTTGCACTCTTTATTTTCGCTTTACATACATACCAGGCAAGTTCTAGCATCAGCCACAAACACAGAATATACTATTATCTCACACACACAAGGCACATGGTCGACTTTATTGGGAGTAGTATAGACTCTTGCCCCAACAGTTGAAGGAATTGAACCACACAATATCACATAGCGAGTCACAATTAGAGCCTAAATGTCTCAATAGTCATGAATTTAGCACAAACTCTTGTTATAATCTCAAGCTGCCTATTAGAATAATTTCATACGAAGCTAAGTAAAAAAAAATTTAACTACTAAAAATAACGACAAAAAAAAACTAAAACAAACAAACAGAAATAAATGCAAATACGGATAAAGAAGTATAGTATGCAAGTACCAGCACCCCACACTTAGACGGGACACACTGCCCTCAGTAGAAAATAAATAAGAAGAACCTGGTTAGTCGGACTCATCCTCTATGTCTGGGGTCATACCCCCTTTATCGAAATCATCATCAGAGTCGTCATCCTCAGAAGTTCCTCATAAGTACCCCACTTGATTCCAAGAGTACGTCGAGATATTTGCAGTACGGAGGATTCAGCTTGCTCTTTTCTTCCCTTTTTCTGGCCTTTTTGTGAAGTGGTTGCTTTTCTTATATTTTGGTGCCATTGTACCTGAGATCTCAATAGAGTCATGTTAGCTTCATCTCGGAAGATTCAATCAACAAACAGACTATAGTGGCACTACCTCACACTTAATTTGTTGACACAAACTAATTAAGTGAATGATATCGATTACTCAGACTTCATCGACATACATTTAGGTGATATGTTCCAACAATATAATCAGTGCAGTCATACTTCTTGTCATCTTGGCAATACTTTCATGTTTGATATATGAAGACTACTACATAGAGATTGAATCAAGGTATAGCATCTAGAAATAATCGCAACCTCATATGTTGGTAGTTAACCATAATTCTCATCTCGATGAATAAGTCATTCCAACATGTAAGCTTTCTATTGACAAGATTATGCACTTTTCTTGACCATGTCAATTCCGCAAAAGTATGACAGTGCATCAAAATTAACACAAGTTGGAAATATGTTAAGATCATTCTTACATATTCTTTCACTCACTTAGTTGTATCACAACACATCAACCACATTCAAATCACCAATACTACTTCACGATTTAGCAATTCATAATATGCTTAGTAGTGTAGTACTAACAGAATAGAAATGAAGAACAAAGTAGTATTTACTTGGTTGATGACCTCGGATGATGTTCTTGCAAAGTAAAAGAGAAAAAGGAAATTTTTTTGAGAGGATTTGGAGAGGTAGGCATCGCTTATGCTAGGTTTGCAATGTGTTTTTGGTCTAAGACTAAGTATTTTACTTATAGAACAAGCTTGGGTCGGGTTTTGACCTATTTAAAATCGGATTTGAAGACCAAAAGAGACCATAGGCTGCGCCTAAGGCTTTGCCTAGTTGAGTAGAATGCCATAGCATAGGCCATGCCTAGTTGAGCAGAAGGCTTTTGCATAGGCGGCGCCTTTTGCAAAGCATTTGGTGACCATAGGCGGCGCCTTTAGCATGGTATATGAGATTCAGAGACAAAAGGCATTAGCATAGGCGGCGCCTATGCTATGGAATACTTGGGCATGGGCGGCGCCTATGCTATGGCACACTAGATTCCGAGACCTTAGGCCATAGTATAAGCCTTGTCTTGTTCGTGGCCTAGTTTTACCTATGCCTAGCCTTTTTCGATGCCTATATTTTCATGAGCAATGCCCAATCCATAGCCTTTTGCTTCTTCATTCCTAACTTACCACCTTTAACATGCACTGCTTCCAAATCAAAATTCAAGACCAACCTCCTTCCTTATACATCTTGCACTTACACTTACTCAAAAACAACAAAAATGATTAGAATGATGGGTTGCCTCCCATCAAGCGCCTTAGTTTTGGTCGTGGCTCGACAAAATCTTAAGAAAACAAAAACAATTAAAAACATTTAAAAACGATGGGTTGCCTCCCACCAAGCGCTTGATTTATTATCGCGGCACGACATAGCTATCTCAATTACTTAGTCTTTATCGAGATAGATAGGGCATCATTTTCTGAATGGATTCAGATGACAATGAGGCTTACTTGTAGGCATGCAATCTTCTTCGATATGAGTCTTGTGCATACATACCTCAGGGGAGATACCAATTATATCATCAATAGTCCAACCCATAGCTCTCATGTATCTCTTCAGAGCAGAGATGAGAGCCTCTACGTGCTGTTCACTTAAATCATCCGCCATACTTACCGAAAGTATATTTCCACTTTCCAAGAACACATTCCTTAGATAATCGGGAAGCTCTTTCGATTCTAGCATTGGTGGCTCTTCAATGGAAGTCGTCGTTGTTGTGACGGTTGATTCTTAAGATCAAGGTCTGGCTGTTCAGGAGTATGAGAATAGGACCCTATTTCTGTTAGAGCACACGTAGTTTCTTCATAATCTTAATCATCCTTATGCTCAACATCCAGTAGCGCAGCAGATAGTGAATCAATAGTAAGCTGTTTCGCTACAGATAATACTTTCTTATCCTCATAAGCTACGGAAAACATATCCATATCGCTGGGCTGCTTCATTGCTTTGCATATATCAAAGCGGACCACTTCGTTATTCAACTAAAACAAAAGCTCATTAGCTCTCATGTCAATAAGCACACTTCCAATTGCTGCTCTATTTGCTTGATTGAAGTGGAATGTGAGTCAACCAATTGCTTCATTGAGGATAAATCATTTATTACCTCCGTTACTTCCGCACTGGTTGCTTCCACTCCTTTCAACAGTTTAGCCATCATATCTTCCATATTTCCAGAACCAGATGTGGTGGTGTCACGTCTTCCTGGGGGAACATACAAACCACTCCTATCAATCTTATCCTTCCAACTACCTTGATCACGGTCCTTATATCCTGAATTATCATAGTAGTTCTGACCTTGGTTTCCTTGGGTATTGCCTCGGAAACCCCCTGATTGTTTAAGTAGCTAGATTCTTCCTCAGAATCAGATTCATCTCTTCTATGTGCTGCAACAGCCTTTACTTTCTCGGTCTTCCCTGATAATAAGTGCTTGGTAAGAAGATCCATTTGCGTTTTTATGTGCGCCATATTTGATCACGTTCTTCCTCTCTTCGCCTTTGTTCTGCTGTCATGCCAATAGCTACAGTAGAGCTTGCTACCTCAGAATCTTTGGTATGCCAAGCCCTACTTTGCTTTGTTATACGATCTAGCATATCACTTGCCTGAACAAAGGTGAGGTCCATAAATGATCCATCTGCTGCATTATCAACCACTGCCTTAGTCACCGAATTCAAAGCTCTGTATAATATCTCCATCAAGTGGACATTGGTCATATGATGGTTCGGGCACCTCATTAGCTTCGTCTTGAACCTCTCCCATGTTTCATGAAGAGCTTCGATTGGAAGCTGCCATAAATTGCTGATCTCATCTCTCAACTGTGCTTTCTTGGATGGCGAAAAGAATCTTTCTAGGAAAGCATCTTTCAATTGCCTCCAATTAGTAATAGAATCAGGAGTCAGCCCATTCAACCATAGAGTTGCCTCCCCAGATAGAGACAATGGAAATAAGCGCAGTCAAATTGCATTCTGTCCAACGCCAGGATTGTAGAATGACTTGCATGTAGAAATAAAGTTAATCAGATACATATTCGGATCATCGCCTGCTAGTCCACCAAATAATCCCTTGAGTTGCAAAAGGTGAATCATGGTGCTAGTGATATTGAACTTTGCTCCAGGGGCCAAGGGTGGCAGAATAATGGCTCCTGTGGCACCAGCTTCATCCAAATCGTCATCATCGTCATCAAAAGGAATCTGCACAGCTCGGCGATCAGGCCTCAATCGCGCTTGACGATCTCTCCTCTGCATGGGTGCCGCCACCTCAGTAGTATGTCGTGGGTTTAGTAGCTCCTCATCGCCCAGGTCCTCATCGTCAGGATTTATTGCTCGACTTGGATTATCAATATTCTGTTGATGCACTTGAGCAGCCATCCTTTCAATTTCACGTTGTGCATCTATTGATGCACTGAACAAACCTGAATAAAACAACAACTAAAAGTAAAAGTACGAGAATCTTTGACCAAACGGTCTAGTAACTATCACAAACTTAGTTGACACTCATATTCCCCGGCAACGGCGCCAATTTTTGATAACGCTCAATCTACAGCTCTCGTAGGAGTGTAAAGCGGTCATTGTCAAATATATAACCCAACTGGGTTGGGTATCGATCCCAAAAGGAATAGCTTGGTCAACAAGTAAGCAAGGATTACTAGACTTTTGGTGCAAGTCTTGTAAAAAAGGGGGGATTTTATCGTGCAAAATAATGTAAACAAAGTAATAAAGTAAAAATGGAAAATAGCAAAGTAAAAAGAAAGAATGTTTGGTAAGATGTAAAACAATGAGAATTGAGAAGTTGGGATTATGTCCACCTTATGATTATACGTCTCTATTGGCTATGAGTTGTGCGGAATTCAGACATGCATGTGCTTATAGAGAATTGTATTCGATGGTAAATCCAAGCATCTTTCGACCTAAACAAGGACTATTTCACTTTAACTCTTTCGAGCTTAAAGCGTATCTAACGGTACAAATTCTCCAAAAGGTTAATCCAGTTACGGCACTAACTTTTAATAAGGGGATGGGACCCTATTACCTTGACATTATCTCTTTTCCAGATGTATAACTTTTCTTTCGAACAAGTTAATGCTATACTGGCGTCATTCTTTGCGTCTGTAGCCACAAGAATTTGCATTAAGATGAAGAGAATAATGATATAAGCAGCATACGTGTCACGAATTCACAAAATCATAGCAATAGATAGTATCTCATAAGGCTTCCATAACCCCAATAGAGAAGTTTAGTTACCCATGAGTGCAAAGGAAATCACAATAGACATTATTATTATACCACAATAAAGATCTTGTATAGTAAGGTGTGGTATGACGTTAGGCGTGACTTTCCTTGTAGAGTAACGTTTCTCTTGTTGTGGAAATTAAGAATTGAATAGATGAAGAGAAAGTAATAAGAATTAATAAAAATCAAATTGTTTAGAGTTGTAGATGAATGAGTGGATGGATAGGTGGATGGATGGGAATTGATGGAATGGGTGGATGGGTGAATGAATAAAAATCTCTAGCAAAATAGGGTATTTATAATACCCACATCCTATTCCTAGCAAGCTAATGAAATACTTAACCAAATCCTACTAGGTTAATGTATCATTATCCTAATCCTAATAAGTTACTGCTAGTCCCCAAAGTCTTCAGAATTGCTATTTTTGCCCGAGACAGGTTTTTCATGCGTCACTTTTGGTCCTTGGCATCCAAGCTTTCCCTTCCTTCTTTCGTGAAGCTTTCTTTGGCGTCAAGTTATCCATAAAATGCTGAAATCTGCATCATTTATACCTGAAAACTTGCTAATCACGTTTGTTAGCTCACTTACAGAAAAAAGGACTAAAAGTGCATGAATTATATAATTTGTCCTCAAAACTTAGCTAAAATATGGGTAAAATATAGTACTGTAGGCGTGTAAATTCGCCTATCATCAATTATCAATCAGTTACAGCAGATAGATTATATGTTGCAACAGATTGTATATTTGTTGCGACAGACAGACTGGGAACATCTGCATAACGCAACAGATGACCAACTTATTCCAATAGATAATCAATCTATCACAATAGGTACTATATCTATTATGACAGATATAAAATCTACTGCATTATAAAAATTCAACTTGGCCAGACATAAAAATTATTACCACTACATGAAAAGTGAATTGGCTTGAAATGAAAATTTATTATCGTGTTCGTTTCTGTCTTTGTACATGTTTTTTTATACACGGGCTCCAACTATTTAGTTAGTACCCCATATGCCCAGATCCATTGCATCTTTCCCACAACGGTGTCGCACACACCGGTCATTTGTGTGCCGATCAGCAAACACTTGATGTATGCAAGCGAGTACGGGCCACACGCTGCACTGGTTGTATTTATTGGGAGCTGAATGTTCTTATTTCAACTTTCAAAATCCCATGATTCCTTCATCAAGACTTCAGATGGTAAACGATCCATCATATTACTCTGCGTCAACAACTTGGGCAAACACTTCAAGAGTGGTTGTTTGTGGGTTAAAAATGTCTTCTTGCTGAAGACGGGTAAGTTGCAGTCATGAACCTTAATTTTTCCCTTGTATAGTAGTATCTCAACAGTGAGAAAACTTGTGATATCCACGTTGATGACTGCAAGTATTCTCTTTGCCTTGGTCCATCTTTTGCCGTGTGGATATGACCTCTTCCCTCTAACATATTTAATCACTTCTTCATCCCATTGGAATGTAGAAACTAACTGATCAAATCCTGAGCCACCAAAATCAGCTATCTTACAGAGTTTAGCATACCTATCCTTGAAATTATTGTAGAAGTTGAGGTTCATTATTCTATCGGCATCATCATAAGCATTCGGGTACGTTAATTACTTTCCCCTCATGAGGCAGAGAATTTCATCAACATATTGTGGTATAAGAAGACAATTTTTAATAGGTAAGTAATTGTAAAGAATAAAAACACAGTGGAAAGAATCTGATGCAGAGGGTTCTCTGAATCAGTTTACAGATTACCCAGCCAACAAGACATATGCAACAGATGTTGCTGACACCTAATTTTTGCCCTCCGCAATTCAATTTAACTTCGAGTTTCTTCAATTTTAAAATAAAATCACAACGATTATTTTGTTCAAATAATGTTGGTTAAAGTACTTATTCAAGATAATTTTATCATTTAATTAACGATTATATATTTTTCATATTTTTTACATACGAGAGTGTATAAATTTTGTTATTTAAATGAACATTTTTATCAAAATTAGTTTTTATTGATTAAACTTAAAAATTAATTCAAATGGATAAAAGCTTGGTTTTAAATATGATTTGCTCTCAAAATATTTTATTTGGAGGAATATTTGTTGGATTTTTATCAAATTAAGAAACTCGAGGTTAATTTGTTACTTGATTCGTGAAAGATTGAGATTCAATTTTGCGAACGAATTAAATATGACCTCAATTGAAATCAAATTGGCCCAATTATAATGCAATTGACCAATAGATATTCAATTTGGTTAGAATTTAAATAAGTTATTTAAATTGTAAATTAATCTTAATCCAAAAAGTTACCATTTCTTAATTAGGATTATTTTAATCCAATTAAATTTAATTTGCGTCATTCTTAATCCAATTAAATTAATTATGATTATTCTAATTAAATTTAATTATGTTATTTAATAACCCAATTAGATTTAATAAAGGATTATTAAATAACCCCAATAAAAAACCCAAAATGTAAACAACAATTCCGACCCAGCAATCCGCAGTCCAGCTCGAACATTAGACCATTTTTCCCCTTTTAGAAAATAATAACAATACAACAATTTTAACCCAACAAAAATAGCCCAGTGGCCCAACACCAAACATATCTCGACTCGGCCCACTTTAGATTGCTTCTTCATTAGCTTTACACAAAACAAATGCTCAAACAAACCAAAAATCCATCGACCAACAATTTCAACTGAACCAGACCCGATTTCAACCTACCTATATGTTTTCTCAACAGCGAAACCCATCTAAATCCTAAATCAAACTGCTCCAACAGTCTTACCTGATCTCGTAATTGACCCGACTTCGACCTATTGAGTTGGCACGCGAATAAAACCCTCGAATCTTCTAGAAACAAGGTTAGGTGTCCCCCTCAATGGCTAAATTCTATGAATCTCAGGATGACCAGTACGACTTCGTATGTTTTTGGCAAATTTTTATTGGTTGAAATGAAATTTATTTCCTATTTATTGCCTATTCTAGATTTGGGGGAGAAAAATTAAAAAAAATTATACGTTTTGAGATGAAAACCAAGCTGTAGGGAGATTTGAAATTCCAAAATATCCTCTTTTTTCAAGTCTTAAAATACCCCTAATTTAGTCTTTCATATAAGAATCCTTTGGGTCATTGTTTGAGGGGGTTCAAAACTTTAGGTGTTGGAAATTTTTGGGTCTGATAAGGGGTTCAAAAATTAGGGTCGGAAATTTTGGATTCAGGAAATATGAAGGAAGAAAGAAAAAGGGGGAATATTTTTCTGAGAGAAATTTTGGTTCAGAAAAACTGAGAGAGAAGGAAGAAAGGAAAAGAAAGAAATTTTCAAAGAAAAATTAAGTCTTTAGTAGAAATATTGTTCTAGTTGAAAGTTTGTCAGCTAAATTAGAGTCTCGAGTTGACAGTAAAGAAGTTTCTGGTGGTCGTGATCTCCGTACCAGGTCATTGTCTCATTTTGCTGCTCCCGAATAGGTAATATCCTTTTTCATTCAATGTTTTGATCTCTTCTACTTTATCTCATCATTCTGTATGCGTAACACTGTTCACAATAATCTTTTACGCTGGGAGTAGCTGTAGAGGCCTTGTCGGTCGTAGGATTTGATTGATCATTATAATGTTTGCTGAATCACTGGTTATCCCATGTTGTGGTTTCTTTAAGCATATTTTTGTGATGATGTGTTGATTATTTAAAGCATTGTTGATCATGAATTTGCTGCCTTTCCCGGTTCATTGAGTTATCCTGAGTTAAAGACCCTTGTTGTGAGATGTTATATCATTGACTAGTCTCAACTTTGTTGGACGAAAGCCAAATGTGTAATTTTTCTTTAAACCTGTTCAGAACTTTGGGTCGGTTGCTTTAAATTTTAGGTTTTCTTTTATTTGGATTGCTCTCGAATCTGTTATAACATTAGTGTTCATTCATCCAGAGCATGCTATCTTTATATTGCGGAATATTACGATCCGACTAGCTATTGTAGTATTCAAATGTTTTGGTCCATTTGTGTCTTTTTAAGTATAGTTTAATTTTGTTTTCTTCATTGTTTTCTCTGTAAACCCGCAATCGACATGTAGTTTGTTTGCTAAGAGCAGCAGTAGAAAGGCTTATGGGTCATGGGACTAGTATGCTGAAGAGTGCTTCAATAAAAAGAGACTATAAGCTTTCGAGTAGTGAAATCCCTCTTAGGAGTCTTTTTTTCTCTCGATGTCATCATGTTATATTTGCTCAATAAGGCTTTGTCAAATTAACAAAGTTGTTTGAGGCTGCAATTTTTGATTCGCCATAGATGGTCTGTTTTATTAAAAAATGTGTTCTTCTCAATTAATAGTCCAATTTTTGCTTCCCTCTTAGCGCAAATGGCAAATTCTTGAATTGTTTTGTTAAAAAAATGCTTTATTCTCAATTAGTAGTTCACTGTTTGCATCCCAATAACGCAAGTAACAAGTTCCTAAGTTGTTTTTTCTGTGAGAAATGTTTGCGTTTCAATCGGTAATTCACTGTTCTATAAGCACTAGGTGATAAACACGTTGATCTTTTCTTAGTTAAAACTCAAAAATCATCTTGTGCATTCTATGAAGCACAAATAACAGATGTGAGACTTTACCTATTCCTCATGTGGTTAACTTGCAAGGCTTGTGCTGCCGATTCATTGTCTGCTGATTTGGATTATATGTTATTCAATAGAATCTTATGGTGAATTAGCATGATACGCCTTGGAATTGAATCATGTCTGCTTCATGTTGAATCCCGTCGGGTAAACTTAAAAAAAAATGAGTCTTGAAACCTTCCTTTCAGAAGGTTATATTGAGCGTTGAATTTTCTTATGTCTTCACTTGAATCCATGCAACTGTCTTGAGCTTATACACGAGTTTTTTCTGGTAATTTCCATTGGCGACTTGTTATAATGTATGATTCTTGTCGTGATGTATCATTACAGTAATAAACCTGCTGATTGATAAACCTGCTTATCAATTTCAAATCATGCATGTTTTGTTGTTAATTGTTTTAAAGGTTTAATAATTAAGTTGAATTACCAACTTTGGATTAGTATTAATTCATTTCCTTTTAATTTAAAAATTTATTTAGTTAGTACAGTTTCATTCCAAATTTGTTAATCATTTTACATTCTGCATGTTGGCTATAAATTCAGAATAAGTATTAGTTCTTTTTTTTTACTATTTCTGTGCATGAACCCGCGTGGGAGTCCAAACGGAATTGTTTCCCCTTGTATTTCATAATGGGCGATTGAGGCCCGTCTCATTGAGTCAATCCCGAAAGAAGGCCCTAAGTAGACAATCCCATAGTGCACGGATGCAAGGTGTTCAAGGAAGAGGCACGGATTAAAATCCCGTATTCGAAGTGGTTAAGAGACTTAAAAGTCTCATTTATTTGCTTAGTTATTTATCGTTGTCTTTATGTATTCATTTCTTTATTGTCTTATTTATTATTTTATTTATTTGGGCCTCGAATCCAAACTTGTAAAACTAATACAGGTGGAGCAAGATTCGAGCCAAAGGCTCGAAAATTAGATTAGGACAGGTGAAATGGGTCGAAAGCCCAATTAGACTATGATAGGTCCCATTGATTTGGGCCTAAGGGTCTAAATCCCTTACTTTCCCCCCTTCCCCTTTTTCTTTACGCTTGTTTGCCTTAGTGTTTTGTGAACCTATTTAAATCCTTACTCAAGTTGCTAAAAGCTGGTTTTGCATAAACACTAAAATATTCCTAAAATCACTTTTCTTTTAAATAATCAACTTTTTTCAAGGTTAATCAAAGACAATTTTCAAACAGTCCGGATAACCGCAAGTTAGCAGACGTTTTAGGTGCCTAACAATTTCCTAAAACGTTAATAGGAACCGCTTATCTAGAATCTCTAACTTAAAATGATTTTCCTATTTCGAATCATTTGAAGTAACTCTCTAAAGGTTTTTTAATTCCTTTTCAAAATTAAGTGGCGACTTTTCTCAAAAGTCAAAATTTTCGTAAAACAGATGTGTATTATGTTGCAACTGAATACTAAGTTTTTGCAACAGATTACACATCTGCTGCGTAGATTCTTCTTCATGGAGTATATTGGAAGGCTTGGTTAGCAATAGTAAACTTACCTTGTCCTCGTACCACAAACACAGATTTGTCATATTCGTGAAGTCTTTGGCGGAAAATGAATGCATGGTGTATTCTTTTTGAACCTTCATCTTGATAAATGCTTCCAGTTCCTTCTTCTTCTCATTGCCAAGTGCCGCGAATATGTCCACCTTCTTTGGAGACCCCTGAACTTCAACAACTATTGAAGCGGGGGGAGTTGCAATTTTCGCTGAATTTAGAACGGAGAGAATTTGACTAATTTTTATTCTCTTCCTCCTAATCTCCACTGTAGGAATGCATGGTTCTCTCACCTCGTTGGGTGGTTTGACATCCCTCCTGGATTTCAACTCCTCAGCAGCTTCAACAATAGCCTCTAGTTTTTCAAGAAGTTTATCCTCTTTGTCCTTGGACACTTTGCATTTGCAATGAGAACATAATAGTGAAGAGGGGTGAGAGGGACCACTGTAAGGATGGGAGGGACCAGTATCGAGGTGAGAGGGAGGACCTGTGAAAGGGGTGTTTTCAAACATATTTATTTTTTGCTGAGCACCATAATGCTCATAATCATGAATGACCGCAGAAGTAGCAACAAGATGGCTGCCACCATCATAAATAACTCCACCAGCAATACCCCCAGAAGAAACATCCGGATCTGTTGCAGTTTAAGGTTGGTCGTGAAGAGCTTTAACATTAGGATGACCTTGCCTAACTGCTCATCTTATGGATGTTTCTCCATCCAATTCCTTCTTTATTAACTCCACCGTTGGGTCTTCTTTTGTATCAGCAAGACTCAGAGTAAGAAAAGAAGTCATCCCCAGTTCATCAATGGTAGGCATAATCCAAGGATGCATAACCTATAAAAAAGACAGGAGGAATTTAAATCATATAATAATAATTTGAAGTCAGTTGGGTTACATGAGGATCGGGTTATGTTAACACAACCAACTTATGCAACAGACGATCTAGCTACCACAATAGCTGATCTGTATGTTAAAATAGATTGATAATACATTGTATCAGATTACCCATCTATTGCATAATTTTCCATAGATGGGTAATCTGTTGAGTAGGGTTCAGAGACCAAAGCAACATATGGTTAATCTATCATAAAATATGGATCGTCTGTCGTAATAAATTACTCATCTGTTGCACCAGTTACAGTTGACAGGTAATCTGCTGCAACAGACGACCCATCTATCGCAACAGATGAACATCTATTTCAATATCTTTCTTTGAGGCAAATTATTTTAGTTGAAAGAAGACGTACTACATCATCCGGAGGGTTAAAGAGGTCACCCTCATTAGTATTTTTTTTGTTGTTCTCTGCTGCAGCCAACCACCTAAGGATCCTTGGATTAATTATCAAATAGACATTTGCATCTATTGTGACAGATGAATGAGTTATTAGAAATTTTTAAATGGATATTTATATCTGTTGTAACAGATGACATATCTGATTTAATTAATTATCAAATGGATATTTTCATCTACTGTCACAGATAACAGAGCTGTAGGAATTTTCAAACAGATATTGATATTTGTTGTAACAGATAACTGAGCTGTTTAAATTTCTAAATAGATATTTATACATGTTGCAACAGATGACATATCTGTTTGAAAATCTTTTTTTTCTCTTTAAATTTTAAAGTAAGCTTCTGGTCCGAGTAGATAATATCAAGCAGTAGTAGTTACTACTAAAGGCGATAAAAATTATTTCTTGGATATCTCAAAAGTGAGTCATTGAGTAGTCTTGTCTTGTCTTTTCAATGCACTAGTCTTAGTCTTCCTCATGCCCCTCAAATTATTAATGAAATTAAGGAATATTTAAAACACCCACGTCTACGTACACAATACATCTATAGAAATTATCTCATCTCTTCCTTCAGCTGCAGTTTATTTTATTCAACTCTCATCATCTTTTTCTTTCTCTCCTCTTTAGGGTCACAACCTTTTCTCTCTATTTTCTCTTTTCTTCTCATAAAGATCCTTTCAGATCTAAACTGATCCATATCTTTTCTTGACTGAAATTGTTGTTTTGATCCTCTTTTTGATATTAAGGTATGGTTCATTATTGCTCTTTCATTCTTGTGTTCTTCTTTGCAAGTTATTTACATTTATTTTTTTATTTAATTACTATTTACCCATATCATATTTATTAAAAAAAATTGAAGGAACTTTTAAGTGTTGAATAAATAAATCGAGAATTTTTATTACAATATGCAAAAAAGTCATCTGTTGGGAGAAGTTTAAAAGTCTTGTTGGCAGTATCATTTTTTTATATGTATTTTGTTTGTTTCTATATTGTTGATGCAGTTATTGATGTTGT
Source organism: Capsicum baccatum var. pendulum (assembly GCA_030864225.1). Classification (NCBI taxonomy): domain Eukaryota; kingdom Viridiplantae; phylum Streptophyta; class Magnoliopsida; order Solanales; family Solanaceae; genus Capsicum; species Capsicum baccatum. Next base: position 222,778,418 of record CM061556.1, read on the forward strand.
TAATAGGGTTGGCATTGTTGGAACTTATGGTGTGGTATTTTTGATGGTTCTGGAACAAAGGATGTTGCTTCTTTATTGTTGATGATGTTGTTGGAACAAATGTTGTTTCTTTTTTGTTGATGTTTATGTTGTTGTTGATGTTGTAACAGATGAAGAAACTGTTAAAACAAATCAAACCACCAGAAAGGCTGGTTTGATGTATTCCATTAGACTCCACATCTGTTGCTACATACTCCACTTCTGATGCAACAGATGGATAATATTCTTTTTGTGACATCAATATTTTTCGTCTTTTTTGTAGATATAAGGAACTGATAGTTGATCAACTTTTGTCAGACCATCACAAAAGGTTGTGGTAAAGAAGGGTTTGGAGGAATAAGCTGCCTGCAGATGGAACCACTTCATATGTGGGAAGTATGTATTACTGATAATGTTATCGTGGAAAAACACATAGAGCGCACTGATTTTGTGAATGCTATTTTTACTGATTAATCATAGATCATTCGAACAAGATGTCTATAATTTTATAGTTAAGTTTGGTAGGTCCAAACTTATAAGGCTGAGGGACCATGAATATGGTTTTGATATCCTGTTAAGATTTAATGTCGGTTGTTTCTCTTATTTATTTGTCAAGCATTGTGAAGAGATCTAGTTTTGGTGTCATTAAAGAGATTCAATAGAAATTGGATTAACTTTTAGGGTGCATTGGACCCTTAGAGGGCCTTCGAAGCTTAGCACTACATCTAACAAGAATGGAAAACTAATATAGTTATTGCCCTAGCCCAAATTTATATGGTTGGGTTGCTCGCTCGAGGTGATGGTTATATGCCAGAAGGTGCGGTAGGAGAATACCTTCGAGGGAAAATGGGTGGTTGATGGAAGACTATATCATCTGAGAGCTAATCGAAGAATAGACATAGGGTAAAAAGTAACCTCTAGCGAATCTGGCCGATGGAACTATCTCAACAGATGCCAAATCTAAATCAAGTGAAAATCTAAAAGTGTATCCGTTAATATAATTTCGTCTATTGTCTCTCTAAAAAAATAATGCAGATGGACACTTTGCTATAGAGCTGCGTGGTCGGGATTATCACCTAGATAGAAAATAAGGAAAGACCAACAAAGCAGCCTCACAGACATCGCGGGTTGAAATAATGTACAGCTAGTCTAGAAAACTTATGCCAACAACAACTGCAGTTAAAATAAGGAATCTAAACGAAGGGGGCAATTTCTGAATTTTAAATTTTATCCCATGTCTTCATGTTTGTGTTTTTTATCAGGTCCATTGCCTTTGACCTGATCGGAACCACAAAGGAGATTGAAAGGCAAATTGAGAATCATTGCATTCTTAGCAATATGGTTATAATTGATTGTATTTTCTTTCCTTAACATGCTTTCAACATACTACGAAGACAACAACAACCAGCTTGAATACAGAATCAGCAAGCTGGAGGCAAGCATGAAAATTAATGGGATTCACATACTACAACAAGTATCTGGTCTTCTCCAAGGAATGTTGAAAGCATGCTAAGGCAAGAAAACACAATAAATTAATCTATATTGCTAAGGAAGTAATGATACTTTATTCACCTTTCAATCTCGTTTGTGGTTTCGATTAGGTCAACGGCAGTGGACCTGATCGAAACACAAATAAGAAGGCATGAGATGAAATTTAAAATTCATAAATTGTCGCCTTTGCTTAGTTTTCTTATTTTAACTGCAGTTGTTGTTGGCGTAAGTTTTCTAGACTTGCTGAACATCATTTCAACCCTCGATGCCCGCGAGGTTGCTTTGTTGGTCTTCTCTTATTTTCTACGTAGGTGATAATCCTGACCACGCAACTCCCTAGCAAAGAGTCCATCTGCATTATTTTTCTTTCGGAGAGACAACAAATGAAATTACATTACCGGATATACTTTCATATTTGTACTTGATTCAGATTTCCCATCTGTTAAGATAATTCTGTAGGCCAGATTCATAAGAAGTTACTTTCTACCTTATGTCTCTTCTTCAATTAGCTCTCAGATGATATAGTTTTTCATCAACCTCCCATTTTCCCTTGAAGGAATTCTCCTACCGCACCTTCTGGCATATAATCATCACCCCGAGCGAGCAACCCAACCATATAAATTTTAGCCAGGGGGATTTCTATTTGTTTTTCATTCTTTTTTAATACAGTGCGGAGCTTCGTGGGCCCTCTAAGGGTCCAATGCACACTTAAAGTTAAGTCCAATCGCTATTGGTTCTCTGCAGTGATGACAAATATTGATCCCTTCTCAAAACTTGACACGCATAAACACGAGCAATAACCATCAGTAATTTGTAACAGGGTATCTGCACCATCTTTATGAGTTCCTCATCCTTATCAATTTCGATCCCATAGAACTTAACGGTTCAATGCAGGATCTTGTTTGAATGATCAATGCCTAATCTGTTAAAAACTGCATTTACAAAAATATTATACTTTTGTGTGTTGTCCAGGTGAACTTATTAGTAATACATACTTAACTCCCGCACATATGATAGTGGATCTATCTTCACGCAACTTATTCTGCCTAGCCCATCTATGGCTTAAATTGAATAAATAGATGACTAGCTAGTTGCAATAGATGACACATCTGTTTATATTATCAAACAATTGGAGACATCTGTTACGACAGTTGATCAACATATTGCAAAAATCAAACAGATATATATATTTGTTGCAAAAGATTGCCAGTATGTTGTTTGTAAGTTATCTAACAGAAAGAATATCTTTTGCAATAGATTACCCATCTGTTAGATTTATTTTAAAGTAATTTTTTTCTTTCTGAGATACAATAATTCATAAATAGGTCTCTCCTTACAAATATGGATGATCCAAATTCGTACAAGAATATTCATATCGAGTCCTTGCGTTAACTTTAAACTCAGTTTGATGAACTACAGAGAGATTTGGCGGACTTCAGAGCAAGGCTGCTAGATGAAAAATGTCCAATTGACAATAATAATAGTAGTAATAATAATTAGGTAATGTTTTTTATTTTAGCTCATCTATTTTCCTCCTTTTGTATATTGGATTTACCTAAGGGATTCTAAAATCTATGAACATTCATTTCATTTTGTTGTCAACTTTGAATTTTTAATTCTTAATTAATATTTAATAATCATTTTGTTTATTCCTTTTTCTCAACATGTCGATGGTTGGTGGTAGGGATTGAGTAATTTGTGTCAACAGAGGTTAATCTGCTACGACAGATCGATCATATGTTGCACCTGACGATTATTAATAAAAAAAGGTTATTGTTTTTATTGAGAGGTTGAAAAAGAGAATACATGACTTTTTGATTATTTAATATGAAAAATATTTTGTAAATAAATAATAAGAAAATAAATGATAAACACAATTTATAACCGTAAAAGAACGGTTATTTAATTTTAATAACTGATCATGACTTTTCACCATTTTTATTTTTGAGTTTGTTTTTTAAAATTATTTATTTTATAATAAAATGGTTATTATTTGATTAACGAATTTGAAAAGGTATTTTTTTTATTTATAAAATAAAAAAATAAGCAAATTTGTATTAATGATATGATGATAGTTTTATTTTTTGAAAAAAATAGATTATATGTTGCAACAAATACAATATCTGATGCAACAGGTTAACTATTGTTGCAACAGATGATATACTTGTTGTCATATATGATTTATCTGATGCAACCGACATCGAATATATCGTTACAACTCAATAAAAACGGTTCTTGGAACGAACTAATTAATAATAATAATCTGAAAAGTCATGACTGATCACAATATTTCTTAATTTAATTAACTCATTACTTTTCACATTAATCAAAAATATAATTAATAAATGGAGGTGAACAATTAGATTATATGTTGCAAAGATAGGTTATCTGATGCAACATATTTTATATTTATTTCAACAGATAATATATTTATTGTCATGGATGTGTTATCTGATGCAACAGATATAGAATCTATTGCCATAACTCAAAAAAAAATGGTTCTTCCAAAGAACTAATTAGTAATAATAATCTGAAAAGTCATGACTTATATCACAATATTTATTTTCTTATTTTGATTAAAAATACAATTAATGAATGAAGGCGAATAGTCACGCCTTTTTGTGTCTCATTCAAATTCAATCCTCTATAAATAGGTCCCTCCTTACACAATTGTTCATTCAACTACACTCTATTTATTATTGCATATCGTCTTTCATATTACACTCTAGAAGATTATGGCTGACCCAGTATGGGACGTTGCTTTTCTGTAAGACACCGTGAATGAACTTCAGAATCAAGTTCGTGACCTGCAATGAGAACTGGGAAGAGTTAGAGCAAGAATGCTCCACGAGATACGTAGACTGAGGAGTGCCTTACTATTTTTGGTTGAAGATTGGCCGGTTGGCAATGATGATAATAATAATTAGATTATTATTTTTCTTTTAGTCTATTATATGTATTTTTATTTGTTTTTGTTTTACAAAAAAATTACATTTCATCTTTGATATTTTAATCCATATTTAATTTTCATTCTGTCTATTATCTTCTCAAAAAACATATCGATGATTCGACGTGAAAAGGAATAATTTAGAATCCAGTAGCAATAGCAAGATTTATCTGTTGGGTTTGTGGAAGGGGATGATGTGTTGTTCAAAACAAATTACTCATGTTGCAACAGATAAGAAGTCTGATGCAATAGATAAATAGTCTGTTTCAACAGATGACTAGTTTGTTGCTTGACTCTGATATTTTAATTCGTACTTCCTCCGTCTCAAATTACCCGTCCCAAATTGAGATGCCACATTGATTAAGAAAAATAATTAATAACATGTCTGGTTTATAATAACCCACTGATCAGTTGGTGGGACAGTAGGCGTGTTTGAAATAACCATTGTTTGTTATTCAATCGAAATTTCATAAGAGAAGAAAGATTTTAACGTCAGTCGGCGTATAGTCCCCCTATTAAATGATGCTTCCATTTTAATTTGAAGACAAAGTGATTAATGCAAAGGGAAAAACATGGATTTTTTTAAATCTTTTCTTGATTAATGAAAAAGATAAGTAAAATGAGAAATCAAATTAAGAAATTCGGGACGGGTAATTGAACGTAAGGAATAATTTTGAATCCAGTAGCAATAGCAAGAGTTGAAACATATTGGTTATCTGTTTGGTTTGTGGCAGGGGTTGATTTGTGTTGTTCCAAATAGATTAATCATTCATTGCAACAGATAATTAGTCTGGTGCAACAGATAAACATCCTGATACAACAGATAATACGTCTAATGCAACAGATAAACAGTCTGATGCAACAGATAAATCTTTTAATGCAACATATTACTCATCTGATGTACTAGATGATTGATCTATTTAAATTGTAGAAACTTGTACTAGATCATAATTTTACTTACCAAAGTCACCTATGAAGTAATACGAAAGTGGAAAGTGATGCGGTAAACAAAATTTGACCTAAGAAATTGGTTAGGTCGCAGTAGTATCGTTGTACCAATAACAGCAGCAACAACAATAACAATAAATGGTGGACAATAAGAAGATGAAGATAATAATGAAGTAAAAGATGATGATAATGAAGAAGAAGATGATGAATAAAGAAGCAGAAACAATGAACAATAAAAATCACTAAGAGAGAAAAAACAATAATGGATGAGAAGAGAGAGAAAGATGTCTTTTTTCCTTTCGTTTCCTGTTATTTTAGGTAAACATTGGAATCAAAGTGTAAATTTAAAAACTTGTGGGTTATTTTTCATGCTTTCTCAACTTTCTTAATCCATAATAAAGTAATTGTCACCTCCAACTAATAATTAAGACTTGTGTCACCTACACCTCATTTTAAAACTCTTTTGTCACCTGTGGCCCAAACCCCCAAGCTTCTAACAGCTTTTTTTAGATATTTCCTAATTTGAGCTTTTAGATTATTTGATTTTTGGACCAGGTGTATTTAATACTTTTAGGCCAGATAACTTTTGGATCTGTCCCTTTCGTGTATATATTTAGGCCGAGTTTTTATTGACAAAAGTTCACATATAGCTAACATAGATCTCTCTTAACTAGCTTTTTAGTCTAAAGTTTAATAATTACATTTTATAGGTTTCAACTAGTGATTAAATGTATTTAGGATCCTAATGTACATATATTAACTAACAGATTTTGTTACCATTTCAGTTATGTGTGGAGATAAAAAAAATGGAGAGTGATTCACTCCCTTTATTCAATATCCATTATTATTGAGTATTAAAATTAAAATCCTGAAGATTACGAATGCATTTATTTTTCTTAAGATTCAAATGTTTGAATCTATGTGCATATCTAAATGATTAAGATGTTGTCATCAAATCTAAAAACTGAATGATTAAAACTATTTATTTTTCAATATATGAATATGCAAAATTTATTTATTTGTATATATAATATAAAAATATAATTCAAATAAAAAATAATTAAATACTAAAAAATATTTGATTTAATACAGTAAAATTATTATTTGATGAAAAAATATATTTATATTTATTAGTGATAATGGAGATGGTTTATAATGGTCGTGGTGGTAATGATTGATGTTAGTGATTATTAGTGTTGGTGGTGATAGTAGTGATGGTAAAAATGTTTGGAATTGTAGTGACTGTTATGATGGAGACGATTGATAGTTGTGGAAATAGTTGTCATACCCGATTTTTACCTAAGGTCAAAATGAACATGACATTCTGAACTCTGAAAGAATTAATTTTATACAGAGTCGCCACCTAATTTTAAGAAAAAATAGAAAACCTACTTATTTATTAACAAGTATAATTTTATTCTAATCTACGAAACCAATTTAGATCCTAAGTAAGGGCTCAAATTATTCCGAAGAGAAGGTATTAAGCACCCTTCAGAATCCACAAATGTGGTTCCCGGCCAGACTTAGGTTTATTAAAAGAAAGAGGAAAAATTGATGTTTGTAAATACAAACACAAAAAATGTGTATTAAAATAATATACACAATTTATATGTAAAGAGTGTATATATTGCATATATTATCGTAAAAATATGTGAATAAAAAGTGTACGAAAATAAACAAAAATACATGAGAATAGGTATGGAAAAAATGAAATGATAAAATAAATAAAAATTTGTTCAAAGGAAAAGATTACGTAATGTTTTTAGTGTAAAAATATGAATTATTCTATTAAATATCTAAATCAATTTAATCCGTTTAAATAAATAGTAACGACCTAAATTTGCCTAATACGTGATGAAAATTGCGTAAACAATATCCCTCCCAACACCTCAAAAATAAAGATTCCTATAATTTAATATTCTACAAGTGTAAAAGTAGAAAAATACAAACATAAAAATTAAAGTCTTCTTTGAATGCTATTTCTAATGAGTATTTTCAATAACCTGTATAAACACTTGTCACAAAATTATTAGTAACAAATAAATAATTATAAAAAGGCATGTATATATATATATATATATATATTAAAATATATTTTTGGCTAAAAAAAGCAGGCTCAGATAAAGTTTTCTTTTTAAAACATAGAAATTTCATCATTGCCCAAAATATTTATTTTATTATGTATTTGAATACATAATATCCGTCTTTTTATTTGTGCAGACCCCGAAAATAGATGGAGAATTTCTTCATCGGCCAAACATATGCATTACTGTTTCAAAGCAAAGATAAATCAGTCCAGATTAGAGAGCAATAAATTAAGTCAATGAAGTAAAATGCTTTTCTGTAAAACAAAAAGACAATATGATATGAATAAAATACTATAGAAAATTAGTTAAAACAACAATGAAACTCGACAGCAGCAACAAAGATTATTACTAGAAGTCACAAGTCAAAAAAAATAAAGTCCAAAACATGCAAAAAAGAAATGGTGCTCGCCTGAAAAATTCGAATACAATAATTAATAGCTAACAAATATAATCATGAAATTAAAGATAATAATTTAAAAGGAATTCAACAGTAGCAAAATGGAGCGACAACACGACATCCAACATAGCCAAATCAGTCCAACAAATCCAAATAAAATACAAGAGCAGGACATTACATACACAAACACACACACATACACAAACACACACACACACACACACACACACATATATATATATAAATTGTACAAAAAGCAAAAAGATAGCCGATTTTAACGAAGATTTGCCAAAAATCCACCTCCGTACAGATTCAAACGGGTAACGTAACAACATAAAAAGATAAGGGGACGATGAATGTGGAGTTTCTTCAACGGATCACATTGGAGCAACACCAAAAGAGATATAAATCCGACCAAATTTAGTCATTACCGTGGGAAAGAAGCGGGGGAAGGTTCGCTGGTCATCACCTCAGCAAAGCAGCGGCACGAAAAGGGGGAAAAGACAGCAGCGGTGGCTGTTTTGGGATAGATCTCACCGATCACAACTTCGGCGAGCCAGCGACAGTAAGGAGCAATGGAAGAAAAAAGATAAAGGTCATTGAAAAAGAAAAGGTGTGGCGATGGTAGCTATGGCTGTTGTTGCACCAGCCCTGCTGTTGGCGAAGAGGGGAATAGAGAGATGAGAGAAAAAGGGAAAGGTGAGGCTGAAGAATGGTGGCCAGAATCCGCCGGAGCTCCGGCGGTGGTGGATCAGCAGTGAAGAAAAGAAAAAACAGAAAGCCTTGATTTTGTGAGAGAAAGATCAGATTTTCTTTGGGGGTGTAGATATACGATTGTGTTGTATATATTTGCACGTTAAAAAAATATCAACCTCCTCTCATTTATTTATAATAAATAATGCCTCTATTTATCTCAAAAATAAATAATTTCCTCTTCTTTTAATATTTTTTATTCAAAAATAAATTATACTTTTTAACAATTAAATAATATGATATTAATCAAAGGATAAAGGACTCAATCAGTTATCTCAATTGTCATCTTTTAAAAAGTTGACATGATTTTGACTTGATTAATTTGTTACTTTATGTATTTAAAATAATTAAACTGACTTACGTTTGCAGATTGTATTAAATAATGTATAAAAATATTAATGTCGATTTATAATTACAGAAAAATGCAAACAACAAACATAATTATCTTTTAAAAGAAATGTATTATCCTATAAACAATTAAAATTATAATATGTAAAAAGTAATTGCAGAGTTATGTTATGTACGTATATAAATGACTGTGCAAAAATATTAAAATGATAATAAACTGACAAAAATTCTAAAAAAAATTATGAAATTAAGGATAATTATCAATAAATTATGAAAATTTAAAATATAACAATAAATTGGTAAAAATTATAAAATAATGATGTTTATCAATAATTTATTAACAATTAAAAAAATATACGAAAATTTGCATTTTATGCCATTTAACGATTAGGGAGCCTAAATGCGTTAATTTTATGTTTGGAGAGCCAAAATTGGATTTCAACAATTTGCCTCTTTTCGTTTGAAGATAATGTAAAAGTCCTCAAATGAAAACGTTGATGTGTTGCCAATTTTGCTTGACAAAAATTTATTGTTGGTAAAAAAAATCATGTAAACTCCAATTTAGAGTCGCCTACATGCTTCAAATTGCATGAGGAGCAGGTAGGGTATGGTTGAAAAACTATCCTGACATGTCCTATTTTGGGTTGGATAAACCCAATGCAGCCTCGAAGTCTATGCTTGCAAAATTTATAAAACTGAAAAACGGTAGATAAACGAGTAACAAAGCTTATTTTTTCTTTTTTTCAATAAATTAAAAAAAAAGGCATGTAGTGCTTAACTAAATTAAAGAAAAATAAATAAAGGTATTGCAAGATTTTAACTTAAAACAAATAAAATATTCAATTGAAGACAACTATGCATAAAAGTCTTATTAGAAGGCAGATTAACCCAAAATGTCCTATTTTAGGATGAACGAACCCAATTTATCCATAAACTATATGGTTGAAAATACATCAATTTAAGATGTAATGCTCAATAAAACACGAACAAAAAATTAAGCTTGATTTTTATTTTTTTTTGAAAAATTAAAGATAGCATGTAATGCTGAACTAATTAAGAAAAAATGATACAAACAAAGATAACATTCAGTGCTTAAATGGTAAAATAAGTGCACTGCGATATATACAGGTGCAGACAAAGCATGCAGTGCTTAAATAACAAATAAATGCATTGCAATGTAAAAATAAATGTAAAGATGACATGTTGTCTTTAACTCATACAACAAATGCATTGCGATATGTGCAAGAACAGTCAAGATGACATGCAGTGCATAAATTATAAAACAAATGAATTTTGATATTTGCGAGGCGTGCAGTGCCTAAATGATAAAATGAATGCAGTGTGATATATGCATGCAATAAATGATAAAATGAATGCATTGTGACAGTGCGTGCAGTTCTTAAATGCATAGCAACATGCATCGATAAAGGCAAAAATGACATGTGATGCTTAAATGATAAATAACTACATTGCGATATTTGCGAGGCGTGTAGTGCCTAAATGATAAATAAATTAATTATGATACATGCGTGGAGTGTTTAATTGACAAATACATTGCGATGTGTGTCAGCAAAGGCAAAGATGACATGCAATGCTTAAATAATAAAATAAATGCATTGCAATGCATGCAGATAAAGGCAAAGATAACATGTGGTGCTTAAATGCATTGCGATGTATGCAGATAAAGATAAAGATAACATGCGGTGCGCGCAAGTAAAGGCAAGGATAAAATGTAGTGTTTAATTGATAAATAAATGCATTGTAGTATGTTGCCAGCAAAGGCAAAGATGACATACAGTGCTTAAATGATAAGATAAACACATTGCGATGTGCAAGTAAAGATAAAGCAAGTGTGTAGTGCTTAAAGGATAACATAAATACACTGCGATGTATGCAAATAAAGACAAAGATAACAGGCAGTGCTTAAAATGATGAAATAAATTCATTGTGATGCGTGCGAGTAAAGACAAAGACAGACTGTAGTGCTTAAACTTTAAAATAAATGCATTGAAGTGCGTGCAAGTAAAGATAAAGATAAAATATGATGCTTAAATGATAAAATGATTGCATTGTGATTCGTGCAAATAAAGTCAAAGATAAAATATAGTGCTTATATGGTAAAATAAATGCATTGTGGTATGTGCAAACAAAGGCAAAAGAAATGCAGTGCTTAAATAATAAAATAAATGCATTGCGAGATGTATAAATAAAGGCATGAAAATCATACAGTATTTAAATAGCAAATGATATAATAAATACATTGCGATGTGTTCAAGTAAAGGAAAAGAAAATATACAGTGCAAAAAGAAATAAATGAAGTGCATATGTGCAAATAAAGGCAAACAAGTATAAATATTAAATTGAAGAAAAACATATACAACTGTCTTTTGGGGCACAGATTGACCCAATTTCCCTATTTTAAGGTGGGCAAATTCATGTAAAAAATGATTATTGAACAAAGAATTATTTGAGAATGAAAGTATTCACATATTCCCGATGCTAATTTCAAAATTGCCCCAATATTGAGTTGTGAGATGCTGGGGAGTGCAAGATAGTGTATTTGCTAGGGAGAAAGAATGATTATAAGGTTGTAATGATAAAACTCTGCATCGAGATTCCTACATATCTCGAGTATTATGAGAATCAAATCAATGTAGTTTGAAATAAGAAAATAGAGTAAATTTTGATGCGGCTCTCAAAATATACCCCAATGTTTTATCTATGGCTAACACTGTCTCTTCGAAAAAAAATCTTAAAAAAATTTGTGACATCTGTGAATGTTACAAAGACTGATGCTGATTATTGTCTTAGATTTCCTACAAAGAGTAAGGCCCTCAACTAGTGAGGTGGCTAAAATCTAATAGTCTCTCGATTGACGGGGCTATTGAAATGTAAATGGCTTTATACTACAAAATAAATGTAATAGGCTCTCGATTGGTGGGGCTATAAAAAGTGTAAAAAATACTCAAAATGGGTACATAACTGAAAAATAAAATATCGGTATTTAAAGGTATGTGCTTGAATGAAAAAGTCAAATGCTCATATTTCAAAATTGAATGCCTTCAAATAAAAATAAAAATGCATGTATGTGAAAGTGGACACCTTAAATAAAAGGTAAACAAATGTCCGTATGAAAGTGAGCATCTTGAAAAAAGAAAGAAATTTTTTTAAATTTATCTTCTTGATAAAAAATGCTAAAAGATGGAAGATTACATAATCGTGTCTTGACTTCAGCTGGTACCAATAATTAGCAGTGTGCATAAGAATTCCCCTACATCTTTCCCAGTTAGCCGAGATCGACTTCGGATTAACTCCTATAGTTTCAGATGGTACCTCAGACATACCTAAGTATCAACACGATTTGTTCATCTAGCTTTAAACAGAGATATTACGCTATGCTCATTCTCATGTTTCAAGTACCCTCACCAGAAAGAAAGTCTGATTTCGCACATATTTGAGTAAAAGAAAGTCAAATTTCGCACATATTTGAGGAATTTTCCTTTTGAATTTGGAAACATCTATAGAAATACACTCATACTCAGAAAGAAATTCAATGCATACAATTGTGATACCATAGGCTTGATCTTTATATAAGTATCCACTAATGTGAGAACACTTGAAATAAGATCTTGTAGGACTTGCTATTGGCTTGTAATGTAGGCTTGGAAAAGGGTAGGATAATATTTGAGATGGAAGTGACTAATTCCTCAATGAGCATTACACTGTATTTGTGCTTTCGGCATTTATTGAGCTTTGACACATGATCTTCTTAATTGCATTTTGTTGACCCTCGATTTGCATTTGTTTTGACTTTTTTTGAATTTTGTGCTGGAGTTTTTCTCCTTTTCTTTTCCAGAAACTATATATATATAGTTCTTTATTTTTCTTTTCTCATTTTTTTTGGTGGTGGTGGGGGGGTTGCTCTTTTAAAGTTGTTTTTTGATTTTTTCTTCTGGGACAATATATCATTTGCATTTTGCATCTTTGATCTTGAATATTCATCCATAATTTGCACGTATTTATTCCACTCAAGGAGGTAGGGCCAAGAGTAGAATAGTGTATGTAAGCACTCAAAAAGGTATAGGCTCATATGCGATTGTCCAAAGAAAAGGTCTTAGGCTCAAAAGAGGGAATGCTAGGGATAAATATCATTTGGTGGGCTGTGAAAGGCACAATCAGGTCAAAGAAGTCCTACGGTCCTTTCCTAAACCAAGTGCAACTCAGAATTTCGCCTCAACAGAAATTAAGGTCAAGTTCAAGATCGACAATGCAATGCAATGAATTAAGCTAAAGCTCACCACACAATGCACATAAAACGATGAGTTTGACTTTATTTTTGTCTTAAATATATGCAAGAGAATTTTTTCAAGCATTACTCAAGTGTGATAAAAGGTACCAAAAGAACTTATGGTTTACCATAAAGTCGGTTCCTTCCCTCATACTAATTTGCTCTTTCTCATGCACACAACTGACTATACTGATACCAACCAAGTCAAAATTTTATTTTTTATAAAAAAGAATGAGACCAAACCCAAATGTGGGTTGCCTACGTTCTTGTGAAAACAAGAATCGGGTCTGCGTAGTTCAGGCAAATTTGTAAATTCGTATGTACAATGTATAATTATAAAAAAATTATGGTCATCCTTGAAAATAATAAGAAAGACGATCAGAAAAGAACTGCTTGCAGCATCAAAATTATTCTAATTAAATGATCGAGAGAATGGATGTCAAGCATTGGGAGAGCTTTGACACAACTTCAATATGCAGACAAGATTGAAAAAGTCAGATATTGAAAGAATTATGACATTATTTCGCCGTAGTTGGCAGGATTATTATAACTGAAAAAATATTGAATTTTTGCTTTTAAAAGTGAGGATCGATACACCATAAATTTAATGGTTTACGACGATTGAAAGAAGAAGCTAGGCATTCTTGCATAAAAATCATGTGAGGATCTGGAGGTAGGTTGGCTAGGCACTAATGTTAATGAAATTTGAATTTGAGGAGCTATTAAATTGTGCTCTTGAAGGCTTTTGGAGAGCGTCTTTGAACTATTCCCGAAAATTGCCCAATTTGAATACTGGAGAAATTATTCTGAAATAGTGAAGAGAACGAACCTTATTGCAGGGTTGCCTACGTGTCTTGTCAGGACAAAAATTAGGTCAAAATGTAGTTCAAACCTATGCACAACTATCGATGATACTGCAAAGGTGTTTCTTATAACTGGCCCATTAAGCAAAACAAAGATTAAATTACACCTTCCTATTAAAACATAACAAATTTGGAGCAAATAAATATGTACAGACATAATAATCCTTCAAATATATACAAAGACTATAATAATGTGTCACTTGGGTCGTGGACCCTTCGAACATTTGGATAAAACTGACTAACAATGCATGTACCTAAAAAAGTGTTATTGTAGCTCTATTCTATGCTGACTAAGAGTGGGTATACACAAACTTGAATTTCCTATATGAGAAGACACGTGGTCCCACGGCAGTAAAACTCCTGTTCACCCGACCCATGCACCAACTCTCTAAAATAAGATGATTTGAAAGAATTTTGAGAAAGTACAGTGTACAATCCGCGTGTACAATGTGTGTAAGCGTCGATTTCCAAAATGAAGGAAATATGAACGTAATGTGAATTTATATAAAGCGAGCACCAAATAGACAATCTATAGAAAATAATAACAAATAAATAATTTTTTCCACATAAACAAGATAAATCAAGACAATAACAATGTATAAAAATGTAAATATTTATCTAAACCGGTAATGGTTAGAATCTTTTGCATTCTCCCCAGCAGAGTCGCCAAACTGTTATGCCCGATATTACCTAAGGTCAAAATGAACACAACATTATGGACTCTAACTTTATTCTAATCTACGAAATCAATTTAGATCCTAGGTAAGGGTTCAAATTATTTCAAAGGGAAGGTATTAGGCATCCTTCAGAATCCACAAATGTGGTTCCCGGTCAGACTTAGATTTATTAAAAGAAAGAGGAAAAATTGATGCTTGTAAATACAAATACAAAAATTACGTATTAAGATAATATACACAATTTATATGTAAAGAATATGTAAATTGCATATGTTATCGTAGAAATGTGTGTATAAAAAGTGTATGAAAATAAACAAAAATACATGAGAATAGGTATGAAAAAAATGAAAAGATTAAATAAAGAAAAATTTGTTCAAAGGAAAAAATTACGTAATATTTTTAGTATAAAAATGTGAATTATTCAATTAAATATCAAAATCAATTTAATTCTTTTATATAAATAATAACGGCCTAAATTTTCCTAACGCGTGACGAAAATTGCGTAAACAACATCCCTCCCAACACCCCAAAAATAAAGATTTTACTATAATTTAATATTGTACAAGGGTAAAAGTATAAAAATACAAACATAAAAATTAAAGTCTTTTTTGAATACCAATAAACACTTGTAACAAAAATATTAGTAACAAATAAATAACAATAAAAAGGCATGTGTGCATGTATATATTTTAAAATATAATTTTTGTTAAAAAAATGGGCTCAAATAAAAAAATTTAAAAATATGTAGAGATTTAATTATAGCCCAAAATATTTATTTTATTACGTATTTGTATACACAATATCCGTCTTTTTATTTGTGTAGGCCTCAAAAATCGACGGAGAATTTCTTCATCGGCCAAACATATGCATTACTGTTTCAAAGCAATGATAAATCAGTTCAGATTAGCGAGCAATAAATTAAGTCAATGAAGAAAAATGCTTTTCTGTAAAACAAAAAGACAATATGATATGAATAAAATACTATAGAAAATTAATCAAAACAGTAATGAAACTCAACAGCAGCAGCAGAGATTATTAGTAGTAGTCACAAGTTAAAGAAAATAATGTTCAAAATATGCAAAAAAGAAATAGTGCTTTCCTGAAAAATTCGAATACAATAATTAATAGCTAACAAATATAACTATGAAATTAAAGATAATAATATAAAAAGAATTCAACAGTAGCAAAATGAAAAAA
Organism: Capsicum baccatum var. pendulum; assembly: GCA_030864225.1. Classification (NCBI taxonomy): domain Eukaryota; kingdom Viridiplantae; phylum Streptophyta; class Magnoliopsida; order Solanales; family Solanaceae; genus Capsicum; species Capsicum baccatum. Next base: position 222,794,432 of record CM061556.1, read on the forward strand.
CAACACGACATCCAACATAGTCAAATCAGTCCAAAAAATCCAAATAAAATACAAGAGCAGCAAATTACACAAATATATATATATATATATATATATATATATGTATGTATGTATGTATGTATGTATGTATGTATATGTGTATATATATGAAAATTGTCCAAAAAGCAAGGAGATAGTCAATTTTAACAAAGATTTGTCAAAAATTCACCTCCGTACAGATCCAAACGGGTAACGTAGCAACATAAAAAGACTACGCAATGATAAAACTGGCATTTATTCAACGGATCTCGCCGGAGCAACGCCAAAAGGGATATAAATTCGATCAAATTTGACCATTACCGTGGGACAGAAATAGAGGAAGGTTCGTCGGTCATCACTCCGGCGAAGCAGTGGCGCAAAAAGAGGGAAAAAACAACGGCGGTGGTTGTTTTGGGCTGGAGCTCCCCAGTCACTACTCTGGCGAGCCAGTGGTAGTAAGGAGCAAAGAAAAGGAAACAAATGAAGCTCATGGGAAAAGAAAAGGTGTGGTGGCGGCAGTTATACTATTGCTGCATCGGCCCTAGTGTTGGTAAAAAGGGGAATAGAGAGAGGTGAGATAAAGGGGAAAGGTGAGGCAGATAAATGGTCCGTCAGAGCTCCGGCGACGGGGGATCAGCAGTGAAGAAAAAAAAAGAGGAGAAAACGTTGATTTTGTGAGAGAAAGATCAGATTTTCTTTGGGGTTGTAGATATACGGTGGTGGTGTGTATATTTGCAAGTTAAAAAAATATCAACCTCTTCTCATTTATTTATAATAATAAATAATGCCTCTATTTATCCAAAAAAATAAATATTTTCCTCCTCTTTTAATCTTTTTTATTCAAAAATAAAAATTATTCTTTTTAACCATTAAATAATATGATGTTACTCAAAGGATAAAGGACTCAATTATTTATATCAATTGTCATTTTTAAAAAAGCTGAAATTATTTTGACTTGATTAATTTGTTGTTTTATGTATTTAAAATAATTAAACCGACTTATGTTTGTAGATTGTATTAAATAATGTATAAAAATATTAATGACGATTTATAATTACAGAAAAATGCAAACAACAAATATAATTATTTTTTAAAAGAAATGTATTACGCTATAAACAATTAAAATTATAATATGTAAAAAAGAATTGCAGTGTTATGCTATATATGTATACAAATGACTGTGCAAAAATATTAAAATGATAATAAACTGACAAAAATTCTAAAAAATAATTATGAAATTAAGAATAATTATCAATAAATTATGCAAAGTGTAAATATGACAATAAATTGGTAAAATCTTTAAAATAATGATGTTTATCAATAATTTATTAACAATTTCAAAAAATATACAAAAAATTATATTTTATGCCATTTAACGATTAGGAAGAATAAATGCGTTAATTTTATATTTGAAGAGCCAAAATTGGGTGTCAACAATAGTGTTGCAAATTTGATTAATATTAGTAGTTGAAGGTGTTGATTGTGATAAATTAAAAATGAATGCATAATGATTGACAATGTGTTGGTGGTAGTTGAAGATGTTGTTAGTTGTAATGGTCTAGATGATTATTAGTAGAGATATACTTTAGAGATGATAGTGATTGAAGCGATGGTAAAGGTGGTGACCCAGTGACAATAATGATGGCGGTGGTGGCCGAAAAATGTGTGGATATTGATGATGTGGTAATAGTAATTAGCGATAGTGCTAATTGTGATAGATAAGCTGGTTAGTAGTTGAGATTGACCGATAGTGGTTGATGATGATGTTGGTGTTGGCATTGAAGGTGGTGATAACGGTGAATGTAATTAAAATAATGGAGCTGGTAGATATGGTAGCGGCTGAAAATAGTAGATAGTAGCAATTATGATTATGAATGGTGGTTGTGATGGTGGAGATAGTTGGTGGTGGTGGTGGTTGGTGGCTAGTTGGTGGTTGACAATTGTGGTGGTGGCAGAGGTAGTTAGTTGTGGTGACTGATGATTATGGATAGAGTGATGGAGAATATTATCCAACACAAGAATACTTCTTAATGATTAACATTTAGTTGCAGCTATGAATGATTAAGACCTATTCAAACATATTAAGAACTAAAATCTTAATGAAAAATAAATGCACTTAATGGTTTGAAGTTTGAATTATTCAGATTCAAACTTATTCAAACTTTAGAATTCCATTAAGTGCAAACAAATGAGTCCTACGTGTGTGAGCAAATCCGTGTATCATCACGAATATGTTGATACTTATTTTAATTTGTAATACATAATCTATAAAAATCAGCGTGTGTATATTGAAATAATTATACATGCTCATACACGCCCGTGTGCGCACACAAATACATGCAATGCATATGTATATAAGCACAAACACAAAATAAATGTATACACATATGTATATGCTTAATTGTATATATGAACCAACACATAACAAATATATATACATATTATATGTGTACCAACATATAATAAACTTGTATATATATATATAGTTATACAAAAGTATACATACATACATCAAGAAATAAACATTCAATATATTCATATGTATATGTAAATATACAAATGAAAAATACTTTTAAATTAAGTTTTGTCACTCATTTGAATCAAGCATAACAATTACTTGAAACCCTAATCAATGCTGCAAATATGAAGAAATTAAACAAAAATTAAAGATAAATTAATGAAAAGAAGTTAGAGCCATATGTATATAATTCGTTTCCTAGCGCAAAACTGTAAAAGATCTTTCAAAAAATGAATACAAATAAGTTTGAAATCAATTTTATTTCAGATATATACCACTCTCAAATACGAAACAACATCCAAAATCAACGATTATAAATGAATCTAATAAAATAATGCTTGCCCATACACAAAAACATATGCAAATTGGACTGAATATAATTAAATCATCTAATGTACAATTATCAAATTCACTAAGATTAGATCAATGTAATACTTCGTATTCTCAAGTCTCTGAAGAACTTACGAATCATTCATCAAATCGTAAAGACTTCTTACGGATCGTATATGGTGAGTCATACCCATGTCAGTATGGGGTTATGTGAGTTCTGTTCAAGTTACGAGTCGACTCTAGAAGTCGTCAATGCATGGTATGATTTGTATGAAGTGAAGTCTTATGATTAACAGTATGGATTCCCTTAGAATCTATCCAAGTACGAGAGGATGATACTAATCGTATGAAGTTAAGACGAGTCGTAAGATAGGACTCGTATGTAGACCAGTCTCTGTACAAATCTTTCCTGTCAAGCTTATGAGTCAGAAGGCCTACTTGTACCTTCACTATACGAGTCGTATGGTTGACTCGTATAGATTGACAACAAATTTTTATAATTTCAATTAAGAGACCTTTTGGTCTTTTCCCTCTTATAACTCCTAACCCACGACTTAAAAACATAAAAAGGGTGTTATTTCTTCCCCATCCTTAATCACTTAACACATTATTTCCTCTTCCACTCTTAAGAACAACAACGCTAGGTTTCTTTTTCAAAGTTATCTCTCAAGTCCCAAAGTTCAAGTCCTCTTCTCAAGTCAAGAAATTCACGGTATGGTATATTCATCAATAGGTTCCTTCCACCCATTGAGTCTCAATATCTCCTTTTTATTCAAGTATGAATTTTTAATCCTTTTTAATGAAATTATCCATGTAAATCATGAATTTAATCCATGTCTTCTTAGACATTTGAATTCAAGCTATGTCAACATGTTTTTCTTGTAAATTAGGTTATTCCAGGCTTTAAATTTCAATTACCATGTCATATTCAAGTCATTCCATGCTAAATCATCAAGATGCTAAATCATCAAGTTAAGTATTAAACCTAAATATGTTTTCCTCTCATGTTTAATGTTTAAATTTATATTTCTCATTTATTTATTAAAATGTCTTATGTTTTGGGTCTTTATGATTTCATACCACTGTTTTAAGCATTGTTATCGTATTTTTGTGATCATTCAATGCTGGCGGGTTATGAACACCTGATAGCTATGTGTTTTACATGATTCCTTTTTCAAGTAACAAGTCCGTCAGAGCATGATTTTATTATCATATTCAAATTACCATGTTCATGCTAAACACTTATCAGTATAATACCATATAATGTTAAATGAATAATATTATTGTTATTCAGTTGGGAGTAACATTTAGTACCAAGTGAATGCAGGAATGACGACTCGCCCGTCAGTTAGACATGATTCTTTGGTAGCAGTCCCTAAGTTTCAGACCTACGGCGTTACTATAGATTATGAGGGGTCCCCATCCAGTTAGGCATGGCACTCTCGTCCTTTGGAACATCAACCTTATGAATCTACATCATCAGTCATGTGTTAGTACCCTTGGTAAGGTACTTGCATCATTTCAACTGGGGTTACAAGTTGGACCCCGATAGCTCAAATTGGGGCATGTCAGTTGTAGTTAGCTCCCACAGTCTCAGTGTAGTATTCAGAATAGGCCAGTTCAGGTTTGTATGACCAAACGTACAAGTATCAGTTGTTCAGTTATACAAAATTCGGTTATCTAGTTATGCAGATAACAATGAACCAGTCATTCAGATTATAGATTATTTCAGTACATATTTATGTTTGGTCTTGTATTCTCAGTATTACATGCTCATGTATGCATGATCAGTTGCCATATGTATTTCAGTTAGTGCTTATCTCACGTACCAGTATATTCAAAATATTGACCACATACTCTTCTCTTGTGCTATATTGTCTTATAACATAGATTCGGACGCTTAATTTTTTTACTTTACTTATACAGTCCAGCATTTACCCAACAACAGTAGTGGTGAGTCCTCTTCCATCGAGGACATGACATATTTTACCGTTATTTCAATATCTATTTATATTCAGTCAGTCGGAGTTAGTTAGGGATATGTCCCATCAACTCCATTATTATTCTTAAAAGCTTTCAGACAGATAGATATTCAGTTGGTTTTCAATTTATTCAGTTGTTTCAGACAAATAGTCTAGTTTTCAATATTTATCATATACTTCAGTAATGTCATTTTATATATATTTCAATACTTCAGTTGACAGCGTTTTATCAGTTTATCTTCTGCACACGTGGTTTTACTATCTTTAGTCAGTGCTCACAACATATACCAGATCATGGGTTAGCTTGGAACACTTGTGGTCTTAAGCACCGTGTTACAACTAGGGGGTAGTCTCAGGTCGTGACAATCAAATTCCAATTATGGAAACAGTTCATCAATTTCGATCATTCTTTGAAATTAACACTAATATACAATTTGATTTTTAAATTATTCAATCTTTTCAATAAGATTTTAAGAAAAAATGAGATTAAGTTTAATATTACATTGACAGTTAAGAAGTGCTCAAATTTATTAAGGTTCTAACATTTAATTGAATATGAAGTCGGAAAATTGAGATGGATTGATTAAAGTTTGTCTATAAATCTTTGCTTTTAATTAGGCAAGAAAGGTGAGAAATTTTTTTGCTTAATTAGGTGAGAGAATAAAGTAAGTCAATTATAGAAATTGTATGTGCTTCTTTTATTTATAGGAGGGCCTACATTTAAACAAAAACTAATTAAAGAAAAAAATAATCATGTACACTAATTATTTTAAATATTAACCATTACAAGTAATTAATTATGGGGTCTTTTTATCCATACCACCACGTAATTTTTTTATTTTTTATTTTAATAACAAGGCTATAAGCTTGATTTTAATTATATATATACATATTCATGATCAAACGCCTACATTCCTCGTATGTGTCATGCAATCAGAAGTCAATGATTTTATTTGGTAAATAATCAGCTAAATGTCGAGCATCCAATGTGCCAGCCGTGTTGCGTTTCACTTCCCTTACTGAACCTCCGGCTTCTCACTGCTGCTTTTTCTGGACCTATAAACCAAAAAAAAAAGAACTTATATTTATATTGAAAAGATTTTATTATAAAACAAATAATTATTTTTCTTTATGAATATTTATTTTTAATTACTTTTAAGTGATGTGATAATATGTGTAATTTTTTTAGTTATGTATACACATAAGTTAAACCCATCAGAGATAGAGAGAGACATGGGAGGAGATACAGTGAAGTAAGGATCCCAGTTGAACACCCTTCACTGGAAAATTAAATCATATATATAAATAAAATATTCAGTAATAGGTTGATATAATGATAAATAAACAACCATTTCATGAATTGAGCGTAATAGTTTAATGGTAAGGGTGTTCATTTGCAGCTCGGGGTTTTGTTGTTCGAACCCCGCCTTCAACATCCTTTTCTCTTCATGTTTTTCTTTTTATTCTTTTGAGTTGATTTTAAATATGATAAGACTGACAGCCACCTGGATTGTCGGGATCTTCTCATTACTCTGTTTTACAACACAAATCGGTCAACATGAAAAAACAAAAAAAACAAATCAACTTAGCATTTATTTTTTAGCTTATCTTTAATTTTTTTTATATTTCATATTTCCTTTTTATTATTTTTTGATATGTTTTATTTTTTTTATACAATTCCACTAGTGGCTAAAATTGTTTTTGTTGACTTTTCTATGTTAGTAGTGATTTATGTAATAGATTTGTTTTATATGTCTGTTAATATGATTTAATTAGTTATAAAACTTGTTTTTTCTACTATTCCTTAGAAGAGTAAATCTCCTATTTTTAAGGATTAAATATGAAAAATAGAAAAATATTTTCCTAAAATATTTCCTCCTTACCAAAACCACTCTAGATTTTCTTTTTTTTTCTTTTTTATTGTTTAATTTCTACTTAAGAAAATAGAGAACAAATTATGAGTAGAAAAAATTATGCAGGCATCCAAGTCGAGTGGGTGCACAATTCATGAATATATATATATATATATATATATATATATATATATATATATATATATATATATATATATATATATATATATATATATATATATTGTCGGCTCATTATATGATGGTCACGTAGTATAATTTTAGACCACTCCTTTATGTAGTTTTTGCCTATAAAAGGCATGTAATTTTTAGAGACTTAGCAGAGTGAAATCACCCAACTCCAACCCATCTCAAATGTGTAAACCCCTTCTCCAAAAAACCTGGTCGAACCGGTCCAACCTTGCTATCCTTGTATAAACTTTATAACAATCAACTTGTTTCCTATAAAAGCTCCAAGGTTTCTATTTAATCTTTAGGGGGTTCCCGAAAGGGAAACCTCTCCTCTAGTTACTTCATGTAAGTTCTTATTTATGTATTTTCCCCACAAAAATATTATTGTTATGATTTTCTAGATTTTCTATATCCATGTTTTAAATTTACATATGTCTGCACATCATGTAAATTAGTTTTTCTCTATAAAATTCTTACCCTTAGTATATGGTTAGCCTCTTAATTTCTTGATAACCACGATGGATTAACCTGTAAATTCCTAGGAATTCTGGCCTTGATAGTCCGCTAGGATTAGTAAATTATGCAAGAAACTTTATTCAAGATTTAGGAAAAATAGCAGGACCTTTATATGCCAAAACAGGTAGTAAAGGCCAGAAAAATTTTAACATAGAAGATATTAAATTAGTTCAAAAAATAAAAGACAAAATTAAAAACCTTCCAGACTTGAAAGTTCCTCTAGAATCTGATTACTTAATAATTCAAACAGATGGCAGTGACTTAGGATGGGGAGCTATTTAAAAAGCCAGACCTATAAATATAGTAGTAAAAATGAAGAACAAATATGCGGATACCAAAGCGGTGCTTATAAAGAAAAAGGAAACATGAGCGCCATAGATTTAGAAGTACTTGCAATTATATACGGTCTAAACAGTTTTAAACTATATATATTGAATAAGGAAGAAGTCCTAGTTAGAACAGACTGTGAAGCAATTGTCAAATTTCATCAAAAAATTAATGATAAAAACAGTAGTAGACGAAGATGGTTAAATTTTACAGACACTATACCGGTTTACAAAAATATAGTATTTGAACATATTAAAGGAAAAGAAAATGCATTAGCAGATCAGCTAAGTACACTACAATTAGGAATAAATAAATAAGTTTAATGTTACTTATTTGTTTTCAGAATGAGACCAACAAGACAACCTCCCGAAGACAAAAGAAAGGGAGTAGCCTCATCTTCAGACTCGTACCAACAGACAATGTTAGGGAATTTACATTTCAGACCCTTAGAAGCTTTAGAGACATTGGAACGAATTCAATTCAGACCGTTTAACTTAGTTGCATTTCCAGAAAGCAATATGTCATTTAGAGTTAGACCAGACTATGTTTTAGATAGAACCCAAAAATGCATAGTAGACAATTTATGGATTTCCTATAATAAACAAAGCCGTAATCATTTTGTGGCTTCTATGAATGCTTTATGCCAGTACATGGCAGAGAAAAATAGACCACGTTTTAAATACTATGTAGTAATACATGGGAAAACTAATGGTATTTTTCAGACATGGCTAGAAGTTTTAGACTCCATACAAGGTTTTAAAATGGCTTTAATGATTTTACTGAAGCCACAAATCATGCCAGAGGATACTTAGGACCCAACTACTATATTTCTCCTTCTCTTAGACAAAATCCAGATCAGATTCCCCAGTATAATGTACAGAAAGACACTGGGAAGGTAATTTTTTGCGACCATTGCTCTTCCATGACCGAAAACTTCAAAACTTTGAATGCTCAAAAAGAATCACTTGTCATGGAGAACACTAGACTTATCAAACAGATTCAGATATTAGAAACCAGACTACTCAGACAACAGCAAACAACCAGTAAGACAGATGCTCAGACACAGACTACGCCAGCACAGAGTTCTCCATCTCCTCAAAAAATGGATGAGAAGGGTGTGCATTTTCCTCTAAATGCTAAGAAATCCACTGTACCGGATGTTGGTACAGCTAGTCCGGCTCAAACGGTAGCCGATAAAGACAAACCAAACCCGTTGATGGCTGTCACTTTGCCAAAAAGTGAAGATGAAGGATGTTCTTCATCAAAAACTAAATTAACAAGATCTGAAAATAAGCTAAAAAAAAATTTAGTAGCTAAGAGAAAAAATCAGACAATAGAAACCATAATTAAACAGACACTAGATAAATTTTTCAGTAGCCAGACCCTTGAACCAGCTAGCTCTTCAAGTGCTAGCCCTTTCCAACAAACAAATCCTAATCCGCAGCCAATAGATTACAGTACCGGCAATGTACCTAGAAGACCTGCAATTAGGGTAAAACCAGACACAGAAATTAAAGGAGATTATATAAAATCAGCAGGAAAAAGAATGCCTATAGAAGAACCAATTAAACTCCAAGAAGGAGGTAGTAAAGGAAAAATTTTAAATATTGCTGCACATGATCCCCAAATGTGGGATACAGTAATAGACTTATGGAAAGGTATAGTAGCCGCTGATTACCTAAGACATTATACTGAGACCGATACCGAAACAATGTATAAATATCTAGAAACTTTCTTAGGAGAATCTGCTAAAGCTACATGGGAAAGTTTTAAGATAAACTGTCCACATGATTTCCAGATTCTACTAAGTATGGGACCAAACCCTTATAATTTTACAAATAAAATGCATATGTTATTAACAGGAAAGGATCCAAATAGTGGATTAATAGCTTTACAAAAGGAAGCCTTAATCAAGTTAGAACAACTCAGTATTTCACACTGGGTATACATAAAGAAATTCTTACAAGATTATTTTTACTATTGTACTGTTAGTGGAAATACTTTTAATGAAGAACTAGGTAAAAAATTATTTAATAAACTACCAGGAGCCTTAGGAAGAGAAATCGAAGAAAGATGGTATAAAAGAGATGGGGTTGCAGCAAACCCAAATTTTAAATGGACAATAGGACATAGAACCCAACATATAATGGATATCTTAACTGAGAAATGTACAAACATACAAATACAGAAACAATTAAAAAAGAATGAGATGAATTTCTGTAAATCAGTTATTTACACAACTCAGAATTATGATCAAAAACAACATAGGAAATATAAGAAACGAAATAATCAAAAACCATATAGCCGAAAACAATATTTCTTAAGAAAATCTAAAGCTAAAAAACCATGGCTTAACAGAGATAGACATGTTAGAAAATACAGAAATGATAGAAATTATAAAAATAAACTAGAATGTTATACATATGGCAGCATAGATCATTTAGCCAACGTATGTCCTAAGAGAAATAATAATAGGACAAGAAATTCGCAACTAATAGAAGACTTTCAAGAAACACTATTAAATGTAGATGAATACATGTCAGATACGAAAGTATATACTCAATAATAAGTATTGATATAAATGACATAGACAATTTAAAATCTGATTCGTCAGAATCAGAAGAAGACAACTTAGTTAATGAACTAGGACAAGAAATCGAAGATTTAGATCTAACCAATTTAGTAATCAATAATTTAATGAATGTTACACAAGAGTGTATTCATGACTTCCAAAGAAATAAGGGTCTAGACAGTAATAGATGTAGAATATGTAGTTGGTATCCAAGTAAAGAAAATAGAGCAAAATGCAAGAAGTGCTACCTAGAAGCATGTATAAACTGTATAGAAAATACTATAAAAATAAAGATAGAGTCACAAACAAATAATGGACAAAAATATACAAATAATCAGATCTTAAATTTAAGAGTATCTACTCTAGAAACTCGATTAAACGATTTAGAACAAAGATTAACTACTCTAGAGAAAGGAAAAACTAAAGAAGAAACAGATACCCAAGAGACAGTAGACACAGTACATTTAGAAAAATTGGAAGCAGAACTTATGAATATAGAAAATAATCATACTACTTTAATATGTAACGAAGATAAAGAATTCTCCACCATAAAAGTTCTGATAAAAATTAAGATTAAAGACATAGAAATAGAAACATTAGCACTAGTAGATCCCGGATGTACCAGTTGTTTAATTAATAAAGCAATAGTACCCGAATACTTATTAAAGACACTTGAAAGACCCATACTAGCCACTCAGATGGATGTCTCTCAAAACATCAATAGATACTACATAGAAAATGCACAAATAAGTTTCCTAAACACTTGTGACAAATTCTATAACCCAGTCTATAAAGTAAATAGAATATTAGCTAGAGATTTAAATATCGGATCAGACTTTGTTATAGGACTAAAATTTTGTATACAAGATAAAGGGGGATGTCTCTTAACAAGAGACGGAATAATGTTATTCAAAAATCTAACTTATACACCTGTACAAACTAAAATCTTGCCTACAATACATAGAACTCTAAATACTAATAAAAAGAAATCACTTCCAGAACCTTGCTGTGAAGACCAATCTGTTAAAAGAAAACATGGAAGACATTAGAAACTATATGTTACTTAATGCAGAAGGGCAAGAATGCCTTGAACATGTAGAAAAAGAATATACACTAATAGGCATAGAAACTCAGTTTTACAATTTTAGAAAAGGAATAGACAGAATAGGAATAATAAATAGCCCAAAAGATTTGGAAAACATAATATCTATATTAGATGAAATGGAAATAATAGGAGAAAGACCATTAGCCCATTGGGACGCTAATGAATTAATGTGTAAATTAGATATAATTAACCCAGAATATATCATAAAAACAGCTCCTATAGAAGAAAATAATGAAGACACTAATGAATTTGATACGCAGATTAAAGAACTTTTAAATTTAGGAGTTATAAGAAGATCTACATCTAGACACAGATCAGCAGCGTTTATGGTACGAAACCATAGCGAGCAAGTAAGAGAAAAAGCCCGCATGGTAATTAACTACAAAAGATTGAATGATAATACTAGAACAGATGCATACAAATTACCAAATAAAAATGAATTAATTAATAGTGCCTTTTATAGGCAAAAACTACATAAAGGAGTGGTCAAGAATATACACTAATAGGCATAGAAACTCAGTTTTACAATTTTAGAAAAGGAATAGACAGAATAGGAATAATAAATAGCCAAAGCCACAAATCATGCCAGAGGATACTTAGGACCCAACTACTATATTTCTCCTTCTCTTAGACAAAATCCAGACTTTAGTAGCTAAGAGAAAAAATCAGATCTTCGCTTGAATTTGAAATATTATTATCTTGCTCTGGTGTAACTCTGTCTAAATTAATGAGTTGTTCTGGTACAACTCTGTCTGAATTACTGGGTTGTTCTATTGTTTGTTCGTTTACATATTTATCCTGGGTCTGGCTACTGAAAAATTTATCTAGTGTCTGTTTAATTATGGTTTCTATTGTCTGATTTTTTCTCTTAGCTACTAAAGTCTTTTTTAGCTTATTTTCAGATCTTGTTAATTTAGTTTTTGATGAAGAACATCCTTCATCTTCACTTTTTGGCAAAGTGACAGCCATCAACGGGTTTGGTTTGGTTTTAGCATTCACTCGGCTAGAAACTTATTCACTTTTTTAAAATTTGAATATTCTTGATGAAATTTCTGACTCCGTTACTAAGAAGAGAGCAAAAAAACAAAAAAAAAACAAAAAAAAAGGAAGAAAAAGGTGCTGAATGATAAAGTGTCAAAGATTCACGCAAGTTTATATAACGGAACGTGAAAGCAAACGTCCATTATTATGCACAAACTCTTTAAATAAAAAGGGCACTAAAAGGTTATAAAACAAAACAAAAAAGAAAAGCTTTCATTGGATAGAGGTGTAGAGCTAGCTAAGACTATATATTATAGTGAGCATTTATATTTAACAAGTCAATCAATCTTATTAAAGAAAAAATGCTAAAATTTGAAAAAAAAAAAATCGAAGAATCGAAAAACAGACTCAATTAAAAAAAAAAAATTAATTGATTTGATTTAACTCTTGTATTTGAAAAATCGATTTAGTTGATTTGATTATTGTTTAGGCAGAAACCAAGCGATGAAAGCCCCGGGGTCTGGCGTGCTTATGATTTATTTATTTTTGAATTAAAGAATGATTCATGTATTTTTTTAAGCCAAATGATTTATAATAAACCATTAGATAATCTGCAACTACATGTCTACAATCCCACTGCCTTGTATGGACTTCCAAATCCAAATTAAACTTGTTCTCTGGTAGGTCCCATTATATTTGACAAATATTTGTGTTACAACTTGAAATTGAAAAATAAACGCTACGCTTTTGCCCATCTGATGACACTAGCTTAAAGTGTAAAAACCTTCATGACTCAAAGATTCGGTAATTAATATAATAATTCAAAGTCAAAACTATGTGATATGAGTAAAAGCTTAATTTGCTTGCACATTATGCAACTAACTCCACCTAATGGCCATATTATGCTTATAGTGTGAAAATTAAACTGCTGTTTATTTGATGCCATAATTAATTGCAACTTTATAACCATTCACTTTAGTTTGAATATTGCACCATCACCAATAGTCAAAATATAAGGAACTTACTGCTTCGTTCGCAAGGTAGGGGGCTAGGAGCTAGGTCTCCGTATATATCATTTTTTTCAAATTTACTTACAGATTATATGAGATATGTTGTTGTTGCATCATAATTTGAATTAAAGAAAAACTTTTTGATCAAGCGTTTCTTCTTAATTACTAAACGTCATTTATTAAAGGTGAATTTTGATGTAGGAATCAATCATTTGAAAATATCTCAGCTCTCAAGTAGGATTATAATTTGAGTCCTATAGACACGTGATTTTGATCCTCTCCGAGTTTAATATATATATTTTTCTATATTAAATATTTATATTTGGTCAGATGTTATTTTAACTCTTATTTCATTTTTAATAAATTTTTAGCTAAAAATAAATAAATAAATAAATAAAGTTACATTTTGGGATATCTTATTTTTATTTTTGTTTTTAAAATAATATAAAAAAACAAAAATATATATTTTCCTTTTAAATTTTAATAAATAAGCTAGTAGTTTTAATATTACTTTGATTATATTTATTTTTGGCTATTTGTAAAGTTTTTTTTTTAAAATATAAAAATTAATTAGTTAATATTATTATTATTTTTTTATTTATTATTTTCTATATTTTAATTAAAAGAAGAATTAGAAAAAATAAAAATTTCAAATCCTAAAACTACCCAACCTCTTCCCCCTTATTTGATTCCCCTTAACTGTTCCCTCAAATAAATTCTTTATTTAAGGGAATTTTCTAAGACATACATGGAAAAAAAATACATACTTTTGATGACTATCAGACAAAAAGAAGGGAGACAACAAAAAGGAGAAAATTGAGGAATTATTAAAAAAATACGGAGAAGAAAGTGTTGACAATATGGACCATTGTGGAGTGGGCTAGTTATAGTTGTAGCCCATTTGTATATATTTTATGCATGAGCCCATTTTATTTATTGGGTTTTCTTCACTTTTCAGGTATTGTATATATACTTTGGAGGCTCATTTGTTGTAAGACTGAGGAATCATTTTTCGTTATATGATTGAGATATTTCTCTCCAGCGTCTTCGAGAGGCTTCGCCTTTCTCCAAACGTTTTTCTTCGATTTTGATGGATTCAGGCTTCTAACATGGTATCAGAGCGTAGATCCTGATAGATTTGCTCCTTCGCTTTCTTGTGATAGTACCCTCGAGGTGTTTTGGTGACATTTTTTCGATGAAGATCAAAGTTTTTTGGTGGATTTCATCGATTTTTTTGTAGCTTTCTCTGGATCTTCAATTTTCTCGGAGTTTTAGTTGTGAATCACTCTTCGTGGAACTCAGATTGATGATTTATTTTCAACACCGGTGTTTTTATTTTGACGGAGTTATTTTGTGGGCTATCTTTTGTTGGTGCTCAAGGTCGTCTCCTTCCGATTGTGAAGGTGTTGGTAACTGTTTTTTTGCTTCTCTTTGCACCTAATCTCTTTGATTTGTGTGAGTAGCTATGTCTACATCAGTGGATCCATCGGGTTTTACGGCTACTAGTCGTACTGTTATTCCTAGTGAGGACTATACTCACCCTTGTTATCCTCTATATGTTAACCCTTCTGATGTCTTGGGTTCTTCACTTGTGTCATGTACTTTTGACGGTACCGGGTTTAGTAGTTGGCGCAGAACTATTTTAGTGGCCTTATCTGTGTGCAATAAGACAAATTTTATAGATGATTCTTCATCTAAACCTCCCGACTCTTCCCTTTATCCCGGCAATGGCAAAGATATAATGATCTTATTGTTTCAAGGCTTCTTAATTCCTTGTCTAAGGACATCGCCCATAGTGTTAAGTTTTCTGCATATGCTAGGGATATTTGGGTTGAGTTAGAGGAAAGATATGGAAAGGCTGATGGGGTTCGCATTTTTGAGATTCGAAAGGATTTGGCTCATATTTCTCAAGGCTCTCTAGCTATTGCATATTATTTTAATAAAATCAAACAACTTTGGGATGAGCGTGCTTCCTTATCTGCCCACACTAATGTTGCATGCACTTGTGGTGGTATTAAGACCTTTGATGATGAACAAAAGGTATATCAGTTTCTAATGGGTCTCAATGATACTTACATACAAGTACGCAGCAACATTCTTATGATGAAGCCCCTTCCTTTCATTCGTACCGTTTATAGTATACTTTTGGCTGATGAGAAATAGAGAAGTGTGTCTTCTAATTCCTCAGTCTCTCAACAGTCTGCTTCTTTTTAAATTGGAGCTCAAGACAATCTGCAACTCCTAAGTTAAATGTCGAAGCTCCTAAAGTATCATCTCTGGTTTGCAAATATTGCAAGAAACCAGGTCATACCATTGACAAATTCTACAAGCTTCATAGATTTCCTCCGAACTTCAAGTTGTCTAAGCCACCACCTAAAAGAACAGTTGCTCATGTTGAACCTGCCAATTCTGGCCAAAAGGTCAATTCTTATAGGAATTATGACTCTGTTTCTGACCCTAAATATTTCCAACCCTCTAACATACCTAGTCTTAATAAAGGGGAATTTTCTATGTTTCTTGTCCTATTGCAAAGAGCTCAGCTTCCTGATGTGTCTGCAGCCGGCCCATTTTTAGCTTCTGCTAATTTTGCAGGTAAGCTGTCTCGCACATGTTTGCTGACCAAAATAAATAGAACTATTTGGATTATAGATTCTAGAGCATCTGATCATATGACCTCTGGTCTTTTTTTTTTGTTTAATGTTCAATCCCTTCTCATTCCTTACCTGGTCTCTTACCATTCTACCAACTATGATGGTTTTAGATATTTCCTTACAATAGTTGATGACTACTCTAGAGCTGCATGGACACATCTTATGTGTGCTAAAAATAATGTTTTTGATCTCCCCAAGTCTTTCATTAATTTAGTTGAGACTCAATTTCACACTTGTGTTAAAACTATTTGTAGTGACAATGCTTTGGAACTGGGCTCTTCCTTATCCGGGTTTCAGTTTTTTGTATCCAAAGAAATCTTTCACCAAGCCTCTTGCCCTTATACTCCTTAACAAAATAGGGTTGTTGAAAGAAAACACAAGTTTTTTTTAAAAACTGCTAGAGCTTTACTTATTGCCACCTATCTCATTAATAGGTTTCCCTCCCCCTCTTTATAACACAAAAGTCCTTTTGAACTTCTTCACCACAAAGCTCCTTCCTATTCCCATCTTTGATCTTTTGGCTGTCTTTGCTTCTCCACAGGTCTCATTTTCTTATATAGACAAACTTTCTCCTCATACCATTCCTTGTGTTTTGTTGGGTACCCTTTTGGTAAAAAGGATTACAAACTATACAACTTGTTTTCCAGATCTTGTTTTGTCTCTAGGGATGTGATTTTTCGTGAAACTGTCTTTCCCTTTCTCCCCGCATCTCCATCATCTTCTCCCAAGTGTTTCTTTCCCTTTTCCTTCCATGATGATCCTGTTTCACCCCAACCTGTTTTTGCCACTTCTTCCCCTGCTGTCCCCATATCTTCTTCATCTCCTCCTCCTGTACCTAATGTCACACCTTCTATCCCTCCTTTCAGGAAGTCCTTTAGGAAATATCATCCTCCTAGTTATCTTCGAGACTATATCTGTCATTATTTTTTTCTCCCTAGCTCTTCCTCCACTCCTCCTAGTTCTTCAATGCTTGGTCAGGTCCTTATTTGTGATCCTCACAGTTATTCTCAGGCTGTTGTATTTCGTCAGTGGCAGGATGCCATAAGCCAGTAATTTATGGCCGTGGAGGATAACAATACCTGGTCCATTGTTTCTCTTTCTCTTGGTTAATAGTCAATTGGGTGCAAATGGGTTTATAAAATAAAGTATAGACCTAATGGTTCTTTGAAAAGGTATAAAGCTCGTTTGGTGGTGTGTGGGGATACTCAGGTTGAGGGTGTTGACTTTCATTAGACTTTCTCCCCTATAGTTAAAATGACCACCATCAAAACACTTGTGGCTGTTACTGTCAAACATTGATGGTCTCTTTTCTAACTCGATGTTAACAATGCATTTCTCCATGGTGATTTGGATAAAGAAGTCTACATGATGTTGCCACCTGATCTTACTATTTCAGATTCTTCTCCTACCCATTTGGTTTGCAAACTTCATAAGTCTCTTTATGGGCTTCGCCAGGCTTCGCGCTAGTGGTATGCTAAATTGTCTAATGCTCTTCATTCAAAGGGATATACTTATTCGCTTAATAACTATTCCCTTTTCACTAAGGGATCTGGTGCCTCATTGGTTATCTTGGTTGTTTATATCGATGATGTCATTTTAATTTGTACTGATCTTTCTAAGATTTTTTTCTCTCAAAATATTCTTACATGATCAGTTTAAGATCAAGGATTTGGGTTTGTTGCATTACTTCTTGGGAATTGAAGTTTTATATTCTGATTCTGGTGTGCTTTTATATCAAAGTAAGTTTGTCGCTGATCTTTTTTCTGAGTATGCTTCTGATGTTGTTGCTTCTTCTGTGGTTAGCACTTTCGAACTTCATAAGAACTCGTCTGTTAATATGGGGGAACCTCTAGCCCAACCTGAGGCTTATCACAGTTTGGTGGGTAAATTGAATTTTTTAACCCACACTCATCCTGATATCTCTTTTGTTGTTTAACATTTGAGTCAGTACTTGCAGCGCACGTGTATGCCTCACATGCAAACTGCTTTACATCTTTTACGATATCTCAAGTGCTTTACTCACTTTGGTTTGTATTTTAATAACTCTCCTATTTTCACCCTTCGAGTTTTTTGTGACAGTAATAAGGAGTCTTGCCCTAACAGTCGTCGTTCTGTCACTATTTTTTTGTGTTTTTCTTAGTGATATTCTGATCAGCTGGAAGTCCAAGAAGCAAGTAGTAGTCTCTCTTTATTCTATTGAGTCTGAGTATCGTTCTTTGAGCAAGGCTGTGGGCGAGGTAACTTGGTTGTCCAAACTTCTCTCTGATTTTGGTCTCCAGATTTCGCTGCCTGTTCCTATTTTTTGTGATATTCAATCTGCTATCCATATTGCGAAGACTTCCATCTTCAATGAGTGAACGAAGCACATTGAGTTGGATTATCATTTTGTTCGTGCCAAGCTTGGTGTTTGTCTAATTAGCTTGCATCATACTCCTATTAGTTCCCAGTATGCTGATATTTTTACTGAAACTTTGCCTGGTGCTGCTCATAACGTTCATCTCCGCAAGTTAGGGGTTGTATCACCCTCCAACTTGAGGGGGTGTTGACAATATGGACCATTGTGGAGTGGGCTAGTTGTAGTTGTAGCCCATTTGTATATATTTTATGCATGAGCCCATTTTATTTATCTGGGTTTTCTTTACTTTTCGGGTATTGTATATATACTTTGGAGGCCCATTTGTTGTAAAACTGAGAAATCATTTTTCGTTATACTCACTTTGGTTTGTATTTTAATAACTCTCCTATTTTCACCCTTCGAGTTTTTTGTGACAGTAATAAGGAGTCTTGCCCTAACAGTCGTCGTTCTGTCACTATTTTTTGTGTTTTTCTTAGTGATATTCTGATCAGCTGGAAGTCCAAGAAGCAAGTAGTAGTCTCTCTTTATTCTATTGAGTCTGAGTATCGTTCTTTGAGCAAGGCTGTGGGCGAGGTAACTTGGTTGTCCAAACTTCTCTCTGATTTTGGTCTCCAGATTTCGCTGCCTGTTCCTATTTTTTGTGATATTCAATCTGCTATCCATATTGCGAAGACTTCCATCTTCAATGAGTGAACGAAGCACATTGAGTTGGATTATCATTTTGTTCGTGCCAAGCTTGGTGTTTGTCTAATTAGCTTGCATCATACTCCTATTAGTTCCCAGTATGCTGATATTTTTACTGAAACTTTGCCTGGTGCTGCTCATAACGTTCATCTCCGCAAGTTAGGGGTTGTATCACCCTCCAACTTGAGGGGGTGTTGACAATATGGACCATTGTGGAGTGGGCTAGTTGTAGTTGTAGCCCATTTGTATATATTTTATGCATGAGCCCATTTTATTTATCTGGGTTTTCTTTACTTTTCGGGTATTGTATATATACTTTGGAGGCCCATTTGTTGTAAAACTGAGAAATCATTTTTCGTTATGTGATTGAGATATTTCTCTCCAGCTTCTTAGAGAAGCTTCGCCTTTCTCCAAACTTTTTTCTTCGATTTCGATGGATTCAAGCTTCTAACAGAAAGAAAAACAAGCAAAACAGTAAAAAAAAAAGTGAAAGTAAGAAGAATAAAAAAGACAGTGATAAAAAAGAGTTAGAAAGATTTTAGATAAAACATACAAAATCATAAAAAAAAAAAAAAAGAAGTTCTTTGAGTTTGAAAATTTGAGTTCGGGTTCCGTTCGATTTTTCCGGTGATGACATTTTGATTTTTATCTTTAATAACTTATCATACAAGTTCTAATTCAGATTCTTTTAATTTATTTTTATAAGTTTTTTTATGAAACAAATCATGTTCAAAGTTATTTTAATGATTCTATAATTTACTATTTAAAGCATATCTATGTATGTTATTTTTTTTTGCTCTACGTTTATATTTATAATGTATTACTGTATTGAATCAAAGAAAAAATGTAATCTTAATTAGTTTGTAAGTAATTGTCAATTGCTTTATTGTGACTTGTTGTTTGCTTACTGTACTTCGTGAATCGTTTTGTTAATTATAAGCATTAGAGTATTTTTGGATAGTAAAAAATGTAACGTTTTCTTTTTAAAAATGTCAACTTATTATTTTTTCATTATTTAATTTTTATTTTTCAGTGAATCATGAAAGCGTTATTGCATACTTAAAAAATAGTGGTTCAAGAGTTATAAAAAAAAATAATACGTGTATGCACACACGTTAAAGAAAACCATACAAACATAAGTTTTAAAAAAAAAAAACAGAAACGGGCAGAAAAAGGAAAAATAAGAAAAGTAGTAGGCTAAAAGCAAGAATACAATTGGAAAAAAAAAAAAAATAAGGAAAGAATGAAGCAGTTTTAAGGAAAAAAAAGAAAGAAAACTTGCATGATTTTATAATTTTTTTTGTGTGTTAATTTAGTTATGATAATTTTGTTAAATTTAACACGTGATCATAAATTTTTATTTTGTTGTTGAATTCGTTGTGATAATTTTGTTGAATGTAACTTTATTAATTAATTTTATTACGTGATTATATTAATTTGGATTTTAAGTAGTTTTGTTAAGTTTATAAATTAATAATTTGCTCGCAAGAGTAAGATTAATCCTTTTCTTTTAAAAAGATTAAAATATATATAATAATTATAATTGATAAAAAAATATAATATTTGTAAGGGAGCAGGATGGGATGCAGGTCTATTCTAAATCTCATCGCATAAAGATAAAAAAAGAGTTGTGGAATAATTCAAAACTCGTTGTAAAATAAAGGGTGAAAAAAAGGAATAAAAATAAATAAGAAAAATTATGTTGAGTTTACAAGAGACGAGACAAATGTCTTTTGACTCTAGATAAGCTTTAGGCACGTTTAATATATTTATCTTGATTAAGAATGTGACATACGCATTTTTCTGAGACGTTTAAAATAATTCGAGGATGCAATTATGCACCTTGGCTAAGATTGCTCTAAAATTGATTTTCACTAGTTTAATACTAGAGGTATGGCCAGACACTAGATATTAAAAATGAGTGAATTAACGCCTGCAAACATAATTTATTCAAAATAGTTAAAGCCAAGTATAAGTTTATAAAAAAGACCGTGCTTGAACCACGGGACTCGAGGGGTGCTTCACACCTTTCCCTCGGTCACCAAAATTTCTTACCCGATCTTCTATTTTCGTAGACCAAAACAAAGAGTCATTTTCTTTTGATAAAGGATTCAATAAGGTGACTTGGAACACCATAAATCAATTCTAAGTGGCGACTCTGAAAATGATAAAATAATCCCTATTCAAAATCGACACTTTATTTAGAAAAATTCTTCGACTTCCGACCATCAGGTGAAAAAGAAGTGTGACATCTCTGACGACTCTGCTGGTGGTACATTAGAATTCGAGCTTTTGATATTGACTTCACTTGCTTTAATTATTTTGATATTATGTTTGTTGGCGTTATGTGCTACTTGTCGCTCATTTACTACTTTGATATTGTTGAACTGTTTTATAAATTGTCTTCTCTTGCATACCCCATCTGAGTCTCTGAAATAGGATAGAAGGAATGCAGCATATGCATCCTACTTTCTTTTTGAGATAGTTGGAGTGTCAAGGCACCTGGAGAAGGATTATATTCACACTTGTTAGGCGACGTTCGGATCGACAACGAAGGCGGAGTAGCACTGCTACCGAATAATGTTTCCCTCCCCGACTCAAGTGTCCTCTCGGGTAAGCCAGTCTAGACACCTATCCTGATTAGGCTAAACTTAGAGGAATTGAAACTCAGAATCTGGTTATCCCTATTAGATTTCGCTTTATTTGCATCATGTTCATTTGACTTAGCGGGACTCGACACAGGGGTCGAGTGTGTCTAGGACAGGTAACCCACTTTATAATGACCAACATTTGCATCCTACGTGCTCTTTGACATTTGTTCAAAAGGCTAGTTGATTGTTGACCGGCTTTTAGGCAATTTTGAAATGGAAGAGATTATATTATTCTCAAATTTAGTGAATCATTTGTCAAAGAAAAATTTTATTTTTAAAAAGAATTTATTTTAAATATATAGTAACATAGTTTTATGGTCTTCATGAACTATGAGGGTCTGATTCTCACTATTTAGCGGGATACGTAGGAAGACCTTTTCGAGATACGACCTTATCTTGTGAAAAATTATTCAGAGATTTATTGGGGAATATTTTGAAAATATGATTACTTTCATAATTGTTTTTATAATCCTCAAGTTTAATTTTTACAAATCTTAATAGCTCTGAATCTTTAGGGATCATGAGGCTAAACTTTTACAAAATAAAAAATATAAATAAATCTAAACAGTCTTAAATCTTTAGGGGTCTTGAGGCTGAGTTTTGTACGACATATATTTCACGAACTATGCACACCTGATTCTCATCTTAGTGAGATACGTAGGCAGTCCTTTATGGATTCGGTGGTCTTAAAAAATAATTGAACTCTGACATATTATTTTTCTTCAAAATCAAAATAGTATTAAGGTGGTTGGTTTGTGGCTAAGTTGTCTTCTCATCCATGCAACAGAGGTTCAAAGAAAAGAGAAAAATAACCCGCAAAGAGGGTGCAGGGTGTGATGGTGAAGAAGAGCAGAATCAATTAATTTCTCAAGAATTAGATTCAATGGAAGAAAATAAGTTATTGAAACAACAGATAGCGGAGATGTATCGAGCTTGGTTGAATGGACAAGCCCCGCCTTTCTCAATTCCTGGACTTTCAAATACGAATGATCCAAATCCCGCTCAAGCTCAAACTGGTGATCCATTTTACCCACCTGGATTTGGCCCATATGCTAATGTGTCTGGCGTTGCTGGTACTTCCATCAAGTGCCCACCAAATTCATTTGTCATAAATAATCTGTTTTGCACCCCTATAGCACCGGCTACTGCGGGTCCTCAATCGATAGTACAGAAGAATATGGGCAAACCAAGTCATGATCAATTGTATCCTCTTAAAATGACTTTCAAACCTCCAAATTCACATCATCATGCTCATCAACACGATTCTCCTATCGTGATTGAGAAGATTGTTAAAAGTGAAGAACATGAAGAAATGGTCAGAAAAGTGAGAAGCTTGGAGCAGAGTATGAGAAATATGCAAGGATTAGGAGGGCCAGAAAGTGTTTCATACAAAAATTTGTGTATGTTTTTTGATGTTCATTTGCCGCTAGGGTTCAAAATGTCAAAGTTTGACAAGTACGAAGGTTATGGCGATCCTGTAGCTTATTTAAAAAATTCTGCAATCACTTAAGAGGAGAAGGAGGAAAAGAAGAACTGCTCATGGCTTACTTTGGAGAAAGCCTTGCAGGGATGACTTCTGAATAGTTTATTAACCAAGATATTTCTTGTTAGAACATGTAGGATGACATGGCTCAAAATTTTGTTCAGTAATTTTAATATAATATTAAAATAGTTCCAGATGGCACCACACTTACCAACATGTAAAAAAGACAACTAAAATTTTTTAAGAATATGTTGTCAGATGGAGAGAGTAGGTTGCAAGAGTAAAATCATCGATAAAAAAATCTAAAATGATTGATATCTTTTTACAGGCACAAGAACCTGATTATTTTTAGCATTTTCTCTCTACTATTGAAAGCACATTTGCTGAGGTCATTAAAGTTAGAGAGATGGTAGAGAACAGAATTAAGTCCAGAAAGATTATCAGTCAGATCGCTTTGAAAGCAACAACATAGGCAATTCAAAGTGGTTCAGGAAGCTTTGATGGAAACAAAAGAAAAGAGGATGTAGCTATTATTGTTCCAGGTCCACAACAAAAGTGGAGAGGTGCGCGTCACCCTTACATACAATCTCAATCCCAGATTTATGTCCAAGACCCATATAACCATTCATGACGCTACGTTTCTCCACAAAATTTATTATATTCCATTCCATCTCCTTAGTATTCTATTTATAATGCATAATCATTTGCTCGTGCTCCTTCTTATCTGCAATGGCATGCACCAACCTCTCAGAATCATCCTCTAATTCCATAAACATACCCAAACCCCTCCAGACTCGATTTTCACTCCAAGCCAAACAATGAAAGAGGCAGAAACTAAAGGATAGTTTCACACCAATTGGAGAATCATATACTAATTTATTCCAGAAATTAAGACAAAAGGACATAATCACTCCTTTTCTTGGGTACACCCCTGACCCATATTCAAGAAACTTTGATCCTAATGTAGATGTGTATATCATTCTGATGTTCAAGATCATAGTACTGAAGATTGTCGTGCTTTGAAAAGAGAAATAGAAAGAATGATTAAATATACATTGATTATGGAGCAGGACGTTGACAGTGGTGAAGGCTCTAGTCATGTTGATGTGCAAGTTGACTAAAATGTCAAGCTCAACAATTGAGAAGTCACTCCTCCCCTTACTAGAAAAAATTTATGGAAGTTTATTTTGTTTTTCTTTCTATTATCTGAATTATTTTAAGATTGTAGATCGGAGTCTATCTTGTCTTGTTTATTTGACATTTATGTTGAAACTCGGTCATCTTTTCTTTTAACAAAATGTAGTGTCCCTTTTATTTATTTATTTTTATTTTTATTTTTATTCTATTGTATTTTACTTTATTTTAATATATATATATATATATATATATATATATATATATATATATTGTTTGTTCGTCTTTCCTTTCTTTACATAATTTTTTTGTGGATTCTAGTGATATGATATGCATACTGAATTTTTGCCAAATCTTAAAATCTAATATAATCCTGAAACACTTGACCAAGAAGACAGAGTTGAAAGGAAAAATCATGCAAGAAAATAAGTAAAGTATTGAGATGTTTGTTGATCGAGTTAAAGCCTCACTTGAATGGATTGAAGCAATCGCTTTACGAATTAGAAAATAACTTGGTTATGAATGAGAAGGTCCATCTCAAGCATTTTGAATGAAGATTAATCGGAGGATTTATAGTCTCAACGGACAAAAGAGGCAAAAAATAAAAATAAAATTCATCTGTTATGAGGAAAGTACAACATAAATGGGCCTATATATTTCACAAGCTTAAAAGAAGTGACACATGTGCACTTGTTCAGTCAATGTCAATATTGAAAAGATGTGCATAATTTTTATGTTGCATTTTATGTACGTGCATTTTTAAGGATTGATACGACGAAGGTATTTCATTCTTCTATCCAAATGTTGTGTCATCCTTTGTTATTCCTTTTGTGCTTTAATTTTTTTTTTTTTCATACACCTTTTTTGGAATCAAAATAAAATCTAAAAAAAAAAAGAATAGAGTCAGAAAAGTGTCAATAAAAGAAATAGAGTCGAAAAAAATCTCTCTCAAAAAGAAGAAGAAGAAAGAAATGTCAAGAAAAAAAATCAAGCAAAAGAACAAGATTTCTGAACTACGTTTGACCTGATTATTGCTATGACAAGATACGTAGGAAGCCCTACTTTGGGTTTCGGTCTAACCAAGTAAAAAAATTAATTTACCCAATATGCAATAAAATTAGGGTAAAAATTTATTTTCTTAAGAGTCGATTTCAAAAATTGTATACTTCACCTAATGTCATGTATATTTTTTTTGCCTCGTGCCGTCCTTTCTTTCTTACCCTATCCAAAAGTCAAGTTACAATCAAAGAAAGATCGTCAGATCAATCTTTGAGAATGTCAGGGCTAAGCATGTATGGGTATATGAGGTTTCATATTGTGGGCACCATAATGTGATAGTAAGTTGTGATTTCAATAAAAATGAAAGAGTCTTATGGGTTAAAACCCCCACAGGCACTATAAGGCGATAGTGAGTTGCGAGAATAATAAAAAATGAGAGTCTTATTGGTGTAAATTCTCATAGACACCATAAGTCGATGGTGAGTTGACAAAATAATGAAAATGAGATAGTCTCCGTGGCAAAAATCCATTAAGGTGTCACTAGCCGAAGGGGAATTGTAATATAGAGGGATCATGTTCAAGAATGACTTCATTTCAAATTCAATGAATGGCCAAAAGTTGATAGTGATTAGTTTGGATAGATCAGGTTGTTTAACTTTAAATGCATGTCATAATCACTGGAATCAGCTGCCACACCCAGATAAAAATTTCTTTTTGACATTTTTGAAAAAAAAAAGGATGTCTATTGTCTTTTCTTGTTCTTTTTGTTTTTTGTTTTTTTTTTTTTTTGTGTCTTTGTGGTCAAAAGAAAAATCACTATCATCACCTTTAGCATATTTTTTAGTCAAATTTATGTCAAAACAAGTGAGGAAGGACTTCAAAACTTACTCCCAACTCCTTCAGTTGTGCAAAGCAAGACAAAGGACCGACACACAAAGATAATATGTTTAAGAAATAAAGCAAATTACTCAAAAATATTTGTCGTTCGATCATTTTTTTTATACTCATAAGAATATAAGGGTGCATTAGAAGTTAAATATAGAGGCATTATGCAAGAGAATTATGATTTGAGTCAAAATTTTCAGTAGTCAGAATTGGGGGTCAAGAATACGACAAGTCAACTATACTTATCAATGATTTGAAATAGAGCTGAGCATGACAAGCGCAAGAGCAATTACTTTGAAAGCTAAAGCCACAAATCAACCACCGTGTTTTAAAATTAACAAATTTTCTTTGTGTGAGACAAAAACACATATTACCTCCAAATCAAGGGCTTCAAAGCCTAAATATCAAAAGATACAATTCCTCAATTTTGAAAATGCAAGAAGTAATATTGCTACACATATTTAGTAATCACAATCATAGTAAAAACTTATCATCTTATACCCCTAGGAGACGCACTTCCTTGTTTAGGTAAGTCATTTTTCATGTGTTAGGTGATGCACTTCCTAACTTGAATCATCAAGAAATACTTTCTAGTTGAGTCATTTCATTTAACCCCTAGAAGACGCACTTCCTAGCCTGAATAATTCAAGTTTCATTTGTTAGGTGACACACTTCCTAACTTGAATCATCCCTCCTAGAAGACACACTTTCTAGTTGAGTCTTTTCATTTAACCCCTAGGAGACGCACTTCATAGTTTGTATAATTCAAGTTTCATTCGTTAGGTAACACACTTCCTAACTTGAATCATTACTCTTAGAAAACGCACTTTCTAGTCAAGTCATTTTATCTAGGAGACACACTTCCTTATTTAGGTAATTTAAGTTTCATATGTTAAGTGACACACTTCTTAACTTGAATCATTCTCTCCTGGAAAACGCACTTTCTAGTTGAGTCATTTTATTTAACCCCTAGGAGGCACACTTCCTGGTCTAGATGATTTAAGTTTCATGTGTTAGGAGATGCACTTCCTAATTTTGGTCATCCGTTTTATTCTGAAGAGACGCATTTCTTTAGCAGGGCTTTGATTCGCACTCTTTACTGTACCTTTCAAAAAATTATGATCTGATGACACTCACAAAATTTTCTAGTGCAAATTAGGGCAAAAAATTTATTCGTGTTTATTGAAATTTATTTATGCTCAGGATCCTCCTGAAGAATGAAAATTTATTTTTATGCTTAGGACCCTCCTGAAGAATGGGACATGACCCTCTTGAAGAATGAGAATTTATTTTATGCTCAGGATCCACCTGAAGAGTGAGAATTTATTTTATGCTCAGGACCCTCCTGAAGAATGGAATGTTATTTTTCTGTTTCACCTTTTATTTTGAGTTCAGGAACATATTTAAAAAATCAGAAAAAGTAATTTCAGGAGTCCACCTGAAAAACAGGGTGACGACAAAGCAAGTTCAGGAATCTGCCTGAAGAATAGGGTGAATATTATAAGTTGTAAGTCAGGAGCCCTCCTGAAGAATAGGGTGAAGAATTGTAAGTCCAGGAACCCACCTGAAGAATAGGGTGAACATTAGAAGTTGTAAGTCCAGGAGCCCACTCGAAGAATAGGGTGAACATTATCAGTTGCAAATTCAGGAGCCCGCCTGAAGAATAGGGTGAAGATTTTCAAGTCCAAGTCAAGATTTAAGAAAGTTTCATAGATAGGATCTTTTACTTATATCTTCGTTTTTTATTTTTGCTATTGATTTAAATATACAAGCAGGAAGTCGTGAATCGAAAACTCGATGAAACCTCACTCGACCTCTAAGGAAACTCGACGGAGCCTCACTCGACCCCTAACTCGTCCTCTCGCCATTTTAATTTTGAACTACATGTGACCTGATTTTCTTAAAATTCAGGATATGTAGGCGATCCAAAATCAGGACTCGGTCACATCTTTTATTTTATTTTATTTTATCTTCACTTTTAGAATAATCGAAGGGTCAAAAATCATCTCTTTGTCTACTTCTTTGTATGAAAACTATTCGAGATTTAAAACAAAGAGGGGCAAAATGTAGACACGTGATTTTGACCCTCCCCGAGTTTAATATATATTTTTTGATATTAAATATTTATATTTGGTCAGATATTATTTTAATTCTTATTTCATTTTTAATAAATTTTTAGCTAAAAATAAATAAATAAATAAAGTTACATTTGGAGATATCATATTTTTATTTTTGTTTTTAAGATAATACAATATATATATATATATATATATATATATATATATATATATATATATATATTCCTTTTAAATTTTAATAAATAAGCTAGTAGTTTTAGTATTAATTATATTTATTTTTGTCTATTTGTAAACTTTTTTTAATATAAAAATTAATTAGTTAATATTATTATTATTTATTATTTTTTATATTTTAATTAAAATAAAAATTTTAAAAATTTAAAAATTCAAATCCTAAAACTACCCAACCTCTTACCCCTTATCTGATTCCCCTTACCTGTTCCCCCCCTCCCCTCCCCCCCCCCCAAAATACACTTTATTTAAGGAAATTCCCTCAAACATACATGAAAAAATAACGTACTTTTGATGACTATCAGACAAAAAGAAGGGAGACAACAAGAAGGAGAAAATTGAAGAACTATTAAAAAAACACAGAGAAGAAAGAAAAACAAGCAAAACAGAAAAACAAAAAAAAAAGTGAAAGTGAAAGTAAGAAGAAGAAAAAAGACAGTGAGAAAAAAGAGTTAGAAAGATTTTATAGAAAAGTATAAAAAAAGCAAGAGAAATTCTTTGGGTTTGAAAATTTAAGTTCGGATTTCGTTCGAGTTTTTCGGTAATGTTATTCTGATTTTTATCTTTAATTAACTTATCATATAGGTTCTAATTCAGATTCTTTCGATTTACTTTTATAATTTATGTTATGAATCAAATCATGTTCAAAGTTATTTTAATGATTCTATAAGTTACTATTTAAAGCATATCTATGTAAGATTTTTTTTTTGCTGTATGTTTTTATTTATAATGTATTACTGTATTGAATCAAAGAAAAAATATAATCTCAATTAGCTTGTAAGTAATTTTCAATTGCTATGTTGTGACTTGTTGTTTGCTTTCTGTACTTCGTGATTCGTTTTGTTGATTATAAACATTAGAGTGTTTTTGGATAGTAAAAAATGTAATGTTTCCTTTTTAAAAAAATGTCAACTTATTATTTTGTCATTATTTAATTTTTATTTTTAGTGAATTATGAAAGTTTCATTGCATACTTAAAAAACAGTGGTTCAAGAGTTATAAAAAAATAATACGTGTATGCACACACGTTAAAGAAAACCATGCAAACGTAAGTTTAAAAAAAAAAAAAACAGAAACGGGCAAAAAAGGGGGAAAATAAGAAAAGTAGTGGGCCAAAAGCAAGATTACAATTGAAAAAAAAAAAAAGCAAGGAAAGAATGAAGCAGTTTTAAAGGAAAAAGAAAGAAAACTTGCATGATTTTATAATTTTTTTTCATATTAATTTAGTTATGATAATTTTGTAAAATGTAACACGTGATCATATATTTTTATTTTGTTGTTGTTAAATTCGTTATGATAATTTTGTTGAATGTAATTTTATTAATTAATTTTGTTACGTGGTTATATTAATTTGGATTTTAAGTAGTTTTGTTAAGTTTACATATTAGTAATTTGTTCGCAAGAGTAAGATTAATCATTTTCTTTTAAAAAGATTAAAATATATATAATAATCATAATTGATAAAATTAAAAAAATATAACATTTGTAAGGAAGCAAGATGGGATGCGGATTTGTTCTAAACCCCATCACATAAAAAAAAAAAAAAAAAAAGAGAGAGGAAAAATCTATTTGTGAGGGGGTGAGGCGAGTTACGGAATAATTTAAAATTCGTTGTAAAATAAAGGGTGAAAAAAAAGAACAAAAATAAATAAGAAAATTGTCTCGAGTTTAAAGAGATGAAACAAATGTCTTTTAACTCTAGATAAGATTTTGGCACGTTTAAGAATGCGACATACACATTTTTCTAAGAAGTTTAAAATAATTCGAGGATGCAATAATGCACCTTGGTTAAGATCGCTCTAAAATTGATTTTCTCTAATTTAATACAAGGGGTATAGATCGATACTAGATATTAAAATGAGTAAATTAAGGCCTGCAAACATAATTTATTTAAAATAGTTAAAGCTAAGTATAAGTTAATAAAAGTGACCGTGCTTGAACCACGAGACTCGAGGGGTGCTTCACACCTTCCTCTCGATCAACAGAATTCCTTATCCGATCTTTTGTTTTCGCAGATCAAAACAAAGAGTCATTTCTTTTTTATTAGGGATTCAATAAGGTGACTTGAAACACAATAATCAATTTCAAATGGTGACTCTGAAAATGATAAAAATAATTCCTATTCAAAATTACCATTTTAATTGAAAAAATCCTTCAACTTTCGACCCTCAGACGTAAAAAGGGTGTGACAAGTCCCTGATATAATTTCCTTATCCCTTTTTAGTGTTACATCTAGAAAAAGATACAGCTACTTTTTCATGTCAAAGGAATAATGATACATTTTTCCTTCGGCATATAGGAAATCCTTCGAAAATTCAAAATTTTCATCACAAAACAGAAAAAGAAGAATTTCAATCATCAACATAATTGCGGATCATCATTAGTACTTCTGGATACAATATACAAATAATATATAATATATTAGTTGTGTGTTAGATATAGTATTTCTATTTTTTTTTATTTCATTAGTACTTCTGGATACAATATACAAATAATATATAATATATTAGTTGTGTGTTAGATAAGAGTATTTCTATTTTTTTTTATTTCATGTCTGCACTTTCATATTTTTTTACTCCTCCCTTAGAGCTACTACCCTATTAGGGTTGAAGATGGAGGTTGCTTATCATCCGAACAATTCTTCTTGTCAAGTTTACACCATTACCCCTTCACTTTTGATTTTGTTTTTCCTTTAGTACAGGGTGGTTAGATGCGCACCCTTTGCTGGAAAATTATGTGGTGAATAGAGGTTAGATATTAATCATCATGAGTGTATATCCAATTTTGCACACTCTTAACGTAGTTGGGAATAAAATATGTACGCCTTTCATCAAATTTCTGGCTCCGCCACTGGGAACAACGTCAAATATTTTATTAGTCCAAAGAAAAACTTTTCTTGGAGAAATGATTTTATAAAATACCAAGTATTACACGTTTTGAAAAAAACATAAAGTTATCTTTGTTTAATTTATCGGTGACCTACATCTTAAAATCAATATATAGAAGCACCAGTTAAAATAGTACATGCTTGCATTATTTAAAATAAATTATTTGTATCACATTCCTTCCTACATAATCCTTCTCGTGAATGCAGAATGCGCACTGTATTGTTTTTTACACGTTTGGAAAAAGGGTGGATAAGTATGTCAAACACTGGTCAAATTCAAAATCCATCAAAGGAAAATACCTAACAAGAAAAGGTATTTTAACAGAAAAGAGCAAAATGTTTGTGCCCCTAATCACAATTTTATAATCCAATTCAATCTACCTGCCCAACCTCCACAGTCTACACGTATCTCTTGCCAAAAATAAATATAGCATAATTTCGCCACCTGTAAGTTGTCAATTTTGTTTTAAAAATTTTTACTGAAAAAAAAAAGGTTTCAATTTTATAGTTTTGCCAAAATAAATATAATATAATATAATATAATTTCGCCACTTGTAAGTTGTCAATTTTTATACTTTTGCCATATAACAGTCCGATTAAGAGTTCTACACAAACTGTTAATAACCCCAAATATTATTGCCACGTGTTCAATAATTGTCCACCTATAATGGGAAAATCTAAGACATGACCACGTTATTTACAGAAACTAGACGTCTTTTCCCAGATTTTAGACCAACACTATCAATACCTTAAAAGTGGGCGTGAACTATAGGCCAAATCATAGGCTAAATCACACAAGTCATTTCTCTAACTTTTTTTCTTTTCTTTTTTTTTTTGGTGTGTGTGTGTTCTTGAATTACCAATTTACCATTGTGGTCCTAGTTGAAATTCTCTCACTTTCTGATTTGTGATTAGAAATTTGAATTTTCGAAGGATTTCTTAGATATCTCAAAACATTTATAATATATATGAGTAACTTAATAAATATTAATACATCTTGTAGTGAATATTTTTTTCTTAACAAATGTGAAATAAGTTAAAATGACACTTTTTTTTTTTAAACGAAGAAAGTATTTATGTAAAGCAAAATTTTCTTGGAAAAACGATTCAATAAGTTGGCTCCAAAGACAATAGATTTGTAATTGAAGAGATAAAACATAAAAATTTTAAAGATTTTTCAGATATCATATAGAACGTGGAACATTCAAAGATCGAAATTATCTCTTGGATATCCTTCACTCGTTAATTAATGTTTCGATTGCTAAAAATTTCAGAATAAACACGTGTAGTTTTTTTGTTTATTTTTGAATTAGTATGTCAAATGTTGACTAAATTCAAAGTCCATGAAAAGGGAAATAGTAAGTCCGAATTTAATTGCCAACAAATTGTTTCTACACCAATTCATACAACCCAATCCAAACCAACCTATACCTTACCCAACTTCCACAGTTTACACGTATCTCTTGCCAAAGCAAATTATAATTTTGGCACTTGTAAGTTGTCAATTTATAGTTTTGCCAAATAACAGGCTGTTAGATTTCTACCAAACTGTTAATAACCCCCAAAATTATTGCCACGGGTTCAATAATGTCCACTACAGAATTGGGAATTTAAGACAAGACCACGTTATTATTACTGAAACTAGGTGCCTGTTTGGACTAAGCCAAAAGCCTAAAGCTAGAATTCTAACTTATAGCTTTTGACTTATTTTTAGTAATTTAAGCCAAAAATTAAAAGTTAAAATTTTTAACTTATGACTTTTAGTTTATTTTTAGTATTTTAGCTTAAAATTTCAGTACTAATAAACACTTTTTAAATATACCCAAACACTTCTTAGATGTCTTTTAGATATTTAAAACAACACTAACAATTTCTTCAACTAGGACCGGACTATAGGCCAAATTATACCACTATACGAGTCATTTGTCAATTGTTGTTCTTGAATTACTCATGAAAGCCCACCGTCTCACGTGGCACTGAGATTCATTCTCAGAATCTTTGTTTGCTCGATGTTTATATATGTTAAAGTGTGTGATCATCTCAATCAAAAAATTCTAAGTTATTAGAGAGAACATACTTTTATTATTTAATTCATTCTCAATAGTTTAGATTGGAAAAAAAAATGCGTGCTACATATTAAAGACGCAAAATTTAGAGTAGGTAAGTCCTATGCTTGTATAGAAAGGACTAAGGATGGAAGGGGTTCCAACCTTTGAAAAAAGGAAAGAAAGAGGAAAGGCTAAACCTACTCCATACAAATAGTTTGATAGGAAATAATTGAAATATGAGAACTTGTAGTAATAGACAAGACATAGACGAAAGCAAAAAAATATGCTTGGAAATTATTTGCATGTACAAACGTGGGTAAATGTCCAACAAAATGTCTAGCTGTCCTTGTGACACAACCAACAAATTTTATTACTTGTGCATAAATATTGAAAGGAGCCGTAGAGTAACTGGTAAAGATCTTGTCATGCGATCAGGAGGTCATGAGTTTAAGCCGTGAAATAACAAAGAACAAAATGTAAGTTAAGGTTGCGTACAAAAAACTCTTATAGTCCGACATTACATGAATCCGCACATAGAAAAAACTTATATTTAATGCATACATATTCTTCATTCTACAAAAGAACAAAAATAATAATAACAAAAAAAAAAAAACAATTTAAATGTCCAACCAATAATCAATAGTTGTCAAAAGATTGTGAATCTTTCGTGATCTCTTCAAATAAAGATCATATCCTCTATTCCTAGGTAGTAGCAAACAGAGGGACGTGATGAAAGCTAACAAATATTAATTGATATAAAAACCACTTGTCGTGCAGGTAGTTAGCTACTTCATTTACAGTTGGAGCAGAAAACGTTTTTAAACATATAATATGTCTGCCTGTCTGGTGGTCCTAACATCCCCAACATCCTGCCTATATTTCTGCGTTCACATGTCACCCTCCACAAATTTTGACAGTTCAATGTCTGGTCACTTAACATATACTCTGTTTCATTGGAGAAGTAAAAGCAAATGACGAGAATAGTAATTGATTATTAAAGTCACTTAATTTTATTGTTCTTTGAAATTCATTCAACTTCGTGGAATTCATTTTCACATACTTAAGATAAATGTTTACCACCTCAAATGTTAAATGAAGAGCAAAATTAGATCTTTTCGCACATTTCAAGGGCAATTTTGAACCTCAGTGTGGCGATACCCAACACTTTCACAATAAAACTAGCATTCAACGTACGAACGATGTGTGATTTGATAATCTTATTTCGAAGAAAACAATTGTCTATTCATTTTTCTAGTTTTATAAGATGTGGGATTAATTGTGGAGCCTTAATTCGTTTTCAAATATGTTTGCTGGCCCTTTCAAACTTTTAGCATTGCCACGAGGCATAACACTCATGGTGGAGGTGGACTTAATTTCATAATCCATAGAAACACCTGTCAGTAGATGAATGATTTTATCCTATTAATTCAAGTTTCCTCATCAATAAAATAATTGTAGAGCTTAACCACTTAAAATTAAAGTGCTTAATTTAATATAATAATTATGCTAATAACATAATTATACACGTGACTTGAGCTGAAATGACACCTCACGTGACACGCTTTTACACATTGGGGAGCATCGCATGGATATGGAAACAGACTGGTGTGGTAACAAAATCAATAGTTTCAATTTTTTTTTTAAGAAAGTAGACTGGTGTGGTAAAGCTTTCGCTATCTACAGAATTTGGAAAAGGAACGAATCACAAAAGTCTATTATAACTGTCTTATCTTGCATTTCTACGTCAGATTATTTTCAATACTTTTAATTTGTTGCTTTTAGAAAATAGATAAATATATTTGAGGTATTTATTTAATTATATAAATAAGTAATAAATAGTATTGTGTAGGAACTCATAAATGATGATGCTCAAGTGATGAGGTAATGTTTTGATTTTTGCTTTTTTACTTTACACCTAATTGACCCCACTCACTTACTAATGTTTTTTTTAAGAGTCAAATTCTTTTCGTTTAGTGAAATTTGTTGCAGCATCTTTTTACACCTTTTTTTTTTTCACTTCTTTATTCAAACATCTACCGTGGAATGAACCTTTTACACTTTGGAATATAGTTCTTAATTAATATTTTATTTATCTCAATTAGTTTTCATGTTTCTTTTTTAAAAAGAAAAAAATCAATTCCCTTTATTTTGAGCTAAATTTAATTAGATTAACTCAATATTTTACATTTAAATATCTAAATATATAGCTACACAGTAAGTGCTACAAGTTGCAAATATTTTCATGCTAATTTGATGAGAACATACATTTTAAAATCTTAGTCATTGTTCATATAATTCGACTCTCAAAAAGTAAAATATGACAACTAATATGAGATCAAGGGAATGTAATATTAAGTTATTTATTCTTGTCTTATACTCACTCTAAATAAGTGTTGCTTCAACTCATTTGAATTTTGCATGCTTCTTAAGAAACATTCATGAATATATGCATATTTTACAATAATATTCACATAAATTAATGTATAGTCTTAGATCTTGAGAGATGATTTGAAAAATACATAATTAATGTAGAGATTAAAACAAAAAAATTCATCTCTTTATGATATATTAAAAATAAAAATTTATATTGAAATACTGAATAAATAAAAGTGAACAGAGGGATACTACTAAAATAGAGTAGAATTTTATGAAAGTTGGATCAAAATAGTGTCAAACAAGGGACAATTCCAATAAATGGATTTGTCAGATTTTTCATGACCAAAATGGTGAAAACGCAAGGATATAGAGCACCTTCAGTGTACAATTTTCACGTTAAAAAATAGACGGACGTAAAATATATTTACACTGAAGGTGTTCTACTTTCACGAGTTTTCAGTGAATCTTTTACATCTTAAGGAAAGACTCATTGTTAGTCATGAGCCTTCTGTGAATTTTACATTTTTGAAGAAAGACTCATTCCTACAATGCACCTTTAACATAAATTTTATCATCTCGAAATCTGAAAAGACTGTCATCATCTGAATTAAAAATACACTCTTATGCAGGAGTGTCTTCAAAATTATTTTTTGTTCCTCTATATATACGCACATCCTCTTCATTGTCATGTATGTTACTAAATTCACAAAAACTATTGTACTTTACAGTTGATGTATCCTTCAATTTGAATTGGACTAAAAAAGGTTAGTAATTTTTCTTAGTATATTGCTCTCCCTATTGAGTAAATAATTTATTAATAACTAAAGTTATTTTTACAGGTTTAAAAATGTCGAATGAGAGTCGTGTTAGAGTTGCATTGTATTGGGACAGTGATGTCATATATGAATCTGATACAATTAGATATAGTTGCGGTGCTCGTGCAGTTGTTAAACTTCCACTGAATGTTGAGTATGATTGGCTAGTTAGAAACTTGCATATTAGAATGAAAACTAATCCTAATGAGATAAGGCTTGCTATTTCGGGTAGATGTCCATTTTCAACTGTGCAGGGTAATGCTCGTTATTTTGAAATTTTTATATTTGAGAATGAGTCTTTGCAAGAGTTTATGGTGGCACCTGATACGGTGCGTTATATGATGAATCTTGATTTGTTGGAGATGTATATTAAAACAGAAACATTAGATGTTGTTGAACCTACACATAATTTGAATTCTCTCTTTTTAAATTCTGCTACAACCTCTTTGAATCTTAATGACCCCCCTTCTGATTTTTATGAACCATCTATAAATATGATTAGTAATTTCTTAGAATTTCAAAATTTTACGAGCTTCTTGTCACAGAGTATAACACCACAAGTTAATATTTCACCGGATAGTTATGGCCATGGATGTACTAATTTTGATGTAAATTTTGATATCAATAATTATCGTCATTACGATTTTAGAGATAGTGCAGAAACTAGTAATTTACATTAGGTTCCAGAGATTCCAAGAGTTTCTGAAATACAAGCTAAGATAAAAGTTGATGCCTATGCTGATACTTATGTCGATGACAATTCTGACAGTGATACTCCGAATGATGTATATCAGTCAGATGAAATGAGTGACTCTGGTGATGCTAATGACGATGATCAACAACTAGTCATTGAGGTACCACAAAACATACCATTTCATAGGAAGAACATTTCATTTTTGAATGATCTTCAAGATCGTCCAAAGATGTATTCTTCTACCCGTAAATCAGATGGTGTTGGATGTAAAATTTAATTAAATGATAAAGAGTCGAATTCTAAGTCTGGATAGTTATTTTCTAGTAAGGAAAGATTAAAGACTGTCGTAAAAATATAGAGTTTGCAGGGTAATAGAGAGTTCACTGTGTGGGAATCCAAAAAATAATATTGAACTGTTAAGTGTAGGAGTTGGGAATCTGGATGTGATTGGATGCTCAAAGGTCGAAAAACACCAACAAATTTATGGACTATAGAAAAATGTTATGGCAGACATACTTGCCAAATGGGTGTAATCCAAGCTGATCATTTCAACTTGGATTCTAAATAGATTGCTTCTTTGTTGCTACCTTTCCTCAGGAATAACCCTCAATTCAAGGTGAAAGATGCCCAGACTACTATTGAGGTTGAATTAAAATATACACCTTCCTATAAAAAGGCATGACTTGGCCGAAGACATGCTTTCAAATTCATATATGGTGACTTTGATCAGTCATTCGCACAACTTTCAATATACATGAATGCACTTCAATATTTTAATCCAGGAACGATAGTGGAATGGATACATGCTGATAAATCAACATCAGGGGTAAATATTTTTAAACATGTATTCTGAAATCATTCACACAATAATTTGGTAATGTAGCAAAAATATCGGGATTATATGGTTGCCACACAAAATATATACATATAAATTTAGTTAGTTTTTACGACTTAAAAAATTAAAAAAAGATAGATAAAGCAATTATTCAAAAGTAAAAAATACCTAATGTTCTATAAGTAAATTCAATTGATCACGAAATAAATATAATAGGTGAGGTGCTTTTGTATCATGAAATAACTCATTAGACCACACATGAGCACGTGGTGGTCCTCGAAGGATTGAAATAAGTCACTCGTCAACTAGGAGATCAGGATCTCTTCGAGGCCTGAGAGGGAAAATCCTTTCATATATCTATACCTTTACATATTCATATAAATACAATAAATAAATATTAAAAATGCATTGCTTTAAGGAAATAAATTAAAGTAGCTAACCTTAAGTAAAGGTAAGAAACCACCAATGACTCTAATTCCTTTTTGCAATGTACGACAAAGATATCGATAAAGTATTGCAAGTGTTGTGCACCCCACACATATTGATCAACTTTGGACAAATCCGCAAGCAAATGTAGAAACATCAACTTAACTTTGTTACCTGATGTGTCAACGGCAAACATGCCTCTAATGATCCCCAATAAGTACAAACGCACACCTTGTTGAACATCAACCTCACAACTTGCATCAGTAATCAAAGGAAGATTTTGTAATATGTTTAATCAAAGAAGTCCTAAGAAATATACCACCCTGAAATTATCAATCAATATCTGTCGGGGCCCAATCAAGAAGATCTACCATACGTGTTTGCCACTCTGTAGGGTCCAAGGTAAGATCTATTCTCGTCACAGGTAACCCATCGACTGGCAGCCCATATAATATAGCTACGTCCTGCAATGTAATTGTGGCCTCTCCAAAGTTTAAATGAAATATGTGTGTTTCTGATTGCCATCTTTCTACCAATGCAGTGATCATAGCGTGATCAAGTAGAGTGTGTCCAGCTGCATATATATCATAAAATTCAGCATCGAGCAAGTAACGACCCATACGCTCATGTAATAAATGTCTACTTATGTAGTCCCAAAATTCATCATCATACTGACGACATGTCAATGTGTCATATGTGCCATTATTCAAAATATCTTCACTATGATGACTAATCTGTTCTACAAGGACACTCGAAATAAATGAACCCGAATGCACAGTAGGCGGTGTCATAAGACCTAAAATATAAAGTATATGTTTGTTTAATTCAAAAATCATTAAGCATGGAAAGCTAAATAGTGACATTTACCAACACTAGCTTATTAAAAATCTCAAAGGCTAGACTAGAACAAAAAATGAAGTTAACTGATTTCTAAGAGCACTTTAAATAAATCAAATTACAAAATATTCTATAGACTATTTTATAAGAAAAAAAGCAATAATAGTAGCACAATAATATTATAATAGAAAAATATGGTAAAAGATTACTATACAAACTTTAAGAGTAACTACAACTAATGTAAGAAAAAAAAAAGCATAAAGTTACCTTTTTCTAATTTGAATGATGATTAACGTTCTAAATTTTCATCCTCAAAATAATATTGTGAAGCTTTGTTTTTATAGTATGTTAAATAAAGCTTGTAGGGTCTTTATCTTGAAGACATTGATAATGGTGAAGAAGGGAGGACCTCAGGTAAAGATAGAAACTTTTTCTTATTTTAGTAAAGTTGAGATGAAGTCAAGGGTGTTTTTGTAATTTAACTGAAGGTGCATTGTAAGATGAGTCTTTAGTTTGTGAAAAAATGGCCTTCTGTTGTCACATCAATTCAGACGATGACAGTCTTTTCAGATTTTAAGATAATTAAATTTATGCTGAAGGTGCATTAAAGGAAATGAGTCTTTCTTTAAAAATGTAAAATTCACAAAAGGCTCATGACAGACAATAAGCCTTTCCTTAAAATGTAAAAGATTCACTGAAGGCTCGTGAAAGTAGATCACCTTTAGGATAAATATATTTAACATTCGTCTGTTTTTTTAACGTGAAAATTGCACACTGAAGATGCTCTATGTCCATGCGTTTTCACCATTTTGGTCATGAAAAATCTGACAACCCTATTTATTGAAATTGTCCCTTATTTGACACTATTTTGATCCAATTTTCGTAGAATTTCGATACAGTTGGTTGGTGTGTACACTCAACTGAAGTTAACTTCCCACTTCAAAAATTGGCGTGGAGAAATTAATACATCCCTATATTGGTACTGAAACAGTTTGTAAGTATCCGACTTTAATGCCTATCCATTTGGACATGACATTAATCTTTTACTAGATTTAACGAGAGGTTATTTTGTTATTTCTATTATATAGAAAACGAGGTTTCGATATGGTACCTTGTAAGACAAAAAAATTGTATTGCTAAGGGAATTTGACTTTTTGCAAAATTTCTTGTGCAAATGTGTCTTCCAACATGCACATATATATCCACATATTTTTCACTCCCTTTTGGATATATTATGCTAATATGATATTTTCTTGCACTTCCTTCATAAGCTATTCTTCAATGTTTAAACTTGCAGAGCAAACATAAGTTGTTTTCAATTTGTGTTTCAGGTAAGATTTTTAATCAAGAATTTATTGATTGTTTGGAAAAACACAGAGAAAAGCGCTAACTCTCAGTATTTTCATCAAATCTCAAACCCTTATTCTATAATCACCAATAACTTCATTATTAAAGCTTTACATCTGTGGAATTTTTTGGTAACAATTCTCTACGTTGCACCTAATTTTCAATTTATCAATTCATACTTTTTCCAAAAATAAAAAATAAAAAAATTATTAAGTTGATTTATTTTAATTTTATGAGTTGTGGGTTTGCTGAAAAATCTTAACTTGGCATCATGAATGGTTCATTTCTATTAGTTTTTAGTGGTAATAGATTTAATTCTTATTCAAAATTTGAAATTTGTATTTGTGCCACCCTGTTATTAATTAATTTGTTATATAGAATTTCAATTTTGAAATCAATATCAAAGAATAAGTAAAGCAAACTAAGAATTACACATTTTTAGCTATAAAATTGCAATTTGGCTGAATTTAAATAAATGTTATAAGATTTCACTTGAAAAAGAAAATGCAGATTTTAATGCACTAGCAGACTGAATAAATTCGTATTTTGGCTTTGCACCTTTTGTTTAATTAATTTGTTAAATTGAGGATTTTGAACACTTTTATGGTATAGAAATTGCAGTTATGTACCTCTTCTAGTTAGTTTCACTGACGTTTGTTTTTCCTTCATATTCTTCTGATCAATAGAACACGAAGAAAAAAAATCAAAAAAGGTTATGATGATTCTCCTGTTGACACCTAATTTTTGCCCTCCACTACTAAGTTTAATTCCGAGTTTCTTGAATTTTAAATAAAATCACAACATATACTTTATCTGAATAAAGATCTTTGCAAAATATTTATTTGGGTGAATTTATCACTTTAGGTAGCAATTATATATTATCGTATTCAATTATACAAAAAATTTATAATTTGGTTACTTAAATATTTATTTCACAAAATATTGGATCCTAATCAGGGATTACTTTTGAAAATAAATTTAAATGATTAAAATCTTGATTTAAATATAATTTCTCCTCAAAAATATGCATTTGATTTTATTGAATCAAGAAGCTCGAAATTAAAGGAAGTGTTAATTCATCTCGAATTTTGATTTAATTTAGTCAGTCTATTAAATTTGACCATAATTGCGATGCAATTGGCCGATTGATTTTCAATTTAGCCAAAATTTAAATGAATTGGCCAAGTCTCTAATTACATAATGCACCCAATACCCAATTAAACCAATTTGGTCCCATTTTCTAAACTACATGCAGTGGCCCTTTCTTTAATTCCCATTACCAGCCTTCAGTTATAACCCAATTATAAACACCACCCGACCCATCCCACATATATCTTCTCTCCTCTCAACCCTAAATCAACCAAGGCAAAACCACAACATCCTCCAATAATCCCCAATACTCCCAACCCGCCGTCGACCCAACCCCAACTAGAACCTGACCCAGCTCCGAAACCCGTCTCCAACAAAACCACAACAACTCCAACCCTCTTTTCTTCCTCGTCACGCGCCCTTCCATGCGAATGCGTATGAGAAAGGTTCTGAAACCTTCTAGAACAGGCCTAGGTGCCTCTCCTCAATGACTCAATCCCGTGAAACGCGGTAGCAATAGTACGATTTTGTACATCTGTGGATGAATCTCATTGGTTTTGGGGGACGGCTTGTCTTTCTAAAAACCGATTGGTCCATGTTTCTCTTTTTGGGAAAAAAATCCAAGATTTGAAGTGAAATGGGGATGAAAGCGGGATCTTTGGGGTGGAGGGATTTCAATTTTTGAATCTCAAAATATCGCCTTTGAAATCCCTAATTTACCCCAAAAAGAAGCCCTAGTTGTTCTCTATAAAAGGTGAACCTGAGAGCTGAGGGGCTTTTTTTTCTTTATTTTTGGTTTCGGGGGCAAAGAGACAGGGAGGGTCTTCTTTCTCTTTGAAGGTCTTTTTTTTCTTTGGGAGGGGGGAGTTGAGGCTCTGAGGGAAAATCTCGGGGTTACCGACTCTAGGTCTTGAACGAAGAAGATAAAGAAGGATTTTTTTAGGGCTGGTTCGAAAATCTGGATTTGA
Source organism: Capsicum baccatum var. pendulum (assembly GCA_030864225.1). Lineage (NCBI taxonomy): Eukaryota > Viridiplantae > Streptophyta > Magnoliopsida > Solanales > Solanaceae > Capsicum > Capsicum baccatum. The sequence goes on from CM061556.1 coordinate 222,837,307, forward strand.
CAAAAAGGAGGCTCGAAAATTAGGTTTTTTTTTGGGAAATTTTTAGTCTTAAAAGAAGAGGAAATCTTTCTTGTTCCTACTGAGGTTGAAAAAATTCAGAGGCAAAAAAGGGTTCGAATTTTTTTTCCTAGGGAAATTCTGGAGTTAAATTTAGATTGAAATTTTAGTTGAAAGTCTGTCCGTTGGTGGTCCACATCGCGAGATTTCGATAGCGATAAGTTTCCTGATAGCTCGTCGTCCCGTTTGCTGCATCGAAACAGGTAATAGCCTATCATGTTAGTTTTCGATTGCTTCTACTTTATCTCACCATTCTATAATAACGAGTAGTTTTCTGATAATCTTGTGTTAGGTTATCTGCTGTAGAGATCTTAAAGGACATAGGTTTTGATGAAATCTATGTGGGCTGAATGGTCGAGTTGTGATCAATTTTGTGTAGACTATCGTTAGTGTTTGTTGTCTTTGTCTTGTCTCGTAATCCATTTACTTATTTTGACGTTATTGATTAATGATTGACGTAATGCCTCATCTTGCGTATTGTTTGTGTCTTGAGTTTTCAGTTTCCTAGTTAAAGTTCATGTTTTGACTCTCGTTTAACGGTTCAACCTGGTTCTGTCTTGTTACATTAAGCCCTACCGCTTTGTGCTTTTAGTTTATAGATGGTTCTCTTTCATATCGAAGCTGTCAAAGTGTAATGCTTTGTTAAACATGTGAATAGATTCACTCTCTTTTGATACGTTTTGATGTCAAAAATCAGTAAAGTTTCTAGCTTTGTCCTTTGAGCTCGATTCGTATTACCTCCTGCTTAGGTGTTGGTTTCACGGTCCGAAACTCTTATGAGTTTTGCAAGACCACGTTTCACTGGGTACAAGTGATTGCCTTTATCTGCGAAGACTGTTATAGATAGGTTTTCTATGTCTGGATGCTCATTCTTGAGTTTTAAGCTCATTGTTTTGAGGCTACTATCATATGGAAATTTTTCTTTGTGAATGTTCAACATGTTTGTACAGTACTGTCACTGATTTTCTTTTCCTCCACTCTCTCGCTCGTGTTCTGGGTTGGGTCATAAGATTATATTTAGGCTCGAATTTTCTTTAAAATATCTTGTAAATCACTTTCATTTGCTTACGAAAACATGGTATTGTCACACTATTTTGATATGATTTATTCTTCTTTTTTTCTATGAAGTTTTTGACTTCATTGTGAGTCTTAGTGTTGGAATAAAAACTTATAGTTTCTTTGTTGGAGGAGACCTTCAAGTACCTAGTGGCCAAAGTGTAAAGAAAGGATAGGGATACTAAGGTGTTAACATTTTGGAGTCATAAATGCTATTTAGTGTTCTTGTTTGGATGTGTTCATGTTCATATGGCTTGATCGTCTTAAAGAGATCTTTTTGTGATATCTTTTGTAGCCTCGAAATGTCCAGTTCATGTTTTACTTTGCTTTGTCTAATTTTTATTCCTTATGGTTTCCTTATTTGATTTTCCATGTATGAGTTTGATTCATGTTTATTTATTGTCTAAATTATTCATTTTCGTGAACATATATTAATTCTTTGTATCTTTTCTTTGCATGAATCACCTTGGAGCCCAAACGGGCTCCTTTCCCTTGCATCTCATAATGGGCCAACACGGCCCTTCTTTTTGAGTCAAGCCGAAGGAAATTCAAAGCCTGTTACATAGCATATGGATACAAGGAGTCAAAAGAAGGGGAAATGGGTTAAAGTACCGCTCTCAAAGCAACAACGAAACCCGAGCCTCATTTTTGGTTAATTATTTATTGTCGTTATTTATGTATTGTTTTCATATGTATTTTTTTTATTCCTTATTCAATCATTTGGGCCTTGTAGCCAAAGTTGTAAATTTAACACGGGTGAATCAAGACTCGAGCCGAAAAAGGTTTGAAAACATAGAATCAGGACAGGTGAAATGGGCCGAAAGTCTAAACTAGTTTAGGACAGGTTGATTTGGGTCCGATGGCCTAAATCTCTTACTTCCTCCCCTTCCCCGATTCCTTATGTTTGTTTTCCTTATGTGCTTGGCGAACCCCTAATGAATTCGCTAAAAACTAATTTTTGTAAACTTTCAAAAATATCTCTAAAACCAACCATTTTTCAATAAATCAAATTTTAGAAGTTCATCAAAGGCGTTTTCAAACAGCTCGGATAACCGCAAGTTAGCGGATATTTTAGGTGCTAACACCTTCCTAAAACGTTAATAGGAACCGCTTACTCAGAATCTCTTAATTTAAACGATTTTTCTATTTTGAATCGTTTGAAGTAACTTTCTAAAGTTTTCTTAATTCCTTTTCAAAATTAAGTGGCGACTCTCTCCTCAAAATACAAAATTTCTCCGCAAAATAGAAATGGAGACTCTGCTGGGGACCTCTAACTAGGTTCTAACCAAATGTTTGATTTTGTATTTTGATTAGCTGTTTATGTATTTATGTGTTTCAATTATGTAGAGTTTAATTATCGCATCTCATGGCATATTCCTACATTATTTAAACTGTTTTGGGGTTTCGTGGGTATCCCGGCACCTATTGATCAATTCCAAAAATGTGTTGGAAATACAAATAATTTATTAGCACGTGAGTCATCTGATGGTTGTTTGTATTTTTAAACTCAAGTTGTCCGCTTGAGAACCAGTGTTCAAACCCACTCTAGATACCTAGGATAGAGCGAAACCAAAACCCTATTTCAGGTATGATCCTAGGACGACCCAATACTCGAGAGGGGTATTGGGTCCCATTAGAAAACATGCCCTGCGTCTATTGACCCCGAGTCAATTACAGACGAATCATATTTGTGTGTTAAAGAAATATATGCTTGTCTAATTCAATCCATTACCCTTTGGGGGACGGAGAAAGGCTTATCTTTGTTTGCTTTCGTGTAGGTATGGCTCAATTGCATTCCCACAAGAAGTTCAAGATGGTTACTAAACCCGACGATTACCTGAAACTATGGTGGGACTATATGAGCGTAGAAGAGAAAGACATTATTAGAACACACATCGGGCACCTGCCTTCATTGATCGAAATGGATGCTTGGCCCGAAATGATCCACATGCTTACCACTTTTTGGGATGATCAGAATATGGTGTTTCGCTTTGGGGATGTGGAATTGACTCATACCATCGAAGAAGTGTTAATTTTCTATGAGAGTATTGAAATGTGTTTCAAAAGAAAGGAAAAACCTGATAAGAACATTTTAGTTCCTGCCGTGTGGGACCGTCAAACAATCAAAGAGGCTTTTTTAACTAACGACGACACTGGCTAGTGGAAAGTGATGGAGAAAATATCACTTTTCGGGAGTTGTATCATCTTTTTGGAAGATTCAATGCCTTCTACAAATTTGTACATAAATTTGAGTCCGAAGCAAAATGGAAAGATATGAGAGCCTTTGCGTTTGCGGTAGGTCTACTCGGAACCATGGTAATGGCACAATTCATCCAAGGGTTGTTACGGTGGCTCATGCAATTTTCTTTGGAGTAGATTACGATTCTAACAAGGTATTCCATAATTTAGCTCCCATGATTTTCGCCGACATATATCGAGCCTTGGGAAGGTGTCAAGTCAAAAATCATTTATTTCAAGGTTTCAACCTCATATTACAATAGTGGATTATGAAGCATTTGGTAAAGAATTTGAGAACGGTACAACCTGATCATAAAACAAAGGTGGATATGTTGGCTTCACACGACATGTGGTTGTTTCTACAAAAGTTTAAAAAGAAAGCATCTCATGAATTTTGGTTTAAGACTTTCGGGGAATTAAGAGATGACGATGTGCAATGATCCATTAACTCTCTTCATTCAGGGAAATACACCATTCGAGGGGGCAAGTGGCCTTTCCTAGTGCTTCCCAATCTCAGAGGGACCCATCCCTACAATCCTGGCAGAGTTCTTAGGCAATTCGAGATCAAGCAGTAGGCACCACAAATATATTCCATGCTTAGGTTTTTCACTGAATACGATGAAAGTGAATCTCCGCTCAAAGACGGCATGATAAATGGATGGATAAGAACAAGGTGGACGGAAGTGACTTTTCATATAGAGCATGACCCTGAAGTCAGCAATACTTACAAGGAGTGGTTGAAAAAGAGCCTCGCTAGTGCATTGATTCCGGGATCAAATGTGCCCACTCGGGTTGTGACTATAGAATCTGAGCATCAAGTTCGGGTCCACAGGCTACAAGATGAGTTCCAGAAAAGTGAAATAGCGCACCGAAATGTACACATGGAGGATGCTTTAACAATACGTATGTTGAGGGAAGAGCTGAAAAGAGCTAGGCAAGAGGCTGATGATGCTAGGCAGTGTTTAATCAATTTGGATGATAGCATGGCCTCTCAACTCGATAGTATAGGAAAAATGACTTACGACAGCAAGGCACAATTATACGGGAGTCATCTTATCATCAATAGGTATCAAATATCATAGGAGGTAAACAAGTAAAAGAAAGCAAATACAGACGAAGGAGCCTCCAGTAGCTAGTTTTTCTATTTCCCCTGCGCGGGAAGTTATCTTCTTTCATGTTATTTTCCTTTTTCCCTAAAGATTGTATCCCTTTTTCAATATCTTTTGTAGGCATTTATGCCCCTTTTTTTATGTCTATATAATTTGGGGGTTAATGGATTGACTTCGAGAAAGCATATATTTTCTTCAAAAATCGTTAGGCCTGAACCCTTGGCTCAAAAAGGGTCACCCCAGCTAGGATACGCGTTATTATAATGTTTTTGTGTAATATAACTGTTTTATGTGCTTATGTGCATTTGTTTGGATCAAAGGCAAGTTTATCCACTATGTCCTATGGATGAATTTGACTATGACTCAAAAAACTCTATGTGGTTATTTCCTGTCAAATATTTTGCATTACTTATCACATACGGAAACTAACACATCTACCTTTTAGTTGTTTTACTTTACAGATAATAGAAATTACTCCGTGTTGATATTAGCTGGAAGAACATCCCTACTTCACCTGATCGAAAGCGCACAAAATCCCATTCTCTGACCATCATTCAAAAATGACAGGAAATTCCAAAGAAAGCACACTGACTATCCGGGATAATGTGATAGTAGAACAGAATGAGATGATTGCAGAACTTACGAGAAAGTTAGAAATGCTTTAGAAAGAAATAAATTGCACTCGAGATTCGGCTAACTTGGCCATCATCATCAATGCCCCTGCTCTGGGAGAACACGGGACTCCACTCCAAATTACTCCCCTCAGCACCCCTACTCTTGGGGATAAGCAAATAACGTATCGTCCGTCTCCGCTCCCCCATTTGTCCAAAATACCAATCGTGAAAATAATCCAAACGCCTACCATCCACAAAATCCATCTCTAACCCCACAAAATTCGTCTCCGAATCCATTCCTAAATCCTCAAAACACGTTTTCAAATCAACAAAATGCATTCCCAAATCCGCAAGATTTACTCTCAAACCCACAAAATACGTCAAACCTACCTTTGAATCCCCCAAATTTATTTCCAAATCCGTAAAACCCCTCTCATATTTTGCCAAACTACTCGCAAATTTCACAGAATATTTCCTATTTCCAAAACGACCCCCCCACTTACCAACTAAATTCTTTTTATACGTAAAATCAATCTCCCCTTTTAAATCCCCCTCAGACCATCATATCCTCTGATATCTATAAATCCCTTCCTAATCTCGAGATGGATCATTACGAGGAGAAGAAAAGAGAGTGGAGGACCGAGCATGAAAAAAATTTGCTAGCTATGAAGGAAGAGATCGGGAGGATCAAAGAGTCTCATGGATCTAGGGACCACGACGGTTTGGGGTATAATGACTTATGTGTTCCGCAGAGAGTAGACCTACCAGATGGGAACAAAATCCCTAAGTTTGAAATGTTTGATGGTATCGAAAACCCAATGGCCCATCTAAGAAGATACCGTGAGCAACTGGTAGGGATAGGAAAAAACGAGGCATTGTTGATGTGCCTATTCAGTCGAAGTTTAAGAGGTAAAGCCTTAGAATGGTTCATGTCTCAGGAGCAGAAAAGATGGACTGGTTGGAAAGCATTGTCCAAGGGTTTCCTTGACAAGTTCGCATTCAACATTGATATAGTCCCTATTTGATATTCACTAGATCGGATCACACAGCGGAAGAACGAGAGTTTTTGAGACTATGCTTTTCGTTGGAGAAAAAAACTGCTAAAGTGCACCCCCCCCCACCTATGTCTGAGGAAGAAATGGTATCCAGGTTCTCTCGTGCTCAAGAAGGAGAATATTATACGAGGATGGTGTCTGCTGCCAGGGAAATTTTACGGACTTGGTAAAAATAGGAGAATCATTGGAAGAAGTCATTCAGATAGGGAAAATTATCAAAACCCCAATGTCGTTTGGGATTGTCATGTTCTCGAAGAAGAAAAAGAAAGATGTCGATGTGATTTCTGTTGATTCTGTTGTGAAAACGAAAAAGAGGTTCAACTCTAGGAATATTTTCTCTTCTTCGCCATCACTAAGCCTTCAACATGTATTCTATGCCCATTCCCAATACCAAGTTCCACTCCCAAACCTCCAATCCTTAGACCAAGCTCTACAACCAAATATCTTTCCCCATTACCCAGTTCCACATCCAAATTATCAGTCTCATTTCCAATCCACTCCTCCAAATAATTGAATAAATTCCTAAGCGCCTTCAAATTATCACCAAGTACCTTCTCCTACAAATTAAAGCCATTATAACCCCTCACATCCAAACCATGAAAATAAATCTCACCAAAACTTCACACCATTAGCTGAAAGTCGCACCTAATTGGTTGAAAGATTGAAGAATAATGGTCATTTTCTACCAATATAGCCAAGGCCTGTCAATCCCAACTCTCAATTTTTTAATGCAAGTCAACATTGTGCCTATCATTCAGGAGCAGTGGGGCACAGTACTGAGGATTATATCTACCTGAAATATAGGATCCGGGATTTAATCGTTCAGAAGGTCATCATACTTCAGGCACCTACACCAAATAATAACAGTAATCCATTGCCCAATCATGGGGGACCTACAGTTAATATGATTAAAATAGAGGGTTAATGAGTGTCTGGAAAGATCATTACTAAGGTGAACTCTGAAAAACCCAAAAGGGCAGAAGAGGTTAGAAAGATAGAAAGGGTTGTGGTTGCCTTAAGTGTTAATCAGAAAGCCCCGTTTATAGTGATGACAGCTCCAATCCAGGTGCACCATCCCCCATCAAGGAAGGAATTCATTGTATAGACTGTTGCTGCCCAAGGGATGACGCGGTCGGGACGATGCTATATCCCTGAGGAATTAATGAAAAAAAAGGATTCACAGAAAAGGCCAATCACTGAAGAAGTGGCTGAGGAATTTTGGAGGTGTATGCAACCAAAAGATTACTCAATTGTGAAATATTTAGAGAAGTCACCAGCCTAAATCTCTATTTTGGCACTATTAATGAGTTCGCAATACCACGGACAAGCTTTATCAAAGGTTTTGGATGAAGCATATGTTCCCACAGTAATGAGTGTTGAGAACCTGGCTGCGATGATAGGAAACATTATGGGGAATCATCACATATCATTTAGTGATAAAGAGTTTCTGTTTGAAGGAGCGATGTACAACAAAGCCCAGCATGTCACTGTCATTTGCCGAGATTATATGATTAATCAGGTATTAATAGACAATAGATCTGGTGTAAATATTTTACCCCTCTCTACGTTGGTTAAAATGGGCTATGATATAGGGAAAATTTGTCAAAGCCACATAAATGTGAGAGCATTCGATGGAGGGCAGAGAGATACCATAGGAGAAATTGATTTGTGCATCCAAATGGGACCTGCTGAGTTCAAAACTAAGTTTCATGTTATGGATATCCATCCTAGCTACAACTTTCTCTTGGGAAGACCATGGATACATGGTGCAAAGGAAGTTTTGCCACCCCTTCATCAATTATTGAAGTTCATTTGGGAGGATCATGAAGTAGTCATCCAAGGAGAAGGAAGTCGGGCGGATCATCCCAATGGTTATGTGCCAGTGATTGAAGATGTTCCAAAGGTAGCAGTTTCTGTACAGTGGAAATTATAAATGTTATGAATAGGGATTCAACGTCCAAAGTGCCAATGCCTTCTGTCTATAAAATGATTACGACGGTGATGTTAAGAAATGGGTTCAAACCTGGTCGAGGTTTGGGAAAGGATCTACAAGGGATTGTCGAGCCTATTTCGATCCCAGAGAATGGCTCTAAGTATGGGTTAGGATATCAGCCTACCAAGAAGGATAGGGTTGAGGATGAGTTAGAGAAAAGTCTGTTTAGGCCCTTGCCACCCCTGTTCCAGTCATTTCCTGTATGAGAGATATGAGATGATGATGGTCTTAGGGATGGGATAGAAGATTTGTTTGAGGGATACGATGTTGTACTAGAAGATCTCCCAGAGTCCAGCGAGGTAAAGCAAATTATGCCTGGGGAGGCCTTGCAAAACTGGACCTCCACTCCACCCATAACACATCGCCCGTCGTAGTAGATGAAAGGGCAATTACTAATCGTTTTTAAAATTGGTGATGATCCGGAGGAAGCCTCGTGATCCACCTTTTATATCTCAAAACTTTTTTTTCGTATTTTACTACTTTCAAAAAGGAATGGACTTGTATTTGCGTAAGTCATGAGCCATGGTTTTGTAATTATCTCTCAAATTTCAATGAAAAGGCCTTCATTTATTTAGAAAATTCTATTATTTCTAAAACACTCCTAGTCATATATTTTGTTATTATCTTGTTATCATCTAACTTGGTTTGTTTGTCCCTTACAGTAACAACAACTTAAAATCTGCCAATGTCATATCATGTCAAAGTTTAAACAAACAAAACGAAGGGAGCGATGATGATTGGAAGGACGGTGATGAGGAACAATTAGTTAAAGATATGAAAGAGTTTGAGAATCGGGAAAAAACCAACCTGGAGGAAACTGAAACAGTCAACCTCATAGATCATGATGAAATCAAAAAAATAAACGTCAGTGTCCATTTGGCGGAAGCACAAAAGAGAGAGCTCATTCACCTGTTGCGGTAATATATTAACGTGTTTGCTTGGTCCTATGATGGAATGCCGGGATTGAGCACAAGTATTGTGTCGCATAAGTTGCTGATAAATCCGTAGTTTGATCCAATCAAGCAAAAAATGTGAAAATTCAAGCCAGATTTAAGTCTAAAGATCAAGGAAGAAGTGACAAAATAAATTCAGTCTAAGGTTGTGGAGGTCGCAAAATATTCGACGTGGTTGGCCAATATCATCCCTGTGCCGAAGAAGGGAGATTCAAATTTGTGTTGACTATAGAGACTTGACTAGAGTCAGTCCTAAAGATAATTTTTCATTGCCCAACATCTACATCCTCATCGATAACTGTGCAAAGCATAAAATGTAGTCATTCGTTGATTGTTTCACCGGGTATCATCACATATTCATAAATGAGGAAGATGCAGAAAAAATGGCTTTTATTACTCCCTGGGGTGTTTATCATTACAGGGTAATGCCGTTTGGTCTCAAGAACGCGGGTGCAACATATATGAGGGCTATGACGATGATTTTCCATGATATGATTCATAATGAGATTGAGGTGTACGTATATGATGTAATTATCAAATCTCGCGAGAGTTTGGATCATCTGACTCATCTGGAGAAATTCTTCAACAGATTAAGAAAGTACAGTTTGAAGTTAAATCCTGCTAAATGTGCTTTTGGTGTGCCATCAGAGAAGTTTCTGGGGTTCATAGTCAACAGAAGAGGCATCGAGGTAGACCCATCCAAAATTAAGACAATTCAGTACTTGCCACCGTCGAGGACCAAAAAGGAAGTCATGAGTTTCATGGTTTGTTTGAATTATATTAGCAAATTCATCGTTCAATCAACAGTCATATATGAGCCAATTCTTAAGATGTTGAAGAAAAATGCATTGAATGAGTGGACAGAAGAATGCCAAAGAGCTTTTGACCGCATCAAGGAATACCTGTCTAAACCACCGATTTTAGTGCTGCCAAAAGAAGAAATACTATTGTTGCTTTATCTGTCAGTCTCAAAAAATGCTTTCAGATGTGTCCTCGGGCAACATGATGGGACGGTAGGAAAGAAAAAGCCATTTAATACTTGAGTAAAAAATTCACACCATATGAATCCCCATTGCACTCTTGTATAAAAGACATGTTGTGCTTTGACTTGGGCAGCACAAAAGTTGAGGCATTATCTGTCTCCTACACAATATACCTCATCTCGAGAATGGATCCGTTGAAGTATATATTTTAGAAGGCCATGCCTACAGGAAAGCTAGCCAAGTGGCAAATGTTGTTGAGTGAGTTTGACATTGTGTACGTAACCAAAAGGAAATCAAAGGACAAGATTTAGCGGATCATTTGGCAGAAAATTCGGTTGATGAGGAGTACGAGCCACTTTGAACTTACTTCCCAAATGAGAAAATTTTATTCATAGGGGAAGATATTACGGAGATTTACCCCGGATGGAGGCTATTCTTTTATGGGGTGGTCAACTTTAAAAGATCAGGAATCGGAGCAGTTTTGGTGTCAAACACGGGCCAACATTATCTGGTAACTACTAAGTTGCGTTTCCCATGCACCAATAACATGATTAAATATGAGGTTTGCATCCTGGGTCTCAAATTGACACTTGATATGGGTGTTCGTGAATTGTTAGTCATTGAAGATTCAGATTTTCTGATTCACCAGGTACGGGGAGAATGGGCGATAAAAAATCCCAAGATTACTTCTTATGTGGAGCTAGTGCAAGAATTATGCAAAAGATTCAAATAAGTTAATTTCAGACGTATCCCACAGATACAAAATGAGTTTGCTGATGTTTTGGCGACCATATCTTCCATAATTCAGCACCCAGATTAGAGTTACATTGATCCTTTGGAAATAAATTTGAAGGAGCAACCCACGCATTGTGTGCACCTGGAAGAGGAGCCTAATGGAAATCCTTGGTACTATGACATTAAGAGGTATTTGGAATCTAGAGTATATCCTAAAGAGGCCAGTAACAACCAAATAAAGTCAATCCGGCATTTGGCAAAGAACTACTTTCCAAATGGGGAATTTCTTTTTAGGAGGACTCCTAATTTAGGATTCCTATGATGCGTCAATGCTGCGGAAGCCAATAAATTGATAACAGAGGTACACGGTGGAGTTTGTGGGCCCCACATAAATGGGTTTGCCCTTGCCAGAAAGATCCTGAGAACCGGTTACTTCTGGATGACTATGGAAAACAACAAAATGTTAGATACACGGAGATCTTATTCGCATGCCTCCATATGAGCTTTATGCGATAAGTTCCCCTTGGCCTTTTGTAGCTTGGGGTATGGATGTTATCGGACTGATAGAACCATAGCATTGAATGGGCATAGGTTTATTTTAGTTGTCATCGATTACTTTACTAAATGGGTTGAAGTTGCTTCATACAGACCCGTCACTAAGAAACTGGTTGCAGATTTCATCAAGAATAACCTGATTTGCCGATTTGGAGTGCTAGAATCAATCATTACAGATAATGGGGCCAACTTGAATAGTCACTTGATGAATGAAATTTGTGATCAGTTCAAAATCGTGCATTGCAACTCGACTGCATACCGTCCTTAAATTAATGGAGCCGTGGAAGCTGCCAACAAGAATATTATGAAGATCTTGAGAAAGATGGTCGAAAATGATAGATCATGGCATGAGATGTTACCTTACGCCTTACTAGGGTATCGCACGATGGTTTGAACCTCCACCGGGGAAATCCCATATCTATTGGTTTATGGAAATGAAGCAGTGATACCTACTGAAGTTGAAATACCTTCCCTAAGGATTATCCAAGAAGCCGGACTAAGTAACGAAGAATGGGTTTGTGCTCGCTATGACCAACTCATGTTGATTGATGAAAAGAGAATGGTCGATGTATGCCATGGTCAGCTGTATCAACACAAGATGATTCGTTCCTTTAACAAGAAGGTGAGAGTTCGAACATTTGAAGTAGGGCAACTGGTTCTCAAACAAATATTCCCTCACCAAGAGGAGTACAAGGGCAAGTTCGCTCCAAACTGGCAAGGGCCATACATAGTTCGCAAGGTACTATCTGGAGGAGCTCTGATTTTTTCTGAGATGGATGGCATAGAGTTGACCAAACCAATCAATTCTAAAACGGTAAAGAGATATTATGTTTGAAGGACGTTCTAGTTTTCGTGTTTCTTTAGTTAATATACTTGTAATAGCAATCGTAGTAATGTTGTTTTCTAGTATGTAACTGCCTAGAATCCTTTCCCTCTATGTACGAACTATATTTGACCTGAATTCCTAAGAAAGGGATACATAGGCGGCCTATGTTGGCTTTGGTCAACCCCTTAGGATAATTTATCATTTCTCTTTATGTATGATCTACTTGATGACCTGAATTCCCAACAAAAGGGATACGTAGGTGGCCTATGTCGGCTTTGATCAACTCATTAGATTTTTCTATATATATCTCTAGCGTAGTCCTGAACTACGTTTGACTTGATTCCTGCTTCAACGGGATACATAGGCACCCCAACGGCTCGGTCATATAACCCCAGGAAATGAAAACTGGGGCAGAATTATTGAGAAGGAATCTCAAAAATTCACAAGAGAAGATCAACGAAGAGAATGAAGACCAATAAAGACTTCAGATCCACTTGAGATGATATCATCTCAGACTACTTTAAACTAGGGCAGAAATTTTGAGGAGGTCCTCAAAATTTCCACTAATATATTGAAATATATTTCAAATTCCCCAGCACTAGAGGTCGAAGTTGAGATTGGAGAATCACCACCTGTGATAAAGTCTAGAAAGATTGAATCTCAATATTTGATAAAACTACTGGTAGAGAGACTCGACAATGCTGAATCCCTAGCAATCCTCGGTTAAACGTCGGACATTGTTAGAATCAAGAGAAAGATGGTCGTTGGACTAGCACATGACATGACTGGCAGAGATTTTCTAAAGTTTTATAGAATCTTTCGAAACTATTTTCTAAAATTTAAGACTACTTTAAAAAATCTTCATAAATATTTTAATTAGTATTTGCCTAGACATCAATTGGGACGGAGAGTCAGGGGTGGAGGTCCCATCATGGCGAAGTACCTGAAAGATGGCAAGGAGTAAATCAAGGATCGAAGGAGGTCAACACGAAGTAATTTAATTCAAACTACTCATTTTTCTGTGGATGCAAGGATCAATACACAAAAATGAGAGTCTCTTTCAAAAAATTCCCAGCAAATTGGGAGCCACACCAGATAGCAATGCTCAAGAATGGTATTTTAGGGTAGCCCTAAAAATGGGTTTAATACCCATTTATTGAGGACCTTTTGATTTGTCCACCTCATTTCTTGAGATCATGGAACACAAACAAAGGCGTTTATCTTCTTTACAAATTTTGTATTTAGAAGTTTCCTAAAAATAGCCGCTAGCAAAAGAGACTTTGTGACTACTAATCGTCTACCTTGAGTACAGGTACGTGTAAAAAGCAAGACGCTGATAAATAAAGTCAGGTAAAATTATTTTAAAATTTGCCAAGAGGGCCGTTGCATATCATTGTCACAAGGGCCATTGCATATCATTGCTGCAAGGGCCATTGCATATCATTTCCGCAAGGACAATTACATATCATGGCCGCAAAGTCCATATCATTGCATCAAGGGCTATTGAATATCATTGCCGCAAGGGCCATCAAATATCATTGCCGCAAGGGACAATGCATATCATTGCAAACAGGGCCATCTCATACCATCGCCCAAGAAGGCTATTCATATATCTGTTGACGCGTTAGACATAACGCTGGTGTCGAAGATATCATCAGCATTCGATATATCTAACGACGCACTAGATAAAATGCTGGCGTTGAGGATATCATCAATATTTAATATATCTATTGATGTGTTAGACACAATACTGGCATCGAGGATATCATCATCATTCAATATCTGTTGACGCACTAGACACAACGTTGGCGTCGAGGATATCATCATCATTCAATATCTATTGACACGCTAGACATAACGCTGGCGTCGAGGATATCATTAGCATTCAATATATCTGTTGATGCACTAGACACATGCTGGCGTCGAAAATATCATCATATTTTTATGAATCAGCATCTAAATGTATCGGGAGCACACGATTTGAAGGCACGCTTTAAGTCGCTATCTAAGGATGAATGATATATAAGGTTTTCTGTTAATTGACAATTTGAGGGTCATTTATAAGTCATATTATTTGAAATAGGATAGTGTGCAAGATCACCTATGAGTTGATAGCCTGTAGGTTATCCGTAATCCACAACAACATCCTAACCAGAGAGTGTGCAAGATCTCCCAAAAGTCGATAGTTCAAAGGTTTTCCATAAGTCACAACTAAATCTTTATCGGAGAATATGCAAGATTATCAAATTGATACGTCCAAGGGTTCTCTATAAGCCGCGTCATATCCAAGATCGAGTATGTGCAGGATTACCCAAAGAATACCAATTTGAGGGATTATCTATAAGTCATTTTGTATCCAAGGTCGGATGATGTGCAGGAACACCTGAAAGCAAGCGATTGGAGGGATATCTGTAAGCCATCTCTTATCCAAAGTTGGATAATGTGCAGGATTACCTAAAAGCTAGCAATTTAAAGAATATCTGTAAGTCGCGTCATATCCAACATCAAATAATACGCAAGATCATCCAAAGATTGACAATTTAAGGAAAATATATAAATCAATCATTGGATAACAGGAGAGGTTATAATTACACATACAACATGTGATACAGGTAACCAAAAGGGTTGCCACACCAGCATAAGATTACACGGTTGTAAGGACCGTTTTGCAAAAAATATCGTCGGTGTCCAAAAGGGCCACCCCACTTTGAAGGCATATTTAACAAACAAATGTCATAATTATACAACAACCAATAGGGTTGTTGTGTTTGTTATTGCCAGTTATTTCATTCCAAATAAGTACAGGAAGAGATGACTTCGCTTTTCAAGCTACAACTCACATGGAGATATGGTAAAAGACTGTATACCTCTTTCATGAATTATGTTTAGCACTAACACTTTTTGCTTGAAGCATTGTCGAGAGAATCCAAGAGGATGAAAATCTCAAATCAAAACCACATGTACGGACGACTTCAAATAGGACGCAGCACAATGTGGAAATCTTTCTTAGCAGCAAAACGGGACATAGTCTGGAGAGGGATGTCAAACTCTCTAGATGCGAGCTAAATAATGATCATCACCACCATCCAACCATAACCCTACTAGAAGGCATATGGGTATTTCCGGATATTTTGGTTTCAGCTTCACCTTCTGGATATTTCTAAACTCATGTCGAGGGTAACATTCTCTTTCTTTCAATTTGGGTGGCAACATACCTAGAGTTTTGGAAATTAATCCCAGGTAAATTCTTGCCTATGGGTGTGAAGGATCCCACATTCATGGTTAAGAGGTTACAAGCCTCTTTTCCGAAACTCGATCAACTTGTCACTCATCTTGAGCCAAAGATCATCTGAAATAAAAGACTATCTTTTCTACCGATTGAGTCGAACTACAAGCAGTCTGATTCCCCGAGTCTCGGGGATATGTAGGTTGGGCTCTATGTAGAAAACTCGACTGCATTTCAACCTCCCCCAAATCCCTTCATTCTCTAACTTCTCAATTTTATCAAAAACTCTAAAGCTAAGATAACTGGTTAATTCTCGTGAAAATCATGCTTAAAATCAAGATTTATGAACTACAAGTGGCCTGAATTCTCATGTAAACTGAGATATGTAGGAAACCCGACCAAGGTCCGGCCATAACTCTATGAACTCGTGCGAAAACCAACTTCTTTCGGATTCGAATATATAGTCGGACAAAAATTAGGAACGTCAACCTCGCTTTGCCCAGGGTTACTTACATCCACCCTACTTAAAGGGAGGGGGCAGTTGTTGACACCGAATTTTTACCCTCCACTACTAAGTTTAATTCCAAGTTTCTTGAATTTTAAATAAAATCACACATATACTTTATTTGAATAAAGATCTTTGCAAAGTATTTATTTGGGTGAATTTATCACTTTAGGTAGCAATTATATATTGTTATATTCAATTATACAAAAAATTTATAATTTGGTTACTTAAATATTTATTTCACAAAATATTGGGTCCTAATCAGGGATTACTTTTGAAAATAAATTCAAATGATTAAAATCTTGATTTAAATATAATTTCTCCTAAAAAATAATTATTTGGATAAATATGCATTTGATTTTATTGAATCAAGAAGCTCGAAATTAAAGGAAGTGTTAATTCATCTCGAATTTTGATTTAATTTAGTCAGTCAATTAAATTTGGCCATAATTGAAATGAAATTGGCCATAATTGCGATGCAATTGGCCGATTTATTTTTAATTTGGCCAAAATTTAAATGAATTGGCCAAGTCTCTAATTACATAATGCACCCAATACACAATTAATCTAATTTGGTCCCATTTTCTAAACTACAAGCAGTAGCCCTTTCTTTAATTCCCATTACCAGCCTTCAGCTATAATCCAATTATAAAAACCACCCGACCCATCCCACATATAACTTCTCTCCTCTCAATCCTATATCAACCAAGGCAAAACCACAATATCCTCCAATAATCCCCATTACTCCCAACCTGTCGTCGACCCGACCCCTACTAGAACCTGACCTAGCTCCAAAACCCGTCTCCAATCCTCCTTTCTTCCTAGTCACATGCCCTTCCATGCGAGTGTGTTCGAGAAAGGTTTTGAAACCTTATAGAACAGGCCTAGGTGTCTCCCCTCAACGACTTAATACCATGAAATGTGGTGCCTCGAAAATCTGGATTTGACAAAAAAGAGGCTCGAAAATTAGGGTTTTTTTTGGAAATTTTTAGTCTCAAAAGAAGAGGAAATCTTTCTTGTTCCTACTGTGGTTGAAAAAATTCAAAGGCAGAAAGGGGTTCAAAATTTTTTTTTTCGAGGAAAATTCTAGAGTTAAATTTAGGTTGAAATTTTAGTTGAAAGTCTGTCCGTTGGTGGTTCACGTCGCGAGATTTTGATAGCGAAAAGTTTGTTGATAGCTCGTCGTCTCGTTTGCTGCATCGAAATAGGTAATAGCCTATCATGTTAGTTTTTAATTGCTACTACTTCATCTAACCATTCTGTAATGACGAGTAGTTTTCTGATAATCTTGTGCTAGGTTGTCCGCTGTAGAGGTCTTAAAGGCCATAGGTTTTGATGAAAGCTATGTGGGTTGAATGGTTGAGTTGTGATCAATTCTGTTTAGACTATCGTTAGTGTTTGTTGTCTTTGTCTTATCTCGTAATCCATTTACTTATTTTGACGTTGTTGATTAATGATTGAATTAATGCCTCATCTTGCATATTATTTGTGCCTTGAGTTTACAGTTTCCTGGTTAAAGTTCATGATTTGACTTTCATTTAATGGTTCAACCTGGTTCTGTCTTGTTACATTAAGCCCTACCGCTTTATGTTTTTAGTTTATAGATGGTTTTTTTTCATATTGAAGCTGTCAAAGTGTAATGCTTTGTCAAACATGTGAATAGATTCTCTCTCTTTTGATACGTTTTGATGTCAAAAATCAGTAAAGTTTCTAGCCTTTTCCTTTGAGCTTGATTCGTATTACCTCCTGCTTAGGTGTTGGTTTGATGGTCCGAAAATCTTATGAGTTTTGCAAGACCATGTTTCATTGGGTACAAGTGATTGCCTTCATCTACGGAGACTGTTATAAATAGGTTTTCTATGTCTGGATGCTCATTCGTGAGTTTTAAGCTCATTATTTTGAGGCTATTGTCATATGGAAATTTTTCTTTGTGAATGTTCAACATGTTGGTGTAGTACTATCACTGATTTGCTTTTCCTCCACTCTCTCGTTCAACATGTTGGTGCAGTACTGTCACTGATTTGCTTTTCCTTCACTCTCTCGCTCGGTTTTGGGTTGGTCATACAGTTATATTTAGGGTTGAATTTTCTTCAAAATAGCTTGTAAATCACTTTCTTTTGCCTACAAAAACATGGTATTGTCACACTATTTTGATATGATTTATTCTTTTTTTTTTCTCTGAAGTGTTTGACTTCATTATGAGTCTTAGTGTTGGAAGGAAAACTTATAGTTTCTCTGTTGGAGGAGACCTTCAGGTCCCTAGTGGCCAAAGTGTCAAGAAAGGATAGAGATACTAAGGTGTTAAAATTTTGGCATCATAAATGCTATTTAGTGTTCTAGTTTGGATGTGTTAATGTTCATATGGATTGATCGTCTTAAAGAGATCTTTTTGTGATATCCTTTGTAGCCTCGGAATTTCTATTTGTGTTGAATACTATTCAACCTAGGTGAATCCTTCTTTTTTCCCTTTATTTCGTGATTGTTCAAAGGAGTCCTGTCGCTTTGCGATTTGCTCATTTTTTATTTATCGTCTTTTGATTTATGTTAAGAATCAAAAATCGTAACTCACTATTCATCCCAATATCTTAATGTGTTAATTTGACATTGATTGCTTAGTTTAGGATCATTAGCTCACACGTTGTTATGTCGATTCATAATCTTTTCATCCGTCATTAGTAGCATAAAAATTATTTGTTATGATTGGAATTCATGGTTGTTCAAGTTTTGTTCATCTACCGTTAATCCATTGCATGATTGTTTCTAGGATTTTCTTGGCTTACAAATTAATTGGTTCTCTGGTTGGTTTGACCTTGCGTCTAATTGTCCCTTCCCTTTTACCTATTCATTTAATCTCCCAGGAATGTCCAATTCATGTTTTACTTTGCTTTGTCTAATTTTTATTTCTTATGGTTTCCTTATTTGATTTTCCATGTATTAGCTTGATTCATGTTTCTTTGTTATCTAAATTATTCATTTTTGTGAACATATATTAATTCTTTGTATCTTTTCTTTGCATGAATCACCTTGGAGCCCAAACCCGCTCCATTCCCTTGCATCTTATAATGGGACAACGGGACCCTTCTTTTCGAGTCAAGCCGAAGGAAACTTAAAGCCGGTTACATAGCATCTGGATACAAGGAGTTGAAAGATGGGGAAATGGGTTAAAGTTCCGCTCTCGAAGCGACGATGAAACCCGAGCCTCATTTTTGGTTAATTATTTGTTGTTGTTATTTATCTATTGTTGTCGTATGTATTTTTTTTATTCCTTTATTCATTCATTTGGGCCTTGAAGCCAAAGTTGTAAATTTAACACAGGTGGAGCAAGACTCGAGCCGAAAAAGGTTCGAAAACATAGAATCAGGACAGGTGAAATGGGCCGAAAGCCTAAACTAGTTTAGGACAGGTTGATTTGGGCCCAATGGCCTAAATCTCTTACTTCTTCCCCTTCTCCCGATTCCTTATATTTGTTTTCCTTATGTGCTTGGCGAACCTAGTTAAATCCCCTAATGAATTCGCTAAAAACTAATTTTCGCAAACTTTCAAAAATATCTCTAAAACCAACCATTTTTCAATAAATCAAATTTTAGAAGTTAATCAAAGGCTTTTTCAAATAGACCGGATAACCACAAGTTAGCAGACGTTTTAGGTGCCTAACACCTTCCTAAAACGTTAATAGGAACCGCTTACTCAAAATCTCTTAACTTAAACGATTTTTTTGTTTTGAATTGTTTGAAGTAACTTTCTAAAGGTTTCTTAATTCCTTTTCAAAATTAAGTGGCGACTCTCTTCTCAAAAGTAAAAATTTCTCCGCAAAACAGCTCCAGCAACGGGATATACGTTGCTAGTTGCATTACTTTGTTAAAAGCAGATTGACTTGAATTTTCGCAGTACGACAAAGGCTAAGGATGCTATGACTTCTGCATTGCAGATCATCCTTGGTAAATCATGTGTGCCTTGATATACCTCAAGTTGTAAGATGAAAAAAGACTTCTATATCTAAGGATGAACCCTCTGTACGTTATGCCGCTTCATTTGTTGGGTAATTTTTATCTATTATTGGTTAACTCCTATGTTGTTTCAAACCAGTAGCTTTCTAACTTCTTTGTTTTATTTGATACTCTACTATATGTGATGCACTCTTCTGCATTTCTTTCTGCTTTATTTTAAATCTATTATATTCGGTCGCCAACCTACGTTCTTTTAATCTGTTGACAAACACTTATATGGATGTTGGTCTTAGCAAGAACAAGATCTTGGTATGTCAATTTTTCCTACCACATTGGGCATGACCTTGCTATTGTAGTTTTTATGGCATCCCTTTGCTTGACAATGAGTGATGCCATTTGCGTGAAAAGTACAGAGTAGATAATGGTACATAGCCAAATTGCAGCAGCATCAAAATGCATTTAATTGCCTCAACTTGTGAAGTAGGGCAGAGACGCCATTGGTTGTGAACGCTCTTCTCCTGGCTGTCGAGATCCTTTATGTCAGCACTGCAGCTCTGTCGGGACTCTTTATTAAATAGACCTTTTAAGTCTATTTTTTTTATTAAATGGATCATAAGTTTTTTTATTTTGTAAGATGACTCATTTTTTAAGACAGATCTGTTATCTGTCCGACAGCTATATAGGCAAATTGATTATCAATCCACCAGATCTATTATCTGTCCGACAAATATATAGACAGATTGATTATCAAATCTATTATCTATCCGACAAATGAGAAAGTAAAAGTAAGTCATTTTACTAATTAAAAACTTGAAGAGGGTTAGACATTTTGCTAATTAGAAACTTAAAAGGCTTAATGGCCAAATTTTCTCGCTCTGTCCAAGAATCTACAACATGAAAAATCCAGTTTAGTAGATTATACAATGGAAGCTAGGGTGCCCGCGACTTAAGCTCTACGTGAGTATGACTTTGTCAATAGTTTAAATGACAACTTTATGTAACAAATCCTACATCTTCAAGTACATTTATTTTTTTGGCATTGGTGCTTCTGCATTTTCAACAGCTTAAATTGTTTCTTTTGCATCTTCTGCGCTCTGCTTATCCGTTTTTAGACGTCGCCATCGCCGTCGCCGAACTTCGGCGCCACCGCCGACCTCCGGTAGACCCCCCTCGCTCTCCACCTCCGGCGCACCCACCAGCCGGCCCCAGCCCCCCCTTTCCGTCGGTTCCAGATTCGGCGAATCTCCCACCCGCCGGCTCCGGCGAGAGTTCATCAGCCCCCCCCTTTCGGTCTCCAGCTCCGGCGAGACCCCCTCCCGCAGATCCAGCAGCCGACGCCCGGTGACTTCTAACCTTTGTTATTTCATTCTATTTCATTCTTCATATTTCATTTCATTCTTTATATTTCATTCTTTATATTATGCTAGTATTATCCCCTGTACCTTGATTTGCGTGGAATTTGTGTGAACTTTGTATTTTTTGCTGCTTCTCTGTTTCTACCATCGTTTATATGTTTATAAGTTCTTATATATTTTTATATTTTCTTATATTTTCTTGTAGTAGTGGCTGTGGACAGTAATGGTAGGATAGGGTCATGTTCGAGGGGGTTGGGGCGTGGGGTTGTTGTGGGGGCGGGGGATGAGGAAAGGGCAGGAGTGGGTGGGAGGCCAAGATTTGGCCGCGGGGGTGGTTCAGGAGGGCGTGTGGATAGTGATGGTAGGCTGAGGGTTGGGTCTTGGAATATAGGGACCCTTCAGGGTAAGTCCATAGAACTGGTGAAGATCCTTAGGAAGAGGGGGATCAATATTGCGTGTGTCCAAGAGACCAAGTGGGTAGGGTCTAAGGCTAGGGATGTGGATGGTTACAAGCTGTGGTACTCTGGGAGCGAGAGGCGCAGGAATGGAGTTGGCATCTTAGTAGATGAAGAGCTTAGAGGTCAGGTCGTAGAGGTGAAGAGGATCAACGATAGGTTGATGACTATTAAGTTGGTCATCCGGGGGTTTACCCTTAACGTGTGTAGTGCCTATGCGCCCCATGTGGGCTCGGAGGGGGAGGAGAAGGTGCGGTTTTGGAGGCTTTGGAGGAGGTGGTGAGAGGCGTGCCTAGCTCAGAGAAGATTGTTGTAGCAGGAGATTTCAACGGGCACATCGGGGCGTTACCGGGAGGCTTTGGTGATGTGCATGGTGGTTTTGGTTTTGGGGACAGAAATGAAGAGGGGACTACTCTATTGGAGTTTGCGAGGTCCTTTGGGCTGGTGGTGGTGAACTCGGGCTTCCCGAAGAAGGACGATCACTTGATCACCTTTCGAAGCGCGTTAGCCAGGACCCAGATTGACTTTCTGTTGCTTCGGAAAGGGGATAGGGTGCTGTGTAAGGACTGTAAGGTTATCCCGAGTAAGAATCCTTCGACCCAGCATAGGCTCTTGGTTATGGATTTGGGTATAAAGAAGAATAGAAAGAGGAGATGTACGGAGGGTAGACCTAGAATTAAGTGGGGCGGCTTGACGCCAGTGAAGGCGTAGGAGATAGGGGAGAAGTTGGCGGGAATGGGGGTGTGGGAGTGTAGGGGGTACGTGGATAGTATGTGGGATAGGGCGGCGAGGTGCATCAGGGAGAATGCATCTGAGGTGTTGGGTGTTTCTAGGGGACGAGCCGGGCACCATCGGGGGGACTGGTGGTGGAATGAAGAGGTGGAGAAGAAAGTAGGGACCAAGAAAGGGGCGTATGCTAAGTTGGTTGAGAGTAAGGACGAAGAAGAGAAGCGGGTAAACAGGATGGAGTACAAGCTAGCTAGGAAGGAGGCTAAGTCAGCTGTCACGACAGCTAAGACGGCCGCTTTTGAGAGCTTGTATGCAGGGTTACAGGGGAAAGGAGGGGAGAAAATGTTGTTTAGACTCGCTAAGGCTAGGGAGAGGAAGGGGCGTGACCTCGACCAGGTGAGGTGCATTAAGGGGGAGGACGGTAGAGTGTTGGTGGAGGACGGCCAGATTAAGGATAGATGGCAGTCGTACTTCCATAGGCTCTTGAATGACGAAGGGGATAGAGCTATTGAGTTAGGGGAACTGGAGCACTCAGAGGAGTGTCGAGATTTTAGTTATTGTAGACGTTTTAGGGTAAAAGAGGTTAGAGAGGCTGTTCGCAGAATGCGAAGGGGTAGGGCGACGGGGCCGGATGAGATACCGGTGGAGTTTTGGAAGTTCGTTGGAGAGGCTGGTGTAAGGTGGTTGACTGGATTGTTCAACGAAATCTTCAAGACGGCAAAGATGCCCGAGGCTTGGAGGTGGAGTACCATGATCCCTCTCTATAAGAATAAGGGGGACATCCAGAGTTGCAATAACTATAGGGGGATAAGTTATTGAGTCACTCTATGAAGATTTGGGAGAGAGTGGTCGAGGCGAAGCTGAGACGGATATTGTCTATTTCGGAAAACCAGTTTGGGTTTATGCCTGGCCGTTCGACGACGGAGGCAATTCACCTGGTACGGAGGCTGGTGGAACAGTATAGGGAAAGGAAGAAGGACTTGCACATGGTATTTATCGACCTGGAGAAGGCATACGACAAAGTCCCCAGAGAGGTGCTTTGGAGGTGCTTGGAGGTGAGTGGAGTCCCGCAGGTATATATCAGAGCAATGAAGTACATGTATGAGGGAGCAAAAACTCAGGTGAGGACGGCGGGAGAAGACTCAGAGCATTTCTCTGTCTTGACAGGATTGCATCAGGGATCTACTCTTAGTCCCTTTTTGTTTGCTTTGGTGATGGATGTGTTGACGCGGCGTATTCAAGGGGGGTGCCGTGGTGTATGCTTTTCGCAGATGATATAGTTCTGATTGACGTGACTCGAGGGGGTGTGAATGATAAATTAAAGGTGTGGAGACAAACCCTTGAGTCTAAAGGGTTCAGGTTGAGCAGAAGCAAGACAGAGTATTTGGAATGCAAGTTTAATGACGTAAGGCTGGAGGATGAGGTGGTAGTGAAGCTGGAATCACAGGTGGTATCTAAGAAGGATAGTTTCAAGTATCTCGGGTCCGTGATCCAGGGTAACGAGGAGATTGACGAGGATGTCTCGCACAGTATTGGGGCGGGTTGGATGAAGTAGAAGCTCGCGTCGGGGGTGTTATGTGATAAGAAGGTGCCGCCCAAGCTTAAAGGCAAATTCTACAGGGTGGTAGTTCGTCCGGCCATGTTGTATGGAGCGGAATGTTGGCTAGTTAAGAATTCCCACATCCAAAAAATGAAGGTGGCAGAGATGCGGATGTTGCGCTGGATGTGCGGGCTGACTAGGGGGGATAGAGTTCGGAATGAGATTATCAGGGAGAAGGTTGGTGTGACTCCAGTGGAGTGCAAGATGCGGGAAGTTCGATTGAGCTGGTTCGGACACGTGAAGAGGAGGGGCATGGATGCCCCGGTTCGTAGGTGTGAGAGGCTAGCGTTGGATGATTTTAGGCGGGGTAGGGGTAGGCCGAAGAAGTACTGGGGTGAGGTGATTAGGCGGGACATGGAGCAATTACAGCTCACCGAGGACATGACCCTAGATAGGAAGGTCTGGAGAACGCGGATTAGGGCAGAGGACTAGGGCCAGTTTGGGTCGCTAGTGTAGGGAATTACTTGCTGGGGGTACGGATATGGGTGCTTTCCTCTGTTTTCTTTCTGTTTTCATTTTCTTCTACTTATGGCTGTCGTATCTATGTTATGGATGTTATGTTATGTACTCTTGTAACCTTTTTCGGTGCTTCACTTTGTATTTGTGTGGTATCTGGTATTTTGTGTTTTAGCCGGGGGTCTATCGGAAACAGCCTTTCTACTTCTTTAGAGGTAGAGGTATGGACTGCGTACATCTTACCCCCCCCAGACCCCACCAGGTGGGAATACACTGGGTTTGTTGTTGTTGTTGTTGTTGTTGTTGACTGGTAGTAGTTTATTCTTTAGAGTAACAAAGAAGTTGCTCAAAAGGCCCAAGTCATCAGCTAAATTTTTTCCCTCTTTCTAATATCTTGCATTTTTTACTTGCAACTTCTTGCTCTTCGTTTCTTAGGTTGCTGCTCTTACAAATTCTGATTACCACCTAGCTTCTACATATCGTAAGTTTTGAGAATTTTTTTGTATGTGTTTCTTCCTTTAATTTTCGATTTTGAGAAATGAGATGTCTACTTGGTTCAATGTTATAAATCAAGGTTGAAAAGGTTTGAGAGAGTAGTGGAAATCTCTTCTACAGTGTTGGTTGTTGTTTGAATCCTATTTGGAGAAAAACTGTTCTTTCGGCTGTTGTCAGAATTCTATATGGAAGAAATTGTTCTTTAAGGAATTCAAGATGAAATATTTTCTCGATTGTGTTAAGCTTGTGAGCTTGTTTATGAAGAGACTGTAGTAGATAAATTTAGAAATGTCACGGTTCTAATGTATTGCTCATTCGTACCACATAAATCATAGATAAGGTCACTTGCTGCTGCTGCTTCAAGTGAAAGTCTATCTCCCGTCAAAATAAGGAATTTAGTTTATTAGGCAAATCAGAAAAGCAATGAAATAGAAATGAAGAAAAGAAAGGCAAAAAAGCACAATACCTCCCATTGTGTCTTAAAAGGGGATACAAGAGCCTTAGTCAAATGCTTGACAAATTAATTTGTACCATGATAGTGGTGTTTAGCATATGCATCGTTAAATACCTTATTTTTTTCTGGTCCATGATTTGCAAAGTTTAGAGCTTTTAATCAGAATGTGTGTACAATAGATAGCTTTTATTTAAATCATGTAGCTGACACACTAATATTCATGGTGCTACACATGACTTTCTTCCTTGGTTATTGATGACATTTGAAATAGCTTCTCTACCTCTTCAGAGGTAGTGGTATAGACTGCGTACATTTTATACTTCCCAAATCACACTATGTGAAAATATACTGAACATGTTGTTGTTATTGTTGATAATTGATGACATTTATCCATAATCCTTCAGTATAAATTTCTTTTAGAAGTACAAAGTCTCTTGTTCAATTTTTCCCTAACTTGCAATGCATGATAACTTAAACATCACAGTAAACTTACTTGGCCTCATGAGCAATATCTTTCATTTAGCTGCACTTCTTCTGAAGTTTACACTTACCATTAGCCACTAGGTGGAGTCAGTTTATCTTACCTATTGAGTTGGTATTCGATTATCATACTATTTTGTGGTAGAGATTGTTATATTTTTTACTATGATCGGTTATAATACAAAATACTTTTGTACACAATATAGGTTTTGAGGAAAACCATTGTGAAATTATTTTCTAATGTCTAATTGCAGATAAAAATTAATTGCATGGGATAATTAGTGAATCATGGAGGGTGGCCTTAGGATTTGTGTGATTTAATAGTCGCAACTCACAAATTGAAGAGCGAAATTGTAGCCCAATGCACGAAGCATCCTGCTACCAAAAGGGATCCAAAGGAACCTTATTTAGTTTTCGAATCCTGCATGGTAACCACCATGAATTTGTACAATACTCTTAAAGTAAATATGTGATGTTTTGTAGCTATACAACTAGGGACGATGAAATATACGCAACGTTACTCCTAACTTATGAAGATAGATAGATTATAGACTCAAATCAAGCATATCTCATTTCAGCACGAAAGACCAAATGAGGTTTCATTTCTTTCTTTCTTTCCTATCAGTTTCATTGATAGCAGCTATGGAAGGTGTCCAATTAGCGAGTATCGTGAAATAGTTAATATATAGAAAATTATCAATTTAAGTCTATGTATATTTATATTTACATTTCATGCCTTATGGTGCATCTCATCGGTGTCAAATTTTGCTGCTCAAAATGTCTGTGGCGTTGGGCCCGTGCTGACACGGGTCATGCACCTCTAGTATGTGTAGATGTTGTGCTTCTTATTGAAGTAAATAGAAGTAAAGGATGTTTGGATTAACTTTTTTTAAGTGATTTATAAATCAAAAGTGAAGCATAGGTAGCCATCTATTTTTGGCTTTTAAATTTTTTAAATATTTTTTAAGTCTAAAGTAAAGTTTTTTAAAACATGTGTTGGCTAAACACCTACAAAAATTGAAAAAAAAAAGTGTTTAAAAGTCAAAAACTCCTAGAAGTAAAAAAAAAAAAAGAAGGGAAAATGTTCAATATAAACCCAAACTTTAGTGAAATTTGATGTAACACACTTGAACTTTGCAGGGTAATAGGACTCCAATAAAGTTTTAGGAGACTTATCAACAACAACAACAACAACAAACCCAGTGTATTCCCACCTAGTGGGGTCTGGGGGGGTAAGATGTACGCAGTCCATACCTCTACCTTTGAAGAAGTAGAAAGGCTGTTTCCGATAGACCCCCGGCTCAAGACACGAGACACCACACAAATATAAAGTAACGCACAGAACAGGATTTCATAACGTAAATACGGCACCTATAAGTAGTAGGAAACATCGGAAAGCACCCAAATTCGTAATAAAGCATGGAACACCGAAAGCATAACAAGAAGAAGAATAGAAAATAGGAATAAAATAAGAATAGGAAGAATAACAGGAATAAATCCCCACCAAATACTTCCCTACCCTAACGCCCCAAACTGACCCTAGTTTTCTGCCCTAATTCGCGCCCTCCAGACCTTCCTATCTAGGGTCATGTCCTCGGTGAGTTGTAGCTGCTCCATATCCCGCCTAATCACCTCACCCCAGTACTTCTTCGGCCTCCCCCTACCCCGCCTAAAACCATCCAACGCTAGCCTCTCACACCTACGAACCGGGGCATCCGTGTCCCTCCTCTTCACGTGTCCAAACCAACTCAATCGGACTTCCCGCATCTTGCACTCCACTGGAGCCACACCAACCTTCTCCCTGATAGTCTCATTCCTAACTCTATCCCCTCGAGTCATCCCACACATCCAAAAGTTTTAGGAGACTTATAAGACCCGCAAAGTTTAGATGTGTTACAATAAATTTCGTTAAAATTTAGATATGTTTAGAACATTTTCCAAAAATGATAGCATACCGTTCCAGGAACATTATTAATTAGTTACTAGGCTAACAGCTAAAAGACGCATCTAATGGAATCTTGTGGAAATTTGAGGTTTGATTGGTGCACCTTTTATTTTAAGCCAATTTTAAAAAAAGAAAAACTTGTTTGACACATTGGAGGATTATCATAGACTTGATTTAGAAGTTAAGAACTAGTAATAAAATAGGTCACTTTAGTTACAATTTGAGAATTGTTTAAACCTGAAGTATCATTCTTGCTTTAGCATGATGAGGAAAAAGCAAATTTTTGCGTTGTTCTAGAAGGTAATCATACCTTTAAAATAGCTAACTCGTCCTCTGAGCAACATAGCTTTGTTTCATAAGTAGAGTTTAAGGAGAGTAAGATGTACGGATACTTCATCCTTGTCATTAAGGGATAAAGATTATTTTCAATAAACCTCGACTCAAGAAAAGAAATATTTGAAGCTGGGTTAAACCAAACTAATTACCAAAACTTTAATTCCCTTCAACAAATGCCTTCATTGTCTTCATTCAACTAATTGGCCATTAACCTTCTCTTTTTTTCTGTTGGATATCTGTCTCTTGTTGATAGACTAAACTATCTTTGTGATATTTTATTTTGATTGAACTTATACTTGTCTACTTCTGATAAGTTTAACTCTATGCTAAAGTCAAGTGGATGAACTCAATTTTGTATTCATTGCCCATCAAAAAAGGGAATATCCACAGAATTCAATAGCGTCCATTTTGTTACTCTAATTGAAAAGATACATAACAAAACAACAAACTCCCAAAATTTAATCTTCAGAAAGCTATTAGTATACCACATACAGACCAAAAGATCCCTATCCAATCTCAATCTACCCTCATCCAACTTCCATTCTAAAAGATAAACTAAACAATTAAGTTGACCATAGCTTGCCACATGGCGACAACCCCAGTTGGCCAAGTCATGGCAGTTCTCCAGCCTACTCAAACTACCGATAGCCACAAGCATTTTGCCATATTGTAAAAAATTTAAATAGAAAAAGTGAGGCCAACTATGCTCCACCAACTAATTTGGAGACCATATAGGAGTATATATATATATATATATACCAACACCAATGTTGCACATTCTAACAAACCAAAAACACAACACTTACCTAAATTCTTACACATCTAGTTCTGACCAAATTTCTTCTTCTGATATAAATGGATTGGACAAGAGGCCATACCATAGGCCGCGGCTCTTCAGCTACCGTCTCGGCGGCCAAGTCAATTTGGTGCGATCAGGTTTTTGCTGTCAAGTCAGTGGAGCTATCCGAGTCGCAGTTATTACAAAAAGAACAGAAAATTCTGTCCCAATTGAGCTCCCCTTATATAGTTAGCTACAAGGGGTACGATGTTACTAAAGAGAAAGACAAACTCATGTTTAATCTAATGATGGAATACATGTCGGGTGGCACAATCTCCAATGCAATTCGGAAACAAGGCGGTCGGATTAATGAGCAGTTGATAGGGTGTTATGCGAAGCAAATTCTCCTTGGATTAGAGTACTTACATTCAAGGGGCATAGCACACTGTGACATTAAGGGGCAGAACATTTTGTTAGGTAAAACCGGTGCCAAAATTGCTGACTTTGGTTGTGCTAGGTGGGTTGATGCTGCGGAAAGGGACGGCGGCGGCGCGGCTGGTTCTGTAGAGCAAATTGGTGGGACCCCAATGTTCATGGCACCGGAGGTGGCACGCGGGGAAGAACAGGGGTGTCCTGCTGATATTTGGGCATTGGGATGTACAATTGTTGAAATGGCCACAGGTAGATCACCATGGACTGATATGACAAACACAGCTTCATTACTTTACCTAATTGCATTTTCTGGGGAATCCCCAGAAATTCCAAGGTTCCTCTCTTTACAAGCAAAGGATTTCTTATACAAATGCTTGAGAAGAGATCCAAAAGATAGATGGACAGCAAAACAACTCCTTAGACATCCATTTCTTGAAGAATCCTACTCGAATTCCACGATAAATCAAGATTTTGTGACAAGCTCTCCAACAAGCATTCTTGATCAAGATATATGGAATTCAGTAGAGGAATCAGAAAAAATGAATCATTCAATACAAACAGTAAGCTCAGCTCTACAAAGGGTAAGAGAATTAGGTTCGACTTCCAGAGAATCGAAGTGCGGATGGAATGATGATCAGATATGGATCACAGTCAGAAGCACCATCAGTCAATAAGTAGCTAATATAGCAATGACAGCTAACACTCTTGTTGTAAATTTTGGGAAATACAACCATTAATCTCTCTCCTCGTTTCCCCATTTTGATGATTAGTGATTAATCGATGATAATGGGGGAGCGTGACGAAGGTGATAATTGAATAATACTTCTACTCGCGATTTATACGATACAGTTTGATTTGATACGGAATATATAACAAAACGAGTAAGATTTTTGACATTTGTTTTGCAATACAAGTCTTGGATATTCTTTAACTATAGATTATCTAGAATAATTTGTTTTTTAAAAGAATATTTTTAAAATAATGTGATGTAGATACGTAATTTTGTTCCTTCTAAGAATGTATTTTTACCCATTTACCCTCATTTTACCATAGACATCCATGTGATATGTTACACACAATAACAAATCCAACAAAATTCACACCTACCCTACCTCTATCCTTAGACGTTTTTTTCCCATTTTGTTTCCCTTAACAATTATACAAAAAAAGAGAATTTCCACACACACATACACACAATTCTCCATTTCACACACGCACTCTCACACTACACACAGAAGTATCACACATACACCAGACATATAAACACACACTACACATCAGAGAAGGGGGATTTTCCATTCTATCACACACAACAACAATTCACACGACACACTGATATACACATTCCACCGGAGATAATGGAGTGAGTTTTGAGAGAGATTGAGCAAGAAAGAGAGCTAGTGAACGAGAGAGAGGGAGAGAATCAGAAAGAAATCGGGAAAAGTGGTATATCACAGCAACCGGTTTAGATTTTCCGACGAGGAATCGCCGGAAAACGTATTCCACAGTTGATCCTCTCCGGAAAACAACCCAAAAATCAGTTCCACCAACCTAAACACCTAAGTAGCGACCAAAAGTCCCCAAACCACTAACGAGTTCCTGCAATTCAGCCGTTAAATCACTGACGCTTACTGTTTCAGCGATGAAACCACCACCAGCGAATCGTTCAATTGCGGGAATACCATCGCCGTCAGATGACCACTACTACCCTCGCAAAACCCACTGAAAATCAAACCAAACAGACCCAACATCATCGAGATCAAACACGGGTTCTCTCTATTACGCAATGTTTGGGTTCGGATTGGTGAAATATTAAGACGGGTAGAAATCGAGTTGGTTCATAGTTGCAGCTGAGGCTTGATTTGAGGTTTTCGACTGGTTTTTAAATTTGTTCGGGGTTAAATTCGACACCGAGTTGGGTTTTGTTTAAAGTCGAGTTAATTCGAGTTTCCGAATCCGCGAAGCTCCTATGTTTAATTGAATAGAAGTGGCATTAAGGTCTATTTTTCATCTCATTCTCGATTAATCTTCATTATTTGATACTTTATGTGATAAATTCATGGCGTGTGAATGTTGCTTCATGTGATTTGATTACGTTTGGATTATGGTGGTGGTTGATATGGATTATTTGATTGTTTGAATTGAATGATTTAAACTCAATTGGGAATAAGTGAGATGAGAATTGAAAATTGATAAAGGTGTATGTTGATAATTTTGGTTCATAATGCAAGGAGTTTGATTAATTGGTTATTTGCTATTAACTTGGATCCAACAGTATAATGTTTTAGGCTGAGAATCGATAAGCAAATTTTAGGTTCGGGGTAGGCAAAACATAGGGATTGTGATTGTTGAATGTTTGAATGGCTTTTGCTTCATCACTTCTGAATTTCTTGTATTTATTTGGCCGGGGAATGCCCTGAGGAGATTATACTTATTCGTCGGGGAATGCCCCAAAGTATCATCTACAAGAAGGAGGTTTATGATCAAGACTCGAGGCGCCGGGTGGAGTGAAGTTTAGAATTAGTGTAGGTTAGCGTAGGTTTACATTTCAGTACCTTTCTATTTTGGGTTTGTAATAAATTGGACTGGACATTATTTTGACTTTGTTTGTTTGATTGTTTGTTTTCTCATTGTGTTTTTTGTTTGGTTTATACATCTCATAGTGTCTACAAGCCGATATACTCCAAGAAGCGACCGTGGTCGAACCACGGGATCGAAGGGTGCCTAACACCTTCCCATCGATCAACAGAATTCCTTAATCGGAATATCTGTTCATGGATCAGTTTTTAGAATCAAACTGTTCTGAAAAGGGATTTTCAAAGGTGACTTGGCACACCTGATTTATGACAAGTGGGGACTCTGAGTTTAAATGTAAATAATCCTTTTCGAAACAAATTTTTATTTTTTATCACTTAATAATAAAACCCCTTTCAAACTTAAATCAACATTCTTTTTTGGTTAAAAAAGAGGAGTGTGACAGCTATGGCGACTCCGCAGGGGATTTTTCAAAATTCGAGCTTATTTTTTGAAGTTGTTTTGGCTTAGTTTGACATTATGAGCGTATAAATATTATTTCTGTTATCGTTTGTATTTGTTTTATCATTGTTGAGTGCCTACATGCTATGTGTTCACAACTTTCTCCTATGTATTACCACTTTATATCTGTCATCATTTGCATAACCCGAGTCATTCTTTCGCAACAAGTCTCGTAGTACACGTGTGTACATGACCTCTAGTTGAGTCACCCTTATTTTAGAAAGACCCGTTGGGTGTTGGAGTAGGTGGAAAATTGTCCCGGCCACTATCAACCACATGCTCTCCTGAACGACCTTATTAGTGGACCCAGCCTAGGTCAGCCTTCAGGTCATGCTTATTTGCGTCATATTGAGACGTAGTGGGACCCACTTGGTCCTTTGTAGAAGACTCACCCCTAAAGCATTTCTACGTGCTAATTGTTGCATCTTTAAGGGTAACAGGGTCATTTGACGGACTAATTTGAGTAAGCATGTGCCAGAATTAAGGGAAAGATTATATTTAGGCAAGGAGAAAGAAAAAAAAGTTTCGTAGTTGTTTAGAGTTTTATGACTTTTGTTTTTCATAATTCAAAAAATCAAAAAAGAGTTTTACCTTTTGCACTCATTTTCTCAAAAAACAAAAACATCAGAAAAAAATTTCTTTTGTTTCTTTAGTAAGCATTCACTATTCGAAAACTCCAAAAAGATTTTTTCAATAGAAACTTTTTATAAAAGGAAAATAAATAAAAAATGATAGAATTTTTGTACATTTCATATAACGAAAATGCCAAAAAAAAAAAATTCATAGTTGTTGGTGTTAGTTTTATGTGAAGGGTCTAATTAAAAACCCAAAAAAGATTTTATTGGCATTCCGCATCTGTCTTTGGTCGTGTCTCTTAAGTTAGGGTCAGTCTGTTATTTAATCCCTAGTTGTCCAATCTGGATGAACTACGCACACCTGATTCTCCTCTCTCGGGAGTGAGATACGTAGGTAGCCCTTCTAGGGTTCGGTGATCTTATTTAAAAAATCTAAAAAAAAATTCTTCACTCTTCATTTAGAATAGGTGTCATATACATCTTAAAAAGAAAACTACAAAAAGATTTTTCTTTAATAGTTTCAGTTTCATTTTCATATGAAATTCAGAATCGAAAATCCAAAAAGATTTTTCTGTGGTAATCATAGGTTTCATTATGTATAGGGATGTTAAAGCTGGAAAATTTAAAAAAATATTTTCGTCAATTCTTTTGACAATTTGTTATTTTCTTTTGAGATAATGTCCTATTACCACTTGAACTATACCCAATATAGCAGAGACACACCTCAACTTAAAGGGGGTTCTATTACCCCCTAAACTAATTAAAAGTGTAATTTTGACACCCTTAGTGCCTACGTGGCACAACACATTGAAGTGTCCACGTAGGCACTAAGAGTGTCAAAATTACACTTTTAATTAGTTCAGGAGGGCAATAGGACCCCCTTTAAGTTGAGGTGTGTCGGAGCAGTTTTGGGTATAGTTTAGGGGGGGTAATAGGGTATTTTTCTCTTTTCTTTTCTTCTAAAAGTTTCTAAAAAGAAAGAAAAGAAGAAAAAGGAAGAGAGTTTGATTGCATGTTCTGCCAAAACTTCACGAACTATGCAAACCTGATTCTCCTCTCTCGGGAGTAAGATACGTAAGCGCATTTCTTGGGTTCGAAAATCTTTTCAGAAAGAAAAAAAAAGAGGTTTTGAAAAAAAAAGTGTTAAACTCTAACATATTTGTTATCTCTTGTTCAGTTAGTTTAAGGTGGTTGGTTTGTGACATTTTATATGGTCGTTCATATTACACCAAGTCGAAGAGAAAGTATGACCAACAAGAATACCGAGGTTATTGTCACTAATCAGATAGGTTCGAGGAGTGAGAATTTAGAAGCTAATGAAGAGATTCAGAAATTAAGGCAGCAAATGATAGAAAAGCATCGAGCTTGGGCTAATGGGTTGCCACCTCCTCCATTTTGCGTTGATAATCTGGAATATCTTTCTAGGTTGCCTCCAGTGTCACATGCATAATTCCCTATTTTTGTTGACACGCCACAATATACATCAGGATCTCCTCGGGGCAGCAGCATCCAAACACTTTCAATGTTCATTTTCTCACTCCTCAACACAAAACTACTACATGCTCGGATCCACCTGCGATTCATGATTTTGAGGCGCCACCCTCCGCCTGAAGCTCCTGTTTTTAATGTCCATCCTACGGTTATGTTTCCCCACTCTGCGAAAGATCCTGTATTGAATATTTCTGTTGATCAGCATCATGCTATTGAGCCCACATTTAAGTTGACTGGTCTTTATGGCTACACTCACCCACCTGAATTTCCTCTTAACACTGAGAAGCCTGTTATGACAGAAGAACAAGAGGAAATGATCAGAAATTTAGAAGTTTGGAACTAGGTATGAAGAACTTCTAAGGACTCGGGGGTTACAAAAGTGTCTCATATAAAGATCTGTGCATGTTTCCAAGAATTAATCTCCCTCTTGGTTTTAAAATGCCGAAGTTTGAGAAATATGACAGATATGGAGACACAGTGACATATTTGAGGCGTTATTATAACCAACTAAGGGGCGCTGAAGGGAAGAAAGAATTACTCATGGCTTATTTCGGTGAGAGTCTTTCAAGTCTAGCTTCAGAATGGTTTGTTGATCAAGACATCGACAAATGGAATAGTTGGGATGACCAGACTAATGAATTCGTGCAACAATTTCAATACAATGTGGAGTTAATCCCTGATGAGAAATCCTTAACTAATATGAAGAAGAAGAGTACTGAAACTTTTAGGGAGTACGCGATTAGATGGGATGAACAAGCTGCTTGGATAAAACCGCTAATGAAAGAAAGTAAGATAGTGGATATGTTTATTCAAGCGCAGGATGAAACATATTATCAACACTTGTTACCTGAATTAGGCAAGTCGTTTATTGAGGTCCTTAAAATGGGGGAGATGATAGAAATTAGAATTAATATTGGTCGCATAGTGAGCTTTGTAACATTGAAAGTTACTACTAAAGAAATTCAAAAGGGTCCAGGAAGTGTTGGCGGGAAGAAGAATGGAGAAGATGCATTTGTTATTTTAGTTGGACAACGGGCACAGTCAAGAAGACCACGTCGTCGCCGCTCTCAGGCTCAAGCGCAAGTTCATGCCCAAGCTCCACATAATCACTCCCAAAATCCATTATACGTTGTTCCCACACCTCCATATTCAGTATATAATGCACAACCACATGTTCAACCCCCATCTTACCCATAATGGCACACACCAACTCCTCAGAGTCATCTTCTAACTCCACAAACATACCAATGCCTTTTTAGGCCCAATTTTTTATCCAAGCCAAACAATGAAATGAGGAAGAAGTCGAGAGATAGTTTCACACCAATTGGAGAGTCGTATGCCAGTTTATTTCAGAGATTGGTACAGTAGGGCATGATCACTCCTTTCCTTGGGCACTCTTAATCTGCGTTCAAGAAATTTTGATCCTAATGTACGATGTGCGTATCGTTTTGATGCTCAGGATCATAGTATTGAAGATTATCGAGATTTGAAAAGAGAAATTGAAAACATGATTCAAGAAAGATCAATTATGGTGCAGCATATTGTCAGTGAGGAAAGCTCTAGTCATGCTAATATGCAAAACCAGTGGCTAAGATGTCAAGCTCGGTAATTGGGAAGTCACTCCTCTCCCTGCTAGGATGGATGTTTGGTAATTTGTTTTTTTTTCTGTTATCCAAATTATTTCATGGTTATAGTTCAGGATCTATCTTATTTTGTCCCTTTGTCATTTATGTTCAAACATCTCTATCTTTTATTTCAACTAAATAAAGTGTCCCTTTCCCTTTATGTTTTGTTTATGTTGTTTGTTTGTTTTCTTTATACAGTACATTTTATGTTGATTCTAGTGATATGACAGGCCTGCGGAATTTTCAGCCAGATCTTAAAATCCAATTTAACCATGTAACATTGAATTAGAGGGCTACAGTTAGAAAAAGCATTTGAGAAAATAGGTAGAGTGCTGAGATATTTGGTGACAAATCGAAGCTTTCTTTGAAATTTAAGAAAATTATTTTGAGAATCACGAGAATAACTTGTTCATCAATTAAAAAAAATGTCTCATTTAGGTCAAATAATGGACGTGTGATACCTATATCAAGAGGAACAGAAAGAGAATCAGCTCCACAAAAGAATGAGTCATTCGATGTGAGCAATGTAAAACAAAGGTGGAGTTGTATGTTGGAAAACTATAGAAAAAGATGTGATACACATGCTCAGTTAAAGCTAGTATTGTTAAAGTGTCACAAATGATCTTCATCTACCACTTTCATATTGCATTGTTACGTGTTTATATTTTCAAGAATTGATATGACGAAGGCATTTCATTCTGCTATCCAAACATTGTGTCATCCTTTTTTTACCCATTTGAGCCTTAGATCTACTTTCTTTCATACTCCTCTTTTGAAATCAAGATAGATTCAGTAAGGCTCAAAAGAAAAGTGTCGAGCAAAAGAATAGTGTCAGAAAAGTTTCAAAACAAAAGAAAAAAAATATGTCCAAAAAGAAAGAAAAGAGAAGAGTGTCAAGACAAATAGAGTCAAAAAATCCCAAAGAAAAGAGTCAATAAAAGAACAAAAAAGAAATCAGAATCATGAAAAAGAACAAGTTGTCGGAACTACGTGTGACCTGATTCTCCTCTCTTGGGGGTGAGATACGTAGGTTGCCTTATTTTGAGCTCGGTCCAACCAAATAAATAATTTAGATTTATCTAGTTAAGAAAATTGGGGCATGAGTTTAATCCTCATTGTTTGAGTCAATTCCAAAAGTTGTAAGTCCCACTCCACTTTAAGTGTCGTTTTGGCCTCATGCCATATTTTTTATCTAACCTTATCCAAAAGCCAAGTTACAACCAAAGAAAGACCTTCAGATCAATCTCTAAAAATGATAAGGCTAAGCATGCAATGCATATGATAATGCATTTGGGGAACTACTTGTCTTCCTTAGCGGAATTAGGAGAAAAATAAAAATGAGAGAGTCTTGTTGGTGAAAATTCTCATGGGAACCATAAGACGATGGTAAGTTGAGAGAGATACAAATGAGAGAGCCTTATCGGTAAAAACCCGCATGGGCACTGTAAGACGACTGTGAGTTGAGAGAAATAAAAATAAGAAAGTCTCATTAATGAAAAACCCTCTCGGATACCACGAGGCAATAGTGAGGAGAGAAAAAAAATGAGAGAGGCTTGTTGATGAAAACCCTTCAAGGCGCCACTAGCCGAATGAGGTCTCCGAATGCAATTGGCCTAAGAAAGTAACTCAATTTTAGGACCATTAACTCAAGAACAATTTTGAGAGTTTGGATGGAAAAGATCAGGCAGTTTAACCCAAAAAACATGTCATAATAATTAGAGTTGACTGTCACTTTCAAATAATCTTTTCTTTTATTTTTTTCAACGGAGACATTTATTGTTTTTTCTTTCTTCTCTATAGTTTTATTTTAATTTTCTTAAGTCAGCTATCCAAATAAAAAAAATTATTGTTATTTTTCTCTTGTCTTTGAGTCAAGTCAATGTCAAAACAAGTGAGAAAAGATTTTAAAACTGGCTACCAGCTTCTTCAATTGCACAGAGCAAGACAAAAAGCCAACACATTAAAGAGACATGATTGTTAGCTGAAATAAGGCATGCAACAAGTTTTGTCAACAGACAAGTCTGGGAACTCACGAAAATATCAAGGTTCAAAGAGTTTATCTGAGAAGCATGACAAAGTGGAGATACTGTGTTTTGTTTCAGAGTCACTCTTAATAATCTGAGTTTGTATCAATGATGCAGTAAGTCAATGACATATACTAATGGTTGGAAGCAAGATTAAATGTTACGGGGCAAACGATCGTTGCGAAAGCTAAAGCCACAAACCAGTCATCGTGTTTTTAAACTCACAAGTTTTCTTTGCATGAAATAGGAACACATGTTACCTTCAAATCAAGGACTTCAAAGCCTAAACATCAAAGGACGTAATTTCTCAAATCTACAAATGCAAGGGGGCAATTTTGTTGCATAGGTAATTCAAGCGAGAATTATAAGGAGACACATTTCCTTTTTTGGGTAATTCAAGTGGTATTTGTGAGAAAATGCATTTCCTTGGGTAATTCAAGTGGCATTGGTAAGGAGACACACTTTCTTGTTTTGGTAATTTTACTTGTTAGGTGATGTACTTCCTGGTTGAGCCATTACCATTGATTCCTAGAAGATGTACTTCCTAGTCGAGTCAGTCCCCTTGATTCTAGAAGATGTACTTTCTAGTCGAGTCAGTCCCCTTGATTCCTATAAGATGTACTTCCTGGTCGTCATTCCCCTTGATTCCTAGAAAATGTACTTCCTGATCGATTCATTCTCCTTGATTCCTAGAAAATGTACTTCCTGATCGAGTCATTCCCCTTGATTTCTAGAAAATGTACTTTCTGGTCGAGTCATTTCCCTTGATTCCTTGAAAATGTACTTTCTGGTCGAGTTGGTCCCTTGATTCCTAGAAGATGTACTTCCTAGTCGAGTCAGTCCCATTGATTCC
Organism: Capsicum baccatum var. pendulum; assembly: GCA_030864225.1. Classification (NCBI taxonomy): domain Eukaryota; kingdom Viridiplantae; phylum Streptophyta; class Magnoliopsida; order Solanales; family Solanaceae; genus Capsicum; species Capsicum baccatum. Next base: position 222,876,278 of record CM061556.1, read on the forward strand.
TAGAAGATGTACTTCCTAATCGAGTCAGTCCCCTTGATTCCTAAAAAATGTACTTCCTAGTCAAGTCATTCCGCCATTACCATTGATTCCTAGAAGATGTACTTCCAAGTCGAGTCAGTCCCCTTGATTCTAGAAGATGTACTTCCTAGTCGAGTCAGTCCCCTTGATTCCTATAAGATGTACTTCCTGGTCGTCATTCCCCTTGATTCCTAGAAAATGTACTTCCTGATCGAGTCATTCCCCTTGATTCCTAGAAAATGTACTTTCTAGTCGAGTCATTTCCCTTGATTCCTTGAAAATGTACTTTCTGGTCGAGTTGGTCCCTTGATTCCTAGAAGATGTACTTCCTAGTCGAGTCAGTCCCATTGATTCCTAGAAGATGTACTTCCTAATCGAGTCAGTCCCCTTGATTCCTAAAAAATGTACTTCCTAGTCAAGTCATTCCGCCATTACCATTGATTCCTAGAAGATGTACTTCCAAGTCGAGTCAGTCCCCTTGATTCTAGAAGATGTACTTCCTAGTCGAGTCAGTCCCCTTGATTCCTATAAGATGTACTTCCTGGTCGTCATTCCCCTTGATTCCTAGAAAATGTACTTCCTGATCGAGTCATTCCCCTTGATTCCTAGAAAATGTACTTTCTAGTCGAGTCATTTCCCTTGATTCCTTGAAAATGTACTTTCTGGTCGAGTTGGTCCCTTGATTCCTAGAAGATGTACTTCCTAGTCGAGTCAGTCCCATTGATTCCTAGAAGATGTACTTCCTAATCGAGTCAGTCCCCTTAATTCCTAAAAAATGTACTTCCTAGTCAAGTCATTCCCCTTGATTCCTAGAAGATATATTTCCTGATCGAGTCAGCCCCCTTGATTGCTAGAAGATGTATTTCTGGTCGAGTCATTCCCCTTAATTCCTAGAAGATGTACTTCCTAGTCGATTTAGTCCCTTTGATTCCTAGAAGATGTACTTTCTAATCAAGTCATTCCCTTTGACACCTAGAAAATGCACTTTCTAGTCAAATCATTCCAATTAACCCATAGAAAATGCATTTATTTGTTTGGGTTTTTCAAGTAGTTATGATTTGACTTTCACAAAAGTCCTCTAATGTTTAACTGGGGCAAAAATTTAATTCCTATTTTTGGAACTGTACTTTTCTGTCAAATGAAATTTTTCTTTATAATAATCTTTGTTTGGAATAATTTTCTTTCTAGTTTGGATGTGATTTCAGGAGCCCGACTGGAGAACAGGGCAAATAGATGGAAAGTCAAGCAACAAGGTGAAGAAGTTGAAAGTCAAGCAATAAGGTGAATAAGTTGAAAGTCAAACAACAAGGTGAAGAAGTTGAAAGTCAAGCAACAAGGTGAAGAAATTAAAAGTCAACAGATTGAAAAATAGCAAGTCAGGAGCCCGCCTGGAGAACGGGGTGAAGAAATTAAAAGCCAAGCAACAAGTTGAAGAAATTGCAAGTCAGGAGCCCGCCTGAAGAATAGGGTCAAGTGTTTAAAAGAAGTTGCATAGATAGGATTTTTGTAATTTCATTTATGTTTTAACTTGTAATTTTCAGTTTGATATAATAACAGAGCCACGAACCAGAACCTCGATCGGACCTCACTTGACTCTCCAAATCGGTTGTCCTTCTTCCTTCGAATAATGGTCGGGTTAAAATTCTGTCTCGTTGTCTACTTCTTTGCATGAAAACACTTTGGGTTTACATCCAAAGAGGGCATGATGTAGACACGTAATTTTGTCCCTCCCAAGAGTGTGTTTTTACCTATTTACCTTCATTTTACCGTAGACCTTCACCCATGAGATAAGTTACACATAATAACAAATCCAACAAAATTCATAACAAATTTGCCAGCTCACCTTAACAAATTAACCACCCACTCAATCAAAATTAACAAACTCATACCTACCCTACCCCATACCCCATATCCTCTACCCCTATCCTTATACTTTTTTTACCATTTTATTTCCCTTGATAACAATACAAAAAAGAGAATCTCCACACATGCAAGGGATCACACACAATAAACACATACTCACTCACCTTCACTTTCACTGGAAACACGTATACCACACACACAATCACACTGCTTGATTACAACACACACAACTCTCTATTCCATACACACACTCTCACACTTCAAATAGAAATATCACACATACACCAGACATATAAACACACACTACGTATCAGAGAAAGGAGGGATTTTTCATTCTATCACACGCAATAATAATTCACACGACACACTGATGTACACATTTCACCGGAGAGAATGAAGTGAGTTTTGAAAGAGATTGAGCAAAAAAGAGAGCTAGTGATCGAGAGAGAGGGAGATATAATTGAAGAGAAAATAGGAAAAAGGGGTATATCATAGCAGTCGGTTTAGATTTTTTGATGAGGTATCGCCGAAAAATGTTTTCCACAGTTGATCCTTACCGGAAAACAACCCAAAAATCAGTTCCACCAACCTAAACACCAAAGTAGTGACCAAAACTCCCTAAACCACTAGCAACTTCCTGCAATTCAGTCATTAAATCGTCGACGCTTACTGTTTCAGTGACGAAACCACCACCGACGAATCGATCAGTTTTGAGAAAACCATCGCCGCCAGACGACTACCACTACCCTCGCAAAACCCACTAAAAATCAAACCAAACAGACCCAACATTGTCGAGATCAGACGCAGGTTCTCTCTATTACGCAATGTTTGGGTTCGGATTGGTGAAATATTAAGACGGGTAGAAATCAAATTGGTTCATAGTTGTAGTTGAGGCTTGATTTGAGGTTCCCGACTGCTTTTTAAGTCTATTTGGGGTTAAATTTGACACCGAGTTGGGTTTTGTTTAAAGCCGGGTTAATTCAAGGTTCTGAATCCGCGAAGCTCCTCCGTTTAATTGAATAAAAGCGGCATTAAGGTCAATTCTTCATCTCATTCTCGATTATTCTTTATTATTTGATACTTTATGTGGTAAATTCATAGCGTGTGAATGTTGTTTCATATGATTTGATTACGTTTGGATTATGGTGGTGGTTGATATTGATTGTTTGAATTGAATAATTGAATGATTTAAACTCAATTGGGAATAAGTGGGACGAGAATTGAAAATTGATAAAGGTGTATGTTGATAATTTTGATTCATAATGCAAGGAATTTGATTAATTGGTTGTTTGCTATTAATTTGCACCCGACGGTATCATGTTATAGGCTGAGAATCGATAAGCAAATTTTAGGTTCGGAGTAGGCAAAACGTAGGGATTGTGATTGTTGAATGTTTGAATGGCATTTGCTTCATCACTTCTGAATTTCTTGTATTCATTTGGCCGGGGAATGCCCCGAGGAAATTGTACTTATTCGTCAGGGAATGCCCCGAAGTATCATGTGCGCGAAGAAGATTTGTGATCAAGACCCGAGGCACCGGGTGGAACGTAGTTTAGAATCAGCGTAGGTTAGAGTAGGTTTACATTTCAGTACCTTTCTATTTTGGGTCTGTAATAAATTGGACTGGACATTATTTTGACTTTGTTTATTTGAATGATTATTTTCTCGTTGTGTGTTTTGTTTGGTTTATACATCTCATAATGTCTACTAGCCGATATACTCCGCGAAGCGACGGTGGTCAAATCACGGGATCGAGGGGTGTTTAACACCTTTCCCTCGATCAACAGAATTCCTTAACCGAAATCTCTGTTCGTGGATCATTTTTTAGAGTCAAACTGTTTTGAAAAAGGATTTTCAAAGGTGACTTGACACACCTGATTTATGGCAAGTGGTAACTCTGAGTTTAAATGTAAATAATTCTTTTCGAAATAAATTTTCATTTTTGTCACTTAATAATAAAACTCTTTTCAGACTTTAAAATAAATCTTTTTGATTGAAAAATGGATGTAACATGTGATATTCTTCTTTGTACAAATTAAGAAGGGAAGTATCAAACGTAAATTGGAACAAAGGAAGTATAGCAAACAATTGTATTAAGGAAAGGGTCTTTTAGTGCTCTCAGAAAAAAGAAAACATTAGCAAACAATTGTATAAGGAAAGGGTCTTTTAGTGCTCACAAAAAAGAAAACATTTGGTGGTCCGGTGTTTGCCCAACCCCACACTTTTATAGAATGTATAAATAACATAAATATAAATTGTTTTTAGAAATAATTATACTTTCTCACTTTTTTAGTTATTTTACTCTCTATTTTTATTAATATACATAATATAGCCGACATATATACATAGCATTCTGTGTATGTATTGGAATTTTATTAAAATGTTTATGAAATTGAAATTTTTTGTAATATTGAAAATATAGATTGTGTATTTGTGTAATTTTTAGTTATAGAATTAACTGGTCAATTAAATGATTGTCTATAAGATTTCCTGGGGCAAAAACACCTTCATAGATTCGGTGTTTTTTTTTAATAAGTATGTCAAACGCTGACCAAATTAAAAGTCCATGAAAAGGGGAATAAGTCCTAATTTAATCGTTAACTAATTGTTTGTACACCAATTCATATAATCCAATCGACCCCAACCTACCCTTTACCCAACTTCCACAGTTTACACGTATCTCTTGCCAAAACAAATATAATTTTGGCACTTGTAAGTTGTCGATTTATAGTTTTGCCAAATAACAGACTATTAGATTTCTGCAGATCTGTTAATAACCTAAATAATTATTGCCACGTGTTCAATAGTTGTCTACTATAAAGGGAAAATTTAAGACAAGACCACGTTAATATTATAGAAACTAGACGTCTTTTACATATTTACACCAACACAATCAATTCCTTCAGCTTGGATTGGATATAGGCCAAATAATAAAGAGAAATTTGTCAACTGTTGTTTTTGAACTACCATACACTGTTTGGAAATCCTAACTACTCATGAAAACCTCATCACATTGGATATAGGCCAGATCATAGGAGTAATTTGTCAATTGTTGTTTTTTTGAATTATGACACACTGTTTGGAAATTCTGAGTACTCATGAAAGCCTCCTTACATGCAGGCTTTTTTTTTTTCATGAGCTATATGAAATTCATTTTAATAGTGGAATGGTGCTGAGATTTGATCTCTCAAAATCTCTGTCTATTCCGATATCATATTAAAGTGTATGGCAATGTTACGAATATGCCTATTACTGATTTTGTTATTGGGTTAAAAGCTAAAATATTTGGACTTGTTGCTAAAAGGAGGGAAGTTCAACGTATGTTATGGGATCCATGTTGAGTAAAACTATGAGTAAACTTCATCCCGTAGCATACCTAATGGTCACATTGCAACATTTTAACATAATTATTTAAGATAACAAAAATTGCAATACCTTGAGAGACCCTAATTTCATGCCCTTTTTTCTTTTTTTCTTTTTTTTACCTCTTCGTTAAATTTTATCTCTCTTACTTTACCTAGTTTATCTCCTACAATTTAGCTTTAACTTCAACACATATTCAAACTATTTCTACCCCAAAATTAGGAGTTCATTTTTTTTCTTTTCCTAAATGCTTCAAAAACGTTTTGATCTGAACTGTATAGCTAGTGAATGTGGAGAAAATAATGGGTAGCGTTGTTGTGGCCTATTAATGGACAATTAGGTGTGTTTCGGGTAAGGGTGTCAAACGGGCCGGGCTGACCCGGCCCGACCCGGCCCATAACACCAAACCGGACCGGTTTGACCCGGCCCGGAAAGCCCTAGGGCTTTAGGGTACCGGGTCCCGGTCCGGTTTTTTTTTAAATTTGGGCCCGGTTAACCCGGCCCGGCAATAGAAAAAAAAGTGTATATTTAATGTATATTTCATGTATATTTAATGTATATTTAATGTATATGTTTATATATCTTCTATAGAAGTGTATATTTAATGTATAAATGTGTATATTTTTTATTTAAACTAGTACATATATATTGAATGTTGCATATATATGTGTATATGTTTTATAAATTAGTATATAAGTATATCTATACATATTGTAATGTATATATAATGTAGTAAAGTATTACATATACATAGAATAGAGTGTATATATGTGAATGAATCTTCAATTGACGTGTATGTTTAACGTATACATGTATATATATTTTATTTAAACTAGTAAATATATATTGAATGGTGCATATATATGTGTATATGTTTTATAAATTAGTATATAAGTATATCTATACATATTGTAATGTATATATAATGTAGTAAAGTATTACATATACATAGAATAGAGTGTATATATGTGAATGGATCTTCTATTGACGTGTATGTTTAACGTATACATGTATATATATTTTATTTAAACTAGTAAATATATATTGAATGGTGCATATATATGTGTATATGTTTTATAAATTAGTATATAAGTATATCTATACATATTGTAATGTATATATAATGTAGTAAAGTATTACATATACATAGAATAGAGTGTATATATGTGAATGGATCTTCTATAGAAGTGTATATTTAATGTATACATGTGTATATATTTTATTTAAACTAGTAAATATATATTGAATGGTGCATATATATGTGTATATGTTTTATAAATTAGTATATAAGTATATCTATACATATTGTAATGTATATATAATGTAGTAAAGTATTACATATACATAGAATAGAGTGTATATATGTGAATGGATCTTCTATTGACGTGTATGTTTAACGTATACATGTATATATATTTTATTTAAACTAGTAAATATATATTGAATGGTGCATATATATGTGTATATGTTTTATAAATTAGTATATAAGTATATCTATACATATTGTAATGTATATATAATGTAGTAAAGTATTACATATACATAGAATAGAGTGTATATATGTGAATGGATCTTCTATTGACGTGTATGTTTAACGTATACTTGTATATATATTTTATTTAAACTAGTAAATATATATTGAATGGTGCATATATATGTGTATATGTTTTATAAATTAGTATATAAGTATATCTATACATATTGTAATGTATATATAATGTAGTAAAGTATTACATATACATAGAATAGAGTGTATATATGTGAATGGATCTTCTATAGACGTGTATGTTTAACGTATACATGTATATATATTTTATTTAAACTAGTACATATATATTGAATGGTGCATATATATGTGTATATGTTTTATAAATTATTATATAAGTATATCTATACATATTGTAATGTATATATAATGTAGTAAAGTATTACATATACATAGAATAGAGTGTATATATGTGAATGGATCTTCTATTGACGTGTATGTTTAACGTATACATGTATATATATTTTATTTAAACTAGTAAATATGTATTGAATGGTGCATATATATGTGTATATGTTTTATAAATTAGTATATAAGTATATCTATACATATTGTAATGTATATATAATGTAGTAAAGTATTACATATACATAGAATAGAGTGTATATATGTGAATCGATCTTCTATAGACGTGTATGTTTAACGTATACATGTATAGAGCAGAAATAAGAAACCAAGGAATGGAACCATAGCCCAACGACGACCTCAAACTTGAAGAATTATGACTTCATGGGTATATATAGTGTATATCTAGTGTATATATAGTGTATATGAAGTGTATATAGTGTATATCGAGTGTATATATAGTGTATCTTTGATGTTTTATTTAATTTTTTGACGGATTTGACCGGTTTTTAACCGGGTTTGACCCGGTTTTAGCGGGTTGGGTTAAGTGGGCCGGTTCCGGGTGGGTTTTAAAATTTTTACTGTGCGGTCCGGCCCGGCCCGGACCGGTTAAGGCCAAAACCGGCCCGTAACCGGCCCGGAACCCGACAAAATTGAGAGGGCCGGTTCCGGGTTGAACCGGCCCGGCCCGTTAGACAGGTTTAGTTTCGGGGTGGGATTGTGGTGGTGGAGAAGTGAAAGTCGTTGGTGGGTGAGATGATTGCCAATGAAAAATTGAAGGAGATTAGTGGAGATTTTGTTCAAGGTGTTCTACAGAAAAGGGGATCGTTGGTTGATATTCATGGAGTAAAAAAGAAAATTCAATGTTCTCAGATTTGCCTAATGCAACATGATTTTCTCATTGAACAAGGTTTCGTTTTTAAATCTACAATGACGATTTTTAATATCTTTATCAAATCTATTTTAACTATATATTCCGAGTGTCATTTGTATTTTCTTACTTGTTTTGTTATTTTTCTTTCACTCTTCATTCGATTTTATCTAAATTTTTCGATTTCAATTATGTTCTTGTTAGTATATTTGTGTACATACATACATACACACACCTATAGATAGATAGATGGATGGATGGATGGATAGATAGATAGATAGATAGATAGATAGATAGATAGATAGATAGATAGATAGATAGATAGAGAGAGAGAGAGAGAGAGAGAGAGAGAGAGAGAGATACGTTTGTATATTTGTATCATGCAATTATATAATTGTATCTATGATTTTTGTACGATTGAAATGTGTTTGTTAATGGGTCTATGTGTTGTATATGTATTTGATGTTAATAAAGCATGAATTTATAGTTGTTTATGTATTTCATGACAAATAAATTAATTTGTATATGTACTTTAAAGAATGATGGCAACGCTTTTATTGAGTTTATGTGTTATATGTTTTTGATGTCATAAAAATAGTTATGTATTTTACGTGTGAATAAGGACTGAAATTTGTAGTTGTATATGTATTTCAAAACAAATAAATGAACTTGTGAAAGAATGATGACAGAGTTTAAAGTGTCGATGTGTTATATATGTATGTGAGGTCATAAAAACAGTTATGTATTTTATGTGAATAAGGTCTGAATTTGCAGTTATATATTTCAAAACAAATAAATGAATTTGTATATGTATTTCAAAGAATGATGGCAATGTTTAATGGGTCTATGTGTTGAATATGTATTTGAGGTCATAAGAACTATTATGAGATAGATATTTGAAAATATAAAAATAGTTTGTATTTGATAAATATATATATCTATGCAAATGATATATGTATATCAAACAATACATGTTTATACAATTTAAATAAAAAAATTTTTATACTTGTTTATAGACAAATACACAATGATAAATTTAACATACAAATGCAAATAATTTATATAAAGTGTATTTTTTGATACAAAAAAATATACAATTAAAAAGAAAAAAAAAATCTGAAAGAGAAAATATAAAATACAAGGAGGGTGAGAGATGTGAGAAAATAAAATATAAATAAATAAATAAAGATAAAGAGAATAGGAAGAGAAAAAGAGGTGATTGATAGGAGAGAGAAAGAGAGAAAATCGGGGATTTTTTTTTTATCATTGAAACGTATTTTGAGTTTTGAAACTCATAAAAAAGTTTCTTATTTAAAAATATAATCTTCAATTAATTAGGTGAACGGTGAACCTGATTTAAGGACGCATAAATTCTTTATCTTTTTTAAACTCAAGTTATTAACTAAAAATAAGATAATTAGTTATACTTGTATATGTATTTGATATTGTCTTGCGCATCAAATAAATATACATGTTGCTATTTCGGATAATTAAGAAAAGATTGCTATCTAGTTCTTAGTTAATAAGTTGCTTACTAACCAACAACAGTAGTGGCGCAGCAGAAAGGAGCTGCCCCAACCTACCCAGAGGTCAAGGGTTCGACCCTGGGTATGGACGAACACTCTGTTGGGAGCTCTCCCTCCAAATGGAGCCCGACACGGGGCGAATTCGGATATAGTCAGACTCCTAAAAAGTGGATATCGAACACCGGGTGGTTTAAACCAAAAAAAAAAGTTGCTTACTATCTCCAAACTTTCCTCTAAAGCTATTAAGATATTGGGCCGAAATGAATATAATGGTTATAAATAGCAGGAGTCTTAGTTGTTAGAATATGTTATGAAGTTGTCTCTTTATTTTCTTAGTTACTTAGAGTAACTCTGGAACCTCCCTGCTTTTTCCTTTCTATTCGGTCTTCCCTTTGGAACTGATTTGGATACTAGTTTGGAGTAATTGTAAGAGTGTCAAGATGAACTCTTATCCTAACGTTTGTGATTATTATTCTCCTTGTTAGTATGATTCTCCTTCATTACAGACAATATAGCATATAAAAGCTAAAATTGGTATGGAGAACAGATTTTTTATTTATTTAATTATATTGTCAACACTTAAGATGAAAAGAAAGTGTGCAACATTTAGAACTAGTGAGTTCTGCTCTTTTAATGCAACTATTTATTTTGTTAAAGGAAGAAATGAGTTCCAACCAACAAGAGAGAATTGTTCGGGCTAAACCTGCTACTTGCAAATTGTTTGTTAAGAAATAATTGAAATATCAGAACTTGTAATGGTAGACATGATATATCGAAAGCAAAAAATATGACTAGGAATTAAGTGAAAGTACAAATGTGGGTCTATGCCGAACAAAATGTCTAGCTGTCCCTGTGACGCAAAGTCAACAAATTTAATTACTCTAATTAGTTAATGCATACATAATTGGTAAAAATATTATCGTGTGATCCGGAGACTACGGGTTCATAAGTCGTGAAAATAATCTATGACAGAAATAAAAATTAAAATTGAATACAAAAGATCCTTATAATTCGAATTTTCTCCGAAACATGTATATAGAAGGAGCTTTTAGTTAATGCATACATATTCTTCATTCTACAAAAGAAAAAAATAATAATAATAACAAAAAACAATATGAATGTCCAACCAATAATCCACAGTCGGCAAAAGATTGTGAATCTTTTTGTGATCTTCATATAAAGATCTTATCATCTATACCTAGCTAGAAGCCAAAAAAAGAACGCGATGAAAGCTAATAAATATTAATAGACATAAGTTAACAACCACTTGTCGTGCAGGTAGCTACTTCATTTACAGTTGGAGCAGAAAACGTTTAAGATGAGTTTTAAACATATAATATGTCTGCCTGTCTGGTGGTCCTAACATCCCCAACATCCTGCCTATATTTCTGCGTTCACATGTCACCCTCCACAAATTTTGACAGTTCAATGTCTGCTTAATATGTAGTGTGACTCTCTTTTATTTTACTGTGTCATCCGAATACAGCTTTAGCAAGTTCCTTATTTACCACTCGATCATTAACACACTTCATTTAGGGTTTTCAACTTATAAGTCTTATATATTTATTAGATTTTTCAATATAAATACAAGAACTGTGAAAGTTATTGGGTTCCCAAGAACCCCCGCCATATACACTAAATCCGCCCCTGTGTGTCACATGTTGATTTAGCGTTTACTTAAGAAAATATTTTTCTGAAATTATTTACCGAATTAACCATTTGAATTATGATTAGAAAGATAAGTTAATTTTTAATTATTAGTTTTTCAGTTTAATAGGGGCTGAGTAAAATGAAACACGGTATTTTTTGGGGGGAAAAGGACAAGAATAGCCACTAGGCTAAAACTATTGCCGTCGAGTGACCATCGATTTTTAAATTCCAAAATACAGCCATTTAAGCCTTTTTTTGGCTACTATCTTCATGTTTTTTTTTTGCTGCAAATATCACAATCCGGTGATTCCATTTAAGCTATCCTCTTGTTTATCTATAACGGCATTACTCAACGGTTGATTTGAATCATAAAGATTTTAAAGTTTGCTAGCTTCAAAATAAGCTATGCAATTTTTAAGCTTTAAAAAAAAACTATTCTTCTAATTGGTGTAATTTTTCTAACAATCATACGATTTTATAACATTGTAATTGTTGCTCTTCTTTTTTATCAATCAAATACAATATTTGATATCAAATACATGAATCTTTGATACAAAATATAAATATATATTTTATACAATAATTGTATAAAAGTGTATCAATGCAGTATCAAAGTGTATCAATGTAGAATAAAAGTGTATCAATATAGTCTAAAAGTGTATTAATATGGTATAAAAGTGTATCAATTGGGTAAAGATACTGCATGCGATCGACGAGCCAAATGGCTAAAAATTGGAATTAAATTGGATTGACTGGCTCCAGTTGTCCAACTTTTACATGGGCTGGCCATTCTTTTCAAAATGGTCAGCCCATGTCTATTTTTTTTTTTTTTGAGAAAATTACCTAAAACTACAACTTTACTTTCTATTATTACACAATATCTCAAACCCTAAAACTAACTTCAAATATCTTATTTTTACATTTTCTCTCTCTATAATTCATATACATGACTCTGCCTCCCTATTTATATATATTTTTTTACCTTACAAAGTGCCTAAAATCAAGAAATCTCAAAGAAAAGGTTATTAAGAAGTAAATTACCTAATATATCATTTTGAATTGGTATTTATTTTCTAATATATTTGTATTACTTAATTTTCTCTTTCCTCTCACAATTCATTTGCAGCAGGATATATAGTCCTTTCATTTCAATTATACTAGAAAACAAGATTGTTGTCACGATCTGAGTCGAGGCCCTGACCGCGACGAGTATCCCAAATCATGAAGATCCTAGCGCCCATTTCTATCTGGCAATCATGCACACCATTCATGTACTAAGAAATGCGAAAAATAAAATAAAAATAGAAACATGGTCAATCTCTTAATTCAACTAAACAATACGAAATTAAGTTCATAACATTTGAAACTCGTGACGCCAATCTGCGAAATCTCTAATAATATGAAAACCAACATCTGTCTAAAAGCTGGGACAAGACCCCCAGTTGGTCCATGAGCCAAAATAAAACAACAATATCCCCCAAACTAGGCCTAAGGAAATAAGAAAGGCTCACCAACTGCAACTTCTGACGAAACAACTCTATTGCTTAGTCAATACAATTGTACTAGTACATAGAACAATCCAAAAATAAAATACATTTTTATACAACATAGGTGAGAGCATTTCATAAAAACATGTCATCTTAAAACATTTGAAAACACATGGGTATAATTTGATAAATTCCAAAACACTTTCTTGAAATCATGACTCTATTCTTTATTTCTCTTCTGAGCTAAATAGTACACCCTACAATTAATAATTTCACGGGCTATATAGAATCCGCCCTTGACTCAGCGGTCAAACCCCCAATAGAAATTTACTACAAAGATTGGAGTATTAGTAAGGGAAGACACACAAGACCACATAGCATGATGCCATGATCCCCAATCAAATCCACATGTCATGGTAGTGCACAAGACCACAAAGTATGACTCCTAACCATAGTCCTAAATTGGGACGACATGAATCAAGGTACACAAGACCACAAAGCATGGTACCATAACCCCGTATTGGCAAATTACGATTTCTAACGTTGAGTCTTTCAACTTGTACTTTCTTCGGATAACCATCTAATTCTCTTTAAGCTCATTTTTAACCTTTTCTAACATGCATCTTTCTAAATTCAAAGTTCAAAAATCTGAGTAAAATCTGTATTTTTTTAGTCTGTTCTGAACCTGCTACAACATTTATCTATTTGGTATCGTCATACCAACACTTGCAAGTCATACATCTCAGCCATACATTGTTCTGTTACAGTCCTTTCATTCAAAACATAATGCTTAGACCACTAGATCATTCAAACAGTACAAAAAAATTTGTTTAACGAAATACATGAAATTTATGCAAAAATTCTCTATTTGAATTCTTAAACATGTGGTGGTCTATTACTTTGTAGCAAAACATGTAACTCTTTAAATCATCACATTTTCATTTATATTAGCATGAAGACACCCTCTCTTCAGTTCATAACCAATATCAATCCTTAAACAATAGTAAAGACATTTAGATCATTCTTCTCAATTCAAATTTCTAAACTCAAACACATACATACATACATATACACGAGTATAATCAATTTCAATGGAAGGCATCAAGACCAAAACATTATATCAGTGTAAAAGGATTTCATGATTCGGTTATTCAAACAATTGTTAAAAACCTTTTTTATCATGTCTGAGTTTGAAATTCAATCAAAAAGAGAGAAAAGAAGAAAGTTGGAATTGAAATTCGTGTCTGAGTTTTTCAGTGACGATTGTTTCCTGCTTCATTACTTCGTTTGAATCATTAACATGTCTTTTTTTTTGCATATGAACTATTTTATGTTATAAACTTTATTATGAAAAACATGAATAAAGTTGTTTAAGCAATTTTCATGTATTATTCAACAGATATTATTGATTTATTATATGAATTCATATGTTATTATATGTTGAATATTATTTTTTGTATGTAACACTGTCTGGTTAAAACTTGAAACGGATAGAAAAAGAAAGAAGGATAAATAAATAACACAATTCATGTATACAAATATCTACATACACATTATATTCACCATACAGTTGATTGAATGAATACACTACACTATATCACTCATTCATTGAAAGTTTCACACACTCACTGTGTACTCATAATCACACAGACAACATTTTTTTTTACTCACGCATGATAATGCTCAAACTACAGCTCTCGTAAGAGTTTAAGCGATCGTTGTCAAATATAGAACCCAACTGGGTTGGTTGTCGAATTCCACAGGGAATACTCGGTCACTAAGTAAGCAATGACTATTAGACTTTTGATGAAAGTTCTGCGAATAAAGGGGGGATTTTGTGCGTGCAAATGATGTAAACAAAATAGTAGAGTAAAAACGGAAAATAGAAGAGTAAAACGGAGTACTTGGTAGGTTTTAATCAATGAGAATTGAGAGTTAGGGTTATGTCCACCTTATGAGTTATACGTATCTATTGACTATGAGTTATGCAGAATTCAGACATGCATGCGCTTATAGAGAATCGTATTCTATGGTAAATCCAGGCGTCTTTCGACCATCAAGGATTATTTCACTTTAACTCTTTCGAGCTTAAAGCGTATCTAATGGTACAAATTCTCCACGAGGTTAATCCAGTTACGACACTAACTTTTTAACAGGGGTTGGTGCCCTATTACCTTGACATTATCTCTTTTCCAGACATGTAACCTTTCTTTCGAACAAGTTAATGCTATACTGGCGTATTCTATATGTTTGCAACCACAAGAATTTAAATTAAGATGAAGAGAGTAATGATATAAGCAGCATACGTGTCAAGAATTCACAAACTCATAGCAATAGATAGTGTCTCATAAGGCTTCCATAACCCCAACAGAGAAGTTTAGCTACTCATGATTGCAACGGAGATCATAATAAACATCATCATGATCTCACGTTGGTCACAAGGGTCGTGCTTTCTCTGTTAGAAAGTGTAATGTGAATTAGGATCAAACGTTGAATGAAAAAGACTTGAATTAATTAATGAGTGAATAAGAATTTATTCGAATGGGAAGGAATAGAAGGGGGAATAAGAAGAGAATGCTGAAAAGTTTCAGCAAAATAGGGTTTATATAACATCCATATCCTAGTCCTATTGAAATAGGATTTTTATCCTTGTCCTAGTCCTACTGGGTTACTGCATACTTGTCCTAATCCTACTAAGTTACTGCTGATCTCCGAGTCTTTGTAAATGCTGTTTTTGCCCGGGACAAGTTATCCATGCATCACTTTCAGTCCATAGGTGTCCAAACGCTGCTTTCCTTCTTTCGTGAAGCTTCCTTTGGCGTCAAGTTATCCATAAAATGCTGAAATCTTCATCATTTATACCTGAAAACTTGCTAATCATGTTTGTTAGCTCACTTACAGGAAAAAGGACTAAAAGTGCATGAATTATATATTTTGTCCTCAAAACTTAGCTAAAATATGGGTAAATTAAGGTGCTTTAGGCGTGTAAATACGCCTAACATCAACACCCCACACTTAAAGCTTTGTTCGTCCTCGAAAAAAATATCATGTCCATATAAACATCTACTTAGGGTTTCACAGTAACAACACAAAATATTCATCAAGACAGGCACGACAATTATTAACAAAGAGTAGTTTTCTGATCACTACTAGAAACAATTCAACCTCCAACCTAGACTCGTGATGATGGTTAATTCGTATTCAAAAGTTAAGGCACAAAGAATCATACACGACTACCCAAAACTCATCAACCATGTGCGTCTCACACAAGATATTACCCATAATCACTCACAACTTTTGCATTTTTAGAAACATGGGTACAATATTCTCCTTGCTCTCACTCTCACAAAGAATTCATATGTTGCAACTGATGACCATAGGCTTGCCCTTAGTGTAATGCTCTACTAATATCAGAATGCTAAGTCTAGGATCAAATAGGTCTTTTACAGGTTGTAATGTAGGCTAAGGGACGGGTAGGACTATTTTGGCCAGAAATAGTGACTATGTTCCTAAGCGCTTTAATACATCACATTATGCCATTTATGCTTTCTTTCAAACAACCTTTCTCTACCACCCTTTCTCACCTCTTTTGTTTTTTAATTTTTAAACATAACTAACTTTTTAGTTTTCTATTCCTTTTTCTTTTCATAACACACCTCTTATGATAGCAATTCTTTTTCATAACAAATTCAAGCACCAATACATTCTAAGGCATCATACTCACCCAATTTCCTTTAATTTTGTCACATGAATTTACAATTTAAAAGCACTTAGGAATTTGGATCAAATTATGGTCTTGAAAAAAAATGGATTAGGCTTACATATGAGGCTGTCAAAGAAAATAGGCTAAAGGCTCAAAGGGGGTTATCTAGGATGATGTCCATGGGTAGATAAAATGAAGGTAAACAATCATAGGTTGCCAAAGAAATGCCTAAATCATCTCCTAAACTCACACTCTTTATTTCGCTTTACATACATACCAGGCAAGTTCTAGCATCAGCCACAAACACAGAATATACTATCATCGCACACACACAAGGCACATGGTTGACTTTATTGGCAGCAGTATAGACACTTGACCCAACGTATGAAGGAATTAAACCACACAATTATCACACAGTGAGTCACACTTAGAGCCTAAACATCTCAATAGTAATGATTTTATCACAGACTCTTGTCATAATACCATGCTGCCTATCAGAACAATTTTATGCAAAGTTTGTAACAAAAAAAATTTTCTAAAAAAATTAAAACAAACAAACATAAATAAGCAAAACACACATAAATAAGCAAATGCAGATAAAGAAGCATAGCATACAAATACCATAAATCAGCTTGCCATTTTCTTTATTTTTTCTTACCTTTCTGTGTGGTGAGCGCTTTTTCTTTTCCTTGTCGTCCTTTTTGTGCCATTCTACCTGAGATCTCAATAAAGTCATGTTAGATTCATCTCGGAAGATTCAATCGACAAATAGACAATAGTGGCACCACCCCATACTTAATTTGTTGACACAAACTAATTAAGTAAATGGTGTCGATTACTCAGACTTCATCGACATTCATTTAGGTGATATGTTCCAACAATATAATCAGTGCAGTCATACTTTTCTTCTAATCTTAACTATCCTTTTACAATTCTAGTTCATGTAATCTTGATGATGCTTTCATGTTTTGGACTAATGCATCACTTTGAATAAAACTACTACATAGATATTGTATCAATTTATGGCTTGGAATAATCTCAACATCGTATGTTTGTAGTCAACCATGATTGTCATCTCGATGACCAAGTCATTCCAACATGTAAGCTTTCTAGTTACAAGATTATGCAATTTTCTTGACCATATCAGTTCCGCAAAAGTATGACAGTGTATCAAAATCAAATACAAGTTGGAAATAAGTCAAGAGCATCCTTACGTATTCTTTCACTCACTTAGTTGTATCTACATTCAAATCACCAACACTACTTCACGATTTAAAAACTTATTATAGGTGTAGTATTGTAATACTTATGTAATATAAAAGAAGAGCAAAGAAGTACTTACTTGGTTGATGGCCTCGGAAGATGTTCTTGCAAAGTTAAAAGAGCAAAAATAAAATTTTGGAGAGTTTTGGGAGGCAAAGGCGGCGCCTATGCTATGGCATTGTAGATTCAGAGAGCAAAGGCAATGGCATAGGCGGCGCCTTTAGCTTTGCCTAGTTGAGCAGAAGGCCATAGCATAGGCCATGCCTAATGCTTTGCCTAGTTGAGCAGAAGGCTTTTGCATAGGCGGCGCCTATGCTATGGCATTGTTGAGCATAGGCGGTGCCTTTGCTATGGCACTCTAGAATCCGAGAGCTTATGCCATAGCATAGGCCTTGCCTTGTTCGTGGCCTAGATTTACATAGGCCTTGCCTTGTTCTTTGCCTATATTTTCCATAGGCAATGCCTAACCCATAGCCTTTTGCTTCTTCATTCCTAACTTACCACCTTCGACATGCAATACTTTCAAATCAAAATTTGAAACCAATCTCCTCTTTTACACCTCTTGCACCTACATTTACTCAAAAACAACAAAAATGATTAGAACGATGGGTTGCCTCCCATCAAGCGCCTTAGTTTTGGTCGTGGCTGAACAAAATCCTAAGAAAACAAAAACAACAAAAAAAATTAAAAACGATGGGTTGCCTCCCATAAAGCGCTTGATTTATTGTCGCGGCATGACATAGCTATCTCGATTACTTAGACTTCATCGAGATAGATGGTGCATCATTTTCTGAATGAATTCAGACGACTCTGATGCTTACTTATAGGCATGAAATCTTCGTTGATATGACTCTTGTGCATACATATCCCAGGAAGGATACCAATTATATCATCAATAGTCCAACCCATATCTCTCTTGTATCTCTTCAGAGCAGAGATGAGAGCCTCTACGTGCTGTTCACTTAAATCATTCACCACACTCACAGGAAGTGTATTTCCACTTCCCAAGAACGCATACCTTAGATAATTGGGGAGCTCTTTCGATTCTAGCACTGGTGGCTCTTCAATGGAAGTCTTCGCTGTTGGTGACGGTTGATTCTTAAGATCAATGTTCGGCTGTTTAGGAGTATGAGAATAGGACCCTATTTCTGTTAGAGTACACATAGTTTCTTTATAATCTTCATCGTCCTCATGCTCAACATTCAGCAGCGCAGCAGACAATGGCTCATCAATAGGATGCTTCTCTACAAATAAGTTTTCCTCATCTTTATAACAAGCATCATCTACAGAGAACACATTCATATCGCTGGGCTGCTTCATTGCTTTGCATACATCAAAATGGACCACTTTGTCATTCAACCGAAATAATAGCTCATTAGCTCTCATGTCAATAAGCACACTTCCTGTTGCAAGGAAAGGACGTCCCAAGATTATGGGAACTTCAGAATCCACCTCGTAATCTAAAATCACAAAGTCTGCAGGAAAGATGAAGGTGGAAACCTTCACCAACACATCATTTAAGATACCAACAGGTCGTTTTATCGACCTATTTGTCATCACGAGCCACATATTGGTTGGTGTAGGGTCGCCCAACCCCAACTTTCGGTAGACGGATAGTGGCATCAAATTGATGCTAGCTCCCAAATCGCACAATGCCTTAGCAAAATTCATAGATCCAACCGATCAAGGAATAGTGAAAGCACCAGGGTCTGCCTTCTTCTGTACTAAGGACCTTGTGGAAATTGCACTGCAATGATGAATATCATCTGCCGGCTCATAGCTTGCTGCCTGCTTCTTTGTCAGAAGATCCTTCATAAATTTTACGTAGCCAGGCATTTGTTCTAGCGCCTCTACCAATGGAACATTAATGGTCAGCTGTTTTAACATTGACATAAATTTATTGAACTTGGTATCATCAGCTCTCTTCTTTAGTCTTTGAGGAAAAGGTGGTGGTGGAAGGGGAATAGTTTTCTCCACGACTTTCTTTTCCTCTTGCTTTGGATTGGCGATCTTTTCGGGTTGTGGACGTGGCGGGGTGACGTCACTAACGTCCTCTGTAGCTTCATCGGTGCCTTCAGGTTCTGTATTGATCACTTGAGTGCCTTTGGATGAAGTTTCCAGCACCTTACCACTCCTGGTAGTAATAGCCATGCATGTTCCATCATTCCTTGGGTTTTGCACTGTGTTGCTGGGTAGCTTTCCAGCCTTTCTTTGGTTGAATACCACAGATAATTGACTCAATTGTTGCTCTAGCTGTTTTATTGAAGTGGAATGCGAGTCAACTAATTGCTTCATTGAGGACAAATCATTGATTACCTCTGTTACTCCCATGCTGGTTGCCTCTACTCCTTTCAATAGCTTAGCCGTCATATCTTCCATGGACATATTTTCGGAACCAGATGCAGTGGCGTCATACCTTGATCATGGTCCTTGTTTCCAGAATTATAATAATAGTTCCGACATTGGTTTCCTTGGGCATTGCCTCGGAAACCCCCCTGATTGTTCAAGTAGTTGGCTTCTTCCTCAGAATCGGATTCGTCTCTTCCTTTTGACGCAACCGTTTTGACTTTTTTGGTCTTCCCTGATAATAGATGCTTTGTAAGAAGATCCATATGTGTTTTTATGTGAGTCATATCCTGGTCAAGCTCCTCTTCTCTTCGCCTCTGTTCTGCGGTCATGCCAATAGATAAAGTAGGGCTTGCTACCTCAGAATCCCTGGTATGCCAAGCTCTACTCTGCTTTGTCATACGATCTAGCATACCACTTGCTTCATTAAAAGTAAGGTCCATGAATGACCCACCTGCAGCATTATCAACCACTGGCTTAGTTACCGAATTCAAAGCTCTGTATAATATCTACATCAAGTGGACATTGGTCATATGATGATTTGGGCACCGCATAAGCTTCTTCTTGAACCTCTCTCATGTTTCGTGGAGAGCTTCAGTTGGAAGCTGTCTAAAATTGCTGATCTCATCTCTCAACTGTGCTTTCTTGGATGGCAGAAAGAATCTTTCTAGGAAAGCGTCTTTCAATTGCCTCCAATTTATAATAGAATTAGGAGTCAGCCCGTTCAACCACAGAGTTGCCTCCCCAGATAGAGACAATGGAAATAAACGCAGCTGAATAGCATTCTGTCTAACGCCTGGATTGTCGAATGGCTTGCATGTAGAGATAAAGTTGATCAGATGCATATTCGGATCATCGCCTGCTAGTCCACCAAATAATCCCTTCAGTTCCAAAAGCTGAATCATGGTGCTAGTAATATTGAACTTGGCTCCGGGTGCCAATGACGGAGGAATAATAGCTCCTATGGCACCAGCTCCATCAAGATCATCATCATCATCATCAAACGGTATTTTCACGGCTCGGCGTTCAGGCCGAAATCTTGCTTGACGATCTCTTCTGTTTGCCGGTGTCACAACTTCAGCATCACGCCTCGGGTTTAGCAACTCATCATCACCCAAGTCCTCATCATCAGGATCTGCTGCTCGCCCAGGGTTATCGATATCTTGTTGATGCACTTGAGCAGTGGCCAACGCAGCTAATCTAGCCTGCTCCTATTGAGCAGCCCTTCTCTCTATGTCATGTTGTGCATCCATCCTTCCAATAAGTTACAGTTCAGGGTTTATGGGTAATAATGGTTGACCAGAACATGGTTGACCAGAACTTCGAGTATTGGGCATGCACTGAACAAAACCTGCAGAAAACAAAAATAACAACTAAAAGTAAAGTACGAGAATCTTTGACCAAAGGGTCTAGTAATTATCACAAACTTAGTAGACAACCGAATTCCCCCGCAGCGGCGCCAAAATTTGATAACGCTCAAACTACAGCTCTCGCAAGAGTGTAAGCGATCGTTGTCAAATATAGAACCCAACTAGGTTGGGTGTCGAATCCCACAGGGAATACTCGGTCACTAAGTAAGCAATGACTATTAGACTTTTGATGAAAGTTTTGCGAATAAAGGGGGGATTTTGTGCGTGCAAATGATGTAAACAAAATAGTAGAGTAAAAACGGAAAATAGAAGAGCAAAACGGAGTACTTGGTAGGTTTTAATCAATGAGAATTGAGAGTTAGGGTTATGGCCACCTTATGAGTTATACGTATCTATTGACTATGAGTTATGCAGAATTCAGACATGCATGCGCTTATAGAGAATCGTATTCTATGATAAATCCAAGCGTCTTTCGACCATCAAGGACTATTTCACTTTAACTCTTTCGAGCTTAAAGCGTATCTAATGGTACAATTTCTCCAAGAAGTTAATCCAGTTACGACACTAACTTTTTAACAGGGGTTGGTACCCTATTACCTTGACATTATCTCTTTTCCAGACATGTAACCTTTCTTTCGAACAAGTTAATGTTATACAAGCGTATTCTATATGTTTGCAACCACAAGAATTTAAATTAAGATGAAGAGAGTAATGATATAAGCAGCATACGTGTCAAGAATTCACAAACTCATAGCAATAGATAGTGTCTCATAAGGCTTCCATAACCCCAACAGAGAAGTTTAGCTACTCATGATTGCAACGGAGATCATAATAAACATCATCATGATCTTACGTTGGTCACAAGGACCGTGCTTTCTCTGTCAGAAAGTGTAACGTGAATTAGGATCAAACGTTAAATGAAAAAGACTTGAATTAATTAATGAGTGAAT
This sequence comes from Capsicum baccatum var. pendulum, assembly GCA_030864225.1. Lineage (NCBI taxonomy): Eukaryota > Viridiplantae > Streptophyta > Magnoliopsida > Solanales > Solanaceae > Capsicum > Capsicum baccatum. Next base: position 222,898,579 of record CM061556.1, read on the forward strand.
AAGAATTTATTCGAATGGAAAGGAATAGAAGGGGGAATAAGAAGAGAATGCTGAAAAGTTTCAGCAAAATAGGGTTTATATAACATCCATATCCTAGTCCTATTGAAATAGGATTTTTATCCTTGTCCTAGTCCTACTGGGTTACTGCATACTTGTCATAATCCTACTAAGTTACTGCTGATCCCCGAGTCTTTGTAAATGCTATTTTTGCCCGGGACAAGTTATCCATGCATCACTTTCAGTCCATAGGTGTCCAAATGCTGCTTTCCTTCTTTCGTGAAGCTTCCTTTGGCGTCAAGTTATCCATAAAATGCTGAAATCTTCATCATTTATACCTGAAAACTTGCTAATTATGTTTGTTAGCTCACTTACAGGAAAAAGGACTAAAAGTGCATGAATTATATATTTTGTCCTCAAAACTTAGCTAAAATATGGGTAAATTAAGGCGCTTTAGGCATGTAAATACGCCTAACATCAAAGCACACGAAAAATCTAAGAGAGTAGTGAAACATAGACAGAGATGCGAGAGTAAAAAATAAGGCAAAGAAAAACAGAAATAGTCGATGCAAAAATAATGAAGAAGAGAAAGGAGTGATCAGAAAAGGGAGGGTGGACGCAATCGGAGAAAACAACCTTTTTCGGTGAATTTTTTTTTTGGTCGGAATCACTATATCCACCGACGATCAAATGGTACAAAAGCCACCCTTGTCGGAATCTTTCATCAGATCCGACATTTAACTCCTCCGATTTTTCCATCAATGACCAAAACCCGACGGCAAAACAACAACAACATCGGCCAACCTCAACCGCCGCTGGTGATGACATTAATGGCGAAGCCATGGACGATGTCACAACCATCAGCTGTCACACCCCTTTCCCTCACTGAACAACCAAAATCCAACCCCCTATGGTCAGTTCCGTCGAACCAACTCGCCAAAAAAATGCCATCACGTCACAACCACCCCGCCAACGCCGCTTCCTCTTTCTTGTTTGTCATAAATTTAGCTGAGAAGGTCATTCTTTGATGATACTGGGACTGAAAAGATGAACTTGCGGCAGTTAATGAAAAAATGACAAAAAATATGAAGATATGGTTTGGGTTAATTTTTTTTTTAATTAAGATAATAAAAAATATATTTTATTCATTTAAGATAAAGAGGTTAAATGCAATTATGGATATGTTATGATTTCTTTTACTAGTTGGGACCACGTAATATTTATCCTTTTTTTATTTTTTATTTTATTTTTTTCATTTTTTTTTTCTAAAATTATAAAGTGTAAAGCTTTTGATAAGTTAGATTATAATCCTTTGTTTAATAGATTTTATTATTTTAATTTTATTATTGTAAGTTTTATTTTGCTAATTAAGTTTAAGATTTTTTTTTAATGTTTAATTTGACTTAGTCTGTATGACGTGAGTTTATATATAAAACTTAGAGAATCATAATAAATAATGGATATATTATTATTATTATTATTATTATTATTAATTATCATTAATAAAATTTATTAATTATTTATTAAATTGATTATCCTTTAAAAAATGATTTTTACTCAATTTTATTATTTAAGTTAAAAATATTTCAAATAGATAAATTATTACAAGTCTATAAAAGACAAATCAGTGTTTTAATGTTAGGTAAATTTTCGGCATGTTTATAATATTCATCTCAATTAAGAATGCGGCGTACGCATCTTTTTGGGACATTTAAAATTCAAGGATGCAGTAATGCACTTTGACAAATATTTTTCTAAAATTAATTTTTACTGATTTTTTTTATAAATAACAGATAAATTTTAGATATTAAATAATGAGCGAATTTAGACCTTAACATAATTTTATCAAAATAGTGTACGTATAAGTCAATAAAGCGACCATGCTAGAGCCACGGGACTCAAGGGGTGCCTCACACTTCCCCTCGGTCAACAGAATTTCTTACCCAGTCTTCTATTTTTGCAAACCATAATAAGAGTCATTTCCTTTTTATTAGGGATTCAATAACGTAACTTGAAACATCATAACTCAATTCCAAGTGGAGACTTTGTAATTAAAATAATCCATATTCAATACTGTCACTTTAATTGAAAAAACCCTTCGACTCGATCCCTTCAGGCAAAAAAGGGGTATGACATCTCTGGCGACTCTGCTGGGGAATAATAAGAATTCGACCTTTTTATATTGACTTATACTTACTTTAGTTATTGTTGATATTGTGTTTGTTGGTCTTATGTGCTACTTGTCGCTTATTTACCTCTTTGATATTGATTGAACTGTATTATCTACTGTCTTCTTTTGCGCACCCCCTCTGAGTCTCTGAAATAGGATAGAAGGAATGCAGCGCATGCATCCTACTTTCTTTTTGAGATAGCTGGACTGTCAAGAAACCTGGTGAAAAATTATAGTCACACATGTTAGGCGAGGTTCGGATCGACAACGAAGGCGGTGTTGCCCTGCTACCGACCAAATTGTCCCTCCCTGGCTCGAATGTCCGCTCGGGTAAGCCAGTCTAGTCACCTATCCCTATTAAGCTTAAACTTAGTAGAACTGAAAACTCAGAATCTGGTTATTCCTATTAGGTGCCGCTTTATTTGCATTATATGCATTTGACTTAGCGGGGCTCAGCATAGGGGCCGAATCTGTCTAGGACAGGTGACCTACTTTATAAAGACCAACATGTGCATCCTACGTGCTCTTTGACATTTATTTGGAAGGTTGTTTGTTTGTTAACCAGCTTTAGGCAACTTTAAAATGCAAGAGATTAAATTATCCTCACATTTAGTGAATCATTTTTTTAAAAAAGAAAAAAAATATTTTTAAAAGAAATAAAAAAGTTTAGTAACATAGTTTTACAGTCTTTATGAACTACGAGGGTCTGATTCTCACATCATAGTGGGATACGTAGGAAGTCCTTCTCAAGATACGACCCTATCTTTTGAAAAAAATTTCATAGATTTATTGGGGAATGTTTTTAAAAATATGATTACTTTCATAATTATTTTTCTAATTTTCAAGTCCAATTTTTATATTTTTATATATCTTAATAGCCCTGAATATTTAGGGATCATGAGGCTAAGTTTTTACAAAACAAAAAATATATATAAGTCTTAACAGCCCTGAACCTTTAGGGGTCTTAATGCTGAGTTTTTGTATGACATATATTTCAAGAACTACGCACACCTGATTCTCATATTATTGAGATACTTAGGCAGTCCTTAATAGATTCGGTGATCTTTTAAAAATGGTTGTCTTTCCTTCTAAATTAAAAAAAAAATTATAAATTCAAAAATAATAATAATAAATTGTTTCTCATTATTCAAATAATTAAAAAAAATGGATATGTTTCTTTGTATCTCCAATTTTTTCCGAACTACGCAAGATCTGATTCATGTCCTGGCATGATACGTAGGCAACCCTCAAAAGGGTTCTATCATAACTTTTTGAAAAGTGCGCCTAAAAATAAAGTCGGTATGAAACACAAAACCTTCCATGATAGTTTGAAGAATGCATATAGAAACATAATAGACAACATAGCATTATAATGTGTTGAATATGCAACACACACCCGTTTGCTACTTGGTCACAGAAAGTAAAGTAGTTGGTGGTTGGTTTGTGTTTTAAACTAGCATCACATCCGTACAACACCAGATACAAGGGAAAAAGAAAAATGACTCGCAAAGAGGGTGTAGGGTCTGACAGTGAGGATGAGCAAAATTTGTTGATTTCGCAAGAATTAGCATCAATGGAAGAGATTAAGTTATTGAAACAACAGATGACGAAAATATAATAAGCTTGGTTGAATGGACAAGCCCCACCTTCCTCAATCCATGGACTTTCAAATACAAATGATCCAAATCCCACCCAAGCTCAAACTGGCGATCCATTTTACCCACCAGGATTCGGCCCATTTGCTAACGTGTCTGACGTTGCTAGTACTTCTACCATGCATCCACCAAATTTGTCTGTCATAAATAACCCGCTTTTCACTTTTGTAGCACCAATTACTGCGGGCCTTCAATTGACAACACATAAGAATATGAAGGAACCAAGTCATGATCCGTTATATTCTCCTAAAATGACTTTCAAACCTCAAAATCCACAATATCATGCTCATCAACATGATTCTCCTATCGTGATTGAGAAGATTGTTAAGAATAAGGAACAAGAGGAGATGGCTAGGAAGGTAAGAAGCTTGGAGCAGAGTATGAGAAATATGAAAGGATTAGGAGGACCAAAAAGTGTTTCATACAAAGATTTGTGTATGTTTCCGGATGTCCATTTGTCGTTAGGGTTCAAAATGCCTAAATTTTACAACTACAAAGGGCACGATGATCCAGTGGCACACTTGAGGCATTATTGTAACCAATTAAGAGGTGTTGGAGATAAAGAAGAATTACTCATGGTTTATTTCGATGAGAGCCTTTCGAGTTTAACCTCAGAGCAGTTTGTGGATCAAGACATTGACAAGTGGAGTATTTGGGATGACTTGGCCAACGAATTCATGCAATAATTTCAGTACAATGTCGAGCTGATTCCTGATGAGAAATCCTTAACTAATATGAAGAAGAAGAACAATGAAAATTTCAGGGAGTATGCAATTAGATGGCGTGAACAAGCAACTAGGGTAAAACCGCCAATAAAAGAAAGCAAGATAGTGGAGGTGTTTATTCAAGCCCATAATGAAACATATTATCAACATTTGTGACCTATATTAGGCAAGCAATTTATTGAGGTCCTCAAAATGGGAGAGATGATAGAGGATGAAATTAAGTCCAGTCGCATTATGAGTATTGCAACATTAAAAGCAACTACTCAAGCAATTCAAAAAGGTTCAGGAAGTATTGAGGAGAAGAAGAATGAGGAAGATGCATCTACTATTGTAGTTGGACAGCGAGAGCATTCAAGAAGACCACGTTGTCATCGCTCTCAGGCTCAAGCCCAAGTTCATGCCCAAACTCTACATAATCACCTCCAAAGTCCATAATACTCCAGTCCCTCACCTTCATATCCAATGTATAATGCAAAACCACATGTTCAACCACCATATTATCCACAATGGCACACACCAACTACTCAGAGTAATCCTCCAGTTCCACAAATATACCAAAGCCCTTCTAGGCCTAATTTTCGATCCAAGCCAAATAATGAAATGAGGCAGAAGTCGAGAGATAGATTCACACCAATTGGAGAGTCATATGCCAATTTATTTTAGAGATTAGTACATGAGGGCATGATTTTATCTCTCCTTGGGCACACTCTTAATCCCCATTCAAGAAATTTTGATCCTAGTGGACGATGTGCGTATCAATCTGATGCTCAGGGTCATAGTAATGAAGATTGTCCAGATTTTAAAAGAGAAATATAAAAGATAATTCAAGATAGATCAATTATGGTACAAAACATTGACAGTGAGGAAAGCTCTAGTCATGTTAATATGGCAACTAATGGCTAAAATGTCAAGCTCTACAATTGAGAAGTCACTCTTCTTCCCTCACTTGGAAGGATTGTTGGCAGTTTTCTTTGTTTTCTTTCTATTTTTTTTTAATGATTTCAAGATTGTAGTTTGAAATCTATCTTGTTTTGTATGTTTGTCATTATCGTTTAAACCCTTGTAAGTTTTTTTTTAATGAAATGTGGTGTCTTTGTTATTTTATCTTGTTTTTAAGTTGTTTGTTTGCATTCTTTACAAAATACATTTTATGTTGATTCTAGTGTTATGACATGCCTGTCAAATTTTCAGCCAGATTTTAAAACCCAATCTAATGTTGAAACATTCGATCAAAAACCTAGAGTTGCAAAAAAAAATTGTAAGAAAAATAAGTAAAGTGTTGAGATGTTTTGGGGACCTAGTTACATCTTCACTTGAATGTTTCGAGGCAATTACTTTGCGAATAAAAATGACTTGATCTTCAATATGAAGGTTCAACTCAAGCATTAGTTTCTATGGTCAGAAAAAGCAAAAGGAAGTTTGCTAGAAAAAAGAAAAAAAAAAGAAAAAGAGTCATTTGTTGTGAGGAAAGTAAACACATGCAGACCTGTATGGTTCACAAGCTTAAAAGAAGCGACACATACGCACTTGCTCAGTCAAGGTCAATGTTGAAAAGATGTGCATAATTTTTATGTTGCACTCTCTCATTGCATGTTATGTACTTGCATTTTTAAGAATTGATATGACGAAGACATTTTATTCTTCTATTCAAATGTTGTGTCATCCTTTGTTATCCCCTTTGTGCTTGAATTTTATTGTCTTTGATAAACCTCTTTTTGAATTAAAATAGAATCTGAAAAAATTCAAAAAAACAAAAAGAAAAAAAATGTCAAGAAAAAGAATAGATTCAGAAAGTGTCAAGAAAAAATAGAATCGGAAAAAATATCTCTCTCTCTCTCTCAAAAGAAAAAATAAGAAGAAGAAAGAAAAGTCCAGAAAAAAAAAAGATGAAGAAAAGAAATGAAAATCAAGAAAAAAAAAGATGTATGAACTACGTTTGAACTGATTCTTGCTATGACAAGATACGTAGGCAGCCCTACTCTGGGGTTCAGTCTAACCAAAAAAAAATTTAAATTACCCAAATGAAATGAAACTGGGGCAAAGTTTATTTCCTTAAAAGATTCGATTCCAAAAGTTGTTTGTTTCACCCAATATTATATAAAAATTTTAGCCTTATGCCCCCCTTTATTTCTAACCTTTTCCAAAAGCCAAGTTACAGTCAAAGAAAGACATACAAATCGATCTTTGAGAATGTCAAGGCTAAACATGTTATGAGTGCATGATGTTTCATATGTTGGGCATTATTTAAAAACAATAAAACATGAATGAGTAAAAATGAGAGAGTCTTATAGGTGAAAACCCTTTTGGGCATCATAAGGCGATAGTGAGTTGAAAAAGAGATGAAATGAGTTAGGCGTTGGCAAAAATCCATGAATCTGCTACTAGCCGAAGGAGGATTGTGATCTAGAGGGAGCATATTCAAGATTGATTACATTTCAAACTCAACAAGTGGATAAGCGTTGTAATGATTAGTGTGGTTAGATCAGGTCGTCTGATTCAAAATGTATGTCATGATTGCTGGAATTGGCTACTACACCCAAATAAGTTTTCTTCTGTCATTTTAAAAAAAAAATGCCTATTGTTTTTTTCCTTTTCTTTTATTTTTCTATTTTTGATTTTTTGGTATCTTTATCATCAAATAAAAATTATTGCCATTTTTCTTGTGTCTCTGAGTCGAGTCCGTGTCATAACAAATGAGAAAAGATTTCAAAACTGGCTATCAGATTCTTCAATTGTACAAAGCAAGACAAAAAGTCAACACATGAAAGAGACATGATTGTGAGCCAAAATAAGGCATGCAGAAAAGTTTTGTCAACAGACAAGTCTGGGAACTCATGAAAATACCAAGATTTAAAGGGTTTATTTGAGGAGCATGGCAAAGCAAAGATACTGTATTTGTTTCAGAGTCACTTCTAATAATCTGAGTTTGGGTCAACGATGATGCAAGTCGGTGATAGATGCTAATGGTTGGAAGTAAGGTTAAATGTGACGAGGGCAAGAGTGATAGCCACGGAAATTAAAGCCACAAACCTGCCACCATGTTTTTGAACTCACAAGTTTTCTTTGATGAAATAGGAAACATATTACCTTTAAATCAAGGACTTCAGAGCATAAATATCAAGGGCTGCAATGCCTCATTTTCCACAAATACAGGAAGCAATATTGTTGCACATGTTTGATAATCAAATTATGGTAAAAATTCATTATCCTATATCCCTCAGAGGCATACTTCTTTATCCAGATATTTCAATTTGCAATTTCTAGGTGATATACTGCTTTAATTGAACTTTGATTCCTAGAAGACGAACCTTTTAGGAGAGTCACTCCTCGTGATTCCTATAAGACATACCTTTTAGTTGAGTTATCCCCTTGATTCCTATGAGACGAACCTTTTAGTCGAGTCACTCCCCGTGATTCTTATAAGACGTACCTTTTAGTCGAGTCATTCACCTTGATACCTATAAGATGAACCTTTTAGTTGAGTCATCCCTCTAATTCCTATAAGATGTACTAGTCGAGTCATCCCTCTTGATTCCTATAAGACGAACCTTTTAGTCAAGTCATTCCTCATGATTCTTATAAGACGTACCTTTTAGTCGAGTCATCTCTTTGATTCCTATAAGACGAACCTTTTAGTCTAGTCACTCCCCGTGATTCCTATAAGACGTACCTTTTAGTCGAGTCACTCCCCGTGATTCCTATAAGACGTACCTTTTAGTCGAGTCATCCCTTTGATTCCTATAAGAAGAACCTTTTAGTCAAGTCACTCCTCGTGATTCCTATAAGACGAACCTTTTACTCGAGTCACTCCTCGTGATTCCTATAAGATGTACATTTTAGTAGAGTTATCCCCTTGATTCCTATAAGACGGACCTTTTAGTAGAGTCACTCCCCGTGATTCCTAGAAGACGTACCTTTTATTCAAGTCATTCCCCTTGATTCCTATAAGACGAACCTTTTAGTCGAGTCATCCCTTTGATTCCTATAAGACGTACATTTTAGTCGAGTCATCCCTCTTGATTCCTATAAGACGAACCTTTTAGTCGAGTCACTCCTCGTAATTCCTATAAGATGTCCCTTTTAGTCAAGTCATCCCCTTGATTCCTATAAGACGAATCTTTTAGTCGAGTTACTCCCATAATTCCTATAAGACGTACTTTTTAGTTGAGTCATCCCCTTGATTCCTATAAGACGAACCTTTTAGTTGAGTCACTCCCCGTAATTCCTATGAGACGTACCTTTTAGTCGAGTCATCCCCTTGATTCCTATAAGACAAACCTTTTAGTCGAGTCACTCCCCGTAATTCCTATAAGACGTACCTTTTAGTCGAGTCATCCCCTTGATTCCTATAAGACGAACCTTTTAGTCGAGTGATTTTCTAAGTATAAAATGGGGCAAAAATTTTGTTCGTGTTCATTGAATTTTATGTTCTGCTTAGGACCCTCCTGAAGAATGGTATGTTATTTTTCTCTTTGGCCTTTTATTTTGAGTTCAGAAACATAATTTGAAAAATTAGAAATTGTAAGTCCAAGAGACCGACTGAAGAACAGTGTGAAGAAAAAAAAGAAAGTCCAGGAGCCCGCCTAAAGAATAGGGTGAAGAAATTGTAAGTCCAGGAGCCCACCTGAAGAACAGGGTGAAGAAATTATAAGTCCAAGAGCCCTCCTGAAGAACAGGGTAAAGAAATTGTAAGTTCAGGATCCCGCCTGAAGAACAGGATGAAGAAAAAAGGAAGTCCAAGAGCCCGTCTGAAGAACAGGGTGAAGAAATTGTAAGTCCAGGAGCCTGCCTGAAGAACAGGGTAAAGAAATTGCAAGCCCAGAAGCCCACCTGAAGAAAAGGGTAAAGAAATTGAAAGTCTAGGAACCCGCCTAAAGAACAGGGTGAAGAAAAAAAAGAAGTCCAGGAGCCCGCTTGAAGAACAGGGTGAAGAAAAAAGGAAGTCCAGGAGCCCACCTGAAGAACAGGGTGAACAAAAAAGGAATTCCAGAAGCCCGCTTGAAAAACAAGGTGAAGAAGAAGAAGTTCAGGAGCCCGCCTGAAAAATAGGGTGAATTTTCAAATTCAAATCGCGAAGATTAGAATCGAGATTCTAATGTTACAATTTTTATTTGTACTTTTTCATTCTTTATTAGTCATTTAAATGTAAAAGGCAGAAGTTGTTAACCGAAAACTTGGTGGAATCTCACTCTACTTTAACTTTTTCTCTCACCAAATTACTTTTGAACTACTGGTGACTTGATTCTCTTATAACCCAGGATAGGTAGGATGTTCAAAAAACAGGACTCGGTCACATCTTTTCTTTTATTTGTATTTTTATTTTTGTTTTATTCTTTCCTTTAAAATAGTTGAAGGGCCAAAAATCATATCTCGTCTACTTCTTTGTATGAAAACTCTTCAATATTTCACACAAAGAGGGACAAAAATATAGACAAGTGATTTTTGATCCTCCCTAAATATTAACTTGTCTATTCATTTTAAATATTTATATTTATATTTAATCATATATTATTTTTATTTTTATTCTAATTTAACAAAAAATAATAATATAAAAATTAAAAATATATTTTTTCTTTTTTAAATTTTAATAAATAAATTAATAGTTTTAATATTTTATTATATTTATATTTGTCTATGTATAAATTGTTATTATGTTATTAAATATAAAATTAATTAATTATTATTATATTAATATTTTATTATTTCATTTGTTTATTTTCTATTATCTGATTTATTTATTCATTTACTTCTACTTATTATTTATCTTTATTTATCATTATTAATTAAATAATACATAATATATAGATTTTGATTTTTAAATTTTAAGTTTTTTCCCCCTTCCCTTTATCTGACTTTTAACCGTTCCCTCCCAGAAGTTCTTTTATAAAAGGACTCCCTACTCAGTTTAAAAAAGAAGATTCTACGTACATTATTCTCACACTATACACTATATCAGACTAATCAGACACTACCATTATCAGATACTACAACAACAAAAAATCAAAAGAAAAAATCAAAAATTTATTGAGAAGAAGAGAGAAAAACATCAATCAAAAAGAGAGAAAAGAAGAAAGTTGGAATTGAAATTCGTGTCTGAGTTTTTCGGTGACGATTGTTTCCTGCTTCATTACTTCGTTTGAATCAATAATAGGTCTTTTTTTTCATCTGAACTATTTTATGTTATAAACTTTATTATGAAAAGCATGAATAAAGTTGTTTAACCAATTTTCATATATTATTCAACAGATGTTATTGATTTATTATATGAATTCATATGTTATTATGTGTTGAATATTATTTTCTGTGTGTAACACTGTCTGGTTAAAACTTGAAACGGATAGAAAAAGCAGGAAGGATAAATAAATAACACAATTCATGTATACAAATATCTATATTCACATTATATTCACCATACAGTTGATTTCATGAATACATTACACTACATCACTCATTCATTAAAAATTTCACACTCACTGTGTACTCATAATCACACATGCATCATTTTTTTTACTCACACACACGAAAAATCTAAGAGAGTAGTGAAACATAGACAGAGATGCGAGAGTAAAAAATAAGGCAAAGAAAAACAAAAATAGTCGATGCAAAAATGATGAAGAAGAGAAAGGAGTGATCGGAAAAGTAAGGGTGAACACAATCAGAGAAAACAACTTTTTTCGGTGAATTTTTTTTTCGTCGGAATCACTATCTCCACCGATGACCAAATGGTCCAAAAGCCACCCTTGTCGGAATCTTTCATCAGATCCGACATCTAACTCCTCCGATTTCTCCATCAATGATCAAAACCCGACGACAAAACAACAACAACATCGACCAACCCCAACCGCCACTGGCGACGACATTAATGGCGAAGCCATGGATGGCGTCACAGCCATCAGCCGTCGTACCCTTTCCCCTCACTGAACAACCAAAATCTGACCCCGTATGGTCAGTTCCAGCGAACCAACTCGCTGGAAAAATGCCATCACGTCACAACCACCCCGCCAACGTCGCTCCCTCTCTCTTGTTTGTCATAAATTGGCCGAGAAGTCCATTCTTCTATGATACTGGGACTTAGAAAGATGAACTTGCGGCAGTTAATGCAAAAATGGCAAAAAATATGAAGATATGGTTTGGGTTAATTTTTTTTTAAATTAAGATAATAAAAAATATATTTTATTCATTTAAGAACATGGGTGACATTCAGAGTTGCAATAACTATAGGGGTATTAAGTTATTGAGTCACTCTATGAAGATTTGGGCGAGAGTGGTCGGGTAAGGCTGAGACGGATAGTATCTATTTCAGAGAACCAGTTTGGATTTATGCCTGGCCGCTCAACGACAGAGGCAATTCACCTGGTGCAGAGGATGGTGGAACAGTATAGGGAAAGGAAGAAGGACCTGCACATGGTGTTTATTAACTTGGAGAAGGCCTACGACAAAGTCCCCAGGAAGGTGCTTTGGAGATGTTGGAGGTGAGTGGAGTCCCGGTGGCATATATCAGAACAATTAAAGACATATATGATGGAGCTAAAACCCAGGTGAGAAAGGAGGGAGAAGACTCAGAGCATTTCACTGTCTTGACAGGATTGTATCAGGGATCTACTCTTAGTCCCTTTTTGTTTGCTTTGGTGATGGATATGTTGACGCGACGTATTCAAGGAGAGGTGACTTGGTGTATGCTTTTTGTAGATGATGTAGTTTTGATTGATGAGATGCGAGGGTGTGTGAATGATAAACTAAAGGTGTGGAGACAAACTCTTGAGTCTAAAGGGTTCAGATTGAGTAGGAGCAAGACAGAATATTTGGAATGCAAGTTTAATAACGTGAGGCTGGAGAATGAGGTGGTAGTGAAGTTGGAATCACAGGTGCTGTAAGAGGGATAGTTTCAAGTAGCTTGGGTCCGTGATTCAGGGTAACGGTGAGATTGACAAGGATGTCTCGCACCGTATTGGGGCGGGATGGATAAATTCGAAGCTCATTTTGGGGGTGTGATAAGAAGGTGCCGCCCAAGCTTAAAGGCAAATTCTATAGGGTGGCAGTCCGTCCTTCCATGTTGTATGGAGCGGAGTGTTGGCCAGTTAAGAACTCTCACATTCAAAAAATGAAGGTGGCAGAAATGCGAATGTTACATTGGATGTATGGGCTGACTAGGGGGGATAGAGTTTGGAATGAGACTATCAAGGAGAAGGTTGGTGTGACTCCAGTGGAGAATAAGATGCGGGAAGTCCGATTGAGATGGTTAGGACACGTGATGAGGAGGGGCATGGATGCCCCGGTTTGTAGGTGTGAGAGGCTAGCTTTGGATGGTTTTAGGCGGGGTAGTGGTAGGCCGAAGAAGTACTGGGGAGAGGTGATTAGGCGATACATAGAGCAATTACAACTCACTGAGGACATGACCCTAGATAGGAAGATCTGGAGGACGCGAATTAGGGCAGAAGGCTAGGGTCAGTTTGGGTCGCTCGTGTAGGGCATTACTTGGTGGGGGTATTATTCTTGTTATGATACCTTATTTCATACTTTATTACAAATCTGTTTACTATTACTTGTGGGTGTCGTATTTATGTTATGTCATCTTGTTCCATACTTTGCTATGAATTTATTTATTATTTCGTATCTCGAGTCGAGGGTCTATCGAAAACAGTCTTTCTACTTCTTTAGAGGTAGAGGTATGGACTGTGTACATCTTACCCTCCCCAGTCCTCACTATGTGGGAATACACTGGGTTTGTTGTTGTTGTTTATTCATTTAAGATAAAAAGGTTACATGCAATTATGGATATGTTATGATTTCTTTTACTAGTTGGGTCCACGTAATATTTATCCTTTTTTCTTTCTTTTTTTTTTCTAAAATTATAAAGTGTAAAGTTTTTGATAAGTTAGTTTATAATCCTTTGTTTAATAGATTTTTGTTATTTTATTTTTATTATTGTAAGTTTTATTATGCTAGTTAAGTTTTAGTTTTTTTTTTAATATTTAATTTGATTTAGTCTATATGACGTGAGTTTATATATAAAACTTAGAGAATCTTAATAAATAATGGATATAATATTATTTATTATTATTATCATTAATTATCATTAATAAAATTTATTAATTATTTATTAAATTGATTATCCTTTAAAAAATAAATTTTATCCAATTTTATTATTTAAGTTAAAAATATTTCAAATAGATAAATTATTACAAGTTTATAAAAGACAAATCAATGTTTTAACGTTAGGTAAATTTTTGGCATATTTATAATATTCATCTCAATTAAGAATGTAACATACACATCTTTTTGGGACATTTAAAATTTAAGGATACAGTAATGCACTTTGACAAATATTTTTCTAAAATTAATTTTTACTGTTTTTTTTTATAAATAACAGATAAATTTTAGATATTAAAAAATGAGCGAATTTATATCTTATCATAATTTTATCAAAATAGTTTAAGTATAAGTTAATAAAGCCACCGTGCTAGAACCACGGGACTCGAGGGGTGCCTCACACCTTCCCCTCGGTCAACAGAATTTCTTACCCAATCTTCTATTTTCGCAGATCATAATAAGAGTCATTTCCTTTTGATTAGGGATTCAATAAGGTGACTTGGAACACCATAACTTAATTTCAAGTGGAGACTCTGTAATTAAAATAATTCCTATTTAATACTGTCACTTTAATTTGGAAAACCCTTCGACTCAGGTGTGACAAGTTGAACTGTTGTATCTCCGGAACAGATATATTAAAGAGTTATGTATATATTATGCATTAACAGTGTTATATGTAACTGGCTCTATTAGACAAGTTGAGTTATGTTTATTTCAGCCCATATACATATCATTGTTATGTATATGAAAAAATATTAGGCATGAATATTAAACATTATTTTATGTTTTCAAGTTTTGAAAATTTTTATTTATGTTTTGTTGCATATTAAACTAATATTGATTTTGCAATGTATATTGTTACAGGGAATGTCATTCGGATGCAATTGTCGAAAACAATCCGAGATTTCAATTTATAATTTTGATCGTTGAAATTGATTTTTTGTTTCAAAATTTTGAAATTAAAAAGTTGTTACTGAATATAAGGGATCCATTAATCACAATTTCATAAATATAGCGTTAATTGTAATATGCGTTAATTGTATTATGTATTTAAGACAGATATTTTATTTCCTTAATTATACTTAAATCAGTTAGTTCGGATACATAAGTGGTAATGTATATCAGCGTCCAATTATGTATAAAATTCGGGTGAAAGAAAAATTAAATAAGAAAATCGAGAGAGAGGGTAATTAAGGAGTAAACTAGTGAGATTATGTGATTTGTCCCTTTTTAAAGGCAAAATGGTTCAGTGGACCCTTGTACTATGTCCGTTTTATAATGTGGACTCCTACTTACATGTTTGTCATCTAGACCCTTAAACCCATTAAAATACAACATTTTAAACCCTATTTCAGTGTGTGTAACACACTCGTCTCCACGTTATTTGTCACGTTATTTTTAAATATTGTATTAAATTTCACATCAGCTTTCACATTATTTTAAATACTACATTAAATTCGCATCATTTTTAAAATGCCACATAAGAAATTAAATATTTAAAAACTAAAAGATAAATTAAGAATTAAAAAAAAATTAAAATTAAAATGGTGGGGGTTGGGGCTTTTTTCTCCATCTCTACCGCACCTGCCTCAACACCTTCTCCCACCCCCAGCCTCTCTCCCTCACTACCCCTAACAGTTCCCCATTCCCCGTCTCTTTTACTTACAGCATTAACATTCTTCAATAGACTCAACTTTCGAATCGGTTCAAGTAAATTCAAGTCAAGCAAATAAATAAAATCATCGGAAAGAACAATGAGTTTTCAACTATGAGTAGTAACGTGGATCGAAGTGACGAGTTTACCAATGATGTTGACCCATAGGTGGAGATAAACCAAAGTTTGAATTCAAGGAGAAGGAAATAACGTCTCCGGAGATTATTCCGACAAAAACTAGGGTTTGGGAATCAGACTTTTTGGTGATTGCTAAAGAGTGAAGTGACGGAAGTTAAGGAATTGAAGGGCTTAAGCCGACAAAAAGTTCTAGAACATTCCGTGAATGAGATTTGGGTTCTGATCCCGGTATGGATTTTGAATTCGCAATAGGAGAAGAAACAGAGGAGCTAGCAATGACTAAATGACTATTGGTTAACCATTACCCTCTTCATTCTTAAACTCCATTTTTGCTTTTTGAAATTGATCAATACTATTAGTTGTTACAAGGGTGTTAGGGTTTTTGTTGGCTTTAATAGAGGAAGTGTTGGCGATGACAACCTGGTGCGAAGAGGACGATGACAACCTTGGCGATTCAGTTTTATGTTTAAGTATTATTGATGAATAGACAATTGATGCAATTATGAGAGTGAAGAGAGTTAACAGAGAGATTATCAAACGAAATTTTCTTTTGGTTATTGAAGAAGATTTTTGATCTTGTAAGGAAAAGTTTAGTTGGGTCAGGTTATTTGGCTGGGCAGGTTGAGTTTTGAGGATAAAATTAATTAGTTTAATTTAATATTAATTATCCAATAAGAATATGTCATGTCATAAATAAGGTGAGGTCAATAGGTAGCTATTAAATAGAAGGGCAAAATTGATCCAATAGATAGGTGGGAAGGGCATTTTAAGCCCAATAGGTAGATGAAGGACATTTTTGCACCATTTTAGATAGTTGAAGGATATTTTAGGCCCTTTTTCATTTATTTTTTATTGCAGAAGTCAAAGCTTAGAAGGTGCTAAGAAAGAGGTGGCGGACTGACAGATTTAATGTTTTAATCTTTTTAATTTTTTTTAAAATTATTTAATGTAAAAATGGCCAAAAAATGATGCTCACTCACCCTCTGCGCGTGTAATCACGCGTTCCGTCCTACTCATTCATTTTTGTGCCACATAAGCTTGGTCAAAAGTCAGAGGGGTTTAAAATATTAATTTTATTGAGTTGAAGGGTCCAGATGACAAACATGTAAGTAAGAGTATCCACTTTACAAAACTGACATAGTACAAGGGTCCACAAAGTTATTTTGCCTTTTTTAAAAGGTATTTAACTTAGCAAAATTATTTCTCACAGTTATTATTCCCTTCGTTCATCTTTAATTGTCCACTTTTTCTATTGGCATAGAGATTAATCTTTAATCTATAATCCATAATCTATATCTATAATATATCAAAAGTGTGAAGGGCTTAGAAATATTGTTTGAACTTTTTGTCCTTTATTAAAAGTCTTTAGTTTAGATAAAATCGTCTTTTCACTATTTTTTTCTTAATATTTAAAATTTAAAAAATAATTAAATATATTTATGGTAAAATCTTTTCTTATTAGAAGTCATCAAAATTTCACTATTTTTTTCTAATTTAAGAGTTGAAAATTAATTAAATATATTTATGGTAAAACCTTTTCTTATTAAAAGTCATCAAAATTAATGACAACTTATACTTTTTTCATTAGTTTAAGAATTCTAAATCAACTAAATTTGATTTTAAAAAGATTTGAAAAATCTAGAAATAAATATAAAACCGTTAGAATAAGAAAACTTTAAGAAGTACCGGACTTTTAAAAGTTTTAAGTACGTAATAAGAATGTAATCAATGATTTTGTAAAGATTCTAAATATAAAAAAAAATTGTAACACAAATATGGTTCAAATTGATGTGTCTCTCTTAGTCTGTGGCAACAAGGAAAAGAGGTATTATATGGCAAATGTAAAAGTAATGATCGATCAACCACTTAAAACTTATGATGGTAAAATGTATATGTGTATATGTTTATATTTACATTATTATATTAAACTGTGAAGGATTTTTAAAAAGTGTTTTGAACTTTTACATTTTATTAAAAATCTCCGCAATAAATAAAATCGTCTAATTTTAAATAATCAAACATTTCACGTGCGAGGCACTCACAATTAAACTAGTAAACAATAAATAATAAGGATAATTTTATCATAATATCCTTTGAATACAATAATGTTAATGACTTAAATAGAAAAGTAGGCAAGTAAAGATGGACGGAGAGAATAATACATTTTACTATATTAATTTATATCTGTATCTATAATTTATCTATATCTATAATATATTAAAAGCGTGAAGGGCCTTAGAAATGCCATTTGAACTTTTTGTCCTTCCTTAAAAGTCTTTACTTTAGACAAATCGTCTTTTCACTATTTTTTTCCTAATATATAAGAGTTAAAAATTAATTAAATATATTTATGGTAAGATCTTTCCTTATTAGAAGACATCAGAATTAACGACAATTAATATTTTTTCACTATTTGAAGAACTCTAAATCAACTAAATTTGATTTTAAGAAAATTTTAAAATCTAGAAATAAATATAAAGCGTTAGAATAAGAAAAATTTAAGAAGTACCAAATTTTTAAAAGTTTTAAGTACGTAATAAGAATGTAATCAATGATTTTGTAAAATTTGACTTGAAAACAAGGAAAGATTTTAAATATAAAAAAAACTGTATCTTGACTTTAAAAACAAGAAAAGATTTTAAATATAGAAAAAAAATAATTGTACCACAAATATGGTTTGAATTTATGCGTCTGTCTTAGCCTTTGATAGCAAGGGAAAAAGGTACCGCATGACAAACGCAAAAGTGATGATCCATCAATCACTTAGAACTTCTGGTGGTAAAATATATATATGCTTACACTAAAATATATGTTTATATTTACATTATTATATTAAAGTGTGAAGAATGTTTGAAAAATGATTTAAACTTTTATACTTCATTAAAAATCTCCACAATAATAAAAGAATTTAATTTAGATGATCTAATGTTATACGTACGAGACATGTACGGTTAACCTAGTATTAAGAAAAATGTGTACCAATTCAAATTTTAAACGAAGGGCTTAGACTTTTCGCACATTAGTAGGGCAATTTTGGACCCTTGTGTTGAAACTTCAAATACTTTAGCAATAAAACTTGGATTCAACGAAAGATAGTGATTTGATACTCACAATTGTATATTCGTTTTTCTATTTTTATAAAACAGAATTAGCTTTGGAGCATTAATAATTCGTTTTCAAATATGTTTGCTGGCCCTTTCAAACTTTTAGCATTGCCACGAGGCATAACACTCATGGTAGGCAAATCATTTAGATCCAGAATGCTCTTAGTTTCATAATCCATAGAAACAACTGTCACTAGATGAATGATGTATCCTATTTATTCAAGTTTCCTCGTTAAGAAAATAATTATAGATAAACCACGTCAAATTAAAAGTGCTTAATTTGATATTATTATGTTAATTAATAATATAATTATACACGTGACTTGAGCTAGAATGACATCTCACATGGCACGCCTTCACACATTGGGGAGCATAGCATGAATACGGAAACAAATAACAAAATCAATACTTTCGTTTAGAAAAACTGCAACCCTTTAACTTTCGCTATATGCAGTATTTAAGAAGAAATCGATTATAAGAATCTATTATACATAATTTTATCTTATATATACATGAAAGTTTGTTTTCAATACTATCAATTGGTTGCTTAAAAAAATAGAATAATGTATTTGGGGTATTTATTTTAATTAAATAAATAATAATAGTATTGTGTCATAAATCATAAGTCAGATGCTCAACTGATGAGGTAATCTTTTGATTTTTGCTTTTTTTACTTTACAACTAATTAACTTCACTTCTTGTGTCTTATTAATGTTCTTTTAAGAGTCAAATTTCTTTTCGTTTAGTGAAATTTGTTGCAACCGCTTTTTACACCCTTTTGTCCTTTTTTTGTTCTTTTACCTCTTCTTTATTCTAAAATCCACCGAGGAAACGACTTTTTACACTTTGGAATGTAGTTATTAATTAATATTGTTCTTTTTAGGTTAGTTGTCATGTTTTCTTTTTCAAAAATCAATTCAATTTATTTTTTAAGTTAAATTAAATTAGATCATCTTAATATTTTATATTTAAAATTTAAATACGTATTCAAATAATTACACGATAAGTACTACAATTGCAAAATTTTTTTATGTTTAATTTGATGAAAAAATACATTTAAAAATGCCGCTTATTATTTTTCATATAGTTTAACTTTGGAAAAATAAAACATGACAACTAATATGAGATAGATGGAGTGTAACATGAATTATCTATTCTTGTTTTATACTCCCTCCATTTTATAATAAATAAATTGTTAGATTTGGCACACAGATTAAGGAAAAAACATTAAAAATATAAATTTAACATAACTTTTCATTTTTACCCTAAAAAAAAGAAAAAATTGACCTTGTAATACTTTTTCAAAAGTCAATTAGTTGTCAAATCATAAGAATAAATTTAAAAAAAAATTCAATGATTCACTTATTTTGAAACACCTATAAATACCCCAACAATTCACTTATTCCAAACGAAGGGAGTACTCTTTTTTTTCCAGCTCATTCAGACTTTCCATGCCTGTTAAGAAGCATTTATTGATATGCGTGTTTTACGACAATAACCATATAAACTAATGTATAGCCTTAGATCTTCAGAAATGTTTTAGAAAATACATAATTCATGTAGAGATTAAAACAGAAAAAAAATATGTCAAAAGTAAAAATTCATTTTGAAATACTGAATAAATAAAAGTTAACCGCGTGGTACTACTAATAGTAGAGTAGAAGTTAGATGCAGTTGCTTGGTGTGTGCACTCAACAGAAGTTAACTTCCTGCTTCAAAAATCGGAGTAGAGAAATTAATACATCCCTATATTGGTAGTGGAGCAGTTTGAAGTACCCAACTTCTTTAATGCCTAACCATTTCGACATGACATTTAATCTTTAAATAGCTTTAGCAAAGGGGCTATGTGTAGATGCTATGCTTCTTATTGATGTAAGCAGAACTAACTTAAAAAAAGGAAGGCATACAGTTCCAGTCACATTTTAAATTAGTTACTGGATTAACAGTTAAAAAGTTGGCATCTGAATGAATCTTGTGGAACTTTGAGGTTTGATTGGTGGTGCCTCTTTTTTTTAATTGAAAAAAAAAAAAATTACTTGCACATAGGAGGATTATAAGAGACTTGATTAACAAGTTAAGAACCACTACTAGTAATGGGACACTTTTCGTCACTGTTTAAGAATTGTTTAAACCGCAAGGATTTCAAGTATGATTAGAAAGGATTTTTCTTTTTTTAGTTCCAGAAGTGATCATGCATTTTAAAATAGCTAGCTCATTTTTATAACAACAATATTGACAGTATAACAAGTGGAGTTTAAAGAAGGTAAAATGTAAGCAAATCTTATCCTTATTTTTACTGAGTAGAGAATCTATTGTTAGAAGAAAGTAAATATAAGTCAATCTTATTCCTATCTGTATTGAATAGATAGTCTGATTTCAACTAACCCCCAACTCCAAAAAGAAGATATTGAAAGCAGGGCTAAACAAAGGTAATTATCAAGACTTAATTCCCTTGAACAAATGCCTTCATTGTCTTCATTCAATTAATTGGCCATTAAACTTTTCATTTTTTATGTTTGATATCTATCTCTTGTTAATAGACTAAACTATCTTTGAGATATTTTTGTTTTGATTGACCTCATACTTGTCCAATTCTAATATACTTAAAATCTATGGGTAAAGTTTAGTGGATAAACTCTATTTGTATTCACTGCCCATCAAGAAAGGGAATATCCCAAAGAATTCAATAATGTCCATTATGTTTTTGTCAATCTAATGAAATGATACATAACAAAACAACACACTCCCAAATTTAATCTTCTGAAAGCTCTAATACCACATACAGATCAAAAGATCCCTATCCAATTTCAATCTACCCTCATCCAACTTCCATTCTAAAAGATAAACTAAACTATTAAGTTCACCATAGCTTGCCACATGGCAACAACCCCAATTGCCCAAGTCATGGCAGTTCTCCAGCCTACCCAAACTGCCTATAGCCACAAGCATTTTGCCACATTCTAAAAAAATTTAAATGGAAAAAGTGAGGCCAACTATGCTCCACCAACTAATTTGGAGACCATATAGGAGTATATATATATATACCAACACCAATGTTGCACATTCTAACAAACCAAAAACACAACACTCACCTAAATTCTTACACATCTAGTTCTGACCAAATTTCTTCTTCTGATATAAATGGATTGGACAAGAGGCCATACCATAGGCCGCGGCTCTTCAGCTACCGTCTCGGCGGCCAAGTCAATTTGGTGCGATCAGGTTTTTGCTGTCAAGTCAGTGGAGCTATCCGAGTCGCAGTTATTACAAAAAGAACAGAAAATTCTGTCCCAATTGAGCTCCCCTTATATAGTTAGCTACAAGGGGTACGATGTTACTCAAGAGAAAGACAAACTCATGTTTAATCTAATGATGGAATACATGTCAGGCGGCACAATCTCCAATGCAATTCGGAAACAAGGCGGTCGGATTAATGAGCAGTTGATAGGGTGTTATGCGAAGCAAATTCTTCTAGGATTAGAGTACCTACATTCAAGAGGCATAGCACACTGTGACATTAAGGGGCAGAACATTCTGTTAGGTAAAACAGGTGCCAAAATTTCTGACTTTGGTTGTGCTAGGTGGGTTGATGCTGCGGAAAGGGACGGTGGCGGCGCGGCTGGTTCTGTAGAGCAAATTGGTGGGACCCCAATGTTCATGGCACCGGAGGTGGCACGCGGGGAAGAACAGGGGTGTCCTGCTGATATTTGGGCACTGGGATGTACAATTATTGAAATGGCCACAGGTAGATCACCATGGACTGATATGACAAACACAGCTTCATTACTTTACCTAATTGCATTTTCTGGGGAATCCCCAGAAATTCCAAGGTTCCTCTCTTTACAAGCAAAGGATTTCTTATACAAATGCTTGAGAAGAGATCCAAAAGATAGATGGACAGCAAAACAACTCCTTAGACATCCATTTCTTGAAGAATCCAATTCGAATTTTATGATAACTCAAGATTTTGTGACAAGCTCTCCAACAAGCATTCTTGATCAAGACATTTGGAGTTCAGATAGTATGGATCATTACTTAATACGAACAGCAAGCTCAGTAGACACTCCTCTAAAAAGAATAAGAGAATTGGGTTCGAATTCCAGAGAATTGAACTGCAAATGGAATGATGATCAGAGATGGATCACAGTTAGAAGCAGCAGAAGTGAATAAGTAGTTCGTGTAACAATAACAGCTAACACTCTTGCTGTAAATTTTGTAAAATACAACCATTAATCTCTCTTCTATTTCCCCCCCTCTTGATGATTATTGATTAATTGATGATAAAGGGGAGTTTGACGTAACTGTCACATTACTTTAACCAAGGAGTGCGAGAAGATGTAATAAACTAACACTTCTTTGTTTCAATTTATGTGATATTATTTGATTTTTATGAAATATAAGAATAAGAGTAAGAGTTTCTAAATTTGTTTTGTAATACCAAGTGTTAGATATTTGTTTAATTATATATTATGTAAGAATAATAAATTCTTTTAAAAAAAAATCAAAAAAAAAAAAGTGATAAATCTTTTTACACAAATTAAGAAGGAAAGTATCCACCGTAAAGGGATAGGAAGTATATGCTCGTATAGTGGAACGTGAAAGCAAACAGTTGCATTGAGGGAAGGGATATATATATATATTACATAGATTTGGTGGTCCGGCGTCCCGCAACCCCATACCTTCATAATACATGCTGGTGCATTAAAACTCGACTAACGAAGGCCGAAAAAGAAATGGACCATAACCACACACCTTCATAGAAAAATAGTCCATTAAAGATTGTCTATTTCCTTCATTTCATTTTACTTTGGTTATTCTTTCTTTGCTTTTACTTATTATTTTTGACATAATATATTTAAATAAAAAATAAATATTGATAGAACTATTTTATTATATTACCTTTATTAATTAATGTTTAGAGTAATATATCTTGAAAATTATTTAGAGAATGAACAATTAATGTTAAAACAAAAAAGATTTTTTTATCCTTTCTTGATAAGTCAAATGTGACAAGTAAAAATAAAAAATTAATTAAGAAAATAGTGACAAGTGAAAACGAACGAAGAGAGTATTGACTTGACACTCCTTTTAAGAAAATATTTATTATAATTTATTTTATTAAACTAACTTTATTAATTATTCGTTGAAAAAATATATTTGACTATTAGTAATACTTTATATAGTCATTAAATGATACGGGTAATATTAAAAGAATATGATAAACTTTTTAAATTTTATAAAGTAAAAAAGTTAAATTGAAACAACTATTATTAACAGGGGCAAGTAAAATGGGGGTTTGGGCCATAGGAGACAAAAGAGTTTTAGAATGAAGTGTAGGTGACACAAGTTTTAATTATTAGTTGGAGGTGATAATTACTTTATTATGGATTAAGAAAGTTGGGGAGGTTTGAAAATAATCCACAGGTTTTTAAATTTACACTTTGATCCCAATATATACATAAAATAACAAAAAACGGAGGAAAAAAGCGTCTTTTTCTCTCTTCTCATCCATTGTTGTTTTCTCTCTCTTAGCGATTTTTGTTGTTAATCGTTTCTGTTTCTTCTGCTTTATTCATCATCTTCTACTTCATTATCATCTTCATCTTCTTTTTGTCAACCGTTTGTTGTTGTTGTTGTTGGTACAGCGCTACTGCTGCGATCTGACCAATTTCTTAGGTCAAATTTTGTTTACCACATCACTTTCCACTTTGGCATTACTTCATAGGTAACTTTGGTAAGTAAAATTATGATTTTTATTCGTATTTGTCATCTGGCTACACTTCTGTTTTTCCAACAATGGATAGAACTTCGATTATGAATTCAGCATAAGTGCCCACAATTTAAATAGATCAATCATCTGGTGCATCAGATAAGTAACCTGTTGCATCAGAAGATTTATCTGTTGCATCAGACTGTTTATCTGTTGCATCATCGTATTATCTGTTGCATCAGATGTATTATCTGTTGTATCAGGATATTTATCTGTTGCACCAAACTAATTATCTATTGCATCAAAATGTTTATTTGTTGCACCAGACTAATTATCTGTTGCAACGAATGATTAATCTGTTTGAAACAAAACAAATCAACCCCGTCACAAACCCAACAGATAACCAATATGTTTTCAACACTTGCTGTTGCTACTGGATTCAAAATTATTCCTTACGTCCAATTACCCATCCCAAATTTTCAAATGCGATTTCTCATTTTACTTGTCTTTTTCATTAATCAAGAAAAGTTTAAAACAAATCCATGTTTTACCCTTTGCATTAATAACTCTTTCTTTAAATTAAAATGAAAACATCATTTAATAGGGGGACTATACATCGACCGACGTTAAAAGCTTTCTTCTCTTATGAAATTTCGATTGAATAACAAACAATGATTATTTCAAACAAGTCTAATGTCCCACCAACTGATCAGTGGGTTATGGTAAACTAGATATGTTATTAATTATTTTTCTTAATCAATGTGGAATCTCAATTTGGGACGAGTAATTTAAGACGGAGGAAGTACGAATTAAAACGTCAGAGCCAGGCAAAGCAACAAACTAGTCATCTGTTGAAACAGACTATTTATTTGTTGCATCAACTTCTTATCTGTTGCAACATGAGTAATCTGTTTTGAACAATACATCAACGTCTGCCACAAACCTAACAGATAAATCTTTCTATTGCTACTGGATTCTAAATTATTCCTTTTTACGTTGAATCATCGACATGTTTGTTGAGAAGATAATAAACAGAATGAAAATTAAATATGAATTAAAATGTCAAATATCAAACATAATTTATTTATTAAACAAAAACAAATAAAAATACATATAATAGACTAAAAGAAAAATAATAGTTTAATTATTGTTATTATTATCAGCATCATCATTGTCAGCCGGCTAATCTTTAATCGGAAGTAGCAAGGCCCTCCTCAGCCTGTGTATCTCGCAGAGCATTCTTGATTTAACTCCTCCCAGTTCCCATTGCAGATCACGAACTTAATTGAAGTTCATTCACAGCGTCTTGCAGAAAAACAATGTCCCACACTGGGTCAGCCAAAATCTTATCTTCTAGAGTGTAATATAAAAAACGAGATGCAATAAATAAATAGAGTGTATTTGAATGAACGGTTGAGTAAGGAGGGACCTATTTATAGAAGATTGAATTTGAATTAGAGGCAAAAAGGCGCGACTATTCACCTCCATACATTAATTACATTTTTGATTAAATTAAGAAAATAAATATTGTGATATAAGTCATGACTTCTTAGATTATTATTATTAATTAGTTCTTTCGAAGAACCATTTTTATTGAGTTGTGGCAACAGATTCTATATCTGTTGCATCAGATAACACATATGTGACAACAGATATATTATCTGTTGTAATAAATATAAAATATGTTGCATCAGATAACATATCTGTTGCTGCATATAATCTAATTGTTCACCTCCATTTATTAATTACATTTTTTATTAATGTGAAAAGTAATAAATTAATTAAATTAAGAAATATTGTGATAAGTCATGACTTTTCAGATTATTATTATTAATTATTTCTTTCCAAGAACTGCTTTTATTGAGTTGTGACTCGATATAGGTTGCATCCGATAAATCATCTGTGACAACAAATATATCATCTGTTGCAACCATAGTGAACCTGTTGCATCAGATAATTTAATTGTTGCAACATATAATCGACTTTTTTTTTAAAAAAAATAACTATCATCATATCATTAATCCAAATTTGCTTATTTTTTTTTATTTTATAAATAAAAAAATACATTTTCAAATTCCTTAATAAAATAATAACCATTTTATTATATAATAAATAATTTAAAAAATAATTCAAAAACAAAAATAATGAAAAGTCACGATCAATTATTAAAATTGTGGTTATAAATTGTGTTTATCATTTATTTTCTTATTATTTATTTTTGAAATATTTTTCATATTGAATAATCGAAACGGAAAGTCATGTGTTTTTCTTTTCACCCTTTCAATAACAATAATCCTTTTTTATTAATAACTGTCAGGTGCAATGTATGATCGATCTCTCGTAGCAGATTAACCTCTAACTGTTGACACAAATTCCTGCTCAATCCCTACCACCAATGTCGACATGTTGAGAACAAGGAATAAATAGAATAATTATTATTAAATACTACATAAGAATTAAAAATTCAAAGTTGACAACAAAATGAAATGAATGTTCATAGATTTTTGAATCCCTTGGATAGATTTGATATACAAAAGGAGGAAAATAATTGCTAAAATAAACAAAAGTACTTAATTTTATTACTACTATTATTATTATTGTCAATCAGACATTTTTCATTCGGCAGCCTTGCTCCGAAGTCAGCCAAATCTCTCTGGAGTTCATCAAATTGCCTTTACAGGTCACACAAGGACTCGATATAAATATTCTTGTACGAATCTGGATCATCCATAGTTGTAAGGCGGGACCTATTTATAAATTATTGTATCTCGAAAAGAAAAGAAAATTGATTTAAAATAAATCTAACAGATGGGTAATCTGTTGCAAAATATATTCTTTCTGTTAGATAACTTACAACATACTGCAATCTTTTACAACGGATGTATATATCTGTTTGATTTTTGCAACAGGTTGATCAACTATCGTAACAGATGTCTCTAATTATTTGACAATATAAACTGATGTGTCATCTATTACAACAAGCTAGTCATCTGTTTATTCAATTTAAGCCATAGATGGGTTAGGAAGAATAAGGTGCGTGCAGTATATGTGGGAGTTAAGTATGTATTACTGATAAGGTTACCGGGACAACACATACAAAGTACAATATTTTTGTGAATGTAGTTTTTAGCCGATTAGGCATTGATCATTCAAACAAGATCCTACATTGTATCGTTAAGTTTAATGGGTTTGAAATTGATAAGGCTAGGGACCTCATGAAGATAGTACAGATACCCTGTTATAAATTACTGACGGTTGGTGCTCGTGTTTATGCGTGTCAAGTTTTGAGAAGTGATCAATATTTGTCGTCACTGCAGAGAACCAATAGCGATTGGACTTAACTTTAAGTGTGCATTGGACCCTTAGAGGTCCCTCGAAGCCTCGCACTACATCAAACAAGAATGAAAAACCAATATAGTTATTGCTCTGGCCAAAATTTATATGGTTGGGTTGCTCACTCGAGGTGATGATTATATGCCAGAAGGTGCGGTAGGAGAATGCTTTCAAGGGAAAATGGGTGGTTGATGGAAGACTATATCATCTGAGAGCTAATTAAAGAAGAGACATAGGGTAGAAAGTAATTTCTAATGAATCTGGCCGATGGAATTATCTTTAACAGATGCAAAATCTGAATCAAGTGCAAATATAAAAGTATATCCGATAATGTAATTTCGTCTGTTGTGTCTCTAAAAAAAATAATTCAGATGGACACTTTGCTAGGGAGCTGCATAGTCTGGATTATCACCTAGGTAGAAAACAGGAGAAGACCAACAAAGCAGCCTCACGGGCATCGAGGATAGCAATGATGTTCATCAAGTCTAGAAAACTTACGCTAACAACAACTGCAGTTAAAATAAGGAAACTAAGCGAAGGCGGCAATTTATGAATTTTAAATTTCATCCCATGCCTTCTTGTTTGTGTTTTCAATCAGGTCCACTGTCGTTGACCTGATCGAAACCACAAACGAGATTGAAAGGCAAATAGAGTATAATCACTTCCTTAACAATATGGATTAATTGATTGTGTTTTCTTGCCTTAGTATGCTTTCAACATTCCTTGGAGAAGATCAGATGCTTGCTGTAGTATGTGAATCCCGATAATTTTCAAGCTTGCCTTCAACTTGTTGATTCAGTATTCAAGCTGGTCGTTGCCGTCTTCGAAGTTGGTAAAGAGTTTCTCGTCTCTTGTGAGCTCGACCAGGAACACTACCTTCAAAGTTGTGGCATTCTATAAGCCCTTCAGAACACTTTCTTCATAAGCCTTAAATTATACATGAAGGGTCGCTGTGTTTGTTTTAGGTCAAAATGTGTTGATGCACGTTGAAGATGTGGTCCCAACAGTTGAACAATAAACTTTTATCGAGCGTTGCTCCATGCATATTGCTCAACCAATTTGATAAATTAGTAAGCATGGAGTTACGTAGCATATGATTTAAACCGGCTCTACCAAGCCTATCAAACGGTACGTAACTCTGAGCTCATTACCCTATCAAAATAATATGCCCGAATTAGTGCACAAATCAAAAAAGCCTAATCTGTCAGCCTTTCTGCTGATCACTCTTCTCCAATATAGATGACAAGATATCTGCTATGCAAAATTCTACACCATCGCTAGATATGCTTGCCTGGGAGAAATTCTTCAGAAGACATCAACAAATATCTTTAGAAGAATTGCTCCCAAGCAAACATGTCTAGCGATGGTGTAGACTTTTGCATAGCAGATATCTTGTCATCTATATTGGAGAAGAGCAATCAGCAGAAAAGCTGAGAGATTGAGCTCGTTCGATTTGTGCACTAACTCGGTCATATTTTTTTATAGAGTAATGAGCTTAGAGTTACATAACGTTTGATAGGCTTGGTAGATCCGGTTTAGATCATATACTACGTAACTCCATGCTTACTTTTTTTATCAAATTGGTTAAGCAAGATGCATGGAGCAACGCTGGATAAAAGTGTGTTGTTCAACTGTTGGGACCACATCTTCGACGTGCATCAACACATTTTGACCTAAAACAAACACAGACACCTCCATGTATCCTTTAAGGCTTCTGAAGAAAGTGTTCTGAAGGGCTTCTAGAATGTCACAACTTTAAAGGTAGTGTTCCTGATAGATCTCACAAGAGAAGAGGAACTCCTTACCAACTTTGAAGACGGCAACGACCAGCTTGAATACAGAATCAACAAGATGGAGGCAAGCTTGAAAATTATCGAGATTCATATACTTTAGCAAGCATCTGATCTTCTCCAAGGAATGTTAAAAGCATATCAAGGAAATAAAACACAATTAATTATAATTGTATTGCTAAGGAAGCAATGATACTCTATTTGCTTTTCAGTCTTGTTTGTGGTTTTGATCAGGTCAACGACAGTAGACCTAATCGAAAACACAAACAAGAAAGCATGGGATGAAATTTAAAATTCAAAAATTTTCCGTCTTTGGTTAGATTCCTTATTTTAACTGTAGTTGTTATTGGCATAAGTTTTCTAGACTTGCTGTATATCCTTTCAACCCTCGATGCCCGTGAGGCTTTTTTGTTGGTCTTCTCCTATTTTCTATCTAGGTGATAATCCCGACCACGCAGCTCCCTAGAAAAGTGTTCAGATACATTATTTTTCTTTAGGAGACACAACAGATGAAATTACATTACTGGATACACTTTCATATTTGCACTTGATTCAGATCTCGCATCTGTTAAGATAATTCCACCGGCCAGATTCATTAGAAGTTGTATTTACCCATGTATCTTCTTCAATTAGATCTCAGATGATATAGTCTTCCATCAACCACCCATTTTCCTTCGAAAGCATTGTCCTACCATACATTTTGGCATATAATCATCACCCCAAGCGAGCAACCCAGCCATATAAATTTTGGCCAGAGCAATAACTATACTGGTTTTTCGTTCTTGTTAGATGTAGTGCTAAGATTCAAAGGCCTTCTAAGGGTCCAATGCACCCTAGAATTTTGTCCAATCGCTATTGACTCGCTTTACAATGACACAAAAACTAGATCCCTTCACAATGCTTGACAAATAAACATGAGCAACAACCGACATTAAATCTTAACAGGCTATCAGAACTATATTCATGGTCCCTCAGCCTTATCAATTCAGACCTACCAAACTTAACTGTAAAATTGCAGACATCTTGTTTGAACGATCTATGACTAATTAGTAAAAAAAATCATTCATAAAATCAGTGCACCCTATATGTGTTTTCACGATAACATTATCAGTAATAAATACCTCCCACATATGAAGTGGTTCCATCTCCAAGCAGCTTATTTCTCTGATCCCATCTTTACTGTAGCCTCTTGCGATAGTCCGTCTAAAGTTGATCAACTGTCAGTTCCTTATATCTACAAAGAAGAGGAAAAAAATTGATGTCACAAAAAGAACATTATCTATCTGTTACAACAGATGTGAAGTCTATTGCAACAGATGTGGAGTCTGATGGAATACATCAAACCAACCTTTTTGGTGGTTTTATTTGTTCCAATAGTTTCTCCATCTATTACAACATCAACAACAACATAAAAATTAACAAAAAAGAAATAACAATATTTGTTCCAACAACATCATCAATAATAAAGAAGCAATATTCTTTGTTCCAGAACCATCAACAACACCACACCACAAGTTTCAACAACACCAACCCCACCAACAACATCAATAACTGCATCAACAATAATGAAATAAACAAAATACACACAAAAAAATGATACTACCAACAAGGATTTTAAACTTCTCCCAACAGATGACTTTTTTCTCATATTGTAATAAAAATTCTCGAATTGTTTATTCAACACTTAAAAGTTCCTTAAATTTTTTTAATAAATATGATACGAATAAATAGTAATTAAATAAAAAAATAGATATTAATAACTTGCAAAGAAGAAGACGAGAATGAAAGAGAAATAATGAACCATAGCTTAATATCAAAAAGGGGATCAAAAAAGAAATTTAAGTTGAGAAAAGATATGGATGGGTGATAAGCTCAATCTACAGCTCTCGTGAGTGTAAAGCAGTCGTTAGCAAATATAGAACCCAACCTGGGTTGGGTGTCGATCCCACAGGGAATAGCTTGGCCAACAAGTAAGTAAAATTACTAAACTTTTGGTGCAAGTCTCGTAAGAAGGGGGGAGTCTTGTCGTGCAAGTAATGTAAACAAAAGCTGAAAATAATAAAGTAAAGAGAGAGATTGTTACGTTGGTTGTAAACAATGAGAATTGAAGCGTTGGGGTTATGTCCACCTTCTGAGGTATACGTCTCTATTGGCTATGAGTGTGTAGAATCTTGACATACAATTGCTTATAGAGAATTGTAGTCGGTGGTAAATCCAAGCGTCTATCGACCTCAACAAGGACTATTTCACTTTAACTCTCTCGAGATTAAAGCGTGTCTAACGGTACGAATTCTCCAAGAGGTTAGTCCAGTTACGGCACTAGCTTTTTAATAGGAAAGGGTGTCCTACTACCTTGACATTATCTCTTTTCCAGACAAATAACTTTTCTCTCGAACAAGTTAAATGTTAGACTGGCGTATTCTTGCGTTTGCAACTACAAAGAATGTAGATTAAGATGAAGAGAATAATGATATAAGCAATATACGTGTCATGAACTCACAAACTCACAGCAATAGATAGTATCTCATTCGACTTCCATAACCCTAACAGAGAAGTTTAGTTACCCATGAATGCGAAGGATATCACGATTGGCATTGTTATTATATCACGATATTTGGTTGATGGCGTGTGGCTTAGGTGATCGGTGTGTGGTGTGATTCCTTAGCAAGTAACGATTCTCTTGTTGTGGAATTTAAGAATAGAAGAGTAGATTAGAAGTGTTTGTGGTGGAAGATGAGAGGGATGGAAGAAGATTAATTGTTGAATGTATCTCTCCACTAAGGGAGGAGTTAATTAAAAATCTCTAGCATGATAGGGTATTTATAATACCCATATCCTACTCCTACTAAGCTAATGAAATAAATAACCAAATCCTACTAGGCTAATGGAATACTTAACCCAAATGTACTAGGTTAATGTAACATTATCATAATCCAAATAAACTAATGAAATACATAGCCCAATTGTACTAGGTTAATGTATCATTGTCCAAATCCAGCTTTGTGTCTGTAAGTCCCCAAAGTCTTCAGAAATGTTGTTTTAGCCCGGAACAGATTTTTCATTCAGCAGTTTTGGTCCAGGTCCCCAAAGTCTTCAGAAATGCTGTTTTAGCCCGGGACAGATTTTCCATGCAGCAGTTTTGGTCCTTAGGCGTGTAAACTCCCTTTCCTTCCTTCGTGAGCTTTCTTTTGCGTCAAGTAAGCCATAAAATGCTGAATTTTGCATCATTTATACCTGAAACTTTACTAATCATGTTTGTTAGCTCATTTATAGGAAAAAGGACTAAAAGTGCATGAAATATATAATTTGTTCTCAAAACTAGGCTAAAATATGGGCAAAATATATTGATATAGGTGCGTAAATCCGCCTATCATCAACACCCCACACTTAGATCTTTGTTCGTCCTCGAACAACATATCATGTCCCTCTAAACATCAACTTAGGGTTTTTACAGCAACAACACAAAACATTCTTCAAGACAAGCACAACAATTATCAACAAAGAGTAGCTTTTCGATTATAAGTAGAAACAATTTAACCTCTAGCATAGACTCGTGATGGTGATCAACTCGCATGCAAACGTTAAGGTACATAGAATCATATACAACTATCCAAAACTCATCAACCATGTGTGTCTCACAATATAGTACCCATAATCACTTACAAATATATCATATTTTTCAAACATGGGTGTCAAAATATCCTTGCTCTCACTCTCACACAGAATTCATATGTAGCAACTGATGACCATAGGCTTGCCCTTAATGTAGTACTCCACTAAATGTCGGAATGTTAAGATTAGGATCAAGTAGGTCTTTTGATGGTTGTAATGTAGGCTAAGGGACGGGTAGGACTATTTTGGCCAAGAATAGTGACTAGGTTCCTAAGCGCTTTAATACATCACTTTGTATCATTGACACTTTTTTTCTTTCAACCTTTCTTCTTTCTTTTGTTCTACCACCCTTGTTCCCCTCTTTTGTTTTTTCAATTTTAAGCACAACTCCCTTTTCAGCTTTCTTTTCCTTTTTCTTTTCACAACATCCCTCTTATGATAGCACTTTTTTTTCTTTTTCATAACACATTCAAGAACCATTCCAATTTATAGCATTATACTCACCCAATTTCCTCTTATGTTGTCATATGACTTTTTCACTTTAAAGCACTTAGGAATTTGGGTCAAATTACGGTCTTGAAAGAAAATGGATTAGGCTTACATACAAGGTTGTCAAAGAAATAGGCTAAAGGCTCAAAAGGGTTTAACTAGGATGATGTCCATGGGTAGGTAAAATTGAAGGTAAACAAATATAGGTTGCCAAAGAAATGCCTAAATCATATCCTAAACTTACACTCCTTATTTTTGCTTTGCATACATACCAGGCAAGTTCTAGCATCAGCCACATACATAGAAGATACTATTAATCTCACACACACAAGGCACATGGTCGACTTGATTGGAAGTAATATAGACTCTCGACCCAACAAGTGAAGGAATTGAATCACACAATATCACATAATGAGTCAAAACTAGAGCCTAAACGTCTCAATAGTCATAATTGTAGCACATACTCTTGTTATAATCTCATGCTGCCTATCAAAATAATTTCATGCGAAGCTAGAAAAATTTTAACTACTAAAAAGGAACAAAACAAAAATGAAACAAACGCAAACAAACATAGATGCGAATAGAGAAGTATAGCATACAATACCACCACCCCACACTTAGTCGGGACACTGTCCTCAGTGGAAAATAAATACGATGAACCTGGTTGGTCGGGCTTATCCTCTATGTCTGGGGTCATACCCCTTGCATTAGAATCATCATCAGAGTCGTCATCCTCAGAAGTTTCTCATAAGTATCCCACTTAATTCCAAGCGTGAGTCGAGGTGTTTGAAGCGAGAAGGGTTCTCCTTGCTCCTTGCGGCCTTTTTTCTTGCTCTTTTGGGAAGTGGTAGACTTTTCCTTGCCTTGTCTTGCTTTGGGTGCCATTGTACTTGAGACTAGAAATAGTGTTAATGGTAGCACAATCTCAATGGTTACAATCTATACACAAGCAGTAGGGGTACCACCCCACACTTAGTTTTGTTGATACAAATCAGTGAAGTGAAAGTGGTCGATTACTTAGACTTCATCGACATACGTTTTAGGATTATATTCTGACAAGAAAATCAGCAATGCATCACTTACTTTCAGCCATTGGACTACTTTCATGTTAGATATAACAACACTACTACATAGGGGTAACCACATGGAATAGTTATTCTTTCAACAATCACAACCTCCTATGTCGGTAGGCACTATAAGTCTTATCCCGATGAACGGGATAGCCTAACATGTAAGTATCCAAGTAGCAATCTTAAACAATGTTCAAGATTATAGCAATTCCGCAAATAGTATAACAATGCTATTAAAACCAAATTCAAGTTGGAAACAAGTCAAGATGATTCTAACGTATACGTTCACTCACATGATTTTGCATCAATAATCCAAACACATGAACATCGCCAATAATCTTTCAAGATGTAGCAATTCATGATAGACATAGCAATGTAGTACTTATGAGAAATAGATGAAGAATAAGAGAGTACTTACTTGCTTGAAACTTTTTGGAGATGGTTTTGTGATTTGGAAGAGTAAAAAAAAATTTTGAGATGATTTGGAGAGGGAATGCGGTGCCTTTAGGTCAATTTTTAGTGTGGTTGTGTTATAAAACTAAGTCCCCTTTATATAGGAAGAGAATGGGTCGGGTTATGACCCATTTACAATTGGTTTTGGAGACAAAAATCCCACATATGCGGCGCACAATGCTCGGCATATCAATGACATATGCGGCGCATTGTCTATGGCATAATGGGACATATGCGCCGCATAGTCTATGGCATTTGTAGACATATGCGCCGCATAGTCTATGGCATATGAGATACTGAGACCAAATGCCATAGCATAGGCGGCACATAGTCAAAAGCATACCTAGGAATAGGCGGCGCATAATGTATAGCACACTAGATTCCAAGACCTTAGGTTATAGGATAGGTTGTGCATCGTTCGTGGCCTAGTTTTACCAAGGCCTAGCCTTCCTCGATGCCTATTTTGGCGTGAGAAATGCTCAATCCATAGCCTTATGCATCACCATTCCTAACTTACCAACTTTACCATACAATGCGTCCAAATCGTCTATTGAAATCAATCTCCTCGTTGAATACTTCTTGCACCTATCTTTGCTCAAAACCAAATGAAAACGATTAGTACGATGGGTTGCCTCCCACCAAGCGCCTTAGGTTTGGTCATGGCATGACTCTTATTTTTGGATTTTCATTTATCAAAAGCAAAACAAGTACTAGAACAAAAGAAAAAAATGATGAACGATAAAATGATAAAACGATAAAACGATGGGTTGCCTCCCATCTAGCGCCTTAATTATTGTCGTGGCTCGACATAGTTACCTCGAGTACTCAGACTTCATCGAGGTAAGTGATGGATCATTTTCTGAAAGGATTTAGACAACAATGAGGCTTAGCTGGGGGTATGCGGTCTTCTTCAAGATGGCTCTTACGTTTCCCCGGAGAGTCACCAATTATATCATCAATAGTCCAACCCATAGCTCTCTTGTATCTCTTCAGAGCAGAGATGAGAGCTTCTACGTGCTGTTCACTTAAATCATCTGCTCTCTCCGAAAGTATGTTTCTACTTTTTAAGAACACATACCTTAGATAGTCGGGGAGCTCTTGTGATTCTAGCATTGGTGGCTCGTCAGTGGGAGTCTTCGTTGTTGGTTGATTCATGAGATCACAATTCGGTTGCTTAGGAGTATAAGACTCTATTTCTGTTAGAGCACCCATAAGTTCTTCATAATCTTCATTATCCTTATGCTTAACATTCAGTGGCGCAACAGTCAATGGCTCAACAATAGGCTGTTTCTCTATAGATAATGCTTTCATATCCTCTTGATGAACATCAGCTACAGATAACTCATTCAA
Organism: Capsicum baccatum var. pendulum; assembly: GCA_030864225.1. NCBI lineage: Eukaryota > Viridiplantae > Streptophyta > Magnoliopsida > Solanales > Solanaceae > Capsicum > Capsicum baccatum. The sequence continues at coordinate 222,934,919 of CM061556.1, forward strand.
ATCGCTGGGCTGCTTCATGGCTTTGCATATATCAAACCGTACTACTTCGTCATTAATTCGAACCAAAAGCTCATTATCTTTCATGTCAATAAGCACACTCCCGGTTGCAAGGAAAGGACGTCCCAAGATTATGGGAACTTCAGAATCCTCCTTACAATCCAGAATAACGAAGTCTGCAGGAAAAATGAATGAAGAAACCTTCACCAACACATCATTCAAGATACCCACAGGTCGTTTTACCGACCTATCAGCCATCACGAGCCTCATATTGGTTGGTGTAGGGTCTCCCAACCCCAACTTTCTGTAGATGGATAGTGGCATCAAATTGATGCTAGCGCCCAAATCGCACAATGCCTTAGCAAAATCCAACGATCCAATTGTGCAAGGAATAGTGAAAGCTCCAGGATCTGCCTTCTTTTGAACTAGCGATCTTGTAGCGATTGCACTACAATGATGAACATTATCCGCCAAGTCATAACTTGCTGCCCGCTTCTCTGTCAAGAGATCCTTCATAAATTTTGCATACCCAGGCATTTGTTCAAGTGCCTCCACCAATGGAACATTAATGGTCAGCTGCTTTAACATATTCATGAATTTTCTGAACTTTGTGTCATCCGCCACCTTCTTCAATCTTTGGGGAAAAGGTGGTGGTGGGTATGGAAGTGTTCTCTCCACGGTTTTCTTCTCCTCTTGCTTCCGTTTTTCCACTTTTTCAGGCTGCACAGTGCTGGATGTGGCATCCTTGACGTCAGGAGTGGGTGCTGCAGCATCTTCTCCTTTTGTGTTGTCATCCATGTCTGCAACTTCGTCAACCACTTGCTTGCCTTTTGCTGAAGTTTTCAGCACCTTACCACTTCTGGTAGTGATGGCCATGCATGACCCGTCATTCCTTGGGTTTTGCACAGTATCGCTAGGTAAAGTGCCGGCCTTTCTTTGATTGAGTGCTGTTGAAAGTTGGCTCAATTGCTGCTCTATTTGCTTGATAGAAGTGGAATGTGAATCAACTAATTGTTTCATGAAGGACAAATCATTGATTACCTCTGTTACTCCCGCGCTCGTTGCTTCCACTCCTTTCAATAATTTAGCCATCATGTCTTCCATACTTTCAGATTTAGATGTGGTGGTATAACGTCTACCAGGCGGAACGTACAAACCACTCTTTTCATTGTTTTTCTTCCAACTACCTTGGTCTTTGCTTCCAGATTTGTCATAATAGTTCCAACCTTGGTTTCCTTGGGCATTCCCATGAAAACCCCCCTAATTGTTCAAGTAGTTGGCCTCCTCTTCAGAATCAGATTCGTCTCTTCCTTTTGACACAATAGCTTTCACTTTTTCGGTCTTCCCTGATAATAAATGCTTTGTAAGAAGATCCATTTGTGTTTTCAAATGTGCCATATCTTGATCACGTTCTTCTTCTCTTCTTCGTTGGTCTGCAGTCATGCCAATAGATAAAGTGGGGCTTGCTACCTCAGAATCCCTGGTATGCCAAGCTCTACTTTGCTTTGTCATGTGATCTAGCATATTGCTTGCTTGACCAAAGGTGAGGTCCATGAAAGATCCTCCAGCTGCATTATCCATCATTGGCTTAGTCACCGAATTCAACGCTCTGTATAATATCTCCATCAAGTGGACATTGGTCATGTGATGGTTTGGGCACCTCATAAGCTTCGTCTTGAACCTCTCCCATGTTTCGTGGAGGGCTTCAGTTGGAAGCTGTCGAAAATTGGTGATCTCATCTCTTAACTGTGCTCTTTTGGATAGCGGAAAGAATCTTTCTAGGAAAGCATCTTTCAATTGCCTCCAATTAGTAATAGAATCAGGAGTCAGCCCATTCAACCATAGAGTTGCCTCCCCAGACAAAGACAATGGAAATAAGCGTAGTCGAATTGCATTCTGTCCAACGCCAGGATTGTCGAATGACTTGCATGTAGAAATAAAGTTGATCAGATGCATATTCGGATCATCGCCTGCTAGTCCACCAAATAATCCCTTGAGTTGCAAAAGCTGAATCATGGTGCTAGTGATGTTGAACTTGGCTCCAGGTGCTAAAGGTGGCAGAATAATGGCTCCTGTGGCACCAGCTTCATCCAAATCGTCATCATCGTCATCGAACGGTATTTGCATAGCTCGGCGTTCAGGCCTAAACCTATCTTGACGATCTCTTCTCTGCATGGGTGCCGCCATCTCAGCAGTATGCCGTGGGTTTAGTAGCCCCTCATCGCCCAGGTCCTCATCATCAGGATTTGTTGCACGGCCTGGGTTATCAATATTCTATTGATGCACTTGAGCAGCCATCCTTTCAATTTTACGTTGTGCCTCCATTGATGCACTGAATAAACCTAAAAAAAACAAAAACAACAACTAAAAGTAAAAGTACGAGAATCTTTGACCAAAGGGTCTAGTAATTATCACAAACTTAGTTGACACTTGTATTCCCCGACAACGGCGCCAATTTTTGATAACGCTCAATCTACAGCTCTCGTGAGTGTAAAGCGGTCGTTAGCAAATATAGAACCCAACCTGGGTTGGGTGTCGATCCCAAAGGGAATAGCTTGGCCAACAAGTAAGTAAAATTACTAAACTTTTGGTGCAAGTCTCGTAAGAAGGGGGGAGTCTTGTCGTGCAAGTAATGTAAACAAAAGCTGAAAATAATAAAGTAAAGAGAGAGATTGTTACGTTGGTTGTAAACAATGAGAATTGAAGCGTTGGGGTTATGTCCACCTTCTGAGGTATACGTCTCTATTGGCTATGAGTGTGTAGAATCTTGACATGCAATTGCTTATAGAGAATTGTAGTCGGTGGTAAATCCAAGCGTCTCTCGACCTCAACAAGGACTATTTCACTTTAACTCTCTCGAGATTAAAGCGTGTCTAACGGTACAAATTCTCCAAGAGGTTAGTCCAGTTACGGCACTAGCTTTTTAATAGGAAAGTGTGTCCTACTACCTTGACATTATCTCTTTTCTAGACAAATAACCTTTCTCTCGAACAAGTTAAATGTTAGACTGGCGTATTCTTGCGTTTGCAACCGCAAAGAATGTAGATTAAGATGAAGAGAATAATGATATAAGCAATATACGTGTCATGAACTCACAAACTCACAGCAATAGATAGTATCTCATTCGACTTCCATAACCCTAACAGAGAAGTTTAGTTACCCATGAATGCGAAGAAGATCACGATTGGCATTGTTATTATATCACGATATTTGGTTGATGGCGTGTGGCTTAGGTGATCGGCGTGTGGTGTGATTCCTTAGCAAGTAACGATTCTCTTGTTGTGGAATTTAAGAATAGAAGAGTAGATTAGAAGTGTTTGTGGTGGAAGATGAGAGGGATGGAAGAAGATTAATTGTTGAATGTATCTCTCCACTAAGGGAGGAGTTAATTAAAAATCTCTAGCATGATAGGGTATTTATAATACCCATATCCTATTCCTACTAAGCTAATGAAATAAATAACCAAATCCTACTAGGCTAATGGAATACTTAACCCAAATGTACTAGGTTAATGTAACATTATCATAATCCAAATAAACTAATGAAATACATAGCCCAATTGTACTAGGTTAATGTATCATTGTCCAAATCCAGCTTTGTGTCTGTAAGTCCCCAAAGTCTTCAGAAATGTTGTTTTAGCCCGGGACAGATTTTCCATGCAACAGTTTTGGTCCAGGTCCCCAAAGTCTTCAGAAATGCTGTTTTAGCCCGGGACAGATTTTTCATGCAGCAGTTTTGGTCCTTAGGCGTGTAAACTCCCTTTCCTTCCTTTGTGAGCTTTCTTTTGCGTCAAGTAAGCCATAAAATGCTGAATTTTGCATCATTTATACCTGAAACTTTACTAATCATGTTTGTTAGCTCATTTATAGGAAAAAGGACTAAAAGTGCATGAAATATATAATTTGTTCTCAAAACTAGGCTAAAATATGGGCAAAATATATTGATATAGGTGCGTAAATCCGCCTATCATCAACACCCCACACTTAGATCTTTGTTCGTCCTCGAACAACATATCATGTCCCTCTAAACATCAACTTAGGGTTTTTACAGCAACAACACAAAACATTCTTCAAGACAAGCACAACAATTATCAACAAAGAGTAGCTTTTCGATTATAAGTAGAAACAATTTAACCTCTAGCATAGACTCGTGATGGTGATCAACTCGCATGCAAACGTTAAGGTACATAGAATCATATACAATTATCCAAAACTCATCAACCATGTGTGTCTCACAATATAGTACCCATAATCACTCACAAATATATCATATTTTTCAAACATGGGTGTCAAAATATCCTTGCTCTCACTCTCACAAAGAATTCATATGTAGCAACTGATGACCATAGGCTTGCCCTTAATGTAGTACTCCACTAAATGTCGGAATGTTAAGATTAGGATCAAGTAGGTCTTTTGATGGTTGTAATGTAGGCTAAGGGACGGGTAGGACTATTTTGGCCAAGAATAGTGACTAGGTTCCTAAGCGCTTTAATACATCACTTTGTATTATCCCTGGGGCTACAATAGCTGCTACTTGACTGTCAAATGTTTACTGAAAGAGCTAAAGCCAAAGACAACCATATTATACGGCTTTCCTTGGGCTTTCATGGTAAAATTTGTCACTATTTTTACTCATTCATTAATTTATATTGAATATACTTGTGACTTTTTTTTGCTTGCTTCCTGTTTACAATTTTTAGGCTTAGGCATGTGAAGCCATTCCTCCCTCCGAGAAGTATTTCACGAATTACTCAGATAAGGTTTCTCATCCAAGGATCCTTAGGTGGTTGGCTGCAGTAGAGAGCAGCAAAAAACATATTAACGAGGTTGATCTCTTTAACCCTCTGGATGATGCAGTACATCTTCTTTCAACTAAAATAATTTGCCTCAAAGAAAGATATTGAAACAGATGTTCTATCTATTGCAACAAATTACCCGTCAACTACCACTGGTGCAACAGATGGATAATTTGTAACAATAAATGGATAATCTGTTACAACAGATAATCCATATTTTACAACAAATTAACCATATTTTGCTCTATTCTCTGAACCCTACTCAACAGATTACCCATCTACTGTAAATTATACAACAGATGGGTATTCTAATGCAACATATTATCAATCTGTTTCAACATACAGATCAGTTGTTATGATAGCTAGATCATCTATTACATAAGTAGGCTGTGTTAACATAGCCCAAGCCCCATGTAACCCAACTGACTGCAAATTATTATTATATGATTTAAATTTCTCCTATCATTTTTATAGGTTGTGCATCCTTGGATCGTGCCTACCATTGATAAGCTGGGGATGACTTCTTTTCTTACTATGGGTCTTGTTGATACAAAAGAAGACCCAACGGTGGAGTTAATAAAGAAGAAATTGGATAGAGCAACATCCATAAGAAGAACAATTAGGCAAGGTCAGTCTAATGTTGAAGCTCTTCACGACCAAACACAAACTACAACAGATCCGGGTGCTTCTTCTGGGGGTTTTGCTGGGGGAGTTGTTTGTGATGATGGCAGCCATCCTGCTGCTGATTCTACTACCAGTCATGATTATGAGCATGTTGGTGCTCAGAAAAAAATAAATATGTTTGAAAACACCTCTTGCACAAGTCCACCCTCTCACCCTTATACCGGTCCCTTCCACTCTTATAGTGGTCCCTCTCACCCCTTTCCACCCTCATGTTCTTATTGCAAATGCAAAGTGTACAAGGACAGAGAGGATAAACTCCTCGACAAGCTAGACGCTATTGCTGAAGCTACTGAAGAGTTGAAATCTAGGAGGGGTGTCATACCATCCAGCGAGGTGAGGGAGTCATGCACTCCTATAGTGGAGGTTAGGAGGAAGAGAAGAAAAATTAGACAAATTCTCTCCGTTTTGAAATCAGCTAAAATTGTAACTCCTCTGCTCCAATAGTTTTTGAAGTTCAGGGGTCGCCGAAGAAGGTGGACATATTCGTGGCGCTTGGCATGGAGACGAAGAAGGAACTGGAAGAATTCATTAAGATGAAGGTTCAAAAAGAATACTCCATGCATTCATTTGCCGCCAAAGACTTCTCGAATATGACAAATATGTGCATGTGGTACGAGGACAAGGTAAGTTTACTTTTGCTAACCTACCCTTCCAATCTACTCCATGAAGAAGAATCTACGCAGTAGATGTGTAATCTGTTGCAAAAACTTGATATTCTATGGCAACATAATACACATCTGTTGCATAAGTTGCGTTGGCTGGGTAATCTGTGAACTAATTCAGAGAACGCTCTGCATTGGATTCTTTCGACTGTGTTTTTATTCTTTACAATTACTAACCTATTTAAAAATTATCTTCTTATACCACAGTATGTTGATGAAATTCTCAACCTCATGAGGGGCAGACAATTAGCGTACCCAGATGCTTATGATGATGCCGATAGGATAATGGACCTCAACTTATACAACAATTTCAAGGATATGTACGCTAAACTCTGTAATATAGCTTATTCCAGTGGCCCAAGATTTGATCAGTTAGTTTATAAGTTCCAATGGGATGAAGAGGCGATTAAATATGTTAGAGGAAAGAGGCAGTGTCCACACGACAAGAGCTGGACCAAGGCAAAGAGAATCCTTGCTGTCATGAATGTGGATGTCACCTATTTTCTCACTGTTGAGATACTACTATACGAGGGAAAGAATAAGGTTTATGACAGCAACTTACCTTTGTTCAATGAGAAGACATTTTTAATCCACATGCAACCACTCTTGAAGTTGTTCCCCAAGTTGTTGACGCAGAGTAAGTTGATAGATCATTTGCCGGCTGAAGTCTTGGCAAAGGAATCATGGATTTTTAAAGGTCGAAATAAGAACATCCAGCTCCCAAAAAATACAACTGGTGCAGCGTGTTGGCCGTACTCGCTTGCATACGTCGAGTGTTTGCTGACCGACACACAAATGATCGGTGTGTGCAACACCGTTGTGGGAAAGATGCAATGGGTCTGGGCATATGGGGTACTAACTAAATGGTTGGAGCCTGTATATTAAAAAGAACATGTACAAAGACATAGACGAACACGACAATACATTTTCATTTCAAGCCAATTCACTATACATGTAGGGGCAATAATTTTTATGTCTGGCAAACTTGAATTTTTATAATGCAATAGATTTTATATCTATCGTAATAGATATAGTACCTTTTGTGACAGATTGATTATCTGTTGGAATAGATTGGTCATCTGTTGGATTATGCAGATATTCCCCGTCTGTCTGTCGCAACAGATTTATGATCTGTTGCAACATATATGTAATACCCCGTACTTAATTATGTGCATTAACCATTGTTATATGTGTTGGAGTATATGTATTGATCCTAAGTTAGGTATATATGAGTTTAAGTATGAGTATTGATTATTTTGAGATGGTTTCAAGTGTATAGTTTGATTATATGTGTATAAGAATCAACTTTATTTATACCGAAATTTGCCCGTCGATGGTTCCATACGAAGGTTATTGAATAAGCTTTCTAACGATATAAAGATTTCAAAAAACGGATAAGTTTCGGATATAATCAAGCACGTTCGAAACTATAAAACGGTGGCCGAGATGTTGTGAACAGTAAATGTGCAGGAAAATTTCCTGCACACAAACTACTGAGGCCTGACAGTTTTTTGGGTCAACTTTGAACGATCATAACTCCCTCAATATAATGAACTGGTAGGGCTGCGACCTATCAAAAGAAAGATATTTGCGTCTTCTTTCCAATTCAATTGGTTTCATCCAAATCCAACATCTAAGTAAGGAGTTATACGTGTTTTACTTCAGCCTCTCAAAACAGATTTTTAGGGTCAACTTCAAACAATCATAACTCCTTGTACAGGACGAAATGGGTGGCCTACTTTATATGAAATGAAAGAACTTTGAATTATCTATCCAAAGATACCAATTTCACCCAAATCCTATATTAGAGCAAAGAGTTATGGCCAATTTAATTTAGCCTATCAAAACAGTCCACCATGGATAGATTCGGATTTACTTAAACTTTTAAGGGAAATATGGTCATTTTCCATCATCTCATGGACGAAAATTGGTCATTATATACATATACTTAGCCTCATATCCATCAATTATCATCAAATTATTGAAAATAAGAAACCCTAGCCTAATTTCAACATAAATTATCTTGAGATTCAACCGTAGAAAATCCAAATTGATTCCTTAGTTGTGTTCACCGTCTCGAGGGCTTCGAGAAGCACCCCTTATTTGGGCCAACAGGACTTCGAAATCAAAAGGGCTATTTTGTGGTAAGGATGTAAATTATGTTGGTGTTATTTATATGGATATGTATATATATATATATGCATGTGAGCACAAGAAGTATGTTATTTGATTGTTGTTGAAAGATGATTGGGAAAGGATGTTGGATTATGTTGAATTGTGAAAGGATTTGGTGTGATGATGTGGTATTGATGATGTGGTATTGAAATGATGATTATATATATATATATATATATATATATATATATATATATACACATAAACCTATTGTTCAAGTTGGTTTTTTGGAATGTTTTGCAAATATTGGTTGTATGGAATTATGGAAGAGAATTGTGGTGTTGGGTTTCTAATACTAGATGCCAAACATTTCATTGTAGATAAGTGATTTGTAAAGGCGAGAAGTTGTGTTGAATTGGTATCCGAATCTACAACGAGGTATGTAAAGCATACTCTAACGATATTCTTTGGCATGAAAACACCAATGTTCCATCAAGTAAGATTTCGGAGTTGTCCAAAAACATGTTTTGTTCTACATTACTAACGAAGTTGTTTCCATTCTATAAAGTGTCAAATGTTTCATTGATATACCAAAAGGATCCTATTTCATTGTTGTGATATTGATGATTCTGAAACACATTGTTGATGTACCAATAAGTCCTTATTACATCGTTATTGTATAGAAGGTCTATTACTTGATTCCTATTGATGTATGGTTGTTCCAAAGGTACTATATTGGCATGAATACTAATATAATAATCTCAAAAGCTTTTGAACTAAGTTATTGGAAAGATCTCTTATGTGTGTTACTTGATATATGTGTGGGTGGTATCCCAGGGGCATAAGTCTGGCATGGGTCGATCCCTATTTATGTGTTTATGGGTGGTATCCCAGGGGCATAAGCCTAGCATGGGTCGATCCCAGTTGATATGTACTAGGGGCAGCCTAATGGTCACAGTACGATACAGTATTGATTATTGTTAGGTGGTTGGAGGTTCGGGAGGAGGAGGTAATGTCGAATGATAATGGTAGAGAATGAAATGAATGAATGTATACCGTTCCACAAATGTGTTTGAATTCAAGAACCCAATTCAAATTAATGATAATGTATATGATCCTAAAAGTGTTTATGAAGTGTGGTTCACTTCTATTATGATTTATTCACTTGCGTCTGATTTTCTTGATCCCCTATATCACATATGATTATTTACAGCTTTACATACTCAGTACATATTTTGTACTGACGTCCCTCACGGGGGACCTGCATTTCATGCTGCAGGCACAGGTGCTTCAGCTCATTCACATCATAGATAGGAGCCAGGTCGTATTGTTATTGTTAGTGAGCTCCAGTTTGCTTCGGAGCTTTCCGAGTCGGTTCCTTATGTTTTGTTATTGTACAGGAGTCATGTGTGGGCGGGGGTTTGTCCCGACCCTAGTTATGTCATGTATATATCCTAGAGACTTTGTAGACATAAGGAAGGGTAAAGTCATGGGAGTTTATATAGTGATGTTATATTTGTATATGTGGTGGCCCCAACGGCCAAGTATTATATATATATCTATATATATATTTGTGCGTGTTGTGCTGATACAGGGAATTAGACCCTTCTATATGTAACGAAGTGCTGCCCAAATTTTTGGTGACATATAAGTGAAAGTACAGGTATTTGAACGGGTTCTCCCGGGCCTTCTCGGCTTCGGGTGCCAGTTCGGCCCGATGGGATTTTGGGGCGTGACAAAAGTGGTATCAGAGAGGTTCGTTCTAGTGAGTCTACAAAGCCGTGTCTATGTAGAGTCTTGTTTATCGATGTGTTATGCACCACATCTATAAACATGTGGCTATGGACATTTAGGAATTATTTCTTTTCTTCATGTCTTAGATCGTGCGATAGAGCTTATATTGTATATGAAGTCATAGTTGACCACTGAATCAGTTTGTTTCTCTTATTATAGTAATGATGTCGGTTACCAGAAGCAAGAATATCGATAACCAAGTAGATGTGGCTGCCGGAGAGGGGACTAGTAAGTTACCCACTATACCAGCTAATCAAAGTTAGGCTCCAGCTGAGCATGCATCAGAAACTTCCCCCAGTCCAGAAAAAATAAGGAGGAGGAGAACTATATCCCCAGAGCCACCTATTAATGTTGTTGATCAAGATCTTAGAAATGCAGTGCAACTTTTGACTCGTATAGTTGCTGGGCAAGTCCAAGGGCAAGCTATTCCTTCCGCGGGTTCTAGCGGTACTAATAGGGCAGCTAGTCTTCGGACGCAAGATTTTCTAAAGATGGATCCGCCTACTTTTACCAGATCCAATCTTAATGAAGATCCGCAAGACTTTATTGATCAGATCCAAAGGGCCCTAGAGGTAATACATGTATCGGGCAGAGAGACAATGGAGTTAGCCGCGTATAGACACAAAGGTGAGGCTATAAATGGGTATGAAGACTGGAAACGGTCAAGGGGTATTGATGCACCCCCAGCTACTTGGAAAGAGTTCAAAGACGCATTTATTGATCATTATCTTTCATATGAGACTCGTCAAGCCCGTGCGGATCAGTTCTTAAATTTTTGGCATGGTAATACAAGTGTGAGGGAGTATAGTCTTCGATTTAATTCCTTGTCCAGATATGCTCCTAATGTTATAGATACTATGGATGACAGAGTTCATCGGTATGTGAATGGATTGGATCCGTATTTGGTTAGGGATTGTACTATTGTTGCACTGAATAAAGACATGGATATAGCTAGGATCCAAGCATTTGCATAGAAAATGAAAGATCAGAGGCAAAGAAAAAGAACACAGGAATTTGAAAGCGGATCTTCTAAGATGGCCAAATCTACAGGGCAGTTTATGGCGCCACAGGGAGGTTTTAGACCTCAATTTTCTGCTAGACCACCTTGGCCATTATTTTCTTATTTTGCAGCTAGTGCTCCACCACAGCATCAGGGGTTCAGAGGCAGTCAATTTGGGCAAAGAAGTGAGGGTCATAGTTCGCGATCAGTTGGTTATCATGGGCAAGGGAACATGAGCCAATCGAGACCTTCTCGAGAGCTATGTAATCGATGCGGAAAACATCATATGAGCATATGTCGAATGGGAACAAATGTTTGTTATTGGTGCGGTATGACGGGGCATATGATGAGAGAATACCCATGAAGGGGCGCAGGTGGCGTAGCATGACCTTCGGGATCAGCTGTTGCATCATCGTCACCGGTATCTTATTCTGGTAGGGGCGCACAACCTGTGGGTCATGCTAGAAATGAAAAAATAGTAGCCAGTTCCAGCGGGACTTAGAATCACACTTATGCTTTAGCGAATCGACAGAATCTAGAGGCTTCCCCAGATGTGGTTACGGGTACGTTGTCCATATTTTCATTTGATGTGTATGCTCTAATTGATCCCAGTTCTACATTATCATATGTAACTCCTTTGGTCACTGGAAAGTTCAAAAGAACCCCCGAATTGTTAGAAAAACCGTTGGAAGTATCTACCCCGGTTGGGGAATCTATTATTGCTAGAAGAGTTTATAAAGATTGTTTAGTAACTATGTGTGGTCGAGACACGATGGCCAATCTTGTTGAACTAGAAATGGTAGATTTTGATGTTATAATGCGTATGGATTGGTTGGAATCTTGTTATGCCAAAATTGACTGTTGTACGAAAAAGATGTATTTACATTTTCCTAATGAAGCAGTTATTGAATGGCAAGGTAAGATTGGCGCACCAAGAGGTAGATTTATTTCTTATTTCAAAGCGAGAAAAATGATTTCCAAGGGATACATATATCATTTAGTTAGAGTAAGGGATACAGAAGCGGAGCCACCAACTCTTCACGTTGTTCCGGTGGTAAATGAATTTTCTGATGTATTTCCTAAAGATCTTCTAGGTTTGCCTCCTGAACGAGAAGTAGAGTTTGGTATTGATGTAATACCAGGCACCCAACCAATCTCCATTCCTCCATATAGAATGGCCCCAGTAGAATTACGAGAATTGAAAGAGCAATTGAAAGATTTGCTAGAGAAGGGATTCATAAGGCCTAGTATGTCCCCCTGGGGAGCACCAGTGTTATTTGTGCGCAAAAAGGATGGCTCGCTGATGATGTGTATTGATTATCGGCAATTAAATAAGGTGACTATTAAGAATAAATATCCTCTCCCTAGAATTGATGATTTATTTGATCAGTTACAGGGCGCCAAGTGCTTTTCTAAGATTGATTTGAGGTCAGGTTACCACCAAGTGAGGGTCAAAGAGAAGGATATACCCAAGACAGCTTTCCGAACACGGTATGGTCATTACGAGTTTCTAGTTATGTCATTTGGGCTAACAAATGCACCTGCAGCTTTTATGGATTTGATGAATAGGATGTTTAAGCCATTCCTGGATGTATTTGTGATAGTTTTTATAGATGATATTCTAGTTTATTCTAGATCAGAAGAGGACCATGCCAATCACTTACGACAGGCATTACAGACTCTTCGTGATTGTAAGCTTTATGCAAAGTTCTCTAAATGTGAGTTTTGGTTAACGTCGGTGGCATTTTTGGGTCATATTGTATCTAGTGAAGGGATAAAGGTTGATGCTCAAAAGATAGAAGCTGTGAAGAACTGGCCAAGGCCCACAACGCCTACGGAGATTCATAGTTTTCTCGGGTTGGCCGGTTATTATAGAAGGTTTGTTAAAGACTTTTATTCCATTTCAGCACCCTTAACCAAGCTAACCCATAAAGCATCCAAATTCCAATGGAATGATGCGTGTGAGGAGAGTTTCCAAGAATTAAAGAATAAGTTGACTTCTACACCGGTGTTGGTACTTCCAGAAGGTACAGAAGGGTATACAGTGTATTATGATGCTTCGAGAATTGGTTTAGGATGTGTACTAATGCAGCGTGGTAAGGTGATATCGTATGCTTCTAGGCAATTGCGGCCACATGAGAAAAATTATCCTACACACGATCTTGAGCTGGCAGCAGTTATTTTTGCTTTAAAGATATGGAGCCACTACTTATATGGGGTTTATGTTGATATATATACTGACCATAAGAGCTTGCAATATATTTTTAATCAGAAAGATCTATATTTAAGGCAGCGGAGATGGCTTGAACTATTAAAGGACTATGATGTTGATATCTTGTACCTTCCAGGGAAAGCAAATGTGGTAGCTGATGTGTTAAGTCGTAAGGCTATGATGGCGCCTATAGAAAGGCAAGGGATGATTAAAGATATTCATAAATTAGCTAGTCTAGGAGTTCGTCTTCTCGAAACTCCAGACGAGGAGCCTATTGTGCATAATGCCGCGGAATCCTCATTAGTATTTGAGGTGAAAGAGAAGCAAGATGTAGATCCTATTTTATTACAGCTTAAGGAGAACGTTCAGAGTGGTGTGACCAAGGCATTTGAGCTTACGCGAGAAGGAGTACTTCAGTGCCAAAACCGATTGTGTGTGCCGGATATAGATGGGCTAAGAAAGAAGATTATGACAGAGGCACATTTTCAAGGTATTCCATTCATCTAGGATCAACCAAAATGTATCAAGATTTGAAAGATATGTATAGGTGGAATGACATGAAAAGGAATATCGCAGAATTTGTAGCTGAATGTCTAAATTGCCAACGAGTTAAAGTGGAACATCAAAAGCTCGGAGGCTATATGCAATGCATAGATCTTCCAATTTGGAAGTGGGACATGATCAACATGGATTTTGTTACAGGTTTGCCTCGTACATCTTGGAAATTTGATTCTATATGGGTGATTGTGGATAGGCTTACTAAATCCGCACATTTCTTACCCGTTAAGACCGCTTACACAGTTGAAGAATATTCGAAGCTGTATGTTAAAGAAATAGTCCGATTACATAGAGTGCCAACTTCTATTATATCGGATTGAGGAACTCAATTTACTGCAAACTTTTGGAAGTCTTTCCAATGAAGTTTGGGAATAGAATTGAATCTGAGTACAGCTTTTCACCCTCAGACGGATGGACAAGCAGAGCGCACCATTCAAACACTTGAAGATATGCTACGATCATGTGCTATAAATTTTAAAGGCAACTGGGATGATCATTTACCTCTTATTGAGTTTGCCTACAATAATAGCTATTATTCAAGTATCAAAATGGCACCATATGAAGCTTTATATGGGAGGAAGTGTAGATCACCAATAGGATGGTTCGAAGCGGCTGAAACTCTTATGTTCGGACCGGATCTTGTGTATCAAGCCATAGAAAAAGTCAAGGTGATTCAACAATGGTTGAAAATAGCCCAAAGTCGACACAAGTCATATACGGATAGTAGAAGAAGAGGGCTAGAGTTTTCGTTAGGCGATTGGGTATTTTTGAAGGTATCGCCAATGAAAGGGGTGATGAGATTTGGCAAGAAAGGAAAGTTGAGTCCATGATATATAGGCCCATATAAGATTATTCGAAGATGTGGGAAAGTTGCTTATGAATTAGAGCTACCCCAGGAACTCTTATCAATGCATCTAGTATTTCATGTATCGATGCTTTGAAAGTGCATCGGAGATCCGTCCCTTATTAATTCTACTGAAGATGTGCAAGTAACAGAAGATCTTAACTATGAGGAGATGCCTATTGTTATATTAGATCGTCAAGTTAATAAGATGAGAAATAAAGAAGTAGCATCGTTGAAAGTACTTTGGAGAAATCAACAAAGGGAAGAGATTACATGGGAAGCGGAGGAAGCAATGAAATCGAAATACCCTTATTTGTTCAAAGGTGGAAAAGAAGTGCAAGGAATGGAACTGGGACACTAACAAGTAAGTTTTTACATATGCATCATATCTATATGATGACGTGAATATCAATTATGAATTCGAACTTGTTTCGGCTAAATAACTACATTCACATTCGAGGACGAATGTCCTTAAGGGGGGAAGGATGTAACACCCCGTACTTAATTACGTGCATTAGTCATTGTTATATGTGTTGGAGTATATGTATTGATCCTAAGTTAGGTATATATGAGTTTAAGTATGAGTATTGATTATTTTGAGATGGTTTCAAGTGTATAGTTTGATTATATGTGTATAGGAATCGACTTTATTTATATCGAAATTTGCCCGTCGATGGTTCCATACGAAGGTCATTGAATAAGCTTTCCAACTATATAAAGATTTTCAAAAACGGATAAGTTTCGGATATAATCGAGCACGTTCGAAACTATAAAACGGTGGCTGGGATGTTGTGAACAGTAAATGTGCAGGAAAATTTCCTGCACACAAACTACTGAGGCCTGCCAGTTTTTTGGGTCAACTTTGAACGATCATAACTCCCTCAATATAATGAACTGGTAGGGCTGCGACCTATCAAAAGAAATATCTTTGAGTCTTGTTTCCAATGCAATTGGTTTTATCCAAATCCAACATCTGAGTAAGGCGTTATACTCGTTTTACGTTAGCCTGTCAAAATAGATTTTTAGGGTCAACTTCAAACGATCATAACTCCTTGTACAGGACGAACTGGGTGGCCTACTTTATATGAAATGAAAGCCCTTTGAATTATCGATCCAAATATACCAATTTTACCCAAATCTTATATCGGAGCAAAGAGTTATGGCCGATTTACTTTAGCCTTTCAAAACAGTCCACCATGGACAGATTCGGATATACTTAAATTTTTAAGGGCAATATGGTCATTTTCCATCACCTCATGGACGAAAATTGGTCATTATATACATATACTTAGCCTCATATCCATCAATTATCATCAAATTATTGAAAATAAGAAACCCTAGCCTAATTTCAACATAAATTATCTTGAGATTCAACCGTAGAAAATCCAAATTGATTCCTTAGTTGTGTTCACCGTCTCGAGGGCTTCGAGAAGCACCCCTTATTTGGGCCAACAGGACTTTGAAATCAAAAGGGCTATTTTGTGGTAAGGATGTAAATTATGTTGGTGTTATTTATATGGATATGTATATATATATATATGCATGTGAGCACAAGAAGTATGTTATTTGATTGTTGTTGAAAGATGATTGGGAAACGATGTTGGATTATGTTGAATTGTGAAAGGATTTGGTGTGATGATGTGGTATTGATGATGTGGTATTGAAATGATGATTATATATATATACACACACATAAACCTATTGTTCAAGTTGGTTTTTTGGAATGTTTTGCAAATATTGGTTGTATGGAATTATGGAAGAGAATTGTGGTGTTGGGTTTCTAATACTAGATGCCAAACATTTCATTGTAGATAAGTGATTTGTAAAGGCGAGAAGTTGTGTTGAATTGGTATCCGAATCTACAACGAGGTATGTAAAGCATACTCTAACGATATTCTTTGGCATGAAAACACCAATGTTCCATCAAGTAAGATTTCGGAGTTGTCCAAAAACATGTATTGTTCTACATTACTAACGAAGTTGTTTCCATTCTATAAAGTGTCAAATGTTTCATTGATATACCAAAAGGCTCCTATTTCATTGTTGTGATATTGATGATTCTGAAACACATTGTTGATGTACCAATGAGTCCTTATTACATCGTTATTGTATAGAAGGTCTATTACTTGATTCCTATTGATGTATGGTTGTTCCAAAGGTACTATATTGGCATGAACACTAATGTAATAATCTCAAAAGCTTTTGAACTAAGTTATTGGAAATATCTCTTATGTGTGTTACTTGATATACGCGTGGGTGGTATCCCAGGGGCATAAGCCTAGCATGGGTCGATCCCTATTTATGTGTTTATGGGTGGTATCCCAGGGGCATAAGCCTAGCATGGGTCGATCCCAGTTGATATGTACTGGGGACAGCCTAATGGTCACAGTACGATACAGTATTAATTATTGTTAGGTGGTTGGAGGTTCGGGAGGAGGAGGTAATGTCGAATGATAATTGTAAAGAATGAAATGAACGAATGTATACCGTTCCACAAATGTGTTTGAATTCAAGAACCCAATTCAAATTAATGATAATGTATATGATCCTAAAAGTGTTTATGAGGTGTGGTTCACTTCTATTATGATTTATTCACTTGCGTCTGATTTTCTTGATCCCCTATATCACATATGATTATTTACAGCTTTACACACTTAGTACATATTTCGTACTGACGTCCCTCACGGGGGACCTGTATTTCATGCTGCAGGCACAGGTGCTTCAGCTCATTCACAGCATAGATAGGAGCCAGGTCATATAACTATTGTTGGTGAGCTCCAGTTTGCTTCGGAGTTTTCTGAGTCGGTTCCTTATGTTTTGTTATTGTACAGGAGTCATGTGTGTGGGGGGGGGGTTTGTCCCGACCCTAGTTATGTCATGTATATATCCTAGAGGCTTTATAGACATAAGGAAGGGTAAATTCATGGGAGTTTATATAGTGATGTTATATTTGTATATGTGGTGGCCCCGACGGCCAAGTATTATATATATATATATTTCGTGTTGTGCTGATACAGGGAATTAGACCCTTCTATATGTAACGAAGTGCTGCCCAAATTTTTGGTGACATATAAGTGAAAGTACAGGTATTTGAACGGGTTCTCCCGGGCCTTCTCGGCTTCGGGTGCCAGTTCGGCCCGATGAGATTTTGGGGCGTGACAATATAACTTATCTGTTGTAACTGATCGGTAATCTTTTGGAGCAAATCAAAAAAGTAGAAAGACTTGTTATATAATTTTCTGCAGATGACCTACGTGTTTCATCTCATGTTGTAACATATGTCTAAATCTGTCTGATAAGATATGTCGTCTGTTGCAGCAGATGTATTATCTATTGCGATATTTGAATCTAGTACTCCATTTTAATTAACATGTTCGAAACTCAGAATTAATTATATTCATAGACAAAATAAAATAAATCAAAGCCTTCGAAAATTACCTGAAATAACTCAACAAATAAATGAAATGTAATAAAAATCATTATGGGTACAAACGCTCTACTCTACAAATAAATCAACAAGTTAAACCGAGGAGGATAGGTTATTACATTGACGGACTAAAGATATAAAGATCTAATCAATATGGACAAGTTGTTCTTCATCCAGAGCTATGGAATTCAACTTTGATCATCGTGGTTATTTAACGTCGGTTGCATACGGCTTCTGAGCTTTCGCTTCTCCATATTTCCATAAAAGAGCAGCATATCTTTTGCGGATTAATCCATCATCAAGTTCATTGTTTGGTACTTGTAATCCATTGCTCAAATAATCGGCATAGGCGGCAACAAAAGGACCGCAATCCCTGTGTTATAAAAAACTAGATAATCAATATCTTGCAGTTCATGCAAGCGTTGTAAAATTTGTGCAATGAAACTAAATCATGGCACTTAAACTTACAGGCTACCAATGGTTTGTTGAGCAATTCCGTCAACATATTATACATCAAATGGATTAGACATTTTATCCCATTATGCTTGAATCATCGACTAAACAGTACGAACCTTTTGATCCAAAAAGCCACTCATATTAAGGTAAGTAGGCAATATTTTATCCATCTTTTGTATCTCAGACGATGGCCCAGAACATCTCCTTCTCGACATCGAGTCATAAACTCGGATGCGCCTCTCTTTTAGAACGATGTCAGCTAACACCCAATGAAATTCATCACCACAATTGATTGGGATGTATACTCCGTCGATCAAGTGCCAAGGTAAGCCAGTTGGAATGCTAAAACCTTTAATGATGTTGATTAAGCATTCCTCGTTTTGGGAAACCTCCGGCTGCTGTTGACAATACCTATCGTAGGCAATATTGATGTAAACTTTGTACAAACAATTGCTTGTTGTGTATCTGTATTGTTTTTATGTTTGCAACTTGGCCTTCTTTCGAAGGTAGTAAAAAATGACATCGTTTTCTGCACATATTATCAAATATTTTGGATTACATGATGAAAAAATCAATACGCAGATGTAATTAAATAAAGTATTAATTAATAGTAATATGTATGGCATTTAAACCTCATCATTCCAGCAAGTTTGGGGCTGTGACATCAAACAGAATCAATTCTTCATTTTAGGATGCGTAACAACAAAGTCAAACATATAAAAACCAAGACTCGATTCGTTCACTTTGTAGCGCTCGTCATTTTGTTTTCTACATGATGATCTATATGTGTTAATGTCAGGTTCTTACAACAAGAATTGTATAAACCAATATCCATAAAATTGATTTATGTACCTGCCGGCATGATTCATAAAATTTTTTGGAGCCTCGTCTGAGATGTTGAACCCTTCAAACGGCTAATTCTTTTGTTCTCCCAAATTGACAGGCTCCACTTTTTCTTCATCTTTGGAAGCAGTTGATGGATTATCAACTGTTATATTATGCTCTTCGGCAGTAGCTATGACATCCACCTGGAAATCCAGAATTGTCAATGCTAAGTAGAGATATACAACAGCTTTTATATCTGTTGCAACAGATGAGTCTTATGTTGCATCAGATGGATTATTTGTTGGGACAAATTCGAATAAGTAAATCATAGCAGTACGATAATTTTGAATAGATAACCCATTTATTGTAATATAAGACTCTTCTGTTGAAACAGATAACGAATCTGATGCAACAGGTTAGACAACAGTTGCAACAGATGTATATATCTGTTTGATAATTTTTAGAAGATGTATCATCTGTTGAAATAGTTATGTGCCTGTTTGTTTTTTGGAACAGATGATGTACATTCACCTTCTTTAGCTCATGTTGCTCTTCTGTGGCCCTTACACACTGAACATCGGTGCAAGATAAAGACAGAGGCGTTGTAATCTTGCTTTTATTGATGATTGATGATGCCTTGGAAGTGTCTTTCCTTTTCCTCTTAGCTGCCTTGATCTCTAGTGGAGTATCTGGATATGAAATCCTCTTTGATGGAATGACACCCCTCTTAGATGTCATTTCCTTTACAGAAGCAGTTAGTGCATTAATAGCATTAATCACTCCATCGTGGTTCACCTTGCAGTCTTGACATTTTCATGAAGAACATTCGCTAGATGCGGCAAAATTTGGAGAAAAAATTGAACAACCATTATGATCATAATCATAATGGCTTGTTGTTTCAAAAACTGTAAGAGGAGCATCATTAGCCCCACCCTCCAAAATTATTTTTCTTGTGATGACTGTTGCTCCAAACAATTCCATTTTTATTCCATCAATGACCTTAGGGTCCGATAAAGTTTGTACAGACCGTAAAGTAAGAAAAAATGGCATCTTCAACTCTCGGTTGGTCGAAACAAGCCACGGATAGACAATCTAAAATAAATCGGTACATATATTAAGAATGATGATAAATCATTTAATCATTAATTAAAACAAAAACTTGATTAGAATAGGGCTTACTGCTTTCTTGGAGGGATTGAAAAGATCAAGAAATTTTACATTTTTATCAGTTTTGGCCAACAACCATCTCAGAATTCTTGGACAGAAAACTTCTTCCTGATAGTTCACTTGTTATCTTAAATAAGGAATGGCTTCAAATGCCCAAGCCTATAACATAACGCCGATAAATCAAAAGCATTATTGAATAAAAAAATGATGAATCATATCATGATAAAAGAAATATTTACCATGAAGGACCATGGAAAATCATATAAGTTGACTATTTTTGGCGTTAACGAAGTCAACCAATATTTGACAGTCATTTTGAAGCTTTCATAACCCCAAGGATAATTGTTAAATACCTCAAGATCCTCGGAGAGATTTATTAAATTGAGGCTTATGTTGTTGTTAACGTCTCTCGCCCAAAGAACATTATGTACAAACCAAACCAAGCACAATGATTGCTTGTGCTTCTTTGAAAGTCTTTTACCTTTCAACGCTTCAATCAGATTTTTGTTTTTAAAGCTTGGAACAACAATGGACACCAGGTCATCACGATCACTCGACTTGCCTTTTCATTTTTTGGGTGTGCGGGGTGCTTTTTTTAGGGTCAGAGTATTTATAACTTGAGAAGGAGAAGGAGGATAATATTTTAGTCCGATAACTATGGCAAACTCCTCTCAACCAAAACAAACAGGCATGCCAGAGTAATTTATCCACACGTCATCCATCTTATCTTTGATTTCATATATAAATCTGCACTTGAGAAGATCATATATCATTTTCATCTGAAAACGTGCATTGTTGTCCTCCAGCAAATCAAGCTATTGCCCAAAGCAGCTTTCCCTGAAATAAGAATCCAATTTTTGTTCTCAAAGTATTTTTCTGAAGGTGTCGAAAGATTTTTTCATGACTGACTTAACCACAAGATCACCCGTTAAATTTGTGGCACCATCGCACTGCATTCTCACAGGATAACGATCAATGCTGAAGGTTTTGACCGACTCTTCGGCGGAAGGGCTATTAGCATTTGGATCATCTCTTTTGAAAGATTCCTCCTCCCCGTGTTCATTATATTCTGCTCCTGATTGAGATAACGCTTGTAAAGAAAGCACGTAGAGTGGTGGATATAGCTGAGCTACTGCACTTGCTCCTTTACTTGGACTTGATTCGATTTCTTTTCTTTTGGGAGCCATGTTATATTAAATTAATAGGAACATAATATAGATTATAATTTATTAATGCATAACAGTAATATAACAGTTCCAACAGAAAACTAATCTATTGCACCAGGTATGTTATCTGTTGCAACATATAACTGACCTGTTGCAACGAATGAGTAATCCGTGGGAACCATAAAAATAGCACTATCTGTTGCACCTGGTATTTTATCTGATGCAACACATAACTGACCTGTTGCAACGGATGAGTAATCCGTTGGAAATCATAAAAACAGATCACTAATTTGTTACACCAAGTATTTTATTTGTTGCAACATATAACCGACATGTTGCAACGGATGAGTAAACGGTTCAAAAGAATAAAAATGGATCACTAATCTATTTCACCAGGTATGTTATCTATTGCAACAGATAATCGACTTGTTGCAACGGATGAGTAAACCGTTGGAAAGAATAAAAACAGTCCTAATCTGTTGCAAAATGAAGAGTAAACCGTTGGAAAGAATAAAAACAGATCACTAATTAGTTATCTGTTGGATCAATATTGTTTAGATTTCTTCCAAACAGAAGAGTCGTCTGTCGCAACAGATGAATGATCTATTAGATTGTTCACCTGTTGCATCAGATTTTCATAGTTGCATCAGATTTTCCATCTGTTGCATCAGATTTTCATCTGTTGCATTATATGTTTCATCTATTACATCAGATTTTTCAAATGTTACAATACCATTTCTACCAAGATAAATAACAAATTAACCCAGCAACACCAACATATCACACACACACACACACTAAGAACATCAACTGTGACAAAAAAATTACCAACAAATGTGAATCAACAGTACGATAACAAGAAGAAGAAATACAGAAATGCCAGAAATTAGGATTTTATTTAGTCCACATTTCAATACCAGAAGAGTAGTTGACTCAAGTTCCTCTCTTTTTTCATAATTTTTTACCTGTGAAAAAGAAAATTGAAGGACAAAAAACTCGAAGTTGTTGTCGCTGGAGAAGTATTCACGTCGATTGACGGTTGAAAGTCGAAAAGGAACTTGCCCGACTATTTGTCACCGGAGGTTGAAGGGAGAAATTTTACAGAACTGTTGGTTGGGAGAGAGTTAAGAGAAGCTGGAGAGAGAGGAGAGAGTGGTTGATTTGGATTGAAGAGGGGTGTGAGTTGGGTTGATTTGTATTTTTGAAAAGATTAGAAAGTTTTGAAAATATTAATCAAGTCCACAATTAACTTAATCAAGTATTCTAATGATGTTTGACCCTATCTGTTGGTCAATATCACCAATCCTTCATTCAAGACTTAAAAGACACCTTTCCTTCAATTTTCTCTAGTAAAATGAAGCGAAAGGAGTATAATATTTGTTCGGGCTAATAAATTATATTACCATGAAATTGTTTAAACTGCCTTGCAAGATGTTGCCACACCTAAGTTCCCTTGAGAGTTTAGTTTTGTGCGCTTGAGGTCCCCTTTTGAAGAACAAATTTTCTTTCAAGTTACACAAAGCCGTTTGGACATGAGTATTATTTCTTCTATTTGAAAAAAAAATTCAAATAAGTGATTGTTTTACAATCTGGTTCATCATTTTAATTTTAACTTAATTACTTTGAGAAAAAAAGTGATGCAAATAATGAATTTTCAAGGATCTTACATCTAACAAACAATACTCCTTTGTTCTAATTTATTAACCTAGTTTGATTTAGCATGAGGTTTTAAAAAAAAAATTTAATTTTTTTAATATTATAATTTTAAATTAAAGATATGTCAATGTCAATGACGGAGTCAGGATTTTCATCAAGGGGTTCACAAGTGAACATATGAACTAACCGAAGCGAGTTCAACATCTAATATATTTACATAAAAAATAATTTTAATCATATAAATATAGTATAATTTTCCGCCGAAGGAGATTCGGATGAACCCCTATCTAAAGGGTAGATCCGCCACTAGTCAACGTGCTAAAATACTTTTTCATCTTGTAATCTTAAAGATATCAGGCGAAAATATTTTTTAAAAAATGAAAAAAAAATCAAACAAATTAAAACAAAAGCTAAGGAAGTAGTATGTTATTACTCCTTTCAACTAGGAAAAGTTAAGCTGCATCTTTTTCAAAAAAATGTGAAGAAATAATTTGGGACTCAAAATAACTATTTCTTGAAAACTGAGATATCTCCAAATGATTGTTTCGTAAAGGATAACCCAATCCAATCTACCATACCCCAACGACCTCACGTATACTCTTGCCAACTTAAAATATAATTTGGTAGCTGTTTCAATTTGATTTGCCAAATAACGGTGCTGTTAGTCATAGCCACAGAATTGTCAAGCACAAAAGGGGTACGCTAAATACATGACCCACGTTACATATTATTACAACAGGAAAGGACTTCCAAACCTTTCTAAGTGATATAAAGAACAATAATGAATGGTTAATCCTACTCCTTAGAGATAATTTGAAGAGAAATAAGATCTTTTTATATTTCATTCAATATTAGGTAAACTAATCGTTACGGATTCGACTAATTCAAATTGATGTTATAAAACTGACAGAAATTTAGAGGGTGGAGTACAACACTTTCTTTCAAAAATAAATTTATTTTTCAAAGCTCAAAATTAAATATTCTATTTAAAATAAAAGGATATTTATCGCCCAACCAACCAGGCTTATAAATGGTAATTTAAAGCGAAAGAAGTCAAAAAAATTTACCTGTAGCAGACCTACAAAACCAAAAACTATGTTGGGAAGTGCACTGTGCAAGTATAAACATGGGTACGTGCCCAACTAAATGTCAAGCTGCAATGTAACACAAAGCAAGCAAATTTCGTTTAGTCCACTTACAATAAAAGCAGTCTTCTACTAAGGGGATCATTAACACCACAAACAAAATCTCCAACCAACAAGCCACACTTGGCTAAAACTTTGTTAATTATATTTTTTTATTCTTCGAATAAAGATCCTAACCTCTATTCCTACCTCCTTCGAAAATATTCCACTATTTTACTCCCCGAGGTCCGTTTTATTTGACATATTTTTTTATTTCAAGACAAACAATATCACAAAAATTGAGATGAAAGGTGTTGTGACTTGTGGGTCATCCCCCTTCCTACGAGTTTCCCTACCGACTCAGTGACATATTTATTATACACTCAGCAGATCAGTTCACGAATTTTTCTATTTAAATAAGAGACGTGTTTGGATAAAGAAAGACGTGAAAGCCAACAATTAAATAGCATAACAAATAGCACCCACTTGTCCTGTTACAGGCTAACCAACTCCTGTCTATGAAAATGAACTACTTATAAGAGAGGGATCAATTAATTCCCGTCGAGCAACAGTAGTGGTGGCCCTTTCCTATTGTGCTTTGCTTTTTTCTAATCTTTAACAGACACCCCATGTGCCAAAAAACTATATGTTGCATCGAAAATGAACTGTTAATTAGCCTGTCGCTCTAGGAATGATTAACTAGTCTTCATCCAACTTTCCTCAATAAGAAAATCATTAATTAAGAAGTTTAACTAATCCAAATTAAAGCTGCTTAAATTGATAATACAGTTTAGTTGAAACAACATCTTTAAATCATTAGCTGGGGGCATGCCATGGAGATGGGACTATAAATAATTGTACTAATTCAGTACTTGCAATTAGATGTAATATCTATTCTGACATCTGCCTGCTAGATTCAAGTGTTAGAACTTGTATCCAGCCTAATGCAACTAAGTTTTGTACTGTTGTTTGGTGTCTTTTTGTTACAGTTAAATTTGTTCATAAGTCAAGAGCATGTATTATGGTTTTAGCTTCGGATTAGTAGCGAACGTTTGCAAGAAAACAAATGATGTTATCGAAAGAGTAAATAAACTAAACAAGTAGAGATTAGAAATGAATCTTATAGCATATTCGAGTGTTATTTCATATTAATCGGGGGTTGAGAGAGACCGCACTCGAGTGTTTGCAACAAAATAAGCAAGAGCAGCTAAGGAAGAAAACGTTAATGTTTGAGGAATAAGCTAAAATATTTTATTACTCCAAGAGTAAGGATGAGCAAAATCCGATCCTTTACAATAGGAGAAAGGCTACCTATTTATAGGGTACAGAGGTTGTCCTTCTGACATTAGGATAATGTTATTCTTTGAGCCTATAGTACCGTGTTCAATGGCTTTTGGCCACTTGTCCACGAGTGTTGGGGGATGCCAACACAGTACTGCGCATTTGATGCGGTATAGCCGAAAGTCGCCTGCACATCTGAATAGTTCTGACACTCTGTCTTCTTTGTCATTCCTTTGTGCGTACTTAACAGTGATTTTTTTATTAAATAACTTTTTGGTGGCTGTTCAGCCTTTTATTCAAATCAATAAAGCAAAAACAAAACTAAAATTTACATATATATACAAACTAAAGTTACCTTATTACATTAAATATTAATTTGTTAAGTATTTACACAAATTCCAAACTAATTACATAAATCTCCTCTTTTTTACTTTTTCTCTCATAACCTTATACATCTAAAACATGGTAATTTCTTCCATATTTTGCTCCCCATCTGCTCCTATTACACACGTGGTATCTCCTCCATTTTTGAAACCCTTTTTGTACGGTAAAATTCAAGTAACCTCTACTGGGAGGTTGCCAAGTTTTAAGTTTTGAAGGTTTAATTGATTTTACTAATTTTTTTTTCAACTTTACCAATTTAGGATTTTTTTCGTTTATTCTCTGGTTGCATGCTCGTTTGTATGAAGAAGTTTGATGATTTCGGTCGACCACATTTTTCGAAGGTATTGATTATACATTATACATTACTTATATTGGAACACTAATGTATAATTTCTTGAAACACATTAATTATTTTGGTACACTAATGTATACTATTAGTATTCTGATATATATTTTAATATTTTATACATTGGAAGTTCTTATTACATATAAGAGGCATTTTATCCTTTTTGTGGTATTATACAGTTATAAAGTCTTAATATTGTATAAGGTGTCATTATACATTCTGGCAAGCTTATATGTCATATATGTTTAAGGTGAAAATGTTTAGTCTGACATTATACATTGCTTATTTTCAAACACTAATGTATAATATTGACATTCTGGTATATATTTCTTTATGCTATATATTGCATGTTCTTATTACGTATAAAAGGCAGTTTATGTTTTATGTGGTATTATACATTTAGAAAGTCTTAATATTGCATAAGGTGTCATTATACATTCTGACAAGCTTATATGTCATACATGTTTTAAGGTGAAAATGTGTAGTATGTAACATCATACATTACTGCATTTTATTATTTAACTGTATAAGTTTCCCTCAAACATATGTAACTGTTGTGTAATTAGAGTCTTCTTTTAGGGCATGAAATACAGTATTGACAAAGTCTCAGATCACCCATTGCATATCGATAGCTTATGCAACCGTGCTTTTGGTGAAGACATAAAGACGTATTTTGAAGAAGATGTTTTAGGGTCATTTAAAAATATGATATTTGAGATATTTCTTGACTTGCCTCAGTGCAACTGGATAGGGCAGATTTCAAAATGTATCCTTATGCTAGAAATCCAGCAGGATAATAAGGACGAGATTCATGTGTGGGTGTCGTGGAACATCCTGAAATTTATGATGTTTAAATATGCCATTATCACCGATCTTAAATGTACCGGTGATATTGATGAGTATATGTATACTTCATCGGCAAAATCCGCTTTGATGTCAAAGTATTTTCCTAACACACAAGGTGGAATAACTAGGTCAAAACTGATAACACGTGTGAAGATGGGAAACTTCGATAACTCTGAAGATGCTCTAAACCTGGCGATATTATTCTTTGTTCGTACATTCCTGTTCTCTCAGCATCGCGAAGCACCCATTAGTTTAGCTCACTTTCAGATGGTTAAGGATGGTCCGTACAAACACTTTTCATAAGGAAAGATTACATTTGAAAAGTTGATTTACTCCTGGAGGTAGAATTTCAGAGTCGCAAAACAGTTATATTCATTGGGTGGAATGCCACACGTTCTAAATGTTTAGATGTTTGAGTGTTTCTCTGAGGTAGATAAAAAAGTTGCTTTGCGACGAAGCAACATCATCCCAAGAATACTCAACTAGTCTATGGAGTGTAACAGGCCTAAGTATGAATTTTTTATGTCTATCATGTTCAGTAAGGTAATTGTATAACCTGTTATTATTTTTATTCTTAAGTCATTTTATCGAGGCACTAATATTTCATTTTGAAATTCATTTTTTCAGTATTCTTACAAGAATTTACAACCTATAAGTGAAGAAGTTCGTACTTGAGATTTGTCTTTCTCCAAAGATTTTGAGATATTTGATCCAATATCTGCTGCTTCCACATTTGTTGCTCCAACATTGAAAAGGTCGGCCAATGAAGATCAACCGTGTGTTGTCACTGTAGCTGAAAACTTTTATGATTTCAGCACTATACCAACGCGAAAATTTTTAAGAAAGGATGATTTAGCTTCACCTTTATCACCTAAACAAGCATCAAAGAGAAGAAAGACAGTTATGTTTCAGAAAGTTAGTCCAGAGGTGACGGATGTAGAGAAATCTACATGTGCTCCTTCAATACGTCATGTGTCTGGTATGTTTTTTAAAAACATTTAGGAATCAACAGATAAAAAAGAAATTAGTGTGTCTGAATTTAATCATCGTCATCAAGGAGAAATTGGCGTGTCTCCTGAGCGTGACCAACTCAAGTTTGTTCCTTCATCTTCCACAATGCTTGAAGGGACTTCTAAGTCTACTTTAAATATGGATGCGATAAAGACTTAAATTAACACATATGTAAGTTAACTTTCTTATTGACAATTTTTCGTTTTGAAAAGCATGAGGTGTTTCTAATATATTTTATTCTGTATGTTATAAGGTTGATAAACATATTGCTGATCTGAAAACACTAATATCCAATATACCCGTTGAGGTCGTTAAAGCTTTGAAGAAAGAAGAAAATAATATTATTTCGTTCAAATTTCTATTAATTTGAAGAAATACTAATACATTCGTATTATTCATGTTATATAGGAGAAGAAAATTGTTGATCAACAACAAGGTCCCGAAGAAGGATTGAAAAAACATGACACTCCATGTAAGAATGATTTGTCAGTATTTTTTTGTCAATTATGTTGGTGTGTTACTATAAATCTGTATATCTCCCATATCTAAATTTATTTTTCTTTTATTTTTATACAGCATGAAGATGGGGACAAGCGACCAGTAATTAAAATCAGAAATGATGAACAATCTGTACTTTAATCTTTGGAAACAGAGATCCAGGAATGTGTATACACCATACTGAATGTCCAACAACAACTGACGTTCAAAGCGAAAAAAAGGTATATTGAATTAATATTACGTATGTAAATGTTAGTTATATAATAATATTCCTGAATCACCTTTGATATACATAAATGTTATGTGTTTTCGAATGAATTTTGATGTGTATGCTTGACATTATACATAAATAGGAAATATATAAATATAATTATACATTCACACGCAAGCCTAACAGATATCAAATTGGAATCACTGATAAAAAACTGTTTTTCATTCACCATTATATTACTTTGATTAAATGTTCATACATGCACATTGTTATTTTATATAGGATGAGAATATGGTCGATAAAGAAGAAGGACGTGAAGAAGAATCGAAAAACACGCACTCTATTGATATGGAAGATTTGTTAGTATATTTTTGTCACTCATGTTTGTTTGTTACTCCAACTCTATCTATATAAATGTACCACATGTTATTTTTAGACAAAGGGTCATAACGTTCTCAGTTGAATATCAATATGTTAAAACGCTTTCATTAGGGCTGTTACAGTATCATTATATATTCATTTGAATGTATAATAATATGTTATACATTTCTAATAATACTAGTCTCTTCAATAGAATGAATATTCTTTATGAATAGCCTCATACATATATATGCTATTTACAATTGGTTATATAATAACATTTCTGAATCGCCTTAGAAATGTAAAAATGTTATGTTTTAAAAATTGTATTTTGATGTGTGAGATTGATCTTATACATATATAGAATATGTATATAAAGATTTATACATTCATCTGCAATCCTTACAGATAATAATTTCAAATCGCCGGTATAAATTTTTTCTTAATTCGACTTTGTTTACATTGATTAAATGTTCACACATGCTAATTGTTATTTAATATAGGATGAGCGTATGGTTGATAAAGAAGAATGTCTTGATGAAGAATTGAAAAAATAGTACAGTCCTGTGATGGAAGATTTGTCAGTATTTTTTTATCAGTCATGTTGGTTTATTACTACAAAACTATCTACATAAATGCACCAGATGTTATTGTTTAAAAAAGAATTATAATGTTCTCACGCGAATATCAAAATTTTTGAATCTTTATTATACCATGATTTCTGAGTTTATTGTAAAGTCGTATTCTGAACTACTAATTTTGGTCTTTATGAAAATTGGGTAATGACTTTGTGAAAGGATATGAACTCATTGTACTCAAGTATGGTGGATTATGTATAATGCGCTATGTAATACTATGTTCATTGGGGCTGTTACAATTTCATTATACATTAATTTAAATGTATAATAATATGTTATACATTACTAATAATATTATACATTCATATGCAAGCCTTACATATAACAATTTCAAATTATCAGTATAATTTTTTTTTCCATTCAACTATGTATTACTTTGATTAAGTGTTCAAACATGCTGATTGTTATTTAATATAGGACGAGCATATGACCGATAAAGAAGAATATCGTGATGAAGAACTAAAAATACAACACAGTCCTGGCATGAAAGATTTATCGGTATTTTCTTGTCACTCATGTTGGTTTATTACTCCAAATCTATCTACATAAACGTACCATCTATTTAGGCATATTTAAAGTTATACATTCATAAGTTTGTTTTATACTTAACACATCCATATGTTTGCCTGTAGGATGATGTCGGTGGCACAATAACGAATTCTGTTCAAGACGTTGTAGATGCACTATTATTTGGTTTATCAACTCCAACAACAACAAAGTCATTAGATGTTGGTACACCAAATATAGTGATCGAAAGTCAGTGAACTATTTTTGACAGTCAGTTTTCACCTGATTTCTCGGATGCTCAAGTTAGGGAGCGTGAAGCCACAAAAGCACCTGTAAAAAGGAACTGAAAGAAGTCGAGGATTTTCAGGTCACCATAAATTATAAAATTTGATTCTAGTTCTAAGGATAAGGGCAATTTCGATGACGAAAAGAAGCAGATGTATGCTTTTGATGGTTGTACCATTTACCAAGAATTGCCTAACCAATTGATCCTCGATTACTCTCAGTGGCTTGAAGTAGGATTACTCAAATATCATGCTGGCAAGTAAGTAATTTTGATTTTTTTTTTAATTTTCGAGAATACTACGGCAGCATAATTTTTTGTGATGTTTAATCCTTGTTAATTTTGCAGGAAACAAACGGACAATCACTATCTTAAAAATGCTCCAAATTTAGGTTATTCTCAGTTGGACTTTATAGTTGCACAGACACAGTTAAAGAATTGATTCTACTTGATGTAGCAACGCAAAACATGCTGGAACGATGAGGTAAATTAAACTAAATTTGTTCCATATCATAAATGTGGTTACTATTGAAAACTTCACTATAATGTTGTATACTACATGTAACTCTTTGAAGCTTGTGTTACTTTTAGAATCTGTTATAAAAACTAACATCAAACATTTTAATATAATGTATAATTATGAAGTGTTATCTGTAGTACTATTACTGAAATTGAAAAGATGTATAATAGTTAGAATTATGTAGCATATTGTAGTAAGTAGAACTAATACAATCACTGTGTGTTTCATTCATTAATAGCTATGTACAATACATTTTCATACATGTAACATCTTTTATTATCATATATCCAACATGAAGCAAAATCTTAAGTATAATACCATGTAGCACTTGTTATTTTTAGAAACTAATCATTAACACGATATCATGCATGTTTAAATAGGTAAAAAAAATGCATTTATTATTACAACAAGCATTAGAATATTACATCATACATAGAAAATGATGTATAATTACTTATCATACATGTAGTGACAATTATTCATAAATTAATGTGACTGTTTTACATATTTTACCCTTTTTAACATGTAGCACTTAGATGTGATATTCTATCACTTGAGAAACAAATCGAAGCTGCAGCAGATGATAATTATAAATATACAACACCTAGTTGCTTCTTTAAAACATATATCGTGAAGACATATAATCGATATTATCCAGTGGTTCAAACAGATCAGATATCCACGCAAGAAGACTATGCAGAATCTTATAATGTGGCTAAGAATGAAGACGCTATTACAAATACAATTAATGAATTCTGTATTCCTATTGGATTACCATGGCATATGGTTGATGAGGTATATGTTTCTGTTAACTGTGGCAAAGAATTTCACTAGGTATTGGCTGTAATTGTGTTGAAGAAGAGAGTTATACATATGTATGACTCATTGTCAAGTAAAAGAAAAAGTGAACCACCAAACGAAATACAAAAGTTAGTAGTGATGCTGCCTAATTACTTGTCAGACAGTAATTTTTTTGAAAAGACAGATCGAACTGACTGGTCAACAGTGGAAGCGCACACTACTAAATAAAGGACAAAAAGCGACGCAAAAAAAGCGACGAACTTGTCGCTTTAAAAAGCAACGACAAAAGCAACACTGTCCGCCACTTTTTTAGTTTAATTTTAATTTTCATGAATTTTTTATTAAAATTGACAGAAACATCTTAATATCCGTCGCTTTTTTCGCGGATTATTGTGGCAACTAATTAAAAAATAATTTATATTTTTTTTAATAAATGTGACGGATAGCGTCGTAATTTATTTACAAATAATAATAATTAGTTGTTGAAAAGCGACGTAGTCCGGCGATTTTTCGATTTGATTTTTATTTTTTTTTATTTTTATTAAAAGCGACGGACAACGTCACTATAATTTTTATTTTTTTAAAATATTAATTCTAGAAAAGCAACGTTGTCAGTCACAATTTGAAATTATTTTTAATTTATTTATTTTTTCACAAAAAGCGGCGGACAACGTCGTTTTTGTTAAATTAAATAAAAATTATTTTTTTGAAAAGCGATGTTGTCCGTCACTTTTTAAATTTAATTTTTATTTTTGTATATTTTTATGAAAAGCGACGAACAACATCGCTTCAATTTTTATTTTTAAAAATATTAATTCTAGAAAAGAGACGTTGTCCATCGCAATATATAATTATTTTAATTTTTTTTATTTTTATAAAAGAGCGACGGACAACGTCGCTTTTGTATAAAATTATTTTTCTGAAAAGCGATGTTGTCCGTCACTTTTTTAATTTAATTTTTATTTTTATTTATTTTTATTAAAAGCGACGGACAACGTCTCTATAATTTTTATTCTTTTAAAATATTAATTCTAGAAAAGCGACGCTGTTCGTCGCAATTTATAATTTTTTTTATTTTTACAAAAAGCAACGGATAGCGTCGCTTTTTTTAAAACTAAATTAAAATTAATTTTTTGAAAAGCGACGTTGTCCGTCGTTTTTTAAATTTAATTTTTATTTTTATTTTTATTAAAAGAGACGCGCTATAATTTTTATTTTTAAAATTATAAATTTTATTTTTTCTTTATTTCTTACAAAAAGCGATGGACAAATTCACTTTTGTTAAAACTAAGTAAATTAACTTTATGAAAACGACACTGTCCGTCGATATTTGATATTTTTAATTTACTATTAAATAAATAATTTCTATATTTAAAAAAATTAAATGTATTCAATTATATATTGTTGATATCATACGATCGATTGATTAAGAAAATAATATATTGTTGAAGTTATAATATAATAATGTAATCCAATAAATTAAACAATAATTCATCGGAGTAGAAATAAAATATGTTATACTACAAGGTAATATACTCGTGTATGTGACGTATATATTACATATTACAAAGTTGATAGTCAATCAAATATATAAATATATGTATGTACATATATATATATATATATATATATATATATATATATATATATAAATACGTATCTCTCGTATAGTGATGTATATAGTTGTTAAAAGCTAGCTAACTGAATCTATATATCCAAATATTTTGAATAATACGTTAACATCATATGATCGAGGTAATAATACACTATTGAAGGTATAATAATGTTGCCAATTAACTGATAATTCATCATAGTAATACGTTGCATTAACATAATCGAAATCTCTAATTCAATCTCTTTTTAACCCAATATCTAATCCCAATTTGACTAATGTCCTCAATTTTAATCTCAACCATTCATCATATTTGATCAACGGTCAATATTAAAATCAATTTTCACTATTTTTTTCTTGAAATTAGGGGTGTGCATCGGTTGGTTCGGTTTGATTTTATATATTATTGGTTTGGTTTATCAGTTATCGATTTTTAAATAAGTTAAACTAATAATCAAATCAATAAGGTATTTTTTTATCAGTTTTTGGTTTATCAATTTTTAGTCCTTAACGGTTTGATTTTTGGTTTAACCAATAAGAAAATATACATAAAATAGAAATAGTAGCAACTAATTAACAAGGGGAAAAAACAAAATCTTAATTGCAACAAAAATTCTACATGATGTGTTTTATTTTACAAGAATTTTCAAGCTTGAATAGATTTTCGAGAAAGTCTGCGTACACTGTACCCTCCACAGACCTAATTTGTGGGACTAAATTAGTTTAATTGTGTTGACACCCAATTTTGATCTCACGATACCCCTCCCAGACTGCTCTTTTATATAATAATTTTACATAACATTAATTCTTACATGCTTAGTTTATATTAATATCGACGTCTTACTATTTTTCTCGCATTTCCACTTTTATTTAATTTTCATTTTTCACAATTTATTAATTCAAATTTGACATTTTACATAATTTTTGTTAATATTTATTTATTTTTACGTAAATGTGCACACTCACAATTTACAAATGCATTGTCTTTATTATTACTACTATCGATAATTTTATATAACAATAATTTTTACATGCTTAGTTTATTTTGATATTTTTGTCTAATTATTTTTTCATCATCACATTTATTAAAATAGCGGGCCTAATTCAATTCAATTTCTCAATGTGTTTATTTTCTAGCCATCTTGTACACAATTAATGTCAATTCTAACCAAATTGATATCAATTTCATTTTTGACCCATTTTAAAGTAATTTTAATCTCAGTCGTAGATCAAAATTGATCCAACGGTTGATGTTTACACCTAATTTTGACCTCCCGATACTACTTTTAGGCTGCTATTTTCTCAAAATTATTTGATTTAAATTATTAATATTTTTGTACACATTATTCTTATATTAAATACATATTTTTGACGTGTCACATTCATAATTTAAAATTATTTTGTTAATTTTTGGTATTATTTTTATAATTTATTAGTTCAGATACAACATTTTATGTAATTTTATTAATATTTATTAAATTATTTTTCGTAAATATACATACTCACAATTTATAAATGCATTGTCTTTATTATTATCAATATCGATAATTTATATAATTTCACATGCGACTTATTATTTTGTTCTCATCATTATTACATAGTAGCCTAATTTAATTCAAGTTCACTATTCATTTAAATTCTAGCCACTTCTATTTAATTTTATTCAATTTATTATAATTCTAGCCAATTTGTATTCATTTTTTAGCCAATTTGATATTAATTCTAATTTTTTAACTCTTTTTTTTTAAAAAAAATTACTCTAATCTCAATCGTTGATCAGAATTGATCCAACGACTGAG
Source organism: Capsicum baccatum var. pendulum (assembly GCA_030864225.1). NCBI lineage: Eukaryota > Viridiplantae > Streptophyta > Magnoliopsida > Solanales > Solanaceae > Capsicum > Capsicum baccatum. Next base: position 222,970,498 of record CM061556.1, read on the forward strand.
ATCAAGATCTTGCCTCCTTTCTTTTTATACACACAAAAAGAGGGGAATCCTAATCCATTTCCACAAACAGCCGCACCTTCTCTCCCTCTCTCCCTCTCTCTACAATCTCTCTCTCTCCCTAAACCTTTACTCCATCATCACAGCCCTCACGCCACCAGACGGCGGACCCCGCCACTGCTCCAATCGCCTACCCGCTAATGTCCTCACTCGTCAACGAACCTGCCCAGATTCGGCAAAAAACAAGTGTTGCACCACTGCCTCCCTCCTTCTCTTCTCTCGACGTCGCCCAGGGGAAGACCTACATTGTTTTTTTGGGTCCTCCGGCATCCAGTAAACTCGACGCGGAATATATATAATTACATAGAAAATATATAAAAATAGGTATAAAAGATATAAAAGCACCCACTAATACAAAAAGTTGGCTGGATGCACTGACATTAAAATTGATCTTAAGGTTCTACACTGAAAAGGACATCCCGAGTTCGAACCTCGTTGAGACAATCTTTTACTTTTTTCCAGCTTTTTAATTTTTTAAGCACCCACAATCCTTAAATCCTGGATCCGCCACTGACGCCGCCCTCCAGCCAAGTGCCGTCACGCTACCAGCAACCACCTTCAACCGGTGCTCAACCGGAGAGGATTTGCCGAAAACCGCCACCAAACAAACGGCGGAACCCATCGGCGCCCCTCTCTCTCCTTCCCTTCCGACGAGAACCGCCACCAGCAGCCGCTAGATCACCAGCTCCGGCTGGTCAATGCCGCTGCCCTCTCCTCCTTCTCCGAGTAGCAACCATCACTGCCGCCAGTGAAGTAGCAACAACAATGCAACCGTTTCGCCATTTTTGGCCGAAAGGGACCCCAAGAACAGCGAAATCAGGACACCGGTGATGAACTTATCTGCGATTATTGTCCAGTTTGATTTCTCAATACCTTAAGTTGCATGTTTGTTTGCCTTTTATTATCTTCTAAGTAGATGCTTTAAAAGTCTGTCTTAGAAAAGAAGTACATGTATAGTTGGTCTAATTATTATTATTATTTGTTTGTGTTATTTTTTAGGGTACGTCATGCCTAAAGGCTGGCGAATATACGTATACACGAGGGAGTTGAATTACGATCCAAGGAGCTATCCTGATCCATATACATTCAATCCATGGAGATGGATGGTTAGTCTTGTTGAATTAAGAACAAAAAAAATGCTTAAATTTGATAATTAAATTGAAGTTAACAAATAATTATGCTTCTAATTATAGGATAAGAGCCTGGAACACCAAAATTCGTTCTTAGTATTTGGAGGAGGTACTAGACAATGTCCTGGAAAAGAGCTTGGTGTAGCTGAAATTTCTACATTTCTTCATTACTTCGTAACAAAGTACAGGTAACTAATATATATACTTTAACATATACACAAATCTTATTAATATTTTGCGTATCGATATGTTACTAAATGTAGCTGTGTTATGGTTTACGCGAATGGGAAGAAGTAGGAGGAGATAAACTGATGAAGTTTCCAAGAGTTGAGGCACCAAATGGTCTAGGAATTAGAGTTTCAACTAATTAACTAACTATCAATTCATGAAAGTATAGAAAAAAAAAAAAGATTTGTAGGATGCAAAGCTAAGAGTAACAGGGATGTACTCTAATGACGAATTAAATGACGAATCTAAATTTTTCCCGCTAACCTCTAACTTATTTTTCCCGCTAACCTAATGACGAATTAAATACAAATTTTTGCAGAGGTGATCAATGTTATATACTCTGTCAATTATTTCTACACAGTTGTCAAAATGGTTAAGTTTAGTGACTTGACATGTGTACTTGTGACTTGAAAATGGTTAAGTGTAGTTACTAGAAAATGCTTTAAGTATAGTGACTTGAAATGTTAATTAGCTATTTGAAAATGATTTGAGTGTAGGGACTTGAAATGTGTATTAGTGACTTGAAATGTGAATAAGTTATTTGAAAATTATTAAGTGTAGTAACTTGAAAATGATTAAGTGTAGTTACTTGAAATTGAGAACTTGTGACTTAAAAATGATTTAGTGACTTGAAATGTGTACAAGTGACTTGAAAATGGTTAAGTTTAGTTACTTAAAAGTGGATACGTGTAGTGACTTGCATTGTGAATTAGTTATTTGAAAATGGTTAAGTGTAGTGACTTGAAATGTGTACTAGTGACTTGAAAATGATTACATATAGTTATTTGAAAATGGTTACGTATAGTGACTTAGAAATATGAATTAGTTAATTGAAAATAGTTAAGTGTAGTGACTTGAAATGCTAGTACATGACTTGAAAATGGTTAAGTATAGTGACTTGAAATGCCAATTAGCTCTTTGAAAATGGTTAGAGTGTAGTGACTTGAAATGTGAATAAGTTATTTGAAAATTATTAAGTGTAGTGACTTGAAAATGGTTTAGTGTAGTTACTTGAAATTGAAAACTTGTGACTTGAAAATTGTTAAGTGTAGCTACTTGGAATGTGAATTAGTTACTTGAAAGTGGTTAAGTATAGTAACTTTAAATTAATGATTAAGTGTAGTGAATTGAAAACGATTAAGTAAAGTTATTTTAAATGTAAAGTAGTTACTTGAAAATTGTTAAGTATAGTGACTTGAAATGTGAATTAGTTATTTGAAAATGGTTAAGTGTAGTGACTTGAAACGTGAATTAGTTATTTGAAAATGGTTAAGTGTAATGACTTTAATTGTGTACTAGTGACTTAAAAATGGTGAACTTGATGACTTAAAAACGGTGAAAATAATTAAGTGTAGTTACTTGAAATTGTGAACTTGTGACTTAAAAACGGTCAAGTGTAGTTACTTGAAATTGTGATTGTGAACTTGATGCTTGAAAATGGTTAAGTGTAGTCACTTGAAATGTGTACTAATAACTTTAAAATAATAAAGTATAGTCACTTGAAAATGATTAAGTAAATTGACTTGAAATGTGATTTAGTTAATTAAAATAGTTAAGTATAGTGATTTGAAATGTGTACTAGTAACTTGAAAATATTAAGTGTGGTGACTTGTAATGTGAATTAGTTATTTGAAAATGGTTAAGTATAGTGACTTAAACGTGTAGTAGTGACTTGAAAATGGTTAAGTGTAGTTACTTGAAATGCCTATTAGTTATTTGAAAATGGTTAAGTATAGTGAAATAAAATGTCAATTAGATATTTGCAAATGGTTTGAGTATAGTATCTTGAAATGTGTACTAGTAACTTGAAAATAGTAAGTGTAGTCACATGAAATATGAACTAATGACTTGATTTTTATATGTTTTGATGTAAACTTGCATACAGATGACATCCGATGGTGATGGTGATTGGCCTTATCCTGATAAGAGTTCGAAGTCAACTGCTAAAAAGAAATCTCGGACACCTGTAGACTCCAATGAAAAAACTATAGGATTGTTTAAGTGTTTTGGTGGTTGTTGGATTAATTATTAAGTGTTTTGTATTTTGGATTTGATTGTTTAAGTGTTGTTGATTTGAATTTGCTTAGATGTTTTGATAATGTTGTGTGTTGTATGATTATTTTAGAAATGTGCGTTGCATGAGACTGTATATATTGAATTAAATGTTGGCTGGAAAAATTTAGATTTTTACATAAAAAAAATGCAAAAAAGCGACGGATATGGTCCCTTTTGTTCGTCGCTTTTCTGAAAATTTTTAAAATAAAATTTAAAAAAAGCGACGGCCAACGTCGTTTTTTTTCTTCATTACGAAGAACAAAATGTGACGGCCAACGTCATTTTTTGTCTTCATTATGAAGAACAAAATGCGATGGCCAACGTCGCTTTTTGTCTTCATTATGAAGAACAAAATGCGAAGATCAACATCGCTTTTTGTCTTCATTATGAATTTTTTTTCTCAAAATACGAAGGACAATGTCGTTTATTCTGTTTATTTTTTTTTAAATTTTCCTTCAATAAAATGAAGCTATGCGTCGTTTTTTGTTCATCATGTGTTCTTCACATGAAGAACAAAAAACGACGCACAACGTCGCTTTTTCTAAAAAAAGTAACTAAATGTTTTTATCAAAAAACGACGCTGTCCGTCGTAATAAAAGCGACGCATGCCATCGTTTTCAAAAAATGCCCCTTTTTGAGAAAAAAAAAGCGACAAATTTCTGTCGCTTTTGCCCAAAAAAGCGACGCTGCCCATTACTTTGTGATATTTTTTTAGTAGTGGTACAAAGGGAAACTTGGTCAGCAAATTGTTCTTATCAGTCACAACCCATTTGATGTTGAATACGTTCAAAACATACTACAGCAAGTGTCTGATAGTTTGTAAGTGACTTTTGTTTATTTTTTTTAACATGTATAATTATGATATAATTATTGAATGTATTGTTCCTTCATTCTATTATCAAATCAGGAATTGTGAGGTCTTTGTGGCTGCATACGCAGAAATATTAAGTGAAGGGCAGCAAGTGCATTCATGTGATTTTGATGTTGGAAGTCAACGTGCACGTTATGCTTCATTACTATGGCATTACAAAGTGACAAAGGCAGACAAAGGTTACACGAGTGATAACGATGATCCTCCTCATCCAAGGAATAGTTATCTCCAATCAACTGATGAAAGTGCAATTGTTACTTTAGAGTAACACCTTTTTATAACAGTCTAATTGTTTTTTAAGTAGTTGTTGTTAAACAGTTACATAAATTATTGTTTTTTGGATGTTGAATTTTAATTTACATTTTATGGATGTTCTTTTTGTTCTTATACATATTCATCTTTTAAAGAATTGTTTTGCAATTACGTACACCATATTTTACTGATACTATATAGTTTGATAGTTAATGAGTTTGCCTTACCTAATATTGTATATAACGTATGTCAACAAATTATACATTAATGTGTTATTGTATATGTAACACATTGTATTTTTACCAGTATGTAAATTCTGTTATAAATTAATAATACATTGAACAGGTCTCTCATGATTTATGAATTATGTATTACATAACATCATACATGTTGTCACACGTTCTTGACTTAATTGAAAACAATGAAAATATTTAACAGTATACATATTTATAAAGTATAATACTACATCGTACATTATAAACATACTGTTAAGGAATTTTACATTTAATGATTAGTTAAGTATCAGTCATTAAACGTATGTAAGAAAATATGAGTATTTTATAAAAAAATAATTTATATCATAACTACACCCTAACGTATAATCCATACCCATACACACAATGAAAATGCTATTTAAATTTTCACAAACTTTGTTACATGAATGTGCCATTTCTAATGTTGTTTAATAAAAAACCGATGCATACGGTCAATTAAAAGTCGCTGGTGTTACTTGAACATCATACATATTATTAACGTATAATAGTATATCATACATTAATTATATAAGAAATGTTAATGGTTAACTGTGTAAAATACAGTATGTTACAATAACTATTTACTGTAATAGTTTCCAAATTACATACTATATACACAGATATAACTAGGTTATAATTACAAGTGATAAGGAACAAAATATGATCTTTGCAAGCTGTATTAAATGGTTATGAAAATGTCAAACATTGATAATAGCTAAACATCAGATAACAATTAAAAATATAAATAAAAAAATCTTCCAGCGTATCAACAAAAACTAATTAAAATGATTATTCAATTAAAACCAAACTAAGTATAAGCATTCAGAACAACAAATTATCTTCTTCACGATTTCTTTGAAAAGTAATCGTACGGCCTACGGTTGTGGCTTGCATGTCCGCATTTACTGCAACAGTTCGAACTTGCAGTAAGTGATTCACTATATTTCATATGCCTTCCTTTTTTTGGCCTATTCGGAGGTCTTTTGTATTTGGGTTGCAGAACTTTTTCACCATCAACAAATTGTGGAACATTTCAATCCTTCATGTCTGGCATAGGAACTATCGGGAGTTCATACGTCTTGACAATATTGTTTGACCTGTACAATTATGAGCACTAACGACCATACTCTTTTACATCAATATTTTTACTCTTTAAAATGACAATTGCGTATGCACATGGTATTTCATCAATTTGATACCGGCCACAATTGCACGTGCCACGATCAATATCAATAATGTACTTCCTTCCTAATTCATATACACAGTACAGATAACTACCAGCTGACTTAACATGTTAGAAACAAATTATTTAATACAGATAATAACATAAAAATTTATAACTAATATAAAAGACATTTCATTACATAAATATTCTAATACATACCGTCATCCGCAACGCAAACTCCATTAAGAGTCAGAATTTTTTGAAATCTTCTCCCGAGTGTTATGTTTGTATAAAATATAACTTCACTGTTCTTACAATTTCATGCAGCAAATAAAATTCTAGCTTCTTCAATAAAACCTAAAATAGGAAGTTCTCTATCCTCTATCAAGCAACCGTTAATAAATTCAGCTATAATAGAGGTCATCATTCTACCTTTATTAACAGGGGAGTGACATTGAGATCATTTTTCATAACTAGCTTCTTTCAGATATTCCTTAACCCTGGGATCAACCTGACCAACCTTTGACATAATTAAATCAAAATCTTCTTTCCTATAAGCTAAAAGTCATGGAATAATAAAGGTCACTAAGTCTATCTTTGTTTTTTCTAAAATATTTGCAAACATTGTTCCATAAATGCCAAATACATGCTAGATGGGGGACATTAGGATAAACAATGCTCACACCTTTTATGATACTCTCATTTCGGTTCGATACAACACACATATTATCTCGTTCCCCAAATGCTTTTCTAAATTGATGAAAAAATCAAGTCCACGAATTGTCGTTCTCCGAATCCACAACACCATAAGCTAATGGAAGAATACATCCTAAATAAAAAAAAACAAAATAATATGTGTAGGTCTGTAATATATGTACTGATTTTGGAAGTCTATATTTTATTATATATACAAGAGCAATGTATAATCAGTTCTAATACATACAAAATGTACAATGATCACAAAAAAAATATTTAAGAGTATTGTATAATATCTACACCATCAAGAGTGCTTGTCGATACAAATATTTCTTTGTATGGATCGCTTAAATGAGCACGATCTACAACTACAACAGGTCCGTAAAATTCAAAACCCCTTATCATGAGATGTAAGGTAATAAACAAGTATTTAAACTCGTTATCTAATACCTTATGCATTCGAATATGTGATCCTGGATAAACTTGATTCAACATATAGATAAACGGGGCATTTTTCTATATCCATCAGCTAGTCCACCTCTAAGCATCGCAGTTGCCTTCTCTTTTGCCCTCCAAAATATCAACACCGTATTACAATTTTATTATATATTCGTTCGAATGTATAATGACATATTATACATTATTAATGAAATAACTATTACAAATCAAAACATTCGTCAACACAACAAGACATTCAAAACAACTATTACAAAACAAAACATCCATTAAAGCATCAATAAATAAAGATAATTTTTAGGTTCATACATATGTTTGTCAGATCGTTTAGAAAAAGTGTTGAAGCCATTCGATATTGCATATTTTGCCATTACCGATACCAGAGTTTGCTTATCCTTATAAAACTGGTTAACCTTTATTTCAGTGTTCTTGCAATCAGTAATGAAATTTTTAACTTCAAATTCTGAAACGTATAATGAATACTGATTCTGCATTTCAACAACCGTTAAAGCAACAAAATCAGATTCACTACCTTTAATACACAAGACTGCCTTATTTTTACTATCAAACTCGATATCCTTATTCAATTTGTCAAAAGTTGATATGCATAGAGAAAAATTAACAAACTCCGAAAATTATTTCTTGAACTCAATGTAAACCTTCACTCCATTATCATTCCTTATGATGATTGAAGAAGAATCACCATCAACAATGTATTTAACTTTAATTCTTTTGCGAACATCGTCAATATTCAATTCCACTGCGATCGTTGCAATCAATTTCAAAAAGTTAATACTTTCAGAAACAATAATGACATCACTTTTGTATGATTTATAATTAATTTTCGACTCTCAGACACCAGAATGACGGAACAATATGAGAATGTTCATCTTTTTTTTTTTTCCAGAAATCAAGAAAGAAGACGACTTTTTTTTCTCAGGAACGTATATCAACAATAACGAAAATTAACATTAAGGTTTAAGAGTTTTTTTGAAATTTAAATTTCAGTTACTATATTAACTCATATATTACATAATTATAGGTATTTAATGGCATAATTTAAGAATTTGAAAGATATTTTTTGATTACTCTTTTCATAATTGTAGGCAAAACAGTTTTATCATACATCACACCAATGTACAACAAACTCACAAATATATGAGTATATTTTATAAAATAGAAAGAGAAAAAATCTAAAGTAATTATCTATAAATACTTTCAAATTACACGGGATTTATGTGGTTTATTCAAACCAAAATTAGTCTGATCATGGGCCCAATAAACAAAAGAAACAAACAAAAGAAAAGAAGTACAAAATTTAGAAAATTCTGTGGTCTGGCCCAAATATCATTTGAAGTGTACTTTGAAGCTTATTTTGGATTCTGCAGTACACTTTCCGAAAGACCCTCCACCTTCTCATCTTCAGCTCAGCTCCCAAAATGTTCTCCGTTTGCTCCCGGATGAATCACCGCTTCTTTTTTGCTTTCCTAGTCGGTTATTAACAAGCTGGATTTGATTATTGTTGTGTTCATCCTTCTCACACCAAGAGAATCACTGTACCAAGGTAAGCTTTGTGTTATAAATTGAATCTTCATGTCTTTGCTTCTCTTAATCTTGATACTAGTCTGTACAGATGTTTGGGGTTTATCCACCTCCAAGTGAATTGAAGGAGGCAGTCGTCCGGAGTTAGAAGTTTTTCTATCTGTGAGCACGATATTCCTCCTTTCTTTTTCATTTTTGCCTTATAATTGAAACAGCTAAACCCATCTTTTATTACTTTTGCTATCTGCATCGGTGCATGGACTTGTTTTTGTCTGTGTAAAAAAGGGCTTGTAGCTGACCTCCGGTGGAAAATGTTAAATCTGACATCAAGCCCCTTACTTTTTGGTGAAGTTTTTCTTGTGCTAACAGAATTTAGCCAACTTTGTATAGTAGCGTTTATGTCCCTGTAGCTTGGGCATACATTCCTGTTAATATTTCTATTGTTCTTTTCATGCTTATGCTTTTTGTATTCCTTACTGCACCAACTCTGTGTGACCATTAATATCATGCTTGTGGTTTAATTTTTCTTCTACTTGTTCTAATTGTTGGTATCTGATATTTATCTATGTTTAAAATCCTTCTCCCTTCAGGTGGTATGTCTGTAAAAGCATTAAACTCCAATAATCCCTCTGTGTGTGGCTAGATTAGCAAAATAATCTGCTAATTGATTTTCTTCCCTAGAGATGTGTTGAAAAACAATCCCTAGTAGCTTCCTTTTTTATTTGTTCAATAATTTCCACTATTACCCGGGGTACTTACTAGACTTCCTTTATTACTTTTATCAATACCAAAGAATCTGATTCTATAATTACTCCTGATAGAAAATTGCTAGAACAGCACCTTAAAGCTTGTGGAATTGGATTGGCATCTGCAACAATGTTTGTACAAATTCCAATTTTCTCTGCTTTAGCAAATATCAGATCCACTTTATGGTCTCTCAAACAAAAATCATATGCACTTACTCCAGAATTTTCTTTACTTGCTTTATCGGTGTTACACTTGATATTCCTAACAAATGATAATCCCCACCTTACCACATAGTGATACAGTCTTGGTTTATAGGTCCACAAAAAATTAAGTAATTCCTGCCAATTCAAAGACTATATTTTACCATGGGTATATGATCCTCAGCATCTGATGTATGTGGGTTTGAATGTGTTGCACTATCATGATTAGACTAACATCTCCACCACGTTTTCTTTTATTTCTTCTTTTCCATAACACCCAAATCACAAATGCTGGTATAGCTCTGTACAGTTGTTGCAATTTAGAGTTTACTTCTTTATTCCACCACTCATGAATTATTTGTTAAAGCTGCCTTCCTTCTATTTGTATACCTGTACAAGTAGCAAACTGCCTCCACCGCTGAATAGCTTTGGGGGTTGTTATAAAAAGATGTGTCATTGCCTCCTCCTTCATCTCTGTGCTGCACCAACATCGAGACACTACTGCAATCTTCATTCTTTTCAAATTATCATCTGTTGCAATTCTTCCCTTATAGGCTTTTCATAAGAAAAGGTTTATTTTAAAAGGAACACCCTTTCTCCATAAACATTCATAAAATTCTTTCTTCTCCTTTCTACTTTTGACATACTCCCATGCTGATTTGACTGAGAATTTACCATTTGTATTTCCCATCCACCATGCTCTATCCTCTTCTTCCTATGTTAAATTAGGACTGACATTATTAATATTGTGCTTCACCATTTCCTCAGAAAGAACTTGCTTCAGTTTCTCTATGTTCAAGGTTTCTCCATTGATGAATTCCTTAACTTTTGTATCCTCCACCCCTCTGTAATCTTCCTCAACATAATACGCACCCATTCCTGTCCAATTGTCGAACCAGAAACTAACTGAGTCAGACTTAATTTGCCACCAAATATTATGTTCATTGCTAGTACTCTCAGGCTGCTTCTTTTTTCCTGAGTGGTTGGTTCCCTTTGTTTGGCTCGTGAATCGGTTCACATTGTTCCTGATCCAATGTGGCTTAACTCCGCCCAAATCTATACTAAGTCATCTTCACTCCATACAACTGTGTTTGCCAAATCTTTCAAAATCTACTTACTTTGAAAAACATATTTTGTCAATAAAAATTAGAGTTTGACTAATCAATTTGAAGACACTTTTACTAATAGAAGAACAATAATTTTGTACTTTTGGAACAATTTAGACAACTAAAATCCCAAAACTACTTTCGAAAAAAAAAAAAAAACTATCTTTTCACTTATGAAAAATAACTTTTGGTTAATCTTTTGATTTTTGGCTTTTACCACGTAACTCCTAGTGAAAAAAAAGGGAAAATTACATCCCAGTACCTTTAGATCATCTAGTTTGTAAAATATGTATATATTTATTCCTATACACTATACAAATAATAGACAACATATACCACCGAAGTGTAAAAGTAGTCTATACTTTGATAATTGATCATGTAGGTAAACTAGATGGACGAAGGATATATTTACGTAAGTTTTCACAAAAAATGGTAACAAGCATATTCCGTTTATGGGCCTTTTTACAAAGCAAATAGATATCGAATATCGGATTAAAAAAATCAAAAAATAAAGTCAGGGTTTTGTTAGCGTTCAGTCAAATTCTTTTCTTTTAGATGAAGTTTGTTGCAACTTCTTTCAAACCCTTTGTCTAATTTTCTTGTTCTCCTTCAATAAGAAACTGTAATGAATAATTTGCCTTTTAGACTTTGGAGATATTGAGTTAATGTCATATTTAATAGACTACATATATAATTATTAAATACATCTGGGTTATTCTGTAATTAGTTATTCTTCAGTTCTCTATATATACAGCTGTAACCCCTTCAATATCAATAAGATCAATTATTATTAAATTATATCATGGTATCAAAGCTAGGGTTTCTTCTTCCGCCCAAACCCTAATCTCTCCTCTTTTCCGACGTGTGTGCGCCGCCACCACCGTCTACACCACGCCGCACGGCCTTCCTCCTCCGCCGTAGGTCGGCGCCATGGACAAGGTTGTTGATCCTCTGTCAAATTTACCGTCTGGAGTAAAATTACTGCTCAGGAATCTCCACAATCTCATCCCCGAAAAATTATCTGACAACAACTACCCGGCCTGGGCACTTAACGTCCGCACCGCCCTCGCAGCCAACTTGCTGCTCGGATGGATTGACGGTGCGGAGAAGCCGCCGCCCGAGACAGCCGAGGAGGACGGCGTCATGCTCCCAAATCCCGACTACCTTCCGTGGATGATCGTAGACACTCAAATCTGAGCCTGTCTTCTCGCCGTTATTAGCCCCTCTGTGCACAAACACGCCCGGGGTTTTCTCACATCGGCTTCACTTTGGGACGCACTAGCCACAAAGTACAACTCTGTGTCCACGGCTCATATTTTTCAGTTGCGTGACAGATTGCATACTCTTCGGAAGGGAACGAAGACGATGACTCAATACCTTGATGATGTGGCCTCTATTCTGTCTGACCTAGATGCTGTGAACGAGATTATTCCTGAACGAGACGTGGTGAATGCCGTGATACGTGGTCCTCCGTCTGGCTATTCCTCTCTCAAACAGCATATTCGCCTCTCACCTGTCGAAATCACTCTGAATTAACTGTCTGGATGGCTTAATGCAGAAGAATTGAATCTAGACATGGAACACAAATTACTGCTCGGAGAAGCCAGTTCCACCCCTGGCGTCACGGCTCTTTACTCGGCTGACAGCGGGGGCTCGGCCAGGGGTCGCGGTGACGATCGCCGTAACCAAGGGCGAGGCAGCGGCGGCGGTGACCGTCGGAACGCCGGGCAGCAAGGCAGAGGCGGGCCTCCACCGAGGGACGGCTTCCAGTCAGGCCGCGGACAGGGACGAGGAAACCAGCGGGGGCCCACACGAGATCTTTCGACGTGCCAAATTTGTGCTAAACGGGGCCATTCTGCGGCTAATTGCTGGTATCGTTATGATGACTCGCAGAATGTAAATCGCCAGTCCGGCGGATCAAGGGCGATGCATGCGTCCACAAACGCTCAATCTGGCGATTGGTATCTAGACACAGGTGCTAACACCCATGTGACGTCGGATTATTCACAACTTCATGCTCCTCATTCGTATCATGGCTCAGAAACTATTACAGTAGGCAATGGTCAATCCCTTCCCATCACAAACACCAGCTCTGGGTATGTCTATACCCCAAATGGTAAATTTCATCTCTCAACCCTTCACCACGTCCCTTCCCTCACATCCAATCTTTTATCGCTTTACTAAAGAAAATAACTGCACCCTCATTTTTAATGACACCAATTTCCAGATAGTGGACAATACCACGAACCGGGTGCGGTACACGGGCCGCTGTGAGCATGGGCTATACACTCTTCCATCCAGGTCTCCGTCTGTTGTGAGTCAAGCCATTCTCTCGTCCACCTGGCATCGCCGGCTTGGGCACCCATCATCCGCCATCACCAAATCCATTTTATCTTCCTTAGGTTTTAATTTTTCAGGGAAATTACATTGCGAGTCCTGTTCAGTGTCTAAATCTTGTCGTTTACCTTTTTCACTGTCTGAACACAAGGTCACTGCGCCATTTCAATTAATTCATTCTGATGTTTGGGGTCCAACCTCAGTTCCTTCTGTTCAAGGTTTTCGTTATTATATCTGTTTTGTTGATGATTACAGTAAATTCACTTGGCTTTATCCTCTGAAATTTAAATCCGAAGCTTATACTGTTTTTGTCAACTTTGACCGAATGGTTCAAAATCAATTTAATGCCAAAATCAAAATTTTTCGAAGTGACAAGGCAAAGAATTTGTCAACAATGCATTTGGTGTTTTTCTTCAAAGTCTAGGGGCTCTTCATCACACTTCATGTCCATATACCCCTGAACAAAATGGCGTTGCTGAGCGCAAACACCGTCACCTAATAGAAACAGTTGTTGCGCTCCTCCATGATTCACCTTACCTGTTTCCTTTTGGGTTGATGCCCTTGCTACTGCCAACTACCTCATAAATCGCATGCCCACTCACACTCTCTCCAACTCCACTCCATATGCCCGTCTCTACAATCATCCACCCGACTACATCAATCTCCGCCCGTTTGGGTGTCTGGTTTATCCCTGGTTGCGTCCACACACTCAACATAAACTTCAACCTCGGTCCACCCCTTGTGTCTTTCTAGGCTATCATCCCACTATCAAAGGTTACAAATGTTTCGATCCTGTATCTCAGAAAACATATGTTTCCCGTCATGTTCGTTTTGTGGAGGAACAATTTCCTTACACAAGTCTTTCCTCTACTCCATACTCCCCCAATCCACTTGGCATTGTGCCATTATTTCCGTCCTTTTCACACGCTCATGCTCCGGCTCACTCGGCACCTAACCCGGTACCCCACTACGCCACTACCCACTCGAACCAACCACCCACCCACCCGAACCCCCAAACCCCCCACCCGAACACCCAGCCGACTGCCACACAACCCACCACTTCCCTACATCATACTCCTAACACACATACAGCCACCCCATCCACCGCTGCACATCCCAGCTCCCACGGCAGCCCCACCCAACCCCCGTCCACACATCATACAACTCCACCACCCCTTCCTAATCACCCTCCACTCAACACTCACCCTATGACAACCCGAGCCAAGGCCGGTACCTTCAAACCCAAAGTCTACCACACTCAAATACCCTTTGATGCACATCCCATAACTGAGCCTACTACCTACAACCAAGCCTCCAAAAATAGTTTCTGGTGCCAAGCTATGGGTGAGGAATTTCAGGCTCTGAATGAACAACGTACATGGGATTTGGTACCTCTGCCTAGTAACCGAAAGTCTATTGGGTGCAAATGGGTGTTTCGCATCAAACGAAATTCAGATGGATCTCTTTCTCGCTATAAAGCACGTCTGGTTGCAAAAGGGTATCATCAGGAGTATGGTGTGGATTATAAGGAGACCTTCAGCCCTGTTGTTAAGCAACAGACTATTCGTCTGGTCTTGTCTCTTGCTCTTCACTATGATTGGCCGCTTCATCAGTTAGACGTCAGCAATGCCTTTCTTCATGGTCATCTTGAGGAAGACATCTATATGGTTCAGCCACCGGGATATGTTAATCCCAATCGTCCTCACTATGTTTGCAAGCTTCGCAAATCACTGTATGGCCTGAAACAGGCCCCACGTGCCTGGTACACACGCCTCTCTACTTTTCTTCAGGGTCTTGGTTTTCGCACCTACCATCATGACAACAGCCTCTTCACCCTTCACTGTTCTCGAGGGACAGTCATCATTATCTATGTGGATGATATTGTTATTACAGGCAGCTCGTCATCACTCATCACTGAAATTACTGAGGCTATGCATCGTGACTTCAAACTTAAGGACCTCGGTCCTCTGGAGTTCTTTCTTGGCCTCGAACTCATCCGCAAATCGGGAACCATATTGATGCATCAGACAAAATATACCCTTGAACTTCTAAATCGATCTGGAATTACAGACTGCAAACCCGCGGTCACTCCCATGGCAGTCCGCCAATCCCCAGGGCCGAATACTCCCTTTGCCGATCCTACACTATATCGGAGCCTCGTCGGTGGACTTCATTATCTTGCTGTTACTCGTCCGGACATCCAATATGCAGTCAATCGAGTCTCCTAATCAATGCATGCTCCCACAGAACAACACTTTCAGGCCTTGAAACGCATTCTGCGCTATCTTAAAGGTACTTTTTAATGTGGAATTTTATTTCAAAAGGGCTCGTTTGATATATCTGTTTTTTCTGATTCGGATTGGGCTAACGACAAAGATGATCGGAAGTCCACTACTGGATATATTGTTATGATGGGACCGAATCTGATTTCCTGGTGCACCAAGAAGCAAACGCGAGTGTCCCGTTCCTCCACAGAAGCAGAATATCGTGCCATGGCTGCGGGTGTTGCTGAAGCCATGTGGTTACGATACCTTACAGATGCACTTGGCATTCCCCCGACGAAACCACAGATTTATTGTGACAATCAGTCCACTATTTGTGTTACCAAAAATCCAGTCCTTCATGATCGTATGAAGCATGTTGGGTCCGACTGTCACTTTGTTCGCGATGAGGTACTTGCAGGAACGATGGCCACGCACTATGTCCCATCTACTGACAAGCTTGCTGATATTCTCACCAAGCCTCTTCCGTTACAGCCTTTTCAGTATCTCTGCTCCAAGCTGTCCCTCGTTGCCGCTGATCAGCTTGCGGGGGGATAATAGACTACATATATAATTATTAAATACATCTGGGTTATTCTGTAATTAGTTATTCTTCAGTTCTCTATATATACAGCTGTAACCCCTTCAATATCAATAAGATCAATTATTATTAAATTATATCAATATTTATTAAAAAAAGCACAAACTGCAGCACAATTACTAAACTAGAGCAGAATTATCTAGCTGCAGTTGGTATGTGCTTTCAACTGAAGTTAACTTACATCTTTGATAACTGACAAATCGAAATTAATTACGGTAATATATTTGGTCTTGAAACAGTTTGAAGTAGCCAACTTCTTCAAGGGTGCTGCTATTCGGCACTAATGGCATTAAAGTCGTAAAAAGACGACAATGTCTTTTAATGATAAAAATGTCTATTTTTCGCTCCAAAATGCAAAACCACCTTGAACTTTTCTTTGTTATTTTTTTTAGGCTCTAAAACTATTTATTTTTCCCTCCAAAAGCAAAATTATTTTGACTTTTATTTCTTATTGAGATAATACCCGATTACCCCCTGAGCTATATTTAAAACGACAGAGAAACACCTCAACTTAAAGGGGATTCTATTATCCTTGAACTAATTAAAAGTGTAATTTTGACACTCTTAGTGTCTACGTGACACTATGTGGACACTTCAGTGTGTTATGCTACGTATGTGCCACGTAGGCATTAAGGGTGTCAAAATTATACTTTTATTTAGTTCAGGGGTAATAGGGGCCCTCTTTTAGTTGAGCTATGTCACAGCCGTTTTAGGTATAGTTCAGGAGGTAATAGGGTATTTTCTCTTTCTAATTTTTTATTATTCTTTCTTAAAGCACAACTTACTCTTTTAATTACTCCTTATATTTTTACCTTTTTAGTCTACTTTTTCCTTAACTTATTCTAAGCTCTTTCATCTGATTTGAAGTTTTTTAATCACCATTTTTTAACTTGCATTATATATTTTTGAGAGAAGTATACATTAAGCTCTGAGTTTGTCACATTTTATTTATGATATACCTGAACTTTGGCTTGTCCTAAGTAGCCCCCGAACTTGTTGTTTTAGTAAGTTCAAGCCAATGATGCTTAGCTGGTCTTTTCGGATGATCAGCCACACTGGGACTGAGGAAAAAGGCCTCCTCTTGCTGTTCTTTTTCTTTCTCTCTCCTATTGCGTAACCCTTTTTTGATGACTGTCTACAATGTGTAATACACGCGTGGACACGTGAAAAAAGTGTTGATGTGGCTTTCCACATGAATAAATACCATCCACTTTTTTTATATTTATCCTATATTAAAAAATAACTCACTTCTACCGTTAATTATCTGATTTCTCTCTAAAAAAGTATATTTTTTGAGTTTTCCTCTACTCCAAAATAGTAAAAGGTAGAATTTTCATCGATCAAGTAAGTTATTATTTAAAAATTTATATTTTTTTGTGTGTTAAAATTATGAAATTATTTTTTTCCGATTAGTATTTCATAGTTGTTTCCGATTAGTGTTTCGATTAGAATTTTGAGGGGACTCTCATGCACAAATACGTTTCTTATTATACTTAATGAAGTAAGAAATTATAATTTAAGTTAGAGGTTATAAAATTCGAATTGACAAAAATATTATTGATTTATCGTTATTGGGTTAACGATTTTGTAAAACAAATTATTGAGTCATTGATTCGATTTTGATTTTTTTTAATTGGGTTATTAGGTAAACTGATAACCCAATAAGTTTATGCTAAATTATTATTTTACACCCTATATATATATATATATATATATATATATATTAGGATTTTGGTTGCAATTAAGATTCGTTTTTTTCATGTTAGTTACTACTTTTTCTATTTTATGAGTATTTTTTTATCGGTTAAATAGACAATCAAATTGTTAGGGACTAAAAATAGTTGATCAATATAACTACATACACCATAATGTATGCAACCGAGGAATCTACGTTCGAAATTGTCATCCGACCATGAAATTCTCATAATTGAATGAGACTCACATGCACAAACAAATCTCCTATTATAATGCATTGAGTTAAAAATAAGTAGATAAAATAGAAGTAATAGAATGATTTTTTTTTTTATTGGAAGTTAAATAGGTAGAGGGATAGTTGAATTTTTTGAAAAAATTAAAGAAAAATGATTTTTTTTTTGTTTTTTAAACATTAAAAATGCTGATTTGACCGAAAAATCACTCCACCACGCGCGTGGAGTCTGAAACGAAACATTTTACTATGTCAGCAAAAATAGGTCACGCAACTTGCTAAGAAAACAAGTTCGAGGGGTACTTAAGATATGTCAAAGTTCAGGTGTACCATGAATAAAACGTATCAAGTTCAAGGGTAATGCATACTTCTCTCTATATTTTTTCTTCAAATACTTCTATCTCTTTGGTTGTTTTACTATACGGATCTTTCAACTTTTTTATTTTTTAATCCTTTTTTTTTATTTTAAATCCCTCATACATCTCATCTACAAAATTCCTCCTAGAATTTTTTTTTTAAAAAGTGAATCCAAAATAATAAAAATATCTAACTAAGAGAAATTATGAATGGAATTTTTGGGATTAAAAATAGCGATAATTTAGTCGCTAAATTAATTTATTTATGTAGTAATTGATAAATAATATGATTACTTTTAAAGTTAAATTCATTTTTATTTTGTTTACAATCAAAAGGAAAATCACCTTTAAATAACAATTCAATTTAAGGTTATCAAAGTGATATTTCAATTGTAGATTAGTTATGTTTGACTTAAAAATTTCAATGTAGAAATTTTATCTTCACTCCAATTAACTCGCATGTTAAGTTTATACAGGTTTGACTTTAAATTCAACTGTATGCAAAGATTAACTAAATAAATAAAAGTTATTGGGATCATCATATAATGTTATTCTAACAAATTGGTCAAAAAAATTTTAATCATTGAATCATGAGTTCGAGACAGGTAGACGCGTTAAAATATACAAATTTATTTTAATGAAATTATATTTTAATTTTTTAAAGTATTTTTATATTGTTTCACTAAAATTATAAAGTATTTTCATATTATTTTATCTAAAGAAAATTAAGTAGTTGGTAAAAATTGAACTCATAAAAAATTTTCAATTCATTTTTTTGTATCCTTTTTCACTTCATCTTATAAAAATAAATCTTAAAAGAAAAAAAATTCATGGTTTAGTGAACATAAGCTCTTAATTATCCTATTTAGCCTAAGTTTCAATTAATTACTATTCATTGTCTCTCTTGCCAATTAAATACATCCATACAAGTGTGCCAATACAAATATAATTGTATTAACGAATACAAAAATATAAATAGTGGTGCAAATACAATACAGTAAATATTTGTGGTATTTTTGTTATCATACATAATTTGCGCTTGACATAACCATATTTTTTAAAATTCTAAAAAACGAAACAAAATAAAACCAAAAAAGGAGAAAGAAGAAAAAAACAGAAGCTAGAGATAGAAAAGAAAAAAAATCGAAAAGAATGAAACGAAAATAAAAAAAAAAGAAAAGAAAAAGAAAAAAAAGAAGGGAAAACAAAAAAATAGAAAAGAAAAAGAGAGAAAAAAGTACCAAGAAAAACGATAAAAGAAAAAAGAAGAAAAAGAAATAGAAGTTAGAGATAAAAGAGAGAGAAAAAAGTGAAAAAAAACAATTCCCATTCTTTAAAAAAAAATAGCAATTTGGTGCACTAATTCTCCCACTATGCGCAGATTTAGGGAACGGGCTCCACCACAAGGGTGTATTGTTATAAACAATGAAAATAATAAAAAAAAGGCTTGTACATATAATTACTCTCATTGGATTTTTATTTTATATCGAGTAAAGACGGTTGCATACAGTTGATACATTTGTTACAAATGATAATTTTGAAAGTTAGGATTAGGTTATGAACCCCCTCAATTGACTGAAAGTCAGGCTATTTTTTGAAAAATTTTCATCTTAAAATTATATGTAGGAGTGAAATTAAGTTATTAAAAGTTAACAATTGTGTTGACTATAAATTTAAAGTGTTTCTATATATTTTTGCTGAAAAATATATAAATAATTGGTCAAAATTGAATTTTAAAAAATTTCAAATCTAATATCTTCTTAAATTATTTTTTACTTTATCTTAGGAAAATAAATCTTAAATATACATAAGAGTAAAGTTGAGTTATTAAAAGTCAATAATCATGTCAACTAAAAAAATATGAAGTATTTTCATAAAGTTTAAATAAATGTCCCTCTCTCTTCACACTCAAGTATTTTGGACCATTCTGTGTTTGGACCATTTGGAACAATAATCTCTTCAAGAACAAGATGACTATCCTACTTTCTCCAAGGCCTACTCCAGGCAGTGGAATACAATCACCTAACTTACCAAACCAGTCGAAACCGTAACAAATCGACAATCCATATAGCTTGGGAACCCCTACAAAGGGGCATCTTCAAGCTAAACACAGATGGTGCCTGCTTGGGCAACCCTGGCAGGGGAGGGGGAAGAGGATGGGGGTGTCATTAAAGATCAGTCCGACAATTGGATCGCAGGATTTCAAAGGCTTTGTCAAGGCCACAACCATCTAAATGAAAATCTTGGCCCTTAAAGAGGGCCTCAAGCTGACCAAGGAAAAGAATCTCTATCCAATAGAGATCAACATCGACTTCCTTGAGGTAATTCATATGCTACATAAAGAAATAATCAATTTAACAATCTCCTTCATGATTGCAGGCTGATTCTAAGAGAACTAGAAGGGCCAACTATACGCCATTGTTATAAAGAATAGAATGGAGTTGCAGATGCAATGGCAAGAGCAGCAATGGAGAAGGACGGAAAAGGGGAGACTATTCTTTTTGTAGTTCCCCCGATGTATGCTTTAGAATGGATCTGGGCAGACATCAATGAAACTAGAGAAAATTTAAGGAAAAGTGTCTTTTAAATCTTGAATGAAGGATTGGTGACATTAACCAATAAATAGGGTCCAACATCATTAAGAAACTTGATAATGTTAATTGTGGACTTGATTAATATTTTCAAAACTTTCTAATCTTTTCAAAAATACAAATCAACCCAACCAACACCCCTCTTTAATCCAAATCAACCACTCTCTCTCTCCGGCTTCTCTCAACTCTCTCCCAATCAATAGTTCTACAAATTTTTTCCCTTTAACCTCTGGCAACAAATAGTCGGGCGAGTTTCTTTTGACTTTCAATCGTCAATCGACGTGAATACTTCTCCGGCGATAACAACTTCAAATTCTTCGTCCTTCTATTTCCTTTTTCACAGGTAAAAAATTATGAAGAAACAGAGGAACTTGAGCCAACTACTCTTTTGGTATTGAAATGTGGACTGAATCAAACCCTAATTTCTGAAATTTTTGCATTTTTTCTTTTTGTTGTTGTACTGTTGATTCGAATTTGTTGGTGATTTTCGGTCACAATTGATGTTTTTAGTGTGTGTGTTGGTGTTGCTGGGTTGATTTGTTATTTGTCTTGGTAGAAATGATATTGCAACAGTTGAAACATCTGATGTAATAGATAAAACATATGATGCAACAGATGAAAATTTGATGCAACAGATGAAAATCTGATGCAACAGATGCAAAATCTGATGCAATTATGAAAATCTGATGCAACAGGTGAACAATCTAACAGATCATTCATCTGTTTCGATAGACGACTCTTCTGTTTGAAAGAAATCTAAACAATATTGATCTAACAAATAACTGATTAATGATTTATTTTTATTCTTTCTAATGGTTTACTCTTCATTTTGCAACAGATTATGACTGTTTTTATTCTTTCCAACGGTTTACTCATCCGTTGCAATAGGTTGGTTATCTGTTGCAACATATAACATACCTGGTGCAACAGATTAGTGATTCATTTTTATTGTTTCCAACGGTTTACTCATCTGTGCAACATGTCAATTATATGTTGCAACAGATAAAATACCTGGTGCAACAGATTAGTGATCTGTTTTTATGGTTTCCAACGGGTTACTCATCCATTGCAATGGGTCAGTTATGTATTGAATCAGATAAAATATCAGGTGCAACAAATTGTGCTGTTTTTATGATTTCTACAGATTACTCATCCATTGCAAAAAGTCGGTTATATGTTGCAACATCTAACATACTTGGTGCAACAAATTAGTTGTCTGTTGGAACTGTTATATTACTGTTATGCATTAATAAATTATAATCTATGTTATGTTCCTGTTAATATAAGATAACATGGCTCCCAAAAGAAAAGAAATCGAATCAATTCCAAGTAAAGGAACAAGTGCAGGAGCTCAGCTACATCTACCACTCTATGAGCTTGCTTTACAAGCGTTATCTCAATCAGGAGCAGAAGATAATGAATACGGGGAGGAGGAATCTTTCAAAAGAGATGATCCAAATGCTAATAGCCCTTCTGCGGAAGAGTTGGTCAAAATCTTCAGCATTAATCGTTATCCTATGAGAATGCAATGCGATGGTGCCACAGATTTAACGGGTGATCTCGTGGTTAAGTCAGTCATGGAAAAATGTTTTGATGCCTTCAAAAAAATACTTCAAGAACAAAAATTGGATTCTTATTTCAGGTAAAGCTGTTTTGGGCAATATCTTAATTTGACGGAGGACAATAATGCTTGTTTCCAGATGAAAATGGTATATGATCTTCTCAAGCGCAGATTTATGTATGAAAACAAAGATAAGATAGATGAGGTGTGGATAAATTACTGTGGCATGCCTTTTTGTTTTGGTTGGAAGGAGTTTTCCATAGTTACCGGACTAAAATGTTATCCTCCTTCTCCTTCTCAAGTTATACCTACTCTGACCCCGAAAAAACACTCCGCACACCCCCCCTCCCCCAAAAAAAGGCAAGTTGAGTGATCGTGATGACCTGATGTTCATTATTGGTCCAAACTTCAAAAATAAAAATCTGATAGAAGCGTTGAAAGATAAAGGACTTTCAAAGAAGCACAAACAATCATTGTGCTTGGTTTGGTTTGTACATAATGTTCTTTGGGCGAGAGACGTTAACAACAACATAAGCCTCGATTTAATAAATCTCTCCGAGGATCTTAAGACATTTAACAGCTATCCTTGGGGTTATGAAAGTTTCAAAATGACTATCGCATATTTGTTAACTCCGTTAACGTAAAAAACAATCAACTTATATGATTTTCCATTGGTCTTCATGGTAAATATTTCTTTTATTATGATATGATTCATTATTTTTTTATTCAATAATGTTTTTGATTTATTGGCGTTATGTTATAGGCCTGGGCATTTGAAGCCATTACTTATTTGAGACAACAAGTGAACTACCAGGAAGAAGTTTTCTGTCCAAGAATTCTGAGATGGTTGTCGGCCAAAATCGATAAAAATGTAAAATTTCTTGATCTTTTCAACCCCCCAAGAAACAGTAAGTCTAATTCTAATCAAGTTTTTGTTTTAATTAATGATTAAATGATTTTATCATCATTCTTAATATATGTACCGATTTATTTTAGATTGTCCCTCCGTGGCTTGTTCCGACCAATCGTGAGTTGAAGATGCCATTTTTTCTTACTTTACGGTCTGTGCAAAATTTATCGGACCCTAAGGTCATTGATGGAATAAAAATGAAATTGTTTGGAGCAATAATCATCACAAGAAAAATAATTTTGGAGGGTGGGGCTAATGATGCTCCTCTTACAGTTTTTGAAAAAACAAGCCATTATGATTTTGATCATAATGATTGTACAGATTTTTCTCCAGATTTTGTCGCTTCTAGCGAATGTTTTTCATGCAAATGTCAAGACTGCAAGGCGAAACACGATGGAGTTATTAATGCTATTAATGCACTAACTGCTTCTGTAAAGGAAATGACATCTAAGAGGGGTGTCATTCCATCAAAGAGGATTTCATATCCAGACACTCCACTAGAGATCAAGGAGACTAAGAGGAGAAGGAAAGACATTTCCAAGGCATCATCAATCACAAAAAAAAAGTAAGATTACAACGCCTTTGTCTTTGTCTTGCACCGATGTTCAGTGTGCAAGGGCCACAAAAGAGAAACATGAGCTGAAGAAGGTGAAAGTACATCATCTGTTCCAAAAAATAAATAGGCACATATTTGTTTCAACAGATGTACATCTGTTGAAATTTATCAAACAGATATATACATCTGTTGTCTAACCTGTTGCATCCAATTCTTTATCTGCTTCAACAGATGAGTCTTATGTTGCAACAAATGGGTCATCTGTTTGAAATTATCGTACTGTTTTGATTTACCTGTTCGAATTTGTCCCAACAGATAATCCATCTGATGCATCATAAGACTCATTTGTTGCAACAGATGGAAAATCTGTTGTATATTTCTACTTAGTATTGATAATTTTGACTTTCCAGGTGGATGTCACAGCTACTGCCGAAGAGCATAATATGACTGTTGATAATCCATCAGCTGCTTCCAAAGATGAAGAAAAAGTGGAGCCTGTCAGTTTGGGAGAACGGAATAATTATCCATTTGAAGGGTTCAACTTCTCGGAAGAGGCTCCGAAAAAGCTAGCACAGTTGATCAATGACTATTCAGAATGGATTGCCGATGGACTGTTAAAGCATCATGCCGACAGGTACATAAATCAATTTTATGGATATTGGTTTATACAATTCTTGTTGTAAGAACCTGACATTAACACATATAAATCATCATGTAAAAAATAAAATATCGTGCGCTACAAAGTGAACGAATCGAGTCTTGGTTTTGATATGTTCGACTTTGTTGTTGCACATCCCAGAACGAAGAATTGGTTTTATTTAATGTCACAGCCTCAAACTTGCTGGAATGATGAGGTTTAAATGCCATACATATTACTATTAATTAATATTTTATTTAATTGCATCTACGTATTGATATTTTCGTCACGTAATCCAAAATTTTTGATAATAGGTGCAGCACATTGATATCATTTTTTACTACCTCCGAAAAAAGGCCAAGTTGCAAACACAAGAACTATACAGATATACAACAGACAATTATTTGTACAAAGTTTACATCAATAATGCCTACGATAGGTATTGTCAACAGCGGTCGGAAGTTTTTCGAAATGAGGAATGCTTAATCAAGATCATCAAAGGTTTTATCATTTCGGCTGGCTTACCTTGGCATTTGGTCGACGAAGTGTGCATCCCAATCAATTGTGGTGATGGATTCCATAGGGTGTTGGATGTCGTCGTTCTAAAAGAGAGGCGCATCCGAGTTTATGACTCTATGTCGCAAAGGAGACGTTCTGGGCTGTCGTTTGAGATACAAAAGCTGGTCAAAATATTGTCTACTTACCTTGATATAAGTGACTTTTTGGACCAAAAGGTTCGTACTGATTGGTCGACGATTGAAGCATACCGGGATGAAATGGCTAAGCCATTTGATGTACAATATGTTGACGGAATTGTTTAACAAATCACTGGTAGCCTATAAGTTTAAGTGTCATGATTTAGTTTCATTTCACAAATTTCACAACGCTTGCATGAACTGCAAGATATGGATTATCTGTTTTTTTATAACGCAGGTATTGCGGTCCTTTTGTTGCCGCCTATGCCGAGTATTTGAGTGATGGATTACAAGTGCCAAATGATGGTCTTGATGTTGGATTACTCCGCAAAAGATATGCTGCTCTTTTATGAAAATATGGAGAAACGAAATTTCAGAAGCCATACACAACCGACGTTAAAGATCCACGATGACCAAAGTCGAATCCATAGCACTGGATGAAGAACAACTTATCCATATTGATTAGATCTTTATAGCTTGAGTCCGTCAATGTAATAACCTATCCTCCTTGGTTTAATTTGTTGATTTATTTGTAGAGTAGATCGTTTGTATCCATAATGATTTTATTTACATTTCATTTATTCATTAAGTTATTTCATGTAATTTTCAAAGGTTTCGATCTATTTTATTCTATCTAAGAATGTAATTAATTTTTAGTTTTGAACATGTTAATTGAAATAGAGTACTAGATTCAAATATCGCAACAGATAATACATCTGCTGCAACAAACGACATATCTTATCAGACAGATTTAGACATATGTTGCAACATGAGATGCAGCACGTAGGTCATCTGCTGAAAATTATTTAATAGGTCTTCCTACTTTTTTGATTTGCTCCATCAGATTATCGATCAGTTGCAACAAATAAGTTATATGTTGCAACAGATCGTAAATCTGTTGCAAAAGACAGACGGGGAACATCTGCATAACGCAACAGATGACCAACCTATTCCAACAGATAATCAATTGTCACAACAGGTACTATATTTATTACGACAGATATAAAATCTGTTGCATTATAAAAATTCAATTTTGCCAGGCATAAAAATTACTGCCCCTGCATGTATAGTGAATTGGCTTGAAATGAAAATTTGTTATCGTGTTCGTCTCTGTCTTTGTACATGTTCTTTTTTATACATGGGCTCTAACCATTTAGTTAGTACCCCATATGCCCAGACCCATTGCATCTTTCCCACAACGATGTCACACACCGGTCATTTGTGTGTCGGTCAGCAAACACTCGATGTATGCAAGCGAGTACGAACCACACGCTGCACCGGTTGTATTTTTTGAGAGTTGAATGTTCTTATTTCGACCTTCAAAATCTCATGATTCCTTCGCCAAGACTTCAGCTGGCAAATAATGCATTTGCTTACTCTGCGTCAACTACTAGGGCAACAACTTCAATAGTGGCTGCATGTGGGTTAAAAACGTCTTCTTGCTGAACACAGGTAAGTTGTAGTCATAAACCTTAATCTTTCCCTCGTATAGTAGTATCTCAACAGTGAGAAAATGGGTGACATCCACGTTCATGACTGCAAGGATTCTCTTTACCTTGGTTTAGCTCTTGACGTGTGGATATGTCCTCTTCCCTTTAACATATTTAACCGCTTCTTCATCCCATTAGAACGTAGAAACTAACTGATCAAATCCCAGGCCACCGGAATCAGTTATCTTATAGAGTTTAGCATACCTATCCTTGAAATTATTGTAGAAGTTGAGGTCCATTATCCTATCGACAACATCATAAGCATCCGGATACGCTAATTGCCTTCCCCTCATGAGACAGAGAATTTCATCAACATACTGTGGTATAAAAAGACAATTTTTAAGTAGGTTAGTAATTATAAAGAATAAAAACACAGTTGAAAGAATCCGATGCAGAGGGTTCTCTGAATCAGTTCACAAATTACCCAGCCAACACAAATTATGCAACAGATGTGTATTATGTTGCAATAGAATACCAAGTTTTCACAACATATTACATATCTGCTGCGTAGATTCTTATTAATGGAGTAGATTGGAAGGGTAGGTTAGCAAAAGTAAACTTACATTGTCCTCGTACCAC
The DNA here is from genome assembly GCA_030864225.1 of Capsicum baccatum var. pendulum. Lineage (NCBI taxonomy): Eukaryota > Viridiplantae > Streptophyta > Magnoliopsida > Solanales > Solanaceae > Capsicum > Capsicum baccatum. The sequence goes on from CM061556.1 coordinate 222,997,758, forward strand.
ACACACATATTTGTCATATTTGAGAAGTCTTTGACGGCAAATGAATGCATGGTGTATTCTTTTTGAACCTTCATCTTGATGAATTCTTTCAGTTCCTTTTTCTTCTCCTTGCCAAGCGTCGTGAATATGTCCACCTTCTTTGGTGGCCCTTGAATTTCAACAGCTATTGGAGTGGGGGGAGTTGCAATTTTTGCTGAATTCAGAACGAAGAGAATTTTTCTAATTTTTCTTCTCTTCCTCTTAACCTCCACTGTAGGAGTGCATGAATCCCTCACCTCGTTGGATGGTACGACACCCCTCATGGATTTCAACTCCTCGACATCTTTAGCAATAGCCTCTGCTTGTCGAGGAGTTTATCCTCTCTATCTTTGCACACTTTGCATTTGCAAAGAGAACATGAGGGTGAGAAGGGGTGAGAGGGACCACTGTAAGAGTGGGAGGGACCGGTGTAGGGGTGAGAGGGAGGGCCTGTGCAAGGGGTATTTTCAAACATATTTATTTGCTGCTGAGCACCAACATGCTCATAATCAAGACCGGCAGCAGAAGCAGCAGTAGGATGGATGCCACTATCACAAACAACTCCACTAGTAACACCCCCAAAAGAAGCACCCGAATCTATTGCAGTTTGAGTTTGGTCGTGAAGAGCTTCAACATTAGCCTGACCTCGCCTAACTGCTTTTCTTATGGATGTTTCTCCATCCAATTCCTTTTTTATTAACTCCATCATTGGGTCTTCTTTTGTATCAACAAGACCCAGAGTAAGAAAAAAACGTCATCCCCAGTTCATCAATGGTAGGCACGATCCAAGGATGCACAACCTATAAAAAACGACAGGAGGAATTTAAATCATATAATAATAATTTGCAGTTAGTTGGGTTACATGGGGCTCGGGTTATGTTAACACAACCAACTTATGCAACAGACGATCTAGCTACTGCATCAACTGATCTGTATGTTGAAATAGATTGATAATATGTTGCATCAGAATACCCATTTGTTGCATAATTTACAGTAGATGGGTAATCTATTGAGTAGGGTTTAGAGAACAGAGCAACATATGGTTAATCTGTTGTGAAATATGGATCGTCTGTTGCAACAAATTACCCATCTATTGCACCAGTTGCAGTTGACGGGAAATCTGTTGCAACAGATGGAACATCTATTTCAATATCTTTCTTTGAGACAAATTATTTTAGTTGAAAGAAAACGTATTACATCATTCGGGGGGTTAAAGATATCAGCCTCGTTAATATTTTTTTTGCTGCTCTCTACTGCAGCCAAGCACCTAAGGATCCTTAAATGAGAAACCATATCTGGGTAATCCATGTAATGCTTTCGGAGGGGAGGAATGACTTCACATGCCCAAGCCTAAAATTGTAAACAAGAAGCAAGCAAAAAAAAAAGTCACAAGTATATTCAATAGAAATTAATGAATGAGTAAAAATAGTGATCAATTTTTACCATGAAAGCCCAAGGAAAGCCGTATAATGTTGTCATCTTTGGCTTTAGCTCTTTTAGTAAATATTTAACAGTCAAGTAGTAGCTGTCATAGCCCCAGGGATAATCATTGAATTTCCCAAAATCATCAGCAAGAGCTAACAAATCACGTTCTATGACTTTCTTGACGTCTGTTGCCAATAAAACGGAATGGATAAACCAAACTAAGCACAATTTCTCCCTGTAGTGCTTTGGTATGTCTTTGTTCTTGAGATCCGCTATCAAATCCTTCACTTTGTAGCTAGGTCCAACAATGCCCAAAAACCCATCTTTTTTTACTTGCGTTTGTTGGACCCTATGTGGGGTGTTTTCTTGATGGCAGGTTCTTCTAGACGATTGCATCTCAAGCCCGTCACAATGGCAAACTCTTTCAATCCAAAACAAATCGGCATGGCACAATAGTTGATCCATACTTCATCTATCTTATTTTCGCCCTTCTTCGGACCTCCATCATCCCTCGCATACATGATCATACGCCTGAGAAGGCCATATACCATGATCATTGGGAAACGAAGAGGGCGGGGCCCAGACAACTCAAGAAAGTGAGCAAAACAGCTCTTCTTAAAAAGTCCATCTATGTTTTCCTTCTTCATAATACTCCTAAGTTCGTCAAAAGGTTCCCCCAACTGACATTTAAGTAAAAGATCACCAAATACTGCATTAGGGTTATTCATCGGCATCGCAACTCGAAACTTGTCAATACCAATGGTTTTAACAGAATCATGCTGGAATTTCGATATTATTTCATGCCCTATTGGTGAAGAGGAGTTATCACTTTCCTCGACTTTATTTTGCCCTGGCTGAGATTTTTCTGGAAGTTCCTCTAAATCTATCTGTAGTCTAGCCTTTTTTGTTTGGTGATCGAAAGTTGATCCACTTTCTCCACTTTCAGTTTCTTTTCTTTTGAAAGACATCTTTTAACTACAAACAAAAGAAAAATAAAAAATCCATTACATTTGATGTCTGCATAATTTTTTGAAAAAAGGTAAGACAAATTTCAATAAATTATTCTTACTACATAATATAAAAAAATACTCAAACGGACAACCCATCAATTGGAACAGATGGGGAACTCGAATCTGTTTGAAGACCTATCTAATATTTCCCAACAAATATTCCACCTGTTGCAACAGGTGGAGAAATTTCAATAAATTATTCTATGCCACATTACAGAAAATACTTCAACGGATAACCCATTAGTTGGAACATATAGGGAATCTGTTTGAAGGCCTATTTAATATCTCCCAACAAATCTTTCATCCGTTGCAAAAGGTGGACCACTACCACCAATGCCACCAAGACCACCAATGCCACCAATAACAACACCAAGACCACCGACACCACCGGCAAAAAACACAAATACCAACACCACCACCAACAGTCACCAACAACACCACAAACACCATCCAACAATACCACGACAATCAACAAAACACCGAGAGAAAAACTAGGGTTTTGTCGGGTGCTTCCTTCTTTTTTAGCATCAAAACTCAAAGCTGTTTACCCATTCTTGAAGATAATACAACTAAAAGGCTTTTTTTGTATCATTAACTAAAAAATCCTATTTTTTAGAATAAAGAACAAATATAGAACTCTTCTAGAACTCTATTACATGCGAAGATAGAGAAAACAATGGATACAAGCGGGAATGAAGTCGAAAAAAATTATAAATGGGAAGAAAATCAACCTGTTTTGAAGGATTGAGGAATATATTGAGTAGTTGTTGTTTGTATTGTTGAGAGGGAGAGGCCAACCCATGAGAGAGAGAGAGAAGAACGAGAACTTAAGATTTGAAATGAAAAGTTTTTCACATAAATGGATGATTTGTATGGGTTGATTTGTAATTTTGAAAAAGAATGACAAGTTTTGAAATTGCTAATTTGGTCCGAATTGATCTTAATTAATTTTAAAAATTTTAAAAGACTCGATTGGATTTGTAGTTGACTCTACGAGCTGATTCAGTCATCCCTAGTTCCACCTAAATCAACTTAGGTACTATCACTATCCTAACATTGAGTTGATATGAACTCCTTTCAACTTAGAGTGATCGATCGATGACTTGTGTCGGGATGAACGCAACACCAATGCCATACAATTGCAAAGACTCGATTGGATTTGTAGTTGACCCTGCGAGCTCATTCATTCATCCCTAGTTCTACCTAAACCTACTTAGGTATTATCACTATCTTAACATTGAGCTGATGAGAACTCATTTCAACTCAGAATGATTAATCAACGACTCAGGTAGGGATGAATGCAACACCAATGCCATGCAATTGCAAAGACTCGATTGGATTTGTAGTTGATCCTGCGAACTCATTCATTCATCCCTGGTTCCACCTAAATCAACTTAGGTACTACTACTATTCTAACATTGAGCTGATGAGAACTTATTTCAACTCAGAGTGATCGATCGGTGACTTGGATCGGGATGAACGCAACACCAACGCCGTGCAATTGCAAAGACTTGATTGGATTTGTAGTCGACCCTGCGAGCTCATTCATTCATCCCTAATTTCACCTAAATCAACTTAGGCACTATCACTATCCTAACATTGAGTTGATGAGAACTCATTAACATTGAGTTGATGAGAACTCATTTCAACTCAGAGTGATCGATCAATGACTCAGGTCGGGATAAACGTAATACCAACACCATGCAATTGCAAAGACTCGATTGGATTTAACCCTGCGAGCACATTCATTCATCCCTAGTTCCACCTAAATCAATTGCAATGAAATCTGTTGCAACAAATGACTAAGCTGTTAAAAATTTTCAAACAGGTACATATCTGTTGCAACAGATGACATATCTGATTTGATTATTGAATAGATATTTGCATCTGTTGTGACAGATGACTGAGCTGTTGGAAATTTTCAAACAGATATTTATGTTTGTTCTAACAGATGACTGAGCTGTTCGGATTTCTAGACAGATATTTATATATGTTGCAACAGATGACATATCTATTTGAAAATCATTTTTTCTCTTTTAATTTTAAAGCAAGAAACTTCTGATCCGAGTAAATATCAAGTAGTAGTACTTAATACAAAAGAAGGTAAAAACATTTTTTTGGATATTTCAAAAGTGAGTTCATTGAGCAGTCTTGTCTTGTTTTTTCAATGTCAGTAGTCTTAGTGTTCCTCATGCTCCTCAAATTATTAATGAAATTAATGAATATTAATTAATGAATATTGAAAACCACCACGTCTACGTACACAATACATCTATAGAAATTATCTCATCTTATCTCTTCCTTCAGTTGCAGTATATTTTATTCAACTCTCATCTTTTTCTTTCTCTTCTCTTTAGGGTCACGATTTTTTTTCTCTTTTCTCCTCTTCTCATAAAGATCTTTTCGGATCTAAATCGATCCATATCTTTCCTCGACTTAAATTTCTATTTTGATCCCCTTTTTGATATTCATATCTTCTTCTTTGTAAGTTATTTACATATGTTTTTTTATTTAATTACTGTTTACCCATATCATATTTATTAAAAAGATTTGAAGGAACTTTTAAGTGTTGAATAAACAAACTGAGAATTTTTATTACAATATGAAAAAAAGTCATCTGTTGGGAGAAGTTTAAAAGCCTTGTTGGCGGTATCATTTTTTTTGAATGTATTTTATTTATTTCTTTATTATTGATGCAGTTATTGATGTTGTTGGTGGGGTTGACGTTGTTGGAACTTGTGGTATGGTATTGTTGATGGTTCTGCAACAAAGGATGTTGCTTCTTTGTTGTTGATGATGTTATTGGAACAAATGTTGTTTCCTTTTTGTTGATGTTTATGCTGCTATTGATGTTGCAACAGATGGAGAAACTGTTTGAACAAATAAAACCACCAGAAAGGCTGGTTTGATGTATTTCATTAGACTCTACATCTGTTGCAACAGACTTTACGTTAGATGCAACAGATGGATAATGTTCTTTTTGTGACATCAATTTTTTTTCTCTTCTTTGTAGATATAAGGAACTGACAGTTGATCAACTTTTGACGGACTATCTCAAGAGGCTATAGTAAAGGTGGGTTCGAAGGAATAAGTTGTTTGCATATGGAACCACTTCATATGTGGGAGGTATGTATTACTAATAATGTTATCATGGAAACACACATAGAGTGCACGATTTTATGAATGCTGTTTTTACTGATTAGTCATAGATCGTTCAAATAAGATGTCTGCAATTTTATATTTAATTTTGGTAGGTCCGAACTAATAAGGTTGAGGGACCATGAATATGGTTCTGATACCCTTTTTAGATTTAATGTTGGTTGTTGCTCATGTTTATTTTTCAAGCATTGTGATGAGATTTCATTTTGGTGTCATTGTAAATAGATTTAATAGCGATTGGACTAACTTTTAGGGTGCATTGGACCCTTAGAGGGACTTCGAAGCTTAGCACTGCATCTAACAAGAATGGAAAAGCAATATAATTATTGCCCTGGCCAAAATTTATATGGTTGGGTTGCTCTCTCAGGGTGATGATTATATGCCAGAAGGTGCGGTAGGAGAATGCCTTCGAGGAAAAATGGGTGGTTGATGAAAGACTATATCATTTGAGAGCTAATTGAAGAAGAGGCATAGGGTTGAAAGTAACTTCTAGCGGATCTGGCCGATGAAATTATCTTAACAGATGCGAGATCTGAATCAAGTGCAAATATGAAAGTGTATCCGGTAATGTAATTTCATCTGTTGTGTCTCTAAAATAAAAACAATGTAGATGGACACTTTGCTAGGGAGCTGCATGGTCGGGATTATCACCTAGATAGAAAATAGGAGAAGACCAACAAAGAAGCCTTACGGACATCGAGGGTTAAAATGATGTAAAACAAGTCTAGAAAACTTACGCCAACAACAACTGCTGTTAAATTAAGAAATCTAAGCAAAGACGACAATTTTTGAATTTTAAATTTCATCCTATGCTTTCTTGTTTGTGTTTTCGATCAGGTCCACTATCGTTGACCTGATCGAAACCACAAACGAGATTAAAAGGTAAATAGAGTATCATTGATTCCGTAGCAATATGATTATAATTGATTGTGTTTTCTTGCCTTAACACGCTTTCAACATTCCTTGGAGAAGATCAGATGCTTGCTGTAGTATGTGAATCCCGATAATTTTCATGCTTGCCTCCAGCTTGCTAATTCTGTATTCAAGTTGGTCAGGAGTTGCTCATCTCTTGTGAGCGCGATCAGGGACACCACCTCCAATGTTGTGGCAGTCTAGAATCCCTTTAGAACACTTTCTTTAGAAGCCTTAAAGGATACATGGAGGGTCTCTGTGTTTGTTTTAGGTCAAAATGTATTGATGTACATTAAAGATGTGGTCCCAACAGTTGAACAACACACTTTTATCGAGCGTTGCTCCATGTATCTTGCTCAACCGATTTGATAAATTAGTAAGCATGAAGTTACGTAGCGTGTGATCTAAATCGTCTCTATAAATCCTATCAAATATTATGTAACTCCAAGCTCATTACCCTATCAAAAAAATATGATCGAGTTAGTGCACAAATCGAACGAGCTCAATCTCTCAGCCTTTCTACTGATTTCTCTTCTCCAATATAGATGACAAGATATCTGCTATGCAAAAGTCAACACCATCGCCAGACATTCTTGCCTGAGAGCAATTCATCTGAAGATATCTGTTGATGTCTTCTGAAGAATTGCTCCCAGGCAAGCATGTCTGGCGATGGTATAGACTTTTGCATAACAGATATCTTGTCATCTATATTGGAGAAGAGTGAACTGTAGAAAGGCTGACAGATTGGGCTTGTTTGATTTGTGCACTAACTTGGGCATATTTTTTAAATAGGGAAATGAGCTCGGAGTTACGTAATGTTTGATAGGCTTGGTAGAGCCGATTTTAAATCACACGCTTCGTTACTCCATGCTTACTAATTTATCAAATTGGTTGAGCAAGATACATGGAACAACATTCGATAAAAATATGTTGTTCAACTGTTGGGACCACATCTTTAACGTGCATCAACACATTTTGACCTAAAACAAACACAACGACCCTCCATATCCTTTAAGTCTTCTGAAGAAAGTATTCTGAAGGGCTTCTAGAATGCCACAACTTTGAAGGTAGTGTTCCTGATCGAGCTCACAAGATACGAGGAACTCCTTACCAACTTCGAAGACGGCAACGTCCAGCTTGAATACAGAATCAACAAGCTGGAGGCAAACTTAAAAATTATCGAGATTCACATACTACAGCAAGCATATGATCTTCTCCAAGGAATGTTGAAAGCATGCTAAGGCAAGAAAACACAATTAATTAATCCATATTGCTAAGAAAGTAATTATAATTTATTTGCCTTTCAATCTCGTTTGTGGTTCCGATCTGGTCAACGGCAGTGGACCTGATCGGAAACATAAACAACAAGGCATGGGATGAAATTTAAAATTCAGAAATTGCTGTCTTTGCTTAGTTTCCTTATTTTAACTGCAGTTGTTGTTGGCGTAAGCTTTCTAGACTTGCAGAACATCATTTCAACCCTCGATGCTCGTGAGGATTCTTTGTTGGTATTCTCTTATTTTCTACCTAGGTGATAATCCCGATCACGCAGCTCCCTTGCAAAGTGTCCATCTGCATTGTTTTTCTTTCAGAGACTGATACAAGCATGAGGAGCACAAGGATTATAAGTATTTGTTGAAGGTCCAAGTTTCGGATTTGCAAAGAAATTGAAGACCTTTTGAAGCCTTTTTTAAAGCCTTGTCCAAGCTCGAGAACTATAAAGACTACAAGGCGTGTTTATGAAAATAGACACGGTTGAGCAGGTCTTAAGTTCGTCCAAGGGAGTGTATGTATTAAAGTATGAAGACATGCCTTTAGTGTCTTAAAAACACTACAAGTCAGCCCCATTTATAAACTCCAAACCCACCCCCTTCATTAAGGGTAAATGTGTCATTTGCCATCTCTTTTGTAATAAACTATAAGTAGGAACCCCTTAGTCTTATTTTCTTAGTTAGCTTATTCTTAAAAATCACTTGTAATATTGAACATCCTCTTCCTCTCAAAAAGAGAGTAGACCACCATTTGACACCACAAGAAATGGTTTCCTCTTGTGTTGTGTGTATCGGCTAGAAACGAGAGTGTTTGAGGGAACCGAGGTTCTCTTGTGTTTTGTAAGAACGTGGTGCTTGTTAACTTGTTTTGCAGAGGTTTTAGAGTATTAATACACTTTTTAGTTGCTGCATTATGAGTTCTCCTTGCGTCAAGTTACATATCGTCTATATCGTTTAAGTTGGTGTTTGTTTTTTCCGTTAAGTGTCTTGTGCGTGTGGACTGTTTGTGCGATTGCGGACTGTTTCGTGCTCTTTAAGATACCGTTTGGTATAATTTCGTATCAGAGCCTTCATTGATTTCGTTCCCACGAGATCAATCTTGGGATTGTTCACTTAAAAATAAAAAAAGTGTTGAAAAACTGAACAAACCCAAAAATAGTAATCTGTCCACATTTTTGTGTTTAGGCTGAAATTTGAAATCTAGGTTTCTTATGATTTTTGTGTGTTTTGTGTGTTCTAGTGTTAGATCTTTGTTTCCTAACATTAGAAGAGGTGTCCAAGGGCGAAAATCTCACAAAATGAAGTTATTCTACGGGTTTGGTGTCGTGGCCGAAGTATTGTTATTGTTTGACCAAATTTGTGTCTAGATTTAGTTGTTATTTTTCTTGTCTTAGTAGTTTCGTGTGTTATCTTGTTGTTTCCCTAGCACACTTGAGTCTAAGTTCCATGATTTGATCTTTTGTTTAGTGTTGTTGAAGGGTTGGACGGATTAGATATTGTTGTTATTCTTGAGTATTCTTGTTGTTGTTCATATTATTCTTGAGATGAATGTTCAACAAAAGACTTGTTTTATTTGAAAAAGGGAAGAGAGAAGCAAAGTCTTGTGTTAGTCTTGGGACTACTTTCAAGACAACAATAAAGTGGCAAAGAAACAAAGATCCACCAAAAAGCTTTGCTTACCAAAAGATTGTCAAAACATCTTTCAAGAAAGAGCAAAAGGGAAAGGGACAAACATTTTAGTGCAAGTTGGTGAAAAGTTGATGGACACCTTTTGTCCTTTGAAAAAAAGAGTCCCAAGCCTTTTCTCATCATTCCATAACCGAAAATCACACCGAACAAACAATATTGAATCATTCAAGTTGGACTACAACAAATTCAACGAAATAACACCCCATACGGCGAAAATTTAATAAAAATTGAGGGCCACACCAACAACAAAACTCAAGTCATAGGACATTCCTAGTTTCTTTCCTTGTCTCTATTTGTTTCACTTTTATTGACTTCTATACTAGTTGACAACTAGTAACAACCTACTAAGTTGTGAACTAGTTTTTGAGTACTTCTTTTGTGTTAAGCGTTACTTGTGGTGCTTTGCTCGTTTATAATTCGTAGTTGTTTTTGGTTCAAGTGCATACAAAACTTCTTTGAGTCTTCAAACCAAAATCCACTCTTACCAAGTTCTTACAAGTTGATAGCCGGCTTACAACACTTGAAGAACCAAGTGAGGAAAGCGAGTGTGAAGAATATGTGAGCGTATTTTGAACTAATGTTTGCTTGTTTTGTAGGTACAATTGCAAATGGAACCCAAAAATTCCAATGCTCTAACTGTGGACAATAATGTTATGAATGTCCTCTTAGCTAGTCTTGAAACTTTGTCTCGAGGCGTGGCTAGGATGAAGGCAAATGTTGAGAAGTTGGGTTCGGATGTGGCCACAACGAGTGAAAGATTGGAGAGGGTGGAAATACAAAGGAGTTCTCAACCTCATACCACTCAAACACCTCACCTACTATTACTCTTGAGACCTTGCAACAAAGATTGTATCCTCCCAAAGCCGAGAACAAGATAGACCTAGCCGTTCTTCACTCCACCAAGTTCCACAAGGAGGACTTGGAACCCAAATTCCATCCCTAAACCCGAATCCTCCACTCCAAAATCCTCCATTTCAAAGACCCTACACTCTACTAAATCTAATGTACTCTTCCCAAGCTACACTAACCCGAAAACACACCATCCAAGTAGAAAAAGTGGGAGAGTTAGGATCCAAGGAGAATAAGGCCAAGCCTCAAGATGGAGAGAAACTTAGTGGTGAGATACAAGAAGAATGTGAAGAAAAGAGGGCAAGGGAAAGGAAAACCACGGGTAGTGAAGTTGGAAGGGAAAAGAAAAATATGCTTGTGGGATTTGCCCACAAAGGATCTTTGATACTCACTAACCCATATGCTAGATATTGGCCTAGAATTGACCCTTCTTATGTACTGGTTCAAGTTCATATGCTATCAAATAAGGATCAAAAAGGGATTCCACACGATAACATGGGAAATGAGCTAGTAACACCCTTAGCCGAGAGCTCCAAACAACTGGACTGCCATGGCATACACCGAGGTATAATTGATGCAACTTACACTTCCTTAGGCTTGAGATGTTGTGATAAGGATATTAGTATCCAATGTGAAATAGTTTCAGGTTTACATAGTGTAGAAAAGCATGAATCTTTCCTTGGTAGTTCTCTTGTTGCATATGTTGGTCAGTTTGCTCTTAAGGATAGTTCACTACTTGATCATGTGAGTGATGTGATTCAAAATCTTCAAGTTAGTGTTCATTCTTGTAATATTGACCACGATATTGGACATATTCTTTTGAGCTTGTGTGATGCAAACTGTGGTACTAGTTTTGCTCAAGGTAATCATATGCTTAGAAAATTTTTGAATAAAGGTGTTCTTTCTCTCAAGAGAAGACTTCTAGGCCACAACTCCTTAGTCTTGAATGATAGCCTAGTAAAAGGATTGGTTAATCTCGGTTTTTACCCTTGGTTACACCATCCCTTTGATCCCGGAACACTAGTGGGTTAGAAAAGGGGTTGCCTCGGTTTATGCTTATCTTTCCTTGATGATTATCTTATCCCTATCCTTTGTAATTTTCAAACTACGTGTTTCATGGTAAAAATAAAGAATTGCTGGTTGAATTTTAAAAGTGTACCCCCTCGGCAATATGTCTTTACACTTGATTCCTTTCTACACTACCTCCTTACCTATGATAATAACCATGTTCATTTCGAATTTGTATTGCGTAGTGGTAGGAAGTTTGGTGGATGGTTTTCTTATTTGCATGATGGCGATATGTGGTTGAGTTGTATCTTAAGATCAATTGTGGCACTATATTTGATGAGGTCCTTTGTAGAGGTAATGAAACAAACGTATCTTATTGTTCCTAAGATGAAGGTAGTCTTACCTTTTGGGTATAGTAGAGCCATTAAGACCATTGTAGTTTCCTTATCTCTTGATATTTTCCAAAGCCACTTTCTTTGTGCCCTTCATGCTAAGCTTTTCATGTCACACACAAAGGACCCATGGGTATATTCCAAATGTGAACAACCTTGGCTTGATGACATACGTGTTAGTTTCGGATTGCAATACTCTTTCCTTGATGTTTATCTTAGTCATGTCCTTAGTGATGCTTGTGGTACGTGTTTCATGATCATAACAAAGGATTGTTGGTTGTATTCCAAAAGTGTACCCCCTTAGCATGTCTATATAATTTGTGGATTGTGTGCTTGTTTTCCCTCTCTTTGATTTTGCAAGGTGCGAATTTGAGGACAAATTCCTTTCAAGGTGGAGAGGATGATACAAGCATAAGAAGCACAAGGATTATAAGTTTTTGTTGAAGGTCCAAGTTTCGGATTTGCAAAGGAATTGAAGACCTTTTGAAGCCTTTTTCAAAGCCTTGTCCAAGCTCGGAAACTACAAAGACTACAAGGCGCGTTTATGAAAATGGACGCGGTTAAGCATGTCTTAAGTTCGTCCAAGGGAGTGTATGTATTAAAGTGTGAAGACATGCCTTGAGTGTCTTAAAAACACTACAAGTCAGCCCCATTTATATACTCCAAACCCATTTCATTCATTAAGGGTAAATGTGTCATTTCCCATTTCTTTTGTAATAAACTATAAGTAGGTACCACTTAGTTTTATTTTCTTAGTTAGCTTATTCTTAAAAATCACTTGTAATATTGAACATCCTCTTCCTCTCAAGAAGAGAGTAGACCAACATTTGACACCACAAGAAATGATTTCTTCTTGTGTTTTGTGTATCGGCTAGAGACGAGAGTGCTTGAGGGAATTGAACTCCTCTTGTGTTCCGTAAGAACGTGGTGCTTGTTAACTTGTTTTGTAGAGGTTTTAGAGTATTAATACACTCTTTAGTTGCTGCATTATGATATCTCCTTGCGTCAAGTTACATATCTTCTCTATCGTTTAAGTTAGTGTTTATTGTTTCCGTTAAGTGTCTTGTGTGTGTTGACTGTTTGTGCGATTGCGGACTGTTTTGTGCTCTTTTAGATACCGTTTGGTATCAGAGACACAACAAATGAAATTACATTACCGGATACACTTTCATATTTGCACTTGATTCAGATTTCCCATCTGTTATGATAATTCAATCGGCCAGATTCGTTAGAAGTTACTTTCTACCATATGTCTCTTCTTCAATTAGCTCTCAGATGATATAGTCTTCCATCAACTACCCATTTTCCCTCGAAAGCATTCTCGTACCGCACCTTCTGGCATATAATCATCACCCCGAGTGAGCAATCCAGCCATATAAATTGTGGCCAGGGCAATAAATATATTGGTTTTCCATTCTTGTTTGATGCAGTACGAGGCTTCGAGGGCCCTCTAAGGGTCCAATGCACACTTAAAGTTAAGTCCAATCGCTATTGGATCTCCGCAGTGACGACAAATATTGATCCCTTCTCAAAACTTGACACGCATAAACACGAGCAACAACCGTTAGTAATTCGTAACAGGGTATCTTCACCATCTTCATGAGGTCCTCAGCCTTATCATTTCGAACCCATCAAACTTAACGGTATAATGTAGGATCTTGTTTGAATGATCAATTCCTAATTAAAAACTGCATTCACAAAAACATTGTACTTTATGTGTGTTATCCCGATGACCTTATCAATAATACATACTTAACTCCCACATATATGATAATGGATCCATCTGCACGCACCTTATTCTTCCTAGCCCATCTATGACTTAAATTGAATAAATAGATGACTAGCTATTGCAACAGATGACACCTCTGTTTATATTGTCAAACAATTGAAGACATCTATTACGACAGTTGATCAACTTGTTGTAGAAATCAAACAGATATATACATCTATTGCAAAATATTGCTAGTATGTCATATTGTAAGTTATCAAAAAGAAAGAATATATTTTGCAATAGATTACCCATCTGTTAGATTTATTTTAAAGCAATTTTCTTTTCTTTTCGAGATTCAATAATTTATAAATAAGTCCCTCCTTACAAATATGGATGATCCTGATTTGTACAAGAATATTCATATCGAGTCCTTGCGTGAACTTCAAAGGCAGTTTGATGAATTTCAGAGAGATTTGGCTGACTTCGGAGCAAGGCTGCCGGATGAAAAATGTTTGATTGACAATAATAATAATAGTAGTAGTAGTAGTAATAATTAGGTAATGTTTTTTATTTTAGTGCTTGTCTATATTCTATTTTCCTTTCCTCCTTTTGTTGATGACTTTGAATTTTTAATTCTTATTTAGTATTTAATAATAATCATTCTGTTTATTCCTTGTTCTCAACATGTCGTCGACGGTTGGTGGTAGGGATTGAGCAGCAATTTGTGTCAACAGAGGTTAATCTGGTACTACAGATCGATCATATGTTGCACCTGACAGTTATTAATAAAAACGGTTATTGTTGTTATTAAGAGGGTAAAAAGAAAAAGAAGACATGACTTTCTAATAATTCAATATGAAAAATGTTTCGTAAATAAATAATAAGGAAATAAATGATAAACACAATTTTAATAACTGATCGTGACTTTTCACCATTTTTGTTTTTGAATTTATTTTTAAAATTATTTATTATATAATAAAATGGTTATTATTTTACTAAGGAATTTGAAAAGGTGTTTTTTTTTACTTATAAAATAAAAAAGTAAGCAAATTTGGATTAATGATATGATGATAGTTATTTTTTTTAAAAAAGTCGATTATATGTTGCAACAAATAAATTATCTGATGCAACAGGTTTACTATTGTTGCAACAGATGATATATCTGTTGTCATAGATGATTTATCTGGTGCAACCTATATCGAGTCACAACTTAATAAAAGCGGTTCTTGAAAAGAATTAATTAATAATAATAATAATATGAAAAGTCATGACTTATCACAATATTTCTTAACTTATTTAAGACATTATTTTTCACATTAATAAAAAATGTAATTAATAAATGGAGGTGAATAGTTAGATTATATATTGCAACATATAGGTTATCTGATGCAACATATTTTATATTTGTTACAACATATAATATATTTGTTGTCACAGATGTGTTATCTGATGCAACGGATATAGAATCTGTTGCCACAACTCAATAAAAACGGTTCTCCTAAAGAACTAATTAATAATAATAATCTGAAAAGTCATGACTTATATCACAATATTTATTTTCTTAATTTAATAAAAAATGTAATTAATGTATGGAGGTGAATAGTCGCGCCTTTTTGCCTCTCATTCAAATTCAATTCTCTATAAATAGGTCCCTTCTTACTCAATCGTTCATTCAACTACACTCTATTTATTTATTGCATCTCGTCTTTCATATTACACTCTAGAAGATAAGATTATGGCTGACCTAGTGTGGGACGTTGCTTTTCTGCAAGACGCCGTAAATGAACTTCGGAATCAAGTTCGTGACATGCACTGGGAATTAGGAGGAGTTAGAGCAAGAATGCTCCGCAAGATACGCAGGCTGAGGAGGGCCTTGCAACTTCCGATTGAAGATTGACCAGCTGACAATGATGATGATGATGCTAATATAAATAATAATTAGATTATTATTTTTCTTTTAGTCTATTATATGTATTTTTATTTATTTTTATTTAATAAATAAATTTTATTTGATCTTTGACGTTTTAATCCATATTTAATTTTCATTCTGTCTATTATCTTCTCAACAGACATGTCGACGATTCGACATAAAAAGGAATAATTTAGAATCTGGTAGCAATAGCAAGATTTATCTGTTGGGTTTGTGGCAGGGGTTGATGTGTTGTTCAAAATAGATTACTCATGTTGCAACAAATAATAAGTTGATGTAACAGATAAATAGTCTGTTTCAACAGATGACTAGTTTGTTGCTTTGCTTGGCTCTGACGTTTTAATTCATACTCCCTCCATCTCAAATTATCCGTCCCAAATTGAGATGCCACATTGATTAAAAAATAATTAATAACATATCTAGTTTACCATAACCCACTGATCAGTTGGTGGGACAGTAAACGTGTTTGAAATAACCATTGTTTGCTATTTAATCGAAATTTCATAAGAGAAGAAAGCTTTTAATGTCGATCGGTGTATAGTCCCCCTATTAAATGATGTTTCCATTTTAATTTGAAGAAAAAGTAATTAATGCAAAGGGTAAAACATGAATTTTTTGTAATCTTTTCTTGATTAATGAAAAAGACAAGTAAAATGAGAAATCGAATAAGGAAATTTGGGACGGGTAATTAGACGTATGGAATAATTTTGAATCCAGTAGCAATAGCAAAAGTTGAAAACATATTGGTTATCTTTTGGGTTTGTGGCAGGGGTTGATTTGTGTTGTTTCAAATAGATTAATCATTCGTTGCAATAGATAATTAGTCTGGTGCCATAGATAAATATTCTGATGCAACATATAAACATCCTGATACAACAGATAATACGTTTGATGCAACAAATAAATCTTCTGATGCAACAAATAAACAGTCTGATGCAACAGATAAATCTTCTGATGCAACAGATTGATCATCTGATGCACCAGATGATTGATCTGTTTAAATTGTGGGCACTTATGTTGGATTCATGATTGAGATTTTATCCATTGTTGAAAAAACAGAAGTGTACCAGATGACAAATACGAATAAAAATCATAACTTTACTTACCAAAGTCACCTATGAAGTAATGACAAAGTGGAAAGTAATGTAGTAAACAAAATTTAACCTAAGAAATTGGTCAGATCGCAGCAGTAGCGCGGTACCAACAACAACAATAAATGGTCGACAAGAAGAAAATGAAGATGATAATGAAGTAGAAGATGATGATAATGAAGAAGAAGATGATAAATAAAACAGCAGAAACAGAAACAATGAACAACAAAAATCGCTAAGAGAGAGAAAACAACAATGGATGAGAAGAGAGAGAAAGATGCCTTTTTTTCCTCCGTTTTTCGTTATTTTAGGTATACATTGAGATCAAAATGTAAATTTAAAAACTTGTGGTTATTTTCAAACTTCCTCAACTTTCTTAATCCATAATAAAAAATTGTCACCTTCAATTAATAATTAAAACTTGTGTCACCTACACCTTATTTTAAAATGTTTTTGTCACCTGTGACCCAAATCCCCATGAAACTAAATGTGCTAGGGTGTTATTAGTAATAGCTCCATGTTTTCAGGCCAAGGGCCGAAGTCTTTTACTCTTGATTATAGGCTAAAGCCTACGTTTTTGTAACATTAACTCCCCTTTAATTTTATGCAATTCTCATTTACCAAAAAAAAAAAAGAAGTATTTTCATAAACTTTAAACAAGGAACTCACACTAAATTGATCGAATCAAATCCCAATGAATTTTGAAAAAGATAAACTTGAAAGTAAGGAACTCACACTAAATTTATATTACAGATAGAGGTATTCTTGAAGAATTAAAAATATTAAAAATAAAATCAAATTAAAGATTGAAATTTGTAAGTTTGATGATACATATTAACCATTTTCCTTTTAAATTTGTAATATAAAATTTTAATTTTATTTTAATGATGTTGTGATTAAAATTCTTTAAATTATGAAGTCCAAAAGATTAATCAAATCAAAAAGAAGATACAATTTAGGTCAATATATTAATTTATTAATCTCTCTTTTGATTTTTGAGAAATAAAAACTAAAACTATATAAAAAAAAAAAGAAAAAAGAAAATGCTCCTACGTAAGAGTTCCAATATGGCTTGTGTAAATAAAATGGAAGAAAGTAGGGAAGACCTAAGAGAGAAGGAAAAGCTATAATAAAGTGGGATTCATGTGTTTTTTCAATTAAAAAAAGTCCTTATATACAACTAGTAGTGTTGGCATAATTTTAGGGGTAGGGCCAATGATTTAATCAAAAGGAATAGCTTTTACTAGTGATTTTCATTGTGGAGGATATTTTGGGTCGTTAAAAAATGGTGAAGTCACAATAAAATTCTTCCTTGCCAATTTAATTATAAAAATAACGGTGAAATAGTATTTTTATTGCCGTTGATATCAAATTAATTAATGTCAGATACATTTACTTTTTTAATGCGTAACCATTTGGACGTGACATTTATCTGTAAGTTGTTCAAGCGAAGGGATGATAATAAATGTGTACTCTCCCAACTCGCGTTGTGCCCCATTCTCTCTAGCGTCTTCAACTACTTGGAAAGCTCTACCACTGTCGGGTAGGCCTCTGTTGGCAACCTGCCAACGGACAATTCATTAGCTTTTTTAACGACGCATGGGTTAAGTCAAACTTCCTTATTCGCAACTAAATCCATGAACCTCTTCGGAGTCGAGAGGTGTCCTACCATATCTCAGATGTAAGAAGGGAAGGCACATGAGATTTCTCCAGATTATCAATTCAATTACCTGACTCGACGATCTCCCAAATTATACAAGTATACTTTCCCAGATTTACCAGCTCCTTTGATCGTATCACTTGGGGCTTGACTATCACTGGGGCTTTTTCTGTAAAATCATGTAGCACAGGCCTAGAAAGTGCACACGACACAAATCCTCAAAACAACCTCATACCTTAGGACCCAATCTCCTTTACTTGGATTTGAAAATTTTGGGTCCCACCGAAATTAAAATATTTTCTGTGGCTCTTGAATCATGGACGAAAAACTAACTCTAACTTGTTATACCATATTAAAGTTATAGATTCTCCCATATGTAGGCTTTGCAATAGTATGACTGAAGAAACAAAAGCTCACCTATTCGTCCTTTGTCCAAAGGTTGCACCTATGGATTGGGTTAGGTATCATGCATCAGCTGAGCACTCTCCTCTTAGTTGGTACTCATCCATCCCGATGATTGCATGATCTAATCCACCTCATTTAAACCCCTCCGAAGGGATTTGGTTATGGATATCCTCTAAGATCTACATGACTTTTTGCATCTGGCATATCTGGCTTGCACGAAATAAATTTATTTTTGAAGGCATTTCCTTTTTACCTTCTCTAAAGGACGTTTCACAAATGACCGAAGAATTTTGGTTCCTGGCAGGCCCTACAAGCCCTGATAAAATTAGGATTACAATGTATACTAAGTGGAAATCACCCGCGCAGGCAAACTACATGCTTAATACCGATTGTGCTTCTGAAATCTCATCTATAATTCAACATCAACTTGGCCTAGGTGGTGTGCTCAGGAACTATAAGGGGGAATGGGTATTAGGCTTTCATGGAACCTGCGCTGCTACAGATGTCCTAGAAGGAGAAACTCACGCTCTGTTATTAGGACTCCAACTTGCTTATCAGAACAATCTTTTTCCATTGGAAATTGGGATAGACTCTCAACAATTAGTCCGGCTACTTGATTCTAATACATATCCTAATACAACTTTGATATTTGACTCAACTTTAATATCTGATTGCAGGTACTTCCTGTGCGCACTGAATAATCCTCAATTGCACCATTTTTTCAGGGAGCAGAATAGGCTAGCTGACTGATTGGCAAGATTACCTAGTACAACCTCTACTACTACGTTGTTTTGGACTCTACCACAGTCACTCGGTGACATTTTGTATGCCGATATGAATGGAGTACTATTAGTTAGGCGGGTGAACACTTTACCTGTTCACTCAAGTGTGTATTATATCAGTCCAATACATGATGTAAATAGGACTCCTACTCCTACTACTGTGCTTGTGATTTGTTTCAACCAAGAAAAAAAAAAAAAAAAACATGCTATGCTTCTTATAGAAGTAAACAGAACTAAAACGAAATTGAAAACGAGAGATTATTCA
This sequence comes from Capsicum baccatum var. pendulum, assembly GCA_030864225.1. Lineage (NCBI taxonomy): Eukaryota > Viridiplantae > Streptophyta > Magnoliopsida > Solanales > Solanaceae > Capsicum > Capsicum baccatum. The sequence continues at coordinate 223,017,335 of CM061556.1, forward strand.
AGTACAAATAGTAAAAAGTTAAAAAGTCGGCATCCGATGGAATCTTGTGGAAATTTGACTTTGATTGGGGCACTTTTTATTAAGCCCAAAACAAAAAACAAAAATAAAAAGAAGGAACTAGTTTGCCACATTAGAGGATTGTATGAGACTTGCTTTTCAATATAAGAACCACTAACTAATACTAATAGGTACCTTTTAATCACTGTTTGAGAATGGTTTAAACTGCAAGGATTCTAATATGATTCTTGCTTTAGCATGATGATCAAAAAGTAAATTTTGGTGTTGTTCCAGAAGGTGATCATGATTAATTATTCTCATTAAAAGTAATTAACATGCCATTACCAATCTTAGTTCCCTTTTTTCTTCAAGTATCTTCATAATCAATATTTGGCCGTTAACCACTTATTGGTCTTTGAAATCTCTCTCTTGTTGAAAGACTAAACTAACCACGCGATAATATCCCTTCCGTGCAACTTTGCTTATTCAATATATTAAAAATAGTAATCCAATTTTATTTGTCCACAATATATTAAAAATAGTAATCCAATTTTATTTGTCCAAATCTGATTAAAGATGGAGAGAGGGAGTATTTGTTTGACTGACCTTATGCTTGTCCGTTTCTAGGGAGTTTTAAATCTATGGTAGAGTTCAATGGATAAACATGTCAAACTTCATTGACTTCAAAATCCTGTTGAATTCAATGCTCTATTTATCAAAATGTGGAATATCCAAACTCCAAAGAAATTCACTAGACGGTGGTTCAAACTACTTCTCCCTTTGTTCCATGTTAGATGGATACATTATCTTTTATATGGTGATTAAAAAATAAATTTAAAAAATAATTTTCTTAATTTACTTTTTAAAATAAATTCTTGAAAACTTTACAAACCATTTAATATTTTCAAGAAGAATTAATTACAAGAATAATATGACCATTTTTAGTTAATGCTTTTTTATTTAGTAAGGTGACCAACAAATATGATACAATTATTTTTAGTAAGATTATCAATTGATATTAAGATAAAAACAGTATCTCGAGAAAATATAAGTATCGTATCTACCAAACACCTTTTCAAACTCCCAAACTTAATCTTCAAAGGCATTATAACACCCACACAAAACAAAGGATCTCAATCCAATCTACTTCTTTCTGGAACATAAATAAAAAATTAAATGTACCCATTTTCATAGGATTTAACTCATACACTAGCAAGGTTAAAATTACCCCCTCCGTCCCCTTTTTACTTATATACTATATTAAAAATATAAATTCATTTTTACTTTTCTAGTTTGAAGATCAAGGTATAATTGCTTGTCACTTGGACTCTTGGAGGCAACCCAATAGACCAAGTAATTGTAGTCCTCCAAACTACTCAAGATGCCGTATGGCCACAAGCATTTAGCCACGTTCTTAATTTCCACTAAAGCAATCGTCAAACTTTTAAAAAGAAAAAGTGAGGCCACCTAAGCTCTACCCAACTAATCTGGAGTTTTGGACATTCACCTTATTGTATGTGTATATATAACCAATCATATGTTGAAACTCCCAAGAAAAAACCAAAAACAGATCTCTTTCTAATATTCTTACTACTCCCAACTAAATTTCTTCTTTCTGAAATGGATTGGACCAGAGGCCATACTATAGGCCACGGTTCCACCGCGGTCGTCTCCATTGCCAAGTCACGTTTCTCCGATGAATTTTTTGCTGTCAAGTCCGTGGAGCTATCCCAGGCTCAATTCTTACAAAAGGAGCAGAAAATTATGTCGCAATTGAGCTCCCCTTATATAGTTAGCTACAAGGGGTGCGATGTTACTAAAGAGAAGGACAAACTCATGTTTAATCTTATGATGGAGTACATGTCAGAGGGTACACTTATCGATGAAAATCGGAAACAGGGTATTCGGATCAATGAGCCATTGATCGGGTACTACAGTAAGCAAATTCTTCTAGGATTAGATTACCTACATTCAAGGGGCATAGCACATTGTGACATCAAGGGGCAGAACATTTTGTTAGGTAAAACTGGTGCCAAAATTGCCGACTTTGGTTGTGCCAGGTGGGTTGATCCAGCTGAGAGGGACGGTGGTAGGGCAGCAGCTTCTGCCGAGACAATTAGCGGCACACCAATGTTCATGGCACCGGAGGTGGCACGTGGGGAAGAACAGGGGTGTCCTGCTGATATTTGGGCATTGGGATGTACTATTATAGAAATGGCCATTGGTAGATTACCATGGGCCAATGTGACAAACGCAGCTTCATTGCTTTACCAAATTGCATTTTCTGGCCAATCCCCAGAAATTCCAAAATTCTTGTCTTTAGAAGCAAGGGATTTCTTAATCAAATGCTTGAGAAGAGATCCAAAAGAAAGATGGGCGGCCAAACAACTCCTGAAACATCCATTTCTTGAAGAATCCAATTCGAATTCTACGACAAATCAAGATTGCGTGACAAGTTCCCCAACAAGCATTCTTGATCAAGACATATGGAATTCAGAAACCGTGGATTCTACAATACAAACAGTAAGCTCAATAGAGTCTCCTTTGCAAAGGTTAAGAAAGAGAGATTTAAATTCAGGAGAACCAAACTGGAGATGGGATGATCATCGATGGGTTACTGTTAGAAGAAGCAGTGAATAGCTCGAAATAAAGGTAGCTGGTGTAACAGTGACAACTAACACAAACAGTACTCTTGCTGTAATTTTTGTATTATACAGCAGAACGCTGTAGAAACAGTTCTTTATATTCCAATTTTTGGCTAATTCCTTTGATATATACTTGGATATACTTGTATAACGGAACGTGCAAGCAAACAATGGCTCATTATTCTAAACGTTAAAAAAGTACTGTTCAACCTCGCTCGAAGAAAAAAAAAAAACAATTTTATTGGATATAGATAGTTTTGGTGGTCCAACTCCCAAACCCACCTTCATAAGTAAAAAAAAAAAAACAATTTTATTGGATATAGATAGATTTGGTGGTCCAACTCCCAAACCCACCTTCACAAGTAAAAATACAATTAAGTTGTCTCATAAAGATTGTCTGTAAGATTTCTTTGAGAAAAAAATATTATATTACCATAAATTTAATTATACTGCATTGCAAGATGCTATCATCCCAATATAATCTAGGTTTGTGAATTTAAAGTCCCCTTTGGACGTGAGTCTTATTTCAAATTTATTTGGAAAAAATAAAATCATATAAGTGATTGTTTACAAACGTGGTGTAAATCTTGAATTTTTAAGGATTTTTTTTTTACCTCTTAAGAAATCGATATATGATTATTGCTTCAACTTGGAAAAGTAGCTTTATCTTTTTCAAATGTGAGCTAAAAAGGGATAAGAAATAATGTGAAGACTCAAAATACTCCTTCATTCATCTTTTACTTGTCAACTTTGAATTTTGCACGCTTGAATTTTTGAAATACTAGATAAATAAAAATAACCAAAGGGAATATGAAATTTCTTCAGAGCTGAGAATTCTATGTAAAATGGCAGTGAGATAGTTGTGGATAAGTAAGAAATAGCTAATAAGGAAATTAAAAGTAAGAAAGCAACATGCATACTGTACAATACCCCAAGATAAGTGAATTGTTTGTACCCAATTTCCATACATATGCTGTTGGTGTCATAGCCACGCTGTTAATAGCCACAAAAACTATCATCGCATATTACATAATTAATTGTGAACCACACGAAAGGGTAAAGCTAAAGACAACACCACGTTGGAATGCTATTAAAATAGGAAAGGAGTTCCAAACCTTTCTTAGTGATAAAGAGGGAAAAAAAATGCATCGCTAAAACCTACTCCTTGCAGATAATTTGAAGAGAAATAAGGTTTTTTACTTTATTACCCGGTGTTTGATATTTATTTTAAGGTTCAATTAATCAAAAGTTGTGCTAATAAAAATTTACTATGCAAATAAAGTAGTACTCTCGATCAAAGATGATTTTATTTTCATTGCTCAAACTCGAAGACTTTTTAGTAATGAAGAACTACTTATTACTTCGGTTAAAACATGCAGCAGTAGACATGATACAAAGGCAAAAAAATATGATTAAGAAGTGCAAGAAGTACAAAGGTGGATGCACAACCAACTCAATAGGGGGATTATTAATACCACACACAAAGTTCTCCAATCAATAAAGATCCTAATTCCTAACTTCTGTTCCTACCTTCTTCTAGTGTTCCCCTACTAGTGAAAGCCAACAATTAAACAACATAGCCTGCGTGCAGCGACTCCAACTTTTTGTTTTAGTATGGAGCCAAGTAATATAAAAAGTAGAAAGGATTCAATTGGTGATTAAAACTAGAGTTTAAGTTCTGTGCACTGTCAGTATATAAAATATTCTACATTACCAGTTAACTTGACCTGCTATAGCAGGTAACCCAATTATTTACATAAAAATTAAAAAATAATCAGGTAACCTGCAATAACAAGTCAAGTTTACCTAATAGTGTAGAATATTTTGTATACTGACGGTGCACAACACTTAGATTCTTAAAACTATTCTTGCGAAAAAATACTTAACAAACACCTTCCCTAACTCCCAATTTCAATCTTCAAAGTCATTGCACTCCACACAAATCAAAGGGTCTTAATTCAATGTACCTCGTCCTTATTGAGTCACGTGATAAGCACAGGTCAGTCATGTAATTAGTCATATTGATTAGCTAATTAGTAGTTACTAATTGTACTCAGTTAGTTAGTTAGCACAGAGTCTTAGCAGTTAGTTTAGCTGGAGTCCAGCTGGCAGATGAGTTAGTGGAGTCGGTTGCAATTGTCTATATATGTATTGTAGATTGCACATTTGAGAATACACAAAAAAATTCCCCAAATAAAATATCTTTTTCTTCGTATGAATATTGTATGTCACCATTTTAGACTTGCATTGAGCTTGAGCTTACAGTAAGAGAATTAAGCATGGTATCAGAGACAGGTTGATCGTCGGACTTCGAGTACTATTAATCTGTGTAGATATCGATAAGAACAAATTCCAATTTTTGTGCACCTTGTTGATTTCTTAGGGCATCAATGGTAGAAACTAAAATTGACGCTACTCATCCACTTTACTTGGAACCTGTGGATACAGCAAGTTCAGTTTTAATTCCAATTAAACTCACTGAATCTAAAAACTATGGATTATGAAGCAGATCAATGCGGATCACACTGCTAGGTAAGAGAAAGCTGGATGGATTATGGAGCAGATCGATGCGGATCGCACTGCTAGTTAAGAGAAAGCTGGGTTTCATCATTGGCACATATGCGAAAAATTTGTATAAGGATGGTTTGCTTGAGCAATGGGAAACTTGCAATGCCATTGTTCTCTCATGGATCATGAACACAGTTTCTGAAGAGCTTCTCAGTGGAATTGTTACGCATCTGATGTACATCTTGTTTGGGAAGATCTCAAAGAAAGTTTTGACAAGGTTAACCGAGTTCGCATATGGCAGTTACACAAAGAAATTACAACCTTACAGCAGGGTACAAGCTCTGTCTCTAGTTATTTTTCAAATTGAAGGAGTTATGGCATGAATATGATGTATTAGTCCCATCTCCAAGATGTGAATGTACAAAGTCTAAAGACTACATCGAGCATCTGAATCAACAGAAGTTACTTCTGTTTTAAGTGGTCCCAACGACTCATATGATCAGGCCAGGAGACAAATCCTAATGAAATCAGTTGCACCAACTTTAGGGAAAGCGTATGCTATGATTATCCAGGATGAAAGTCAACATATAGCTGCAGCTAATTTGGTAGCCAGAATTGCTGAAAAAATAGACACAATGTCCATGCAGGCAAGTGTAGGTCGAGGTAAAGGTTTCAGAGAAAAAAAGCAGTTCGAGCAATATGATCATTGTAGGATGAAAGGACACTCAAAAGAAGAATGCTACAAACTTATAGGATATCCACCTAGTTTTCAATCTCGATGACCCTATGGTGGGAGAGGATATAATGATGGATAGAAGAAAAATACTAATCAGGCAGGTATCTATGATGGTTGGGAAAATACAGGTCATGCAGGTACTTCTGATAGCTAGAGAAGTGCAGGATCAGTGATAAATAATACAGATACTGCTTCTACATCAAACTCTAAAGCTTCTGGTGCAGGATATGCAGAAAAGTAATACTTTAATCCCTTCTCTGATGAATAATATAGGCAAATTCTAAGCTTGTTGAACATAGATCCTGGGGAGCACCATGTTAACATGTCAGGTATTGCAACTTGTTTGATATCTCATTATCCTAATGATGAATGGATTGTGGACTCAGTGGACACACACTACATAGCTGCAAATATAAGATTATTACAACGTAGCACTAGTGTACGAAATTCTAAAATGGACAAAGTGTATTTGCCTACAGGGGATAAGGCAGATATTACTCACACTGGAAATGTTAGTTTGTTTGAAAAAGAGACTTTGAAGGGTGTGTTATATGTTCCTGAATTTAGATTCAACATTCTATCAGTATAAAAAGTGACTAAAGAGTTATCTTGCTTTGTCACTTTCTTTTCTGTTTTTTGTGTGTTTCAGGACCTCTTTAATGGCAAGGTGAAGGGAATTGGTAGAGAACATGGAGGCCTATATTTGATTGAAGGTATAACAAATACTGGGAAGTTGTCAATAAGAGTGAAAACAGTTCACATGACAAGTATCAATAAAGAGCAAGAACTATGGCACATGAGGTTGGGACACCCTTCGTTCACTGTTATGCAACATATTCCTGCATTACAAAAATATATAGGCACTACAGTTGACAATAATTGCCATATTTGTCCTTTGGCAAAGCGGACTAAAGTAAAATTCCCTTTGAGTAATTCCAAAACTAGTTGTATATTTCAACTTGTACACTCAGATTTATAGGGACCTTACAAAGTGCCTACTCATGATAAGAAATACTATTTTTTAACTCTTATGGATGATTACCCTAGATTTACTTGGGTCTACCTTCTACAATTAAAGTTCGAGGTGATTGTTGTATTGAAACAATTTTTGCATATGCTTCAAAATTAGTTTAGGAAAATGGTTAGGATATTAAGAACAGATAATGGAAATGAGTTTTTTAACTCTCAATGCAAGGATTTACTGTTATCATTGGGGATTATACACCTGATCAGTTGCCCTTACACACCACAACAAAATAAAATTGTGGAAAGAAAGCATAGACAAATCTTAAATATAGCAAGAGTATTAAGTTTTCAGGCTATGATACCTTTAAAGTACTAGGGTCTCTGCATTCAGGCCGCTGTATATCTGATGAATAGGTTACCCTCTAGTGCCATTGGGAGAGCTATCCCATATACATTATTACATAATAAAAGTCCATTTTTTAGTCATTTGAGAGTTCTAGGCTGCTTATGTTATGCCACAAACTTGATTAAAGCAGACAAGTTTGGACCTAGAGCTAAACCAACAGTTCTTTTGGGGTTCTCAGAAGTTCAGAAAGGATACATTCTTCTTGATATGGAGTCAGACAAATTGTTTATCAGCAATGATATTATCTTCAGAGAAACAATCTTTCCATTCAAATGCAAAGCAGAGAAAGATTCTTCGTTAAAACACGACTCAGGTGATCATTTCCAGGATATGCAACTTGTTTTTTGTGAAGATAATGTGACTTCTTCACCTTCAGAACCTCCTGTAGCACATGAATCAATTTCTTTACCCAGTGTGGTGAATGTTGTAGACCAAGAAAATTAGCCTGTTGTGCCAGATTCTACAGCTGCACCAACTAGTTCTACTAGTCCAGATATTAGAACAAAATCAACAAGATATTTTAAGTAGCCCATATGGATGAAGGACTATGTTGCCAAGTTTGTTCACAACAAAAATAACAACATCTATCCTCTATCAAGCTATCTTTTATATGATAGAACATCTGATCAGTATCATTGCTACCTATCACATTTTTCTTTACTAGTTGAACCACAATCTTTTAAAGAGGTAATTCATGATTCTAGATAGATTGATATTATGAAGATAGAAATCCAGGCATTAGAAGACAACCATACTTGGGAAATTGTGGACTTATCACCTGGAAAGAATACAGTGAGTTCAAAATAGGTGTATAAAATCAAATTTTAGGCTGATGAAAAGGTGGAAAATTTTAAGGCACGACTAGTAGCAAAATGGTAAAGTCGAAAAGTGGGTTTTGACTATCATGAGACCTACTCACCTGTGGCAAAAATGGTGACAGTTAGGTCTGTAATTGCTCTTGTAGCTTCTAAAGGATGAAACTTATATCAAATGGATGTTTCCAATACATTTCTTCAAGGTGAATTAAATGAAGAAGTATACATGGAGTTTCCTAAAGGTTTTAAAAATCAGGGGGGAGAAGGGTATGTAAGTTGTTAAAATCATTATATGGGCTTAAATAAGCTTCAAGACAATGGAACATAAAGTTGACTGATGCATTGTTGAGTGATGGTTTTATCCAGAGTAAACATGCCTATTCTTTGTTCACTAAGAAGTTGGGAAATGACATTGTCATCATCCTAGTATATGTAAATGATCTTCTTATCACTGGAAACAGTAGTACATTGATTAAAGCAGCCAAGGAAGCTTTGCACAAATAATTCAAGGTTAAGGATTTGGGAGATCTTAAATATTTCTTGGGCATAGAAATATTAAGATCAAAATTAGGCATTCTTTTAAATCAAAGGAAATATGTGCGGGAATTGATCTCAGAATTTGGACTTGATGGGGCAAAACCTGCTCCAACACCCATAAAAATCAATATAAGGCTGACAACCATAAAATTTGATAAGGCAACTGTTTACCAAGGTAATTTAATGTTGATAGACATTGGAGCTTATCAAAAGTTGATAGGAAAATTGATATATGTCACTATAACTAAGCCGGATATCAGCTACACAGTGCAAACATTGAGTCTGTTTATGCAGGCTCCAAAATAGTCTCACTGGGATACTGCTATCAGAGTAGTGAGGTATCTAAACCTTGCACCTGGATAAGGTATTCTTATGATTCTATCTCCTAGCTAAGAACTTATATATTGGTATGATGCAGACTGGGCAGCATGCCCAAATACTAGAAGATCTTTTACTGGGTACATAATTAAATTTGGGTGTTCCCTGGTGTCTTGAAAATCAAAAAATAGCAGACAGTCTCGAGAAGTTCTGTAGAGTCATAGTATAGGATCATGGCTTCAGCACTGGCTGAGATTATATTGTTGCTGAGATTGTTTCAATAGCTGGAAGTGAAAGTGATGAAACCAGTAATAATCTTAAGTGACAGTAAGGCTGCAATGTAGATTGCATCTAATCCCATATTTCATAAAAGAACAAAATATATCGAAATAGATTGTCACTTCATTCGTATAATATCAAGGAAGGAATCATCAAGACAACATTTGTGGGCACTGAAGACCAACAAGCATACTTATTGATCAAGGGGTTAAACAAAGTTTAGCATTCTTATTTGATGAGCAAGCTGAGAGTGTTCAATGTGTTTCACCCTCCAGCTTGAGGAAGAGTATTGAGTCACGTGATAAGCACATGTCATTCATGTAATTAGCCATATTGATTAGCTAATTAGTAGTTACTAATTATACTCAGTTAGTTAGCACAGTGTCTTAGTAGTTAGTTTAGCTGGAGTCCAGCTGGCAGATGAGTTAGTGGAGTCGGTTGTAATTGTCTATATAGGTATTGTAGATTGCACATTTGAGAATACATAGAGAAAATTCCCCAAATAAAACATCTTCTCTTTTTTTTCTCAATATTTTATGAATATTGTATGTCACCATTGTAGACTTGCATTGAGTTTGAGCTTACAGTAAGAGAATGTAGCAGTCCTACTTTTTTCTAAAACATAAAAATAGATAAATGAAAGTAGCCCACTTTGGTAAGATTTAGCGTCTAACTTATACCTCCCAAGGTACTTAAAATATATTGCCCTATAATTAAACATCATTTACTATGCGGGATTATTTGAGATTAGTAGTTAGATTTTATTCGGAATGTATTTGGGCAGTTTATTTATGGGCGGATGTACTGGGCTTTGCCTGACTTTTTCTCTATTTTTGATTGGCCAATGTGTTTCTGTATATGTAATTTGTTGTACTCAGATATTTTAGTTTGGATGGTCATTTTTCATTCTCAAATAATAAGAAAAGCTCTGACTTCTTTTTTTTTTCTCTCTAGAACCTTCCATGGTTCTTCACTGCTTCTTCATGTTTTTATCTTATTTTTCACTGATTCTTCATATTTTCAGCTTGTTCTTCAAATATTAACATGGTATCAAAGACAGGTTACTGATTCTCCATCGTGTTCTCTCTTCGACGAAGTTAGTCAGTCAATTTTTAGCCGAATTTTTTTTCCTCCGAGCAGTTCAATCGAGTTTTGGTTGTTTTTTGCAGTTCCAGCGGCTTGATTTTGGTTGCTGCTCTTAGCTTTTGGTGTTTTTTCCCTAATTTTCTGATTTTTTATGGCATTTGTTGAGGTTATTCTTCAACGGTTTTCTTTGAAGTTTTTGGAGGATTTTTTCTTCGTGTTAAGCTGTGGATCCTCAAGCTTTCTCACTTACTCAGTGGTTTCTCACATCATTGATGTTTTTTTTATGGTCAAATATAGTCTCTTTGCTTATTTCTGTTTGGAGAATTTACGAAGAACGTTTCTCTTTTTGGTTGCAAAAGTGTCTGGTATTCTCTTTTCACTCTAGTGTGTTGTTGGAAATCTGGTGCTGGTTACTAGTCATTTTAACTCTAGTGTGTTGTTGGAGATTTGGTGCTAGTTACTAGTTATAGTGAGTAGCAGGTTATCTTTGAAACTTACTCCGTTTGCTGCTATTATCTTGGTGCCTGATTAGTTGTTGGTATTAATTTAGTGCTAAATTTGCCTCATTATTGGTGTTATTTTGGTGTCTGTTTTCATCCTGTTTTACCAATTTTGTGAAAGAAAGAAAATGGATGGAGTTCCAAGTTACTCTCCTCCTAGTGGCTCTGCCACACCATCGAGAACTGAATTTCATAAGGATGATTTTACTCATCCTTGTCATCCCTTTTACGTTTATCCTTTGGATGTTTTAAGGGGTTCTCTTGCGGCTGTTCTTTTTTATGGAACTGGCTATGCCAGTTGGAGATGCGCCATATTGGTAACCCTCTGTATGCGTAACAAGCTGGACTTTGTGAATGGTAGTTCTGTGAGTTTCTCCTATGAGTATCCATTAGCCAGGCAGTGGCAAAGGTGTAATGACCTCATGATCTCTTGGCTTCTTAATTCCCTGAGTAGAAAAATCAGTAGAAGTATTGAATATTTTGAAATTGCTAGTGAAGTATGGAGTGAACTTGAGGAGAGGTATGGTAAGGTTTCTGGTGCAAGAGCTTTTGAACTCAGGAAGGAACTTGCATATATTTCTCAGGTTTCTATGGATATTCCTTCTTATTTCAATCGAATTAAGCAACTTTGGGGTGAAATAACTTCTATATCCACTAGACGGGCTAGGTCTTGTACTTATGGAGCTAATCTTCTATACCAAGAGGATGAGTAGGAGAAAACAATTTATCAATTCTTACTAGGGCTAAATGAAACTTACGTCCAAGTTCGGAGTCACATCCTCATGATGAAACCCTTACCTTCTGTTGGTACTGCATATGGGCTCTTATTAAATGATGAAAAATAAAGACGAGTTTCAACCAATTCATCCTTGTCTTTTTCTTCTGGGCATACTTCTTTCAATGCTGGAGTTGTCAAGAACTCCACTTTTCCATCAAAGGTGAACCTTGACAATTTTAATCCCAAGACTAGCCTGATCTGCAAGTAATGTAAAAAGCTAGGTCATAGCATTGATAAATGCTATAAACTGCATGGGATTCCACCTGGTTTTAAGTTCACCAAGTCTATAAGGAATAAGAGAACTGCTGGAAATACTGAAGTTGCAGTCTCTACCCCTACCGAACTTATTCCTGGTTTATCTACTCTTGGATTTCCTGGACTGTCTGCTGAGCAATATTCACAATTATTGTCCTTGTTGCAACAAACTCATATTTCTGCACCTGCATCTGATCCATCTCCATATTCTCTAATGGCATCCAGTGCATTTATAAGTAAACTTATAAATGGTAATGCTTCGTTCAGCTCAGGTATGCTTTTCCAAGTAGATAATCTTTTATGGATTATAGATTCTGGGGTTTCTGACCATATGACATCTTATTAGAATTTACTCTTTGACATTCAGACTTTACCTTATTGATAACGCTCAAACTACAGCTCTCGTAAGAGTGTAAGCGGTCGTTGTCAAATATAGAATCCAACTGGGTTGAGTGTCGATCCCACAGGGAATAGCTGGTCACTAAGTAAGCAAGGATTAGTAGACTTTTGGTGAAAGTCTCGTAAAAAGGGGGTATTTTAATGTGCAAATAATGTAAACAAAATAGTAGAGTAAAAACAAAAAATAGCAATGTGAAAAGAAAGAATATTTAGTAAGATGTTAATCAGTGAGAATTGAGGGTTGGGGTTATGTCCACCTTATGAGTTATACGTCTCTATTGGCTATGAGTTATGCGGAATTCAGACATGCATGTGCTTATAGAGAATTGTATTCTATGGTAAATCCAAGCGTCTTTCGACCTAACAAGGACTATTTCACTTTAAATCTTTCGAGCTTAAAGCGTATCTAATGGTACAAATTCTCCAAGAGGTTAATCCAGTTACGGCACTAACTTTTTAATAGGGGTTGATGCCCTATTACCTTGACATTATCTCTTTTCCAGACATATAACTTTTCTTTCAAACAAGTTAATGTTATACTGGTGTATTCTATATGTTTGCAACCACAAGAATTTAGATTAAGATGAAGAGAATAATGATATAAGCAGCGTACGTGTCACGAATTCACAAACTCATAGCAATAGATCGTATCTCATAAGGCTTCCATAACCCCAACAGAGAAGTTTAGCTATTCATGAGTGCGAAGGAAATCACAATAGACATTATCATGATACCACAATAAAGATCTCACGTGTAGTATGGTGTGGTATGGCTTTAGGCGTGAATTCCTTTTAGAATAGCTTTTCTCTTGTTGTGGAAATTAAGAATTGAATAGATAAAGAGAATAAGAATTGAAAGTGTTGAATAAAAAGATTAGAATTAAAATTGTTCGGATAGTAGAGGAATGAATTAGAAGTAGAATGAATAAAAATCTCTAGAAAAATAGGGTATTTATAACACCCATCTCCTATTCCTACTAAGCTACTGCATTACTTAACCCAATCCTACTAGGTTACTACATCATTATCCTAATCCTAATAAGTTACTGCTAGTCCCCAAAGTCTTTAGAATTGTTGTTTTTGCCCGGGACAGGTTTCCCATGCGTCACTTTTTGTCCTGGGTGTCCAAGCTTTCCCTTTCTTCTTTTGTGAAGCTTCCTTTGGCGTCAAGTTATCCATGAAATGCTGAAATCCGTATCATTTATTCCTGAAAACTCGCTAATCACGTTTGTTAGATCAATTACAGGAAAAAGGACTAAAAGTGCATGAATTATATATTTTGTCCTCAAAACTTAGCTAAAATATGGGTAAAATATAGTACTTTAGGCGTGTAAATTCGCTTATCATCAACACCCCACACTTAAGTCTTTGTTCATCCTCGAACAAACTATCATGTCCATCTAAACATCTACTTAGGGTTTCACAGCAACAACACAAAATATTCATTAAGACAAGCACAACAATCATTAACAAAGAGTAGTTTTCTGATCATTACTAGAAACAATTTTAACCTCTAATATAGACTCGTGATGATGGTTAGCTCTTATTCAAAAGTTAAGGTACAAAGAATCATACACAACTACCCAAAACTCATCAACCATGTGTGTCTCACAATATATTACCCATAATCATTCACTAGTATAGTATATTTATCGAAACATGGGTATACGAGTATCCTTGCTCTCGCTCTCACAAAGAATTCATATGTTGCAACTGATGACCATAGGCTTTCCCTTAGTGTAATGCTCCACTAAATATCAGAATGCTAAGCTTAGGATCAAATAGGTCTTTTACTGGTTGTAATGTAGGCTAAGGGACAGGTAGGACTATTTTGGCCAGAAATAGTGGCTATTGTTCCTAAGCGCTTTAATACATCACATTATGTCATTAACACTTTCTTTCAATCAATCTTTCTACTTTCTTTTAATTTACCACCCTTTCTCACCTCTTTTGTTACTCAATTTTGAATAGACTTTATCTTTTTGTTTTTCTATTTTCTTTTCTTTTCTTGTCTCTCCCCTTTTTTTTATAACACACCTCTATGATAACCTTTCTTTTTCATAACGAATTCAAGTACCAATTCACTTTAAGCACTACTCTCACCCAATTTTCTCTTATTTTGTCACATGACTTTATAATTTTAAAGTACTTAGGAATTTGGATCAAATTACGGTGTTGAAAAAAAATGGATTAGGCTTACATATGAGGCTGTCAAAGAAAATAGGCTAAAGGCTCAAAGGGGGTTATCTGGGATGATGTCCACGGGTAGGTAAAAAGAAGGTAAACAATCTCAGGTTGCCAAAGAAATGCCTAAATCATCTCCTAGACTCACATTCTTTATTTTGCTTTACATACATACCAGGCAAGTTCTAGCATCTGCCACAAACACAGAATATATTATATCCTCACACACACAAGGCACATGGTCGACTTTATTGGGAGTAGTATGGACTCTTGACCCAATAGGTGAAGGAATTGAACCACACAATTATCACATAGTGAGTCACAATTAGAGCCTAAATGTCTCAATAGTAATGATTTTATCACGAACTCTTGTCATAATCCCATGCTGTCTATCAGAACGATTTCATGCAAGGTTAAAAAAATGTTAAAAAAATTTAACTACGAAAAAAACAAACACTACGAAAAAAACAAACAGAAAAAAAAAACATAAATAAATGTAAATATAGATAAAGAAGTATAGCATGCAAATACCAGCACCCCACATTTAGACGGGACACACTGCCCTCAGTGGAAACTAAATAAGAAGAACCTGGTTAGTCGGACTCCCCCTCTATGTCTGGGGTCATACCCCCTTCGTCGGAATCATCATTGGAGTCGTCGTCATCAGAATTCTCCTCCATGTCGGAGTCTGGCATTCTGCGATCATCATCGGTTGGCACATCATCATCAAGGAGTTCCTCAAAGTATACACCTACTCCACACATCGCCCTCGCATGCTCATTCATTGGGTAGTCATAATCCAGCTGTTGGAGCTCTGCAGCAGTTGGAACATGACCACCGCTCAATATTGTAAACCTCATCATGCTATATAAGTGGTGGAAGAAGCTCTCGTCACGAGCATGCCTTTCAGCAGTAGTAAGGTTGATGCCATGTGTAGATTCAGCATCTTTAACCTTTGTGAGGTCAACCTTTTTTGAGTTGTGTGGGAGTTTATGATCAGTAGGTTCCTCTTCGATGTCCTCCTTCCTCAATATTGCAGTCAACAGATTGCTAAAGCTAAAGTGGGACCTCTTGTGTAGCCTAGCTTTCCGCATTATAGATCGAATAATTGGTCCAATGTTGATAGGGACATTTGTCATCAATGTGTACACCAAGCACACTCTATCTCGTGTTATCTTTGTGTACTGAGTCCCTGGAATTAGGCAAGAGTTGATTATGCGCAAGCATATCCTAGCTTCCCTATTCAAGGGAGCATATGGGAAGGTGTTGTGTCGACCGGTGTCCTTGTGTCTACTCCACCTGCCATAGATCTTGTTCCACAAAGTGTGTGTCGGATGGCCCTGTACGGAGGTCTATTGTACAGCTCCTTGTGTGGTGATGGATCAACAGATGGCAAACCTAGAAAGGAGTTGAAGAACTCCGCATTTAGTTGCAGAACTTGGCCCCGAATCTTTACTTCACTCCTTGTGGTTTTCGGTGACCAGTTGGCATAGAATTCTCTTGTTAGATCGAGATTGCACTCTCCCATATCTCGAAAGATGAAATCAAGATGTAACGCCATTATCTTGGCCAACATGAGCGGTTCTTTCTTTGCTAGGCTTTCCTTGTGTATCATCTCCATATGAACATATTTCTTCTCTTTATTGTTCCTATACCACGCCTTTGCTTCCTCCTCTAGGACCAATTTAATTCTGAACATGCAGCGTGGTACTTGCATCGAGGAGGATTCTCCTTGCTCTTTTCGTTTTCTTTTCTTGCCTTTTTGTGAAGTGGTTATTTTATCTTTGCCTTGTCTTGCTTTGGGTGCCATTGTACCTGAGATTAAAACAATAGTCATGTTAGCGTCATCTCGATGGATACAATCAACAAACAAGCAGTAGTGGCACCACCCCACACTTAGTTTGTTGGTACAAACTAGTGAGGTGAAAGTTGTCGATTACTCAAACTTCATCGATATAGGTTTTAGGCACTATATTCCAACAATATAATCAGTGCAGTCATACTTGTTGTAATCTTGGCAATACTTTCATGTTTGATATATCAAGACTACTACATAGAGATTGAATCAAGGTATAGCATCTAGAAATAATTGCAACCTCATATTTTGGTAGTTAACCATAATTCTCATCTCGATGAACAAGGCATTCCAACATGTAAGCTTTCTATTGACAAGAGTATGCAATTTTCGTGACCATATCAATTCCGCAAAAGTATGACAGTGCATCATAATCAAATACAAGTTGGAAACAAGTTAAGATCATCCTTACGTATTCATTTACTCACTTAGTTGTATCACAACAATTCAATCACATTCAAATCACCAATACTACTTCAAGATTTAACAATTCATAATAGGCGTAGTAGTGTAGTACTTACGGAATATAACTGAAGAACAAAGAAGTACTTACTTGATTGATGCCTTTGGAGATGTTCTTGTGAAGTAAAAGAGCAAAAGGAAAATTTTTGAGAGGATTTGGAGAGGTAGGCGACGCTTATTCTAGGTTTGCAATGTATTTTTGGTCTAAGACTAAGTTCCTTATTTATAGGACAAGCTTGGGTCGGGTTTTGACCCATTTAAAATCAGATTTGGAGACAAAAAGTAACCATAGGTGGCGCCTAATGCTTTGCCTATGCTTGGCATAGGCGGTGCCTTTTGCAAAGCATTGTTGAGCATAGGCGGAGCCTATGCCATGGCATTGTTAGGAATAGGCGGTGCCTATGCCATGGAATATGAGATTCAGAGACAAAAGGCATTGGCATAGGCGGCGCCTATGCTATGGCATTCTTAGGCATGGGCGGCACCTATGCTATGGCACTCTAGAATCCGAGAGCTTAGGCCATAGCATAGGCCTTGCCTTGTTCGTGGTCTAGATTTACATATGCCTTGCCTTGTTTGTTTCCTATATTTTTATAAGCAATGCCCAATCCATAGCCTTTTTCTTCTTGATTCCTAACTTACCACCTTCAACATGTAATACTTCCAAATCAAAATTTGAAACCAATCTCCTCCTTTACACCTCTTACACCTACATTTACTCAAAGACAACAAAAACGAATAGAACGATGGGTTGCCTCCCATTAAGCGCCTTAGTTTTGGTCGTGGCCCAACTCTTTTTTTTGGATTTTTATTTATCAAAAGCAAACACTTAGTAGAACGAAAGAAAGGAAAAAAATGAAAAACGATGGGTTGCCTCCCACCAAGCGCTTGATTTATTGTCGCGGCACGACATCGCTATCTCGATTACTTGGACTTCATCTAGATAGATGGCGGATCATTTTCTGAAAGGATTCAGACGACAATGAGGCTTACTTGTAGGCATGCAATCTTCTTCGAGATGACCTTTGTGTATGCCTATCCCAGGAGGGATACCAATTATATCATCAATAGTCCAACCCATAGCTCTCTTGTATCTCTTCAGAGCTGAGATGAGAGACTCTACGTGCTATTCACTTAAATCATCTGCCACACTTACTGGAAGTATATTTCCACTTTCCAAGAACACATACCTTAGATAATCGGGGAGCTCTTTCGATTCTAGAATTGGTGGCTCTTTAATGGAAGTCTTCGCTGGTGGTGACAGTTGATTCTTAAGATCAAGGTCCAGCTGTTTAGGAGTATGGGAATAGGACCTTATTTCTGTTAAAGCACACATAGTATCTTCATAATCTTCATCATCCTCATGCTTAACATTCAGTAGCGCAGCAGATAATGGCTCAACAGTAAGCTGTTTCGCTACAGATAATGCTTTCTTATCCTCATAATGAACATCAGCTACAGAGAACACATCCATATCACTGGGATGCTTCATTGCTTTGCATATATCAAAGCGGACCACTTCGTCATTCAACCGAAATAAAAGCTGATTAGCTCTCATGTAAATAAGCACACTTCTTGTTGCAAGGAAAAGACGTCCTAAGATTATGGAAACTTCAGAATCCACCTCACAATCCAGAATAACGAAGTCTGCAGGAAAGATGAATGAAGAAACCTTCACCAACACATCATTCAAGATACCCACAGGTCGTTTTACCGACCTATCAGCCATCACGAGCCTCATATTGGTTGGTGTCGGATCGCTTAACCCCAACTTCCTGTAGACGGATAGTGTCATCAAATTGATGTTAGCACCCATATCGCACAATGCCTTGGCAAAGTTCAAAGATCCAACAGTGCAAGGAATAGTGAAGGCACCAGGGTCGGCCTTTTTCTGAACTAGCGATCTTGTAGCGATTGCACTGCAATGATGAACATTATCTACCGGCTCATAGCTTACCGCCCGCTTCTTTGTTAAAAGGTCCTTCATGAATTTCGCGTACCCAGGCATTTGTTCTAGTGCCTCCACCAACGGAACATTAATGGTCAGCTGCTTTAACATAGTTATGAATTTGCTGAACCTTGTATCATCCGCCTTTTTCTGCAATCTTTGAGGAAAAGGTGGTGGTGGAAGTGGGATTGTTCTCTCCATGGATTTCTTCTACTCTTGCTTCCGTATTTTGGTCTTTTTAGGCTGCAACCTACTAGGGGTGACGTCATGGACGTCTTGGTCAGCTTCTATGGCGTCCTCATCTTCTTTATTTTCGGCCACTTGCTTGCTTTGGGATGAATTTTCCAGCACCTTACCACTCCTGATAGTAATAGCCATGCATGATCCATCGTTCCTTGGATTTTGCACAGTGTTGCTAGGTAAAGTGTCAGCCTTTCTTTGATTGAGTGCTGCTGAAAGTTGGCTCAATTGCTGCTCTATTTGTTTTATTGAAGTGGAATGTGAGTCAACCAATTGCTTCATCGAGGATAAATCATGTATTACCTCCGTTACTCCCGTGCTGGTTGCCTCCACTCCTTTTAACAGTTTAGCCATCATATCTTCCATATTTCCAGAACCAGATGCAGTGGATTCACGTCTTCCTGGGGGAACATACAGACCACTATTGTCATTCTTGTTCTTCCAACTACCTTGGTCCATGTTTCCAGATTTACCATAATAGTTCCAACCTTGGTTTCCTTGGGCATTGCCTCGGAAACCCCCTGGTTGTTCAAGTAGTTGTCTTCTTCTTCAGAATCAGATTCTTCTCTTCCTTTTGACGCAACAGCTTTGACTTTTTCGGTCTTCCCTGATAATAGATGCTTTGTAAGAAGATCCACTTGTGTTTTCATGTGCGTCATATCTTGATCACGTTCTTCTTCTCTTTTCTTTGTTCAGCAGTCATGTCGATAGATAAAGTGGGGCTTGCTACCTCAGAATCCTTAGTATGCCAAGATCTACTTTGCTTCATCATCCGATCTAGCATATTACTTGCCTGCCCAAAGGTGAGGTCCATAAATGATTCTTCAGCCGCATTATCCACCACTGGTTTAGTTATTGAATTCAAGGATCTGTATAGTATCTCCATTCAGTGGACATTGGTCATGTGATGGTTTGGGCACCTCATAAGCTTTGTCTTGAACCTCTCCCATGTTTCGTGGAGAGCTTCGGTTGGAAGCTGCCGAAAGTTGCTGATTTCATCTCTTAATTATGCTCTTTTGGATGGCGGAAAGAATTTTTCTAGGAAAGCGTCTTTCAATTGCCTCCAATTTGTGATAGAATCAGGAGTCAGCCCATTCAACCATAGAGTTGCCTCTCCAGATAGAGACAATGGAAATAAGCGTAGCCGAATTGCATTCTGTCCAACGCTAGGATTGTCAAATGACTTGCATGTAGAAATAAAGTTGATCAGATGCATATTCGGATCATCGCCTGCTAGTCCACCAAATAATCCCTTGAGTTGCAATAACTGAATCATGGTGCTCGTGATGTTGAACTTGGCTCCGGGTGCCAATGGTGAGGAATAATGGCTCTTGTAGCTCCGGCTCCATCAAGCTCATCATCATCATCGTCGTATACTGGTTGCATGGGTCGGCGTTCATGCCTAAACCTAGCTTGACGATCTCTTCTGTGCATGGGTGCCGCCATCTCAGCAGTCTGTCGTGGGTTTATAAGCTCCTCATCGCCCAGGTCCTCATCATCAGTATTTGTTGCACGACCTAGGTTATCAATATTCTGTTGGTGTACTTGAGCAGCAGCCAATGCAGCTAATCTAGCCTGCTCCTGTTGAGCAGCCCTTCTTTCAATTTCTTGTTGTGCATCCATTCTATCAACAGAACCTAAATAAAACAAAAACAACAACTAAAAGTAAAATCTGAGAATCTTTGACCAAAGGGTCTAATAACTATCACAAACTTAGTTGACAACCGTATTCCCCAGCAACGGTGCCAATTTTTGATAACGCTCAAACTACAGCTCTCGTAAGAGTGTAAGCGGTCGTTGTCAAATATAGAACCAAACTGGGTTGGGTGTCGATCCCACAGAGAATAGCTGGTCACTAAGTAAGCAAGGATTAGTAGACTTTTGGTGAAAGTCTCGTAAAAAGGGGGGATTTTAATGTGCAAATAATGTAAACAAAATAGTAGAGTAAAAACAGAAAATAGCAACGTGAAAAGAAAGAATGTTTAGTAAGATGTTAATCAATGAGAATTGAGGGTTGGGGTTATGTCCACCTTATGAGTTATACGTCTCTATTGGCTATGAGTTATGCGGAATTCATATATGCATGTGCTTATAGAGAATTGTATTCTATGGTAAATCCAAGCATCTTTCGACCTAACAAGGATTATTTCACTTTAACTCTTTCGAGCTTAAAGCGTATCTAATGGTACAATTCTCCAAGAGGTTAATCCAGTTATGGCACTAACTTTTTAACAGGGGTTGGTGCCCTATTACCTTGACATTATCTCTTTTCCAGACATATAACTTTTCTTTCGAACAAGTTAATGCTATACTGGCGTATTCTATATGTTTGCAACCACAAGAATTTAGATTAAGATGAAGAGAATAATGATATAAGCAGCGTACGTGTCACGAATTCACAAACTCATAGCAATAGATCGTATCTCATAAGGCTTCCATAACCCCAACAGAGAAGTTTAGCTATTCATGAGTGCGAAGGAAATCACAATAGACATTATCATGATACCACAATAAAGATCTCACGTGTAGTATGGTGTGGTATGGCTTTAGGCGTGAATTCCTTTAGAATAGCTTTTCTCTTGTTGTGGAAATTAAGAATTGAATAGATGAAGAGAATAAGAATTGAAAGTGTTGAATAAAAATATTAGAATTAAAATTGTTTGGATAGTAGAGAAATGAATTAGAAGTAGAATGAATAAAAAGCTCTAGCAAAATAGGGTATTTATAACACCCATCTCCTATTCCTACTAAGCTACTGCATTACTTAACCCAATCCTACTAGGTTACTACATCATTATCCTAATCCTAATAAGTTACTACTAGTCCCTAAAGTCTTTAGAATTGTTGTTTTTGCCCGGGACAGGTTTCCTATGCATCACTTTTAGTCCTTGGCGTCCAAGCTTTCCCTTCCGTCTTTCGTGAAGCTTTCTTTGGCGTCAAGTTATCCATAAAATGCTGAAATCTGCATCATTTAATCCTGAAAACTCGCTAATCACGTTTGTTAGCTCAATTACAGGAAAAAGGACTAAAAGTGTATGAATTATATATTTTGTCCTCAAAACTTAGCTAAAATATGGGTAAAATATAGTACTTTAGGCGTGTAAATTCGCCTATCATCACTTATCCTATACTTGTTTCTCTTCCTAATGGATACAAAGTGAAGGTTACCAATAAAGGTTTCCTTCACTTGTTTCGTCATCTTGCTCTGCATAATCCTTTATATCCCTACTTTTCAGTACAACTTAATTTCTATTCACAAGTTACTAGAACAATTAAATGGAGTTGTTTACTTTGCCAGAACTTTGTGTGCTTTACAGGCCCCTTCTCAGAAAATGCCTCTGGTTCTTGGTAAAGTAGATAATGGGCTCTGCAAGCTACTGTTGTCCTCCAGTTTTATTGAACCGTCTTCTTCTTTTAATTTTGCAATTACTGCTTCTTCTTATTCTTGTAAAACTGTTAATTCTACTTGTTCTACTACAGTCTCCACTAATGTAGCTAACTCTGTACCTATTATTCAAAACATTATTAATAAAGTCGATGTTGTATGGCATTACAGACTTAGTCATATTCTCTTTTATAAGATGAAACATATGCTAGGTTTACATTCTTTCTTATCACATAAATAATCTTTTCTTTGCCCCGTTTGCCCATTAGCCAGACAAACAAGTCTTTCTTCCCCTGACAGCTCTATTAAAAGCACTAAACCTTTTCAACTTCTTCACATAGACACCTGGGGACCCTATCATTCCCCTACCTATGATGGGTCTAAATATTTTCTAACCATTGTTTATGATTTTTCTAGGGCCACTTGGACCTATTTAATGGGAGCCAAAACCACTACTTTTGACCTCCTAAAGACCTTTATTATCATGGTTGAAACCCAATTTAGTTCTAAAATACTTTACATTAAGAATGACAACTCTCTTGAGTTAGGATCTAGTACGTTTAGTTCTGCCTTCTTCTCATCCAAAGAAATTATTCACCAAACTTCATGTTCTCACACTCCACAACAAAATGAAGTTGTAGAGAGGAAACATATACATTTGCTTGAAACTGCTAGAGCTCTCTTATTCCAATCTTCAATTCCCATTAAATTTTGGAGAGATTGTCTCCTCACTTCTACATATCTTATAAATAGATTTCCTTCTCCCTTATTGCATAACAAAAGCCCTTATGAAGTTCTTTACTCTAAGATTCCCGCCTATTCCCATCTTAGAGCTTTTGGGTGTTTGTGCTACTCAACTGTGACTATGTCCCACAAGGATAAGTTTTCACCTAAGGTTGTTCCTTGTGTCTTTATAGGATATCCTTTTGGTAAGAAAGGTTATAAACCTTACAATCTATCTTTTAAGTCCATCTTTGTATCTAGAGATGCTATCTTTCCTTTTACTATTTCTTAACCTACTTCTCCTTCTTATCCTTTCCCTTACTTTACTTTCTTTGATAATCCTCTCTCTCGCCCTTGTTCTTGTCCTTTCTCTATTCCTTCTTCTGAATCTCCAGTTTCTGATGGAACTCCTACTAGCCCTGTTAAAATTCTTTTTTCAAATCCATGTTCTAGGGACTCCCCTGGAACTTATTTCTCCTTACCTGTTCCTGCTCACTCTTTGCCTCCTTTAAGATATTCTTCCAGATCCCATACCATTCCTAAGTACCTTCAAGATTACTCCCTTCCTTTCTATCTTACCCACACTGCTGGTTAAGCCTCTATTTCTTCTCCTATTTTTTCTTCTATTTCTGGGAATCATACTGAGGTTGAACCTTACAGCTCCTCTCAGGCAGTTGTTATTTATGCTGGCAGGATGCCATAAGATTAGAGTTTGAGGCTTTAGCCACTAATATTGTGCCTCTTCCTCCTGGTAAGAAGCCTATTGGTTGTAAATATTTATATAAGATAAAATACAAAGTTGATGGTAGTGTGGAAAGATACAAAGATAGGTTGGTTGTTAGAGGTGATACACAAGTTGAAGGTATTAACTTCAATGAGACATTTTCCCTTGTTGTAAAGATGTCCACTGTGAAAACTTTGGTGGTTGTTCTTGTGAAAAAATAGTGGCCTATGTTTCAACTAGATGTTAACAATGTCTTCTTACATGGTGACCTTGATGTGGAGGTCTGATAATGCTCAACTTACACTTCAATTTAGTGCAAGGCGGTCGTCGTTAATATATTTTCCCAACTGTTGGAGTCAGGGTTGAATCCACAGGGAACAATATGAGTGGCGATTAAACTAATTTAAGACTATAGCTACAAGTTGAATTCAAACAGATGATACGAAAAGATAAAATGGGGGTTATGGAGATTAGCCAATAAATTGTTGGTCACTTTAATTAAGTGTTCGTAATCAAGAGTTTATGAAAAATCAAAATTATGTGCACTAGGTGTTTGGTACTTGACAGATGCTAATAGTAGTTAAAGATTCTCACAGTAGATAGGACAACAAGTTATCTTTATCGAAGTTATGCCTAAATGTCTCTCGACCTACTTAAGCATTTAATTACCTAATCCTCTCAGACTTAGGGAGTTTATATTCACATCCCATATTTTACCTTACGTTAACCAACGTTGTTACAACACTTATTATTAAACGGAGTATTTCCAAGTCCCTGTTGATAATTCACTTCTCACTATATTTGATTTCTTTCTCAAGCAAATCAAAGTGGGTTTTATCTATTGTTTGCAACCAACAGACATTAAGTAAAACCTTAGAATTATCAAGAAGTCCAACCACCTTTCAAATCCTGATCACTCAGCACTTTATCAAGCCCTAACCCTAGATCCCATAATTCAGGTTAATGAAATTTAGCCACTCATAATGCTAATCGAAACAATGAGTTGTATTCATGCTTTGAAAGTTAAACTTACCACAAGAATAATAATAACTAGTGAATCACAGATTAGATCACAAAAAAAATCCCAAAATAATGATAATAATCTCTTCAAAGTATTTATTTTTTCAAGCCAAGAAATTAGAGAGAGAAAATATCAAAGTATCATCAAAACTCAATGTGTGAGCCTCTCCAAGAAAACCCTAAACAAGGCTTTAAATAGTTCACCCTAAATAAGGAAACAAAATAATAAAATTTTAGAAATCCCTCGGATTAGGTGACTACATTTGTGATAGCCTATCAGGAGGCTAACGACTTATCACAAATGTTGTCAACTCCTTCTTCAGTTTTGGCTTTTTCTGCTTAAGGATGACGACAATCTTGATGACTTATCATCTCCTTGACGACCTATCACAAAATATCATCAAGGCTCCGCTTCAATTCCCCTGTGCTGCCTTAGGCTGACGACATTCTTGACAGCTTATCAGACCCTTGACGACCTATCACAAAATATCATCACAACTTTCAACTTAGGCCAATTCTCTGTCTACTGCTGACGATGAAGCTGATAGCTTATCATGGGACTGACGACTTATCACAAATATCGTCAGCCATACTTTTCTTCAAATTTCTTCAGAGTTTTTTAGATTTCTTCAGATTTCAACTTCTTTGCTTCCATTCTTGTTGGTTCTCTATCATATCAGCTTCTACTATAAAATCAAACATAAAAAAATCTAAAATGTCAAAAGTTGCTAAAGACTTTGCAATTATTCTTAGTTAAAAGCCTCAAATCTGTTAGCATCTGCTCACACATCAATACCCTCAACTTAAAACAATTGCTTGTCCTCTAGCAACTAAAACACAACATTACTATGCTTAACCAAGAGAAACATAAGATACCTATGACAGTTGATCATCAATTTTAGTTCAAAACACATTACCCTCTCCATTTTCAATCACTTTAAACCCATCTGTGTATATCCATAAAAATCAACAATGTGACATAAAGGAATCAAGATATGGCATCAACTCAGCAACAATAACCATGCCTATATACAAATTACACTACCCAAATAAGTAGGCAACTAGCAATGTAACCGATGTTCCCGTACAACAAAGAAGTCCCTTCTCACTCATATATGAAATCAAGCATGTAATTGCAGGGACGGTCAAGAAACACTCACTCTCAGTAATAAGTTCCAGTCAGTGTTTGCCAAATATCATAAGCGTGCCTTATTTTCATTACCGAAGATTTCAGACAGTTAAGTTAGGATCACTATAGGACTTTTCTTCAGTTCGTAATATAGGCTTGGGGCTGGTATGATACGCAACGATATTTAAAGTAACTAAGCCTCCTTGGCACTACACTATTTTTTTGGGGTCTCACTTATCAACCTTTACCTTATTTCTCCCTTTCTTTATTAAGCAAATTCAGGGTGGGTGTGGTCATTTAATCAATCATTTTCTCTTTTGCACAACTTTTCTTTTCTCATTTTTTTCTACCACACCCAACCTTTCATATATATATATATATATATATATATATATATATATATATATATTATTACCCTTCTTTGTACTCACTTTACATCACACACCCCTATGATAGCCACCCTCAACTTAGGCTATTTGCCTAAGTCAAAGTGCACAATACCCAAGGAGGATCAAGGCCTAAATAGGTTCATTGTGATACAAATGGGAAGGTGATAGGTATGATAAAAATAATGGGCATTCAGGCTTAAAATCAGGATCAAGGAATATTATTCACACATGGAAGGTCATTTAGGCTAAAAGTGGGCTAATACAACAACGGCCTATGTCCTTTCCTAACCGCTATCCTACAACCAAGGCAAGACCAATCGGGCAAGTTCTGGATTAACATACAACAGGAACTAGGTAGCATTTCACACACACATGGCATAAAGGTACATCACAAGCTACTATCCATTCGGTTCATGCAATTGTTAGCAGTGATTATCATCTCCCTAATACTAATGCGATAAAAAGATTCACCATAGTCACATATAGATGCTCATCACACTGTTACTGGATAGACAATTGGAGAGGTATTTATCATTCCAAGAAAAATCAACAAAAATATGTCAATTGTCCTAGATACTTATTTTTCCTCCAGTTAACCACAACATATCACAAAACAAACACAATACGCCTAAACATGTCGGCTCTACTAGGAACAAGACTCCGGGAAAAGAGGCACGACAATAAAAACTCCAAGAGGACATCAACACCCACAAGTAGCTCCACCCTCAACTTAAAATCATGCAATGTCCCCAATGCGTTAAACTAAAATGAGAGAGTTAAAAACATACCTGTGGGACCATGGGTGCGAAGATCTGATGTCAATAACATAATACAAATACAAATAACAAAATATCTTGGGTTGCCTCCCAAGAAGCGCCTAATTTAGTGTCACGACACAATAACATTTAGTCATCCTTTATCCCTCCACTTTGATGATTTGAATTGTCGGCCCATATTTCGATCTTTATATCTTTTAGGTTCATTGGGGAAATGTGGTAGCATGATAAGGAATGTTCTATCACGCCACTTCGAAGACTTGAACCACTTGCCTAATTTTGCATCGAACTTTCGTGTGGGCTCATTGGACAATAGTAAGAATCTTAAAAATCCACTAAATGGACATCGATCTTTAAGCTTCTTGGACTTCAAGATTAGGGTTGTAGTATACCCTTTTGGAATGATAAACTCCAAAATGTAAGAATTTTCTTCCTCATATTTAAAATTTATCATTTGCTTGGGTGATTCGACTTTCATCACATCCACCAAGCATAATGTTGAAAAGTGGTTCAAATGAGGACTAACTCTCAATTTAGGAGTAGAATCCATAATAGTGTATTTACCCTGAAATGGACTAGAATCTTCACAGAGTTTGTTCTTGATTTCTTCCTTTGACTCTAGTACCATTTCCTCATCTTTGGCATCTTCGTTCATGAATGGTTCGGTTGGTTGGGAAGTCACCAAGGGTTGTTCAACATCAAGCTCAACATCACTATAGGATTCTTGCTCCTCATCTTTACACTCTTTGATTAGTCTAAATGATTCTACATACATGATATCATCTAAGCATAATGTAGAAGAGTGTTTTAGATGATTGACCTCGATATCCATCTCCCCTATCCTTTCTTTTTCCTTGTTAAATGCCCTAATGTCTTGACGTATATCACATATGATATCACTCCTGGTGTCTATATGATCCAACATTAGAATGCCACTCTTTTCGGTGCTTCGTTCTTCCCTTTTTTGACCAAAAGACCTATTAAAATCATAAGAAGAACTAAAATTTGGGTTAGCACAATGGGGAGAGGGGGCATTTGGGAAATCACTCCAATGTCCATCTTTACCACCACATAAAGAACAATCATACTCTCGATAGGATGGAGATGGTGCACACATCTCTCTCCGAGGAGCATATCTATAATCTTGCCAAAAGTGAGGTCGATTACAATATGTACATGGATCATCAAGATAAGATTTTCAACCACCAAGCGCATGTTCATTCACGATGCCATAGTAATAAGTAAACTAAAATAAAAAACTACCTAACATAAGAAATAAAAGAAAGCTAAAAATAAATATTTACAAGTTTGAATTCAAGCAAGTAGGCTAAAATTCCAAACCAACTCAATATGTCAAATTGTTTCCCAACAATGGCGTCATTTTTTATAACGCTCAACTTACACTTTAATTTATTGCAAGGCGGTCGTCGTCAATATATTTACCCAACTTTTGGGGTTGGGGTCGAATCCACAGGGAACAATGTGAGTGGAGATTAAACTAATTTGAGACTATAGCTACAAGTTGAATTCAAACAAATGATACAAAAAGATAAAATGAGGGTTTAAGGGATTAGCCAATAAATTATCGGTCACTTTAACTTAA
Source organism: Capsicum baccatum var. pendulum (assembly GCA_030864225.1). NCBI lineage: Eukaryota > Viridiplantae > Streptophyta > Magnoliopsida > Solanales > Solanaceae > Capsicum > Capsicum baccatum. The sequence goes on from CM061556.1 coordinate 223,045,997, forward strand.
GTGTTTGTAATCAAGAGTTTATGAAAAATCAGAATTATGTCACTAGGAGTTTTGGTACTTGACAGATGCTAATAGTAGTTCAAGATTCTCACAGTAGATAGGACAACAAGTTATCTTTATCGAAGTTATGCCTAAATGTATCTCGACTTACTTAAGCATTTAATTACCTAATCCCCTCAAACTTAGGAAATTTATATTCACATCCCAGATTTTACCGTAGGTTAACCAATCTTGTTACAACATTGATTATTAAACGGAGTATTTTCAAGTTCCTGTTGATAATTCACTTCCCACTATATTTGATTTATTTCTCAAGTAAATCAAAATGGGTTTTATCTATTGTTTGCAACCAACAGACGCTAATTAAAACCTCAGAATTATCAAGAAGTCCTACCACCTTTTGAATCCTGATCACTCAGCACTTTATCAAGCCCTAACCCTAGATTCCATAATTCAGGTTATTGAAATTTAGCCACTCATAATTCTAAAATCGAAACAACGAGTTGTATTTATGCTCTGAAAGTTAAACTTACACCAGAAGAATAATAAATAGTGAATCACAGATTAGATCACAAAGAAAATCCCAAAATAATGATAATAATCTCTTTAAAGTATTTGTTTTTTCAAGCCAAGAAAATAGAGAGAGAAAATATCAAAGTATCATCAAAACTCAATGTGCGGGCCTCTCCAAGAAACCCCTAAACAAGGCTTTAAATAGTTCACCCTAAATAAGGAAACAAAATAATAAAATTTCAGAAATTCCTCAGATTAAGTGACGACATTTGTGATAGTCTATCAGGAGGCTAATGACTTATCACAAATGTCGTCAACTCCTTCTTCAGTTTTGGCTCTTCCTGCTTAAGGCTGACGACAATCTTGATGACTTATCAGCTCCTTGACGACCTATCACAAAATGTCGTCAAGGCTCTACTTCAGTTCTCCTATGCTGCCTTAGGCTGACGACATTCTTGATAGCTTATCAGACCCTTGACGACCTATCACAAATTATCATCACAGTTTTCAACTTAGGCCAATTCTCTATCTACTGCTGACGATGAAACTGATAGCTTATCACGGGGCTGACAACTTATCACATAAGTTGTTAGCCACACTTTTCTTCAGATTTCAACTTGTTTGCTTCCATTCTTGTTGGCTCTCTATCATATCAGCTTCTACTGCAAAATCAAACATAAAACAATAAAAACGACAAAAGTTGCTTAAGACTTTGCAATTATTCTTAGTTAAAAGCCTCTAATGTATTAGCATCTGCTCATACATCAAGGTCTATATGAAATTACCTCCTGGCTTGATTATTGATTTCAGTACTGTTACTGCTCCTCTTGTATGCAAACTCCAAAAATCCCATTATGGCTTGCGCTAAGCTTCAAGGCAATGGTATGCCAAGTTATCTGTTGCTTTATATTCAAGGGGGTATACACACTCTCTCAATGATTATTCTTTATTCAAGAAAGGTTCTGGTGATTCTCTTGTTCTGATTGCCATCTATGTTGATGATATCATCCTCAGTGGTTGCGACTTATCTGAGATTGCTGCCCTTAAGTCCTTTTTACACTCCATCTTTCGAATCAAAGACCTAGGTATCCTTAACTAGTTTTTAGGTATCAAGGTCCTTTACAGTGATTCGGGTGTCTTACTTCACCAACGGCAGTTTATTCATGACTTGTTATCTTCTCATAATAGTCTGGACTATTCTCTTGTTGTTTGCCCTCTTGAACTAACCACTAAACTAAAAGCTGGGGTGGGTGATATTTTGCCTAATCCCAAGGAGTACAGGTGCTTAATTGGAAAGCTTAATTTCCTCACACATACCCGCCTTGACATTTGTTTTGCAGTCCAACATCTTGGTTAATTTATGCAAACGTCCCTGCGTACCTCATATGACTGCCGCCTTACATTTTCTTCGGTATCTTAAGGGCACTGCTGATTTTGGTATATTTTTCTCCTCTACTCTTGATATATCTATTGTTGTATATTATGACAGTGATTAGGGTGCTTGTGCTGATAGTCGTAGGTCTGTGACTGGTTATTGTGTATTGTTGGGTTATAGCCTGATTGGCTGGAAATCTAAAAAGCAAACCATTGTCTCTCTTTCTTTTGCTGAGGCTGAATATACGGCCATGAGCAAAGTTGCTATTGATATCACCTAGGTAACTCTCCTATTATCTGAATTTGGTCTTCATGATTTTACTTCTATTCCTTTATTTTGTAACAACCAGGTTGCTATACACATAGCCAAGAATCCTATCTTCCATGAGTGGATTAAGCATATTGAATTGGATTGCCACTTTGTCCACACCAAGCTATCTGAAGGTCTGATCACCTTATCTCACACATCCAGCCCTTCCCAGCTTGTTGATATGTTTAATAAGAGGTTGACTGGTATTCAACATCATGCTCATCTTCACAAGTTGGGTATCATCTCCCCCTCCAACTTGTGGGGGTTGGAGATTAGTAGTTAGATTTTATTCAGAATGTATTTGGGCCATTTATTTATGGGCGGATGTACTGGGCTTTGCTCGACTTTTTCTCTATTTCTAATTGGCGAATGTGTTTATGTATATGTAACTTGTTGTACTCAGATATTTTAGTTTGGATGGTTATTTTTCATTCTCAGATAATAAGAAAAACTCTGACTTCTCTCTTCTTTTCTCTCTCAAGAACCTTCTGTGGTTCTTCACTGCTTCTTCACGTTTTCATCTTATTTTTCACTGATTCTTCATATTTTCAGCTTGTTCTTCGAATATTAACAGGGATAAAATATGATATTTTAGGTTTAAGTTTGGGATGAAATTCATATTGCATTCGATTGAGGGCATAAATTTATATTATCAGATGAATTTATATTATCAATTTAACACAATATAAATTTTATCTCAGCTTAATCCTAAGATATTTAATTTGTTGGTATATAAGTCATTAAGAGTAAATGAGTCTTTTTGTATTGAATGTATTATGTAACTAATCCTAGAGTTAGTTTTAAGTTAGTTAGATAAGAGGAAAGATTAGTGGCATATCAGCTCATCTAAATAGCTCCTCTTCTATGTAATTTATCAGATGAAATACAAGGAGTAAAACTCCATTACTGAAATCTCTATGTTAAATACTTTCTCTTTTCTTCAAATAATAAAAATATTCCACCTATTAACCAAAAATAAACAATATTCCACCTTATTCTATAAAACTTGGAATTTCTTTCATCCTACCTCTCAAATAGAATTAATTAGTTCAAGAATTCTAATTCCGGAACTATAATCGCTACATATTTAATTCATGAAACAAACAATCCCTTAATGTATTTTAAATTTGTTACAGCTGGGAACTTATCTTACTCTATTTAAAATATACCAGTTCTATTTTTTTTAATGGAACATACAAGTAATTACATCGAAATAGTGAGATCCCCGAACCTCCACTTAATTAATTTCAAGTTTCACCAAAATCTATAACAAAACATTAAATTAATATTCTTAAAAAATATTGTAGCATATCGCATAATAAATTGTCAACCACACAAGGGGTAAGCTAAAGACAAGACCATATTATCACACAATTAGGAAAGTATTCCAAACATTACTAATATAAGGAACAAAAATGAATGGCTACCCCTACTCCTTACAGATAATTTGAAAGGGAAATATTCTTTTTTGTTTTGTACTTGATATTGGATATATTTAATGAGATTCGACTAATTTGAATTCAGGTAAAAAAATTTATTAAGTAGAGATGGGGGTGTAAATAATCTTTCCCCAAAACGATTTTTATAACCTGAAATTAAACGTTCATCGATTTTTCCTTTGATATAGAAATCACGTAAATTAGGATGGAGAGCAAATGCAAGTACAAACTCGGTTACATGCCCAACTAAATGTTTACATGTCCCTGTAGCACAAAGCAAGCAAATTTAGTTGGTCTACGTAATAAATGCATTCTTCTTCGATAGGGGATCATTACTACCACACAAAATCTCCAACCAACACAATCCACACTTGGCTGAATTATTTTTAATACTTTATCTCCTACCTCAAAGTTGAGTATTCGATAACTACTATCAAACTTATAACGACATATTTCAAAGCAAACTTATTCGGTGTGATCTCATAAATAGAATGTGTGAATAGTATAAAATAAGTAGGCATCATCTCTTCCTTTGTGATAGCAAAGTTGCTATCGATAGACCCCTAGCTTAATTCACAAATTTCTATAAAAAAAAAAAAAAAAGACTTTTGTTAAATGCCAAGTATTTATTATCCTATAAAAAGTAGATAAGTACACCAAATTCGAAGTCCATCAAATAAGGAAAAGTAAGAAAGAACCGGCACCATGTATACAGAATACCTCAAAATAAGTCCTAATATAATCGTCAACAAATTGTCTGTATGCAAAATCACAATTTTTAACCCTATCCAATCTAACATACCCAACTTCCACACACATGCTCTTTGCCAACTTAAAATAGCTGTGTCAATTTTATTTGTCAAATAATAGTGTTGTTAAGAGTCATAACCCACACTGTTAATAGTATCGCCGCGTATCGCATAATAAAATGTCAATCACAAAAGGGGTAAGCTAAAAACAATACCACGTTCCAAACCTTTCTTTGTGATAAAACGACAAAAAATGAATGGCTAAGCCTACTCTTTAAAGATAATTTGTTTTGTGTTTCATTCGCGATACACGGTGCCTCCGACACTCGATTAATTCAAATTCACTTTACGAAATTCACTGAAGAGGGATGGTGGGTTTAAAACTTATAACAGTTTCTTTCGGAAAGGATTTTATTTTATAAATTTTGAAGTCAAATATTTTAATAAAAAAAAAAAAAAAAGAATACTTACCACTCAACCAATTTGTAATGGACATTATACTCCATTTGTTCCTAAATGGCCAAATGTCCATTTAAGTGCCACATTACAGATAGGTTGGGTAATTTACATAAATACCTGAATGTTTAAGTGTTATATTTTTATCCCAACTATTTGGTTAATTACATTATATTTCAATTTTTCAAAATTGTGATACATCTGTTTTAACGTAATACGTATAAAAAGTATTACATTTAAAATTGATTAGATATTTATTTAAGGAAGTAACAAATTCTCTTTCATTCAATGAAGACAAATAATTAATACTTTGATTTCAGCAATTTTTGTTAGAATTCAAAAGCAAAAAATAGCTCAAGGAAATGCGTCATAAAAAGCTCTTTTCTTGAACTGGACAATTTATTGAATTGGACAATAACAGCAACATTCATGTGCTCCCTTTAATTCTTCTTCTTCTTTTTTGTGTGAAGTAAAGCTACTGATTCTTTTTTTTTTCCTTCCCATAGCATATTAAGCACTCTTATATATTCAATATATATGATATATTTAGCATACTTGATATATAAGTTGAAATTTAAAATTTTTGATCCATATTTAAAGAATGTGAAATTGAAATTTATATGATTCATATTAAATGTTATGAAAGTTTTGTGATTCACATTAATATTGCATTAGTTTTAAGAGATTATCTGTTATATTAGTGATACATTTCTATAGTTGAAATAAATGTGCTGAAAAAAATACAATTTAAAAGATGATTCCTTTATTCATATGTTAAATGTATCACCCATTTATAAATGAATTAAAAAAATATATAATAGATATAGAAACATTTAGAACATATGTATCATCAATAATCTGACTGCACATGTATCACTCATGCATTGTCAATAAAATGTATCACCAATAATCTAACAGCAAAATATATCACTCATACACTATCAACAAATGTATCACCTATATACTGATAACAAAAATATCATTCATATGAATCACCGTTACATTATGAAAATGTATCCAGAAAATTAATATTTTTATATATGTATCTGCGTTGTTTAATATTAACTTAAAATTCATTTAAATAATTAACTCACCTTTTTGAAATAATTGAAAAAAATTATAATTTAATATAATACATTGACGATTTGAAGAAGATGGACTAATGGAGATGGAAGATATTTTAACTTATGATAATTTGGGAGAGATTTTAGGGAACTAAATCTTTAAAAAAAAATGTCTTGGAGGTGGAAGATGTTTTAATTGATTATAATTTGAGAAAAATTTTAGGGAAGAAAATCTTTGGAAAAAAAATAGCTTGCATGAGTTAATGGTAGAGAAAAAATAAGATATGAGTTTTGTTGATATATATTAAGTGTAAAGCTGAAAATTAAAATTTTATGTAAATTTTAAAAAGATAAAAAATATTAAATAATATAATCTTTTAAAATTTGAATTTTGTGTAATTTATTATTACAGATAAATAAGTTGAGGATTTTATTAAGTGCAAGTACAAACGTGGGTACATGCCCAACTAAATGTCTAGCAGTCCTATTACGGAAAGCTAGCAAATTTAGTTAGTCCACTTAGGGACCGTTTGGTGTGAGGTATTAAAATAAATAATTTTGGAATAAAATAATAATTGTGGATAAAAATTTTAATCACTTGTTTGGTTGTCAATATTTGGGATAACTTATCCCGAAATTTAATAATTAGTCCCGGAATAAGTTATTCATAGATATGGTGGGATTATTATCCCAACTTAATTTATTCTTGGTATAAAATATAAAATGACAAAAATACCCTCAAATTCTATAATTTTCATTTCACACACACATATATATATGTGTGTGCGCTTGCAGTCCATGTGGTTGTGCGATTTCTTGCAGAGTTGTTGCTGCTGCTTCTCTTCATGGATGAACTATACATGGAGAATACTTGAAGATAATCTTGTCATTTGTCTTTCTATCACCCACAAGGTTAAATTTTATTTCGAAACTCATTTCTTTCTTTTCTTTTTCTATCATTTATAAGTTTTCTATCAAATAGCAAAAGTCGAAAATCTTTTGTGAATGTTATGCTTTAGGATGTTCGATAAATTTTACTTAGCATATAATTGGAGAAAATGATAGTTGTTTAAGAATCAATAGGTATTGTTTGAAATAAGTGCGATTGAGATGAAATTTGTGAAATAGCACCAACTATATATGAAAGAGCAGTATGTGAAAATCACAATTGTGAATTTAATTTGTTATTAATTGGCCCTTTTCTCTCGTTTTGATGATGAAATATTAGTTTTAGTCTCTTTCTAATATGTTTTAGAAAAACTTATTCTCTTTATCCGCTTGAAATTATAAAATTGTGCTAGTTGATTCTTTCTAATTGTAAAATTAATTTTATTTTTATATTAACTCTTTTCATTTTTATTGTGAAAAAATTAGGTTTTCTTATGGATCATCAACTACAATCCGATATTGAATACTTTATCATCCTTGAGCAGATATTGTGCCATCACTTTCTTGTTATGTGTATTTTTTTTATATGGCTATTTACGGTCATTCTATTAGAAGAAATAAGCGTATGATTAGGTACCATATGAATAATCGAGTTTCTAAAATTATATCTCATTTGAATTGTAGCATAGAAGACAATGATACAACATGTATCGATAAGTTAAGAATGGATAGAAATTTCATTCACACTTTAGTTCTCTTAACTAAAAAAGTTGGAGATTTGACTGATTACAAATATATGTCAAGTAGTGAAAAGTTAACAATGTTTCTAAATATTTTGGCTCATCATGAGAAGAATAGATCCATTAAGATTGACTATGTTAGATCGGGTTGGAGTGTAAGTCAAGCTTTCAACGAATGTTTGAGAGCTATTCTCGGACTAGCTCAATTATTACTTGTTAATCCCAAGCCGGTGCTTGATAATGAGAGTGATGACCGATGAAAATGGTTTAAGGTATATGCACTTTCAATTGAGTATCTATTAATTCAAGTAAAGTAAAAAACTATAATTTTACAAAGAAATTTTAATAATTTGAGATAATACTATAATTGATTTTATAGGGATGTTTAGGTGCATTGGATGATACTTACATTCAAATTAGAGTTCCATCTAAGGACAAACCATGATACAGGACATGAAAGGGAGAAATAGCAACTAATGTACTGAAAGTTTGTGATAGAAATCTCAATTTTACTTATGTATTACCTAATTGGGAAGGATCAGCTGCTAATGGTCGTGTATTACGAAATGCTATAACGTGAACAAATGGTTTGAACATTCCTGAGGGTAATATAATTCACATTCTCACATTAAAATTATATTACATCAATAATGTTACATAAAAGTAACTAATTTTTGTTTATATTATAGGTAATTATTATTTGTGTGACGGAGGATATACAAATGAAAATGATTTTCTTTCACCTTACAAAGGGTATAGATATTGGTTAAGGGATTGGCAAAGTGACAACCCACCATCTCAATGTCGAGAAGAGCTTTTCAATATGAAACATGTTAGGGCTCGTAATGTTATTGAAAGGACATTTGATCTCTTGAAAGAACGTTGGGGAATTCTTAGAAGTGCTTCATGGTATTCAGTAAAGATTCATAATAGGATCATTAGTGCTTGTTGTTTGATACATAATTTTATTCGTAGAAAGATGAAAGTGGGTCCCTTATACATTGATATGGAAGAACAAGTAGAATATCAACAAGATAACATTGATGTTGTTGAATCATCAAAGGAATGGACTACATGGAGGGATTGAGCTGGCTCAATCAATGTGGAATGCAAACTTAAATAATTGATATTTTTAATTATTTCGTACTTGTAATATGTTTTATAATGTTTTAGATATTTTCCTCTTTAATTTTTGATATTACAGTAAGGTGTATCACTTTTAGCTGTTTGTGATATAAATTTTGTTAAAGCTACTGTTTAATTAATTTTTTTTGATGTATTAGTACTTTATGTTTTTAGTTTTTCATTTGTAAAATGTGTGAATATTTATTGTGATGCTAAGTAATATTTTAATGATAATTATGCTCCTTATGATGGTAACTAATATCAATGATGATTAGTTTCACAAGATTGTATAAACAAAGATGGATAACGAAAAATCTTCAATAAATCCACCAAAAGATCAAGAAGATCAACACCTTTAACCCGAAGGACATGAACTTCAAAAGAAGAAAGTTCTCTTATAGATGGTTTAAAAAAGTTATGTGTTAATGGTTGTATAGCCGATAATGGAACCTTTAGGCCAGAATATCTGACGGAGTTGGAGTACTATTTACGTGAACGTCATCTTAAGAGTGGATTGAAAGGTGAACCACATATCAATTCTAAATTAAAAGTGTGGAAGAGAATTCATGTACACATAAATTTACTAAAGGGTCGAATTGGTTTGGGATTTCAATATAGTGATAGAGCCATAATTATTGATGATCCAATAGAATGAAAAAAGTTTTTAAAGGTAACTAATATTTTGATCTACTACTTCATATAAATAGTTTGCACAAAAAAAATAAGATGTGAGTTTTGTTGATATATATTAAGTGTAAAGTTAAAAATAAAAAAATTTATATAAATTTTAAAAAATTAAAAAATATTAAATAATATAATCTTTTAAATTTGAATTTTGTGTAATTTATTATTACAGATAAATAAGTTAAGGATTTTATTAAGTGCAAGTACAAACGTGGGTACATGCCCAACTAAATGTCTAGCAATCCCTGTTACGCAAAAGCTAACAAATTTAGTTAGTCCACTAATGCGTTCTTCTACAGAAGGGGATTATTAACATCGCACACAAAATCTCCAACCAACAATCCACAAGTGGCAGAATCTTTTTAACTTTTTTATCTCTTCAATAAAGATCCTAACGTCTGTTCCCACCTCCTTCGAGTGTTCGGCCACTACCTGCATATTTTTATTTATTTATATTTGACTTGATATATTTTTTAAGAAATAAATTAAAAAATATAATTTTATTATATTAATTTTATTAATTATAAGTCATCTAACGTTAAAAATGAATATAATACTTAATAATAAAGATAAAATAAAGTTTAAAATAATAAATTATCTTTTAATTTTTTTAATTTGAAAAAGTAAAATTTGGCAACTATTTGTAATTTAGTGAACAAATAAGAATGGAAAGGAGAGTATATTGTAGTACTAGTAAAGGACTACGTGAAAGCCAACAATAAAACAACACAACACCCACTACTTGTCCTCGTATATTTATAAAATTACAATGCAGGCAACAACTCCTTTCTATCATCTTCCCATGTTGCATTGCACTTAATTTGTATATCCTAAGACGATAAAATAATTTTTATATCATCAAAATACCTAAAAGATAAATACAAATAATTATTTATAAATCGTGAGATAATTGTTATCCATAAGTTTTACTTATTTATTATAAAAGAAAATTGTTTCTGTTTTCTTGTTTTTTTTAAACTTTTTCCTTAGAGCATATCACTACTAAAAAAAGAGGAAAATCGATTATAAGTGGTCATTTTTTCTCAATTTTCGACCACAAAATCGATTAAAGTGCGTAATCGATAAAATTGTGGTAGCTTTTTAAAAATCGACCACGTGTGGTCGGTTTTTAAATATATATATATATATAATTCATTATTATTTTATTAAAATAGAAAAAAATAATTTTAAAAATAAAAAAATTTAAAATAAACCGACCACAAGTGGTCGTGTTTTTTTAAATTAATTAATTAATTTTAATAAAATCGATCACAAGTGGTCAGTTTTATTTTAAAATTAATTAATTAATTTTATTAAAACCGACCACAAGTGGTCGGTTTTCTTTTAAATTAATTAATTAATTTTTATAAAAACTGATCACAAGTGGTCGATTTTATTTAAATTAATTAATTAATTTATAAAAAAATGACCAAATATGGTTGGTATTTTATTTGAATTAATTAATTTATAAAAAACCCGACCACAAGTGATCAGTTTTCTTTAAATTAATTAATTTATTTATAAAAAAAAATCAACCACATGTAATCGATTTTTTTTTGAATTAATTAATTAATTTATAAGAAAATCGACCACATGTGGTCGGTTTTCTAAAAATATTTTTAAAAACTGACCACATTTGATCGTTTTTTTGTAAAAAAAAATCAAAAAAATTGACCACATGTGGTCGTTTTTTTTGATAATTTTGTTAAAAAAATATTGAAAATTTCCAAAATACAAACATTAAAAATCAAATTATTTACAATACAGCCCACCAATCATTTACTAAAAATCAAATCAAATTATTTATAATACAGCCCACCAATCATTTAATATACAATCAACCAACCACAAAAGACTATAAAACATACAAAAGACTAAAAACTACAATTAATCATCCGCATCTTCATTCTCAGCCTTACCCATTCTATTATCAATATTTTGTTGATATATCTAGAGCGAGTTCATGCAAAGAAAAAGATGAATGAATTAATGTATGTTCTCGAGAGTTTTTTACACTTATAGATAAATTATGCAATAAAAGCACAACATTTAGGCGAAAGAGAATAGTAATTCACTTGCTATATATAGACACGTGAACTATAAAAATGTCTAAATATATGAACCCCAAGATTATGAAAAGTGTATGGCTTGCAAGCGAGTCAATTAGTTAATGAATGTATTAATCATAACACTCTACACAAATAAATCCACACTCTATAATCTCTACATTATTTCAGGAAAGTGTTAAGCAGGTTAGTTGACCAAATCTCAACTACTTTCAATCACGTATGGTGCCAATATAATCACCAAAATTTTTAGAAAAGAGTTAAAACAGATTCTCCAACGAATATACGAGGCAAATCAGTGCACTGCCTTTAGTTGGGACACAAAGAAGAAAGCTATTCAATGATGGAAGCTATTCAATGATGAAAAAGACAACTTTATGGATCACCAAGATTCTGTATTATTTCTATCAAAAGAAAGATAGGAACGTTTTCATAACATGATACTTACAGACATTAAAGACTAAAAAAAGGGTAAGAGCTTGACGTTTTGCTAGGCTACTATTTCGAATACATGAATGCCAGCAGTATATGAACATCATTGTATCTAGAAAGACCCAAACAACTATGAATGAGAGAAATCAAGAACATACATTGTGCAAGATTTTATCAAGATGCGATTTTCAATTCAAGTTGCCAGACAAAACATGGTATAGTCAGTTTTCTATCGACACCCTTTTTATCTTTATAGAGCGAGACGAAGGGAAAAGATGCATTCAAAAGCTCATATTTTAGCAAAATACATGAACACGTAGAAAACAAACACGTTCAACAGCTTATATTTCAGTAAAACTATATAGAAACATAGAAAAACAACATTTCAAAAGCTCATATGTCAGTAAACTACATAAACACGCAGAAAAGAAAACATTTAACATAGAACGAGGTTGAAATTATAGGAATATTGCAACAAAAATATCATCACAATCAACCTACGGCCTGCAAGGCCTCTACAACAAACAAACCCAGCAACTACGATTATCACTATGATTACGAGTAATACAATTATACAGCTAAAATACTAAAAGAAGGATCAACTAAAAGAATAGAAAAATATTTGAAGCTAAAAGAGACGAAGTATTACCTGTTTCGGAGTAGCAAAACAAGACTCGAGCTTGGTCGGAATCCACCCATCACCGAAAAGTGTCATCGTCAACTCGAAAACTTCGATTAATCGATGAATTTTATGAAGCAAAACTTTTAAACTAAGAAAATGAGATTTCTTTGCTCAAAGGTTTTTATCCACCTTCAAGGCTTACTTTCTTTATGAACCATCATTGATTTTTTATAGAAAGAACAGAGAATTCAATTTTGAACCCCCACAGATGTGGGATTGGTGAAATCGAGGGGTAATTTTGACCTTGTAGAAAGGGGAATTCAAATTTTGAAATTGAAGATTAGGATGAGTTGTAGAAATTGTACGAAAATCGTACAAAACGGTTTGATGATGAGTTGGTCATCATCGTTGGAATCCAACGTGTTGCTGAGCTGGATGTTCGCGGGTCATTAGGTTTAGTTCGGATACGGGTTTCTGGTTTGGGTCAAAGAAAAGAGGAATCGGGTGGTGGGTCGCCGTTGAGATTGTTGTTGTCGCATTGTTGGTTGAGAGATGTACACGTATGGGATTGTTGATATCGGGTTTGGCTGTTGTTATTCGGTGTTTATCGATGATGTTGCTGTTAATGATTAAGGAAAAAAAATAAGGGGACTGGGTCGGGTTATGTTATGATGTTGGGCTGGTAAGGAGGGAATGGGTTGTTGGGCTAGCTGTTGTTGTAGGCTGATTATGTTAAGAAGAAAAGAAATGGGCGGATCGGATGGGCTGATTTGGTGCATTCCATTGAAACTGGGCCGAAGAATTGGCGGTTATTTAATAACCCTAATTAAATCTAATTGGGGTTATTAAATAAATCTAATTAAATTTAATTAGATTAAAATAATTCCAATTAGGAAACAGTAATTTTGGGGATTAAAATTGAATTATAATTTAGGCGACTTGTTTAAATTCTAACCAAATTGAATATCCATTGGTCAATTGCATTACAATTGGGGCCAATTTGATTTCAATTGAGGTCATATTTAATTAACTCACTAAATTGAATCGCAATCCAACACAAATCAAGTAACAAATTAACCTCGAGTTTCTTGATTTGATAAAAATCAAACAAATATTCCTCCAAATAGAATATTTTGAGAACAAATCATATTTAAAATCAAGACTTTATCCATTTGGATTAATTTTCAAGTGTAATCAATAAAAGTCTAATTTTAATAAAGAATGTTCATTTAAATAACAAAATTCATACATTCTCGTATAAAAATATGAAAACATATAATCGTTAATTAAATGACAAAATTAACTCAAATAAATATTTTAAATTGCATTTACTGGAATAAAATAATTTTTGTGACTTTATTTTAAAATTAAAGAAACTCAAAATTAAATTGGGTTGTGGAGGGTAAAAATTAGGTGTCAACAGAGCCTAACTACAACTAAACAAGTAAAAGAGAGAGGATTACATACTTTTTTTTAAAAAATATTTTGACTGTAAATATCTTAATTTTTTTTAATGAAATAATTTATAGTCGTAGAGTTGTTTAAAATTAGGATCTGAAATAAATGACACGAGAATGACCAATGTTTCAAAACTTCAATTCTAGCCATGTCACTGGCTAATGACAGCGACTGCCTCTATTTTTGTTTGGGCTGCTGGTACTTTTTTTTTTTTTAAAAAATAATTATTCTCTATTATTTTCTTAGTTCTAGCAAAAACAAATGTTGCCCTCTATTGTGGTTTTTTAATTCTACCAAATAAACAATCACATAAGATTTTGTAGTTTTTTTTAACAATTAAATAAAAAATTGTAATATTGTAATTGCAATTTTTAATCAATCAAATACAAAATGAGTGTATTTTTATATGTTATATAAAAATAACCTATTTTATCCAATAATGATACATACACATTTTTATATAGAAATGATACAATTCTTATTCACATCCGATGCATATACATATTCTATACAACAAGACATACTTTCTATACAGATCATATACAAAAATATATTCTATACGATAATTATACAGTTTTCATACAATTTTTATATAGTTTCGATTTAAATTTTATACATCCTTTAGCTGCTATTATTATTCAGAGACATATTTTATATAACAACTATACAATTTATATACACATTCTATACCATTATATATATATATATATATATATATATATATATATATATATATATATATATATATATATATATATTTAAAGATATGTATTTTATACAAAAATTATACAATTTCAATATCATATTGATAAGGTTTCTATACCCGTCATATATATAACTTTTACACAATAACTATACAATTTTTATACATATTCTATCCAATAATCATATAATTTTTATATAATTATATTTAATTATTTAGAAAAAGATAAATTTCCTTTAGCCCCAAAAAATATAGCAAAACAACACACACAAAAAAAACTTAACTACCTTTTTAAAAAGGGCAAAATTCAGAAATAGCATACTTATCTTCTTAATTATGAATTTTATAGTAATAGTTTCATAATTACATAATATAACAAGTTGTATTTTGTATTTTTGCAAATTGTTGCTACAAAAATACAAATACATATGATTTTTACTGCCCTTATAATCAATATGTATTTTGTATTTTTGCAAACTGTTGCTATAAAAATACAAATACATTCAAATACATATGTTATAAAATATAATTTGATAAAAGTGATGCTATTATAAATGGTACTTTATGTATTTTTTGTTTAAAAAAATGCGCCAAAATGATCCAAAATTGGAAATAGTCAGCCAATGAAATTGAAAAGGCCAACTGATAGGCTGACATTACTTTGAAATGATAACTTTTAGTATAATTTTCTAAATTGGCCATATGATGTGCTTTTTTCTTAAAAATTTTTTTGGACCACAAATTATAAAAAGTTGTCTTCTTCTTTTAAATTAGGAGGGAGGAGTAATTATTTTCCGTGAGAACTCAAATTCAGCAAAAGTAAAAAATAAATAAATTATTTTGTAAGTTTAGTTAGGAAGTAATTAATTTAGAACTATAAGAGAGGGATTAATTCAAGTGGAGCAACAGTAGTAGTGGCCCTTTCTTACTGTGTTTTGCTTTTTTTTTTAAGCTGTAATAGAGATATACCATGTGCCACAAAATTATATGTTGCATCCAACTATGAAGTGTTAATTTCGTTAATATATATCCATGAAACACCTGTCACTCTAGGAATGATTAATTAGCCTTCATCCAACTTTTCTCATAAAGAATTATTAATTAAGGAGCTTAACTAATTAATCCATATTAAAGCTGCTTAAATTGATAATACAGTTTAGCTGACAGCGCCTCTCAATCATTAGGTAACTGACACTCCACGTCTCATACATGGGGAGCATGGCATGGGTATGAGAATATTATTAATAAACTAAATACTTGCAGTAATTTTAAAATATATTCCGATAAATGACTGCTGGATTTAGATGCTGTAACTTGTATCCAGCTAATCCAATTAATAAATAATGAAGTGGTTAAAGTAGTAATCTTTTGATTTTTGTTTATTTTACAAGTAATTAACCCCATTTTTTCTGTTACTAAATGTTCCTTAAAGAGTCACATTCTTCTCTTAAGGTGAAATTTGTTGCAACTTCTTTCACATCCCTTTGTTTAATTTTACTGTTCACTTAACCTCTCCTTTTCGAAATTTCAATTTTCATCAAAATATTGAGTTGATGTCACATTTATTAGAAATTGCACGAACGTCTGCACAATAGTGTGTGTGCATTCATCAACTCATGAAGTTAACTTACTTATTTGGTAACCGGCAAGTCAAAATTAATTAGTACTTAATATATTTGGTATTGAATACTCTGAAGTACCTAACTTTCACTACAAGAAAATGGTTAAATTATGACGGAATATTTGAGATGGAACACTTTTGTCACAATTTGTGACACAATTTTGATGAATTTATGATGGATTGTTTTTGCATAAATATAAAAATTTTAATTTTTTTATATTCACGTAAATATTCAAAGAGTAACAGATTTGTGACAAATTTTTGATAGATTTAAAATATAATTTTTGTGACAGACATATTTTTATCACAAATTAAAGCTGATGAGAAAAAATAATAACTTTCTTTCACAACTCCGTGACTAAATTTGTGACAGATTGAGAATTCCATCACCATAATTTTTTTTAAAAAGTAATTAATGTAATAAAAATTTGTGACGGATTTATTTCCGTCAAAAGAAGAATTGGGCGTTCCCTCTAAAATATTTTTCGTTTTCCCTCTTTTTTATTTTACATCATTTTTTGCCTCAGTTTCCTCAAAACCCTTCATTTTCTTGAATGAGTTCGCATAGGCTCAAGTAGTCCTTTTTTGCAAGCAGTCCATTCACTGAGTTCGCATTTTCTTGAATGAGTTCGTATTTTTTTGAATGAGTTCGCATTCAATTTCTTCCACAAGCATTAGTTCATCTCAATTTCTATTTTTTGCAACTTATTGAGGTATGGAATAGGTCGTTTTTTGCAACTTGTTGAGGTATGGAATAGATTATTTTTTGCCTGTTGGAATAGATTGTTTTGAATAGATTGTTGAAATTTATCTCAAGCAGTCGTTGAAATAGATTGTTTTGAGGTATGGAATAGACTAAGTTTGAGTTCTTTTTTTGAGGTATGGAATAGACCAAGTTTTATCAAGAATAAGTTAGATTAAAAAATATGTTAACTTGTTTGAAGGAAAATATGAGTATATAGATTGAAATAAAAAGATGCATCTCTCTATTGGCGTGTTGATGAAAGAACTTGATATGTAATTGAGCTAGACCAGCCGTCTTTAATTCCGCACCTGTGTAGTAATGAATTTTAGTTGTTAGTTTCTGTAATGCACATTCCAAATCCAACAGAATTCACTTGATGATAGTTGTAGTGAGGTACTTAATTTACTGATCAATTATATACACGCTCAAACACATACACACAAACGTTTATATGTGTGTATATATAAATGACAGGTTGCCTACCCGGTAGTGAGTTGGCCAATTACTCAATTAATGAGGTTGAGAGATAATTTTGACCTTTTTAATTCTATAGGAGAGATCGTGGATCATTATAGCTCAAATTATTTAATAACTTGAGGTAAAGATAAATTGTCAGCTATGAGAAAATGTGAGGGTAGTTCCATCCCGTCATTGAGTGCTTAATCTGGAAGTTTAAGCTAGTTTGTATGATTGGTTTTTTAAATTTTTTTTGTTTTTACCCCTTCCTAGGAGCTCCCACACCTTTAGTTCCCTTGGTGAGAGGTGCTTACCATCCGAGGAGCCTCCTCTTGACTGTAGAATTGGATTGAGTATTTCATCAAGACAAATTTCATTGTCATGACTGTCATAGAAGAAAAAGACCGAAGAATATAGTTTATCCCATATTAAGATAAGGATGTCTTTATACTCCAATTAAAGTGGGACAGAAAGGAATACTTGGATGCGATATCCTAAACGTAGCCACGGGATGGAAGAAGTAGAAATAACTTGTCAGGTAAGGGGGGAATAAGAAAATGAAAGTAAGCACCTTAATTAGTTGGATCGACTATATGTTGCTACTTATATAGAAAGTGAAAAGAGAGAAAGGAGAAGTTGGGCTTTACGATCCAGAATCGTATGTATAATGTCTATAATGGTGCTAGTTGTATTGAGCTGCACAAAATCAAGTTCGCAACCTCAAACTTATGTTATGACTTACATGGCTTGTGGAATAATCCATGTCGTTTGCTCTTCAGTTTCCTAATATAGACTAGTAAATCAAGCTAGAGACCATAAACAATATCCTTATATATGGGTATTTTGAACTGCCATGAGGATAACATACATATGAACATTTTTGTCATAACTTTGTCAATACTGATAACAAGTTCAAAAATAGCAAATTGGAAACTGAGTAGCGGGTGCGATTCTTGCTAACTAGTTGGCTATGCTTGGGCTACAATTAGCTTAGACTAGGATAAAGTTAAAATTTACCATGAGACATGGAAAAAGAAACACTATAATCACATGCTAAACTTTGGTTGGAAGACAAATTGTAACAATAGAACAGTAGTACTGGTGCAAAGTCATGTGTACACCAGTAGGGGTCACACAGTACTGATAATGCAAGTCATTAGTCGCCACCTTAGTGGAAGAGGCACATGTAATTAACGTCAATGCACAAAAATACATTGAGAATATCTAGCTAATGTGCGAGTCCAACTATTATCCACTATAAGCCATATCAGAAATCTTTCTATTTGTTTGAAAGTTTGACATTCTTTTGAGCTCTAGCTAGTTTGAAAGGATCTAAAATGATTTGATTTTGTTTCTTCCTCGTTCAGTTTGTATCATTGTAAGAAAGTGCAGAATTTTATAGGAAAGACCAAAGATAGAAGCCTCGTCAAATATGACCTTCACATGCATTAATTATTTTTACTATTTTATTATAATGTTTCCGTATTTCTCATCTTAATTTTCTATAACTAGTTGTCTCTTATGCCTTGATTTCTTACTATCTTTTTGTTGTTATTGCTTATGTCTCCATGAATGTTATCATTTTGCTTTTCTTGAGCCAAGGGTCTATATGAAAGGCAGGGGTAAGGTCTATGGTAGCATTATTTGTAGGCTCAAATATATATATATATATATATATATATATATATATATATATATATATATTGTACTGTTATATGAAAATAACTTGTCAACACGTAAGTTTTAACATATTTATTCAATTTCAGAGTGCACGATATGAATAATTTTGATCGTGAGTGGATGTATGATAGATTGCTTAGAGATGAATTCATAAATCCTAAGTTTATTGATGGGGTTGAGAGCTTTTTTTAATTTTCTAAAAGTCATTCAGAATGTATGGACGGTGAAAAATTAAGATGATTTTGTAATAATCGTAAGTGTCAAAATAATTTTTTTTGGATGAGTTTACAGTTATGACAGATCTTGAAAATAATGGCTTTGTACCGAATTATTATCATTGGCATCATCATGGAGAAAGTTACATTCCAGATCCAAGTGTGCTTGATAATCATTAAGAAGCTTCAGCTTCAGGTGAAATCGTAAATTCTTAACCTCATAATGGATTTCGAGCTATGGTTTTTGATGTTGCTGGGCCTTCTGATAATGGTAACATAGAAGAGGATCCAAATTACACAACACAAAATATTTATAATTTGCTCAAAGTATCGAAACAACAAATTTGGCCAAAAAATCCACATGGACACACACAATTGTCTGTCGTTGCTCGTCTGTTGAATTTAAAGGCGGAACATCATTTTTCTAAAAGATTGTATGATAAATTGTGTGAATTTATATCAGAATTGATGCCGGTTGATAACATAATGATAGATAGCTTTTATAGTACCAAAAAGCTAATGAGAGGATTGGGCTTGCCAGTTGAAAAGATTAACTGTTGGAAAAATGATTGTATAATCTATTGGCAGGAGGATAATGAACTTGTCAATTGTAGATTTTTCTCTCGTCCTCGATTTAAGATATCAAAACATCAACGCTCCAAGAAGAAGACTAATATTTCCTATAAGAAGATGTATTATTTTTCTTTAACTGTGCGTTTACAAAGATTGTATGCATCCGATGCTACAACAAAACATATGAGATGACATTCTGCGCATGATAGGGATGGTGTGATGCATCATCCCTCTGACTCTCCTATTTGAAAACAGTTTGATCAGGCACACCCTTCTTTTGCATTTAAAGTAAGAAATGTTAGATTGAGTTCGTCAACTGATGGTTTTCAACCTTTTGATCAATTTGGCCAACAATATTCTTCTTGGCCTGTGATAGTTACACCATGTAATTTGCCACCTTGGATGTGCATGAAGGATGAATACATGTTTTTACTGTGATTATACCTAGTCCTAAAAATCCAAAACAGAAAATCAATGTCTTTTTGCATCCTCTCATTCAAGAGTTAACCAATTATATGAAGAGGGAATTCAAACATATGATGTTTTAAGTAAGAATAATTTTCAAATAAAAGCTACGTTGATGTGGACAATAAGTGATTTTCCTGCGTATTCAATGTTATCGGGTTGGAGTACAGTAGGAAAATTAGCTTGTCCTTATTGCATGAAAGATTCTGATACTTTTTCACTACCTAATGATAGAAAGATCTCATGGTTTGATAATCAAAGAAAGTTCTTACCATCAAATCATCTGTGGCGAAGAAATAAAAAGTAGTTCAAGAGAGGTCAAACAGTACAGAAGATTGCATTTACTGAATAATTGGGTGTACAAATACTTAAAGAGATTGAGGACTTGGGACTCATGAAAGTGACAGAACTTGGTTCTGATGCGATAAATGCTAAAATTTCAAAGAATAATGCATGTGCTTGGAAGAAAAGAAGTACTTTTTGGAACTTGTCTTACTGAAAAACAAATCCTGTTAGGCATAACCTTGATCCGATGTATATTGATTTTTTTTTGGATAATATCTTCAACACTGTCATGAATGTCCAGGTAAAAATAAAGAACAATGCAAAATCTAGAGAAGATTTAAAGTTGCTTTGCCATCGTCCAGAGTTACATCAGGACGAAAGTACCAAAAAATATTCAAAGGCTTGCTATATGCTAGATGATAAGGCTAAAGAAGTTCTCTGTAAATAGTTGAAGGAGTTGAGATTTTCTAATGGTTATGTGTCTAATCTAGGAAGATGTATTGACATGAATAAGCTTAAAATTTTTGATATGAAGAGTCATGATTGTCATGTGTTTATGCAACGGTTAATACGTATTGCATTTCGAGAATTGCTTCCACGAAATATGTGGCAACCATTGACGGAGTTGAGTCTTTTCTTTAAAGATCTCACCTCTAGAAGAAAATATTCCTTTCATCTTGAGTAATCTTGAGTGCATTTTTCCTCCAAGCTTTTGGGATCTATGAAACATCTTCCTATTTATTTAGCTTATGAAGCACGTTTAGCGGGCCCGGTTCAAGGACGATGGATGTATCCAGCTGAGATGTAAATAAAGTTAATTATATGTAAATAAATATATCAATTATACCATATTGACAAACTTTAACGTTTGTAGGAATCTCTGTAGATACAAGAATGATGTCAAAAATAAGAATAAAGTTGAAGCTTCTATATGCAATGCGTATTTAGTTGAAGAAGCATCTTTATTTTGTGAGCACTATTTTAAGTCACACATTCCGATACGACACAAAAAAGTGTCACTAAATTTAGATGATGATGGAGTTGAACAGGGCGATCCTGATATGCTTTCTATTTTTAAGCAAGCTGGTCGAGGTTTTGGTAAGCTGAAAAAGAGGAGGTTAGATGATAAAGAATATCACGCAGCTTGTACATATATTTTGTTGAATTGTGATGAAGTAAAACCATATATCAAGTAAGTTAATTATGAATAATCTATAAATATTAATAAAAAATTTGACATTAAATTAAATTAGCTTTTTTGTTTAGAATTTATGAAGACATCTTGTGACAAATACAACCATGCATTCAAGATAGCGAGATTGATGCTAAACTTGAAATAGAGTTTGCATCTTAGTTTGAAAAATATGTAAGTATTAATAGGTCTAAATTATTCTTAATTATTTGCTGTTATTCACAAAATGCAAACTTAATCGATGTCTAATTATTTATAATATCAATAGGCACAGAATCCTTCTTCGAAATTACCAATCAAATTATGAAAGATCTTACAGAAGGATCATTCCATATAGTCCATCCCTTTAATGGATATGTTGTAAATGGTTACAAGTTTCATAATAAAGAATACGATTCAAATAAATCTTCGATGAATAGTAATGTATGCATCAAGGGCTCTAGCCATAGTGCAAATAATATTGATTACTATGGTCTATTGATAGGGATTTTGCAACTAAAGTATAATACATTACCATTCAAGCGAACCGTGTTATTTAAGTGTTCTTGATTTGATTCGCTGCCAAAGCATAGTACAAGAGTGCATCCACAGTATAATCTTGTTGATGTTAACAAGAGAAGATTGTTTAACAAATATGAGTCATTTATTATGGCTATGCAAGCATCTCAGGTGTATTTTAAAATGTATCCTACTGTAAAAAAGACAGTGGATGAATGGTTAGCCATTTGCCCAATAAATACATGCTCTGTTGTAGATGTTTCCCAAAAATTAAAGCAACTTCATACATTGAATGATCCAGCTTTGCAAGAGGATTATAGTCAAATACATGAGATTGATATTAATGAAAATGAAATACTTAATACATTGAATGATCCAGATGGTATACCTATTGACATGGAGGAGGAGAAGGAGAAAGAAGGGATGGTAGGGAGGAGAATGAGAATGATGAGGATGAGGACGGGGATGAGGATTATGATGATGAAAATGGGGATGAGGAAAAGGATGATGAGGAGGAGGAGGAGGAAGAGGAATGTGAGCTTCATAAAAAGAAAAGAAGAGGAATCTAATTTTTGAATATTTGTATATCTTTACATGCTCATTGTTCTATCCTCATTGAGCCTTGATATAATTGGGTGTTCTATAAGAATACTAGTCCTTTTCTAATTGAGTCAGTTTTTATGCGTATTTCTTTCTTGATTCCACCCTTTTGACAACCTTCTTCAGTTTATTATCTAATTTATTGTCGCATATAGTTGCAAAAGGTTTCCCTTGTGCAACGTACAGTTATATTTGCCTAGTTATTTACAAGCTTGTGTATATGAGTTGATCTATTATGCAATAAATTGTAATTTTATATTTCATCACCTAGCATAAAGCTGTTTGTTGGATTAAACTACTTATTCATTGTATTGCTTTTGTACTCTCTCATGTACTTGTCAATTTCGAAAAAACACAGGCTTCTAATCGAATTCTAATTGGCGAGAAACATCAGGGTTGGCAATAGAAATAGATTTTGAAGCTATTTGAACAGGATTGAACAGGACATGCAAGCACTTGCTTGTTTCTTCATGTAGACTTGTACCAGTTGTTCCGATCTCCTTTTATTTCAGAAAGTTACTTGTTATATGTGCTATCCATATCCATCAAACTTGTCTCAAAGATCAAGCATAAAAAATTAGTTCTGGAGGTTACTACCTAGTCATTTTGCCTTTATATGAAAGATACCACTTGTGTAAGATTGGCTGCCTCTACTATTCTTCAGGAAAAGAAAATAGTTTTTGGCCGCCTCTACTATTCTTCAGGAAAAGAAAATAGTTTTCTGAAGTTTAGTCAATAATTTAAGAAGTTGATCTGTTAAAATTTTAAGAAGTTCTGGCTAACATTTCACCCAGAGATTTGATTGCTTTGGAGTTGAAAATAATAATAGTATTGTACCACCAGTTATTTATTTACCTCAAAGAGACCAATTTTAGCAATATTGATTAATTGATTGTCTTAGTCGCTGATACATGTTGAATAACATTAGAATGCCAGTTAACTCTAAAGGATCCCAAACAAAACAAAAAAAAGCTCAAGATAATGCCTTATCAGAAAAGAAAACGTTGAAGGGTAAAAGTAAATATAACTCCGAGCAACATATAGTTGTTTTCTTGGTTTAGTGAAATTTAGCAAAAAAACATTCTGTTCAAGTTTAGTATACCATCATTTTTTATGAACTCTCTCATTTTTTATTCTTGGTTAACAGTTTTTTGTGATTTGAACGTCATACTGTTGTTTAGTGCTTCAAAGAGGATGGTACTATCTGCCTTTTTTGTGGCTTAAATTGCAGTTTGACTAGGAGTTACGCGGAGTTCATGACTTCGTACATGCAACTTGTGATGTTAACCATGACTGAGCTCTTTAGAAGTGGAATATGAATTAGCCTTGTGAAAGCATGTCAGAATACAACTGCACGACATTCCTTGGGATACCTGTTTCCCATTCTTTTAGTATTCTCACCCATTCAATTCATGACATTATTGACTTGTGATCTGTCAAAATAATTTCATAACAACAAAGAAAAACCTCTTTCAATGTCAGTCTCGTCTCCCGGTATATTATTCCGATTGAGGGTAACACTTTGTGGGTGTCTTATTTCTGTTATGCCATCTTATTTCATGCTTTATTACGAATTTATTTACTTTTATTTGTTTACTATTCTTTGTGGGTGTCGTATTTATGTTATGCCATCTTGTTTCATGCTTTATTATGAATTTGTTTACTGTTCTTTGTTTTACAGTTATAGAATAATAATCATTTTAGAATATGAGTGGTACGCCATCATTGGCTGCTGGTTCTCCTGATACTCCTGGTTCCATAGATTCTCCGGATACTCCTGGTCATATCAGTTGTTGGACAAAAGTAAGAGAAGATATTTTATATAAGTTATTTACCTTTTTAAGAAAATAAATTTCATAAAATGTATTATTTACTCTTTATAATTATATTTCAGGTTTGTCCCTAATGGTCATTCTATCTCAAAGACCATCACAGAAAGTTTTAAGGAACGACAAGATGCTATTGGATACACATGGAGGGGTGTTACTGAATCCACTCGTAAATTCTATTGGCATGAATTCATGGTAAATATTGCTTTGTATTAAAAATTTATAATATTGTTGTTGTTGTTGTGTTTATGTGTCACGCCCCAAAATCTCATCGGGCCGGACTGGCACCCGAAGGCGAGAAGGCCCGGGAGAACCCGTTCAAATACCCGTAATTTCACTTACAAGTCACCAAAAATTTGGGCAACACTTCGTTACATATAGAAAGGGTCTAATTCCCTGTATCAGCACAACACACACAAATATATATATATACATATATATATATACATATATATATATACATATATATATATATACATATATATATATACATATATATATATACATATATATATATATATAATACTTGGCCGTCGGGGCCACGACATATACAAATATAACATCACTATATAAACTCCCATGACTTTACCCTTCCTTATGTCTACAAAGCCTCTAGGATATATATACATGACATAACTAGGGTCGGGACAAACCCCCGCCCACACATGACTCCTGTACAATAACAAAACATAAGGAACCAACTCGGAAAGCTCCGAAGCAAACTGGATCTCACCAACAATAGCTGTACGACCTGGCTCCTATCTATGCTGTGAATGAGCTGAAGCACCTGTGCCTGCAGCATGAAATGCAGGTCCCCCGTGAGGGACGTCAGTACGAAATATGTACTGAGTATGTAAAGCTGTAAATAATCATATGTGATATAGGGGATCAAGAAAATCAGACGCAAGTGAATAAATCACAATAGAAGTGAACCACACTTCATAAACACTTTTAGGATCATGTACATTATCATTAATCTGAATTGGGTTCTTGAATTCAACCACATTTGTGGAACGGTATACATTCGTTCATTTCATTTTTTACAATTGTTATTCGCCATTACCTCCTCCTCCCGAACCTCCAACCACCTAACAATAATCAATACTGTATCGTACTGTGACTATTAGGCTGCCCCCAGTACATATCAACTGGGATCGACCCATGCTATGCTTATGCCCCTGGGATACCACCCATAAACACATAAATAGGGATCGACCCATGCTAGGCTTATGCCCCTGGGATACCACCCACACGTATATCAAGTAACACACATAAAAGATCTTTCTAATAAGTTAGTTCAAAATCTTTTGAGGTTATTACATTAGTTTTCATGCCAATATAGTACCTTTGGAACAATGATACATCAATAGGAATCAAGTAATAGACCTTCTATACAATAACAATGTAATAAAGACTCATTGGTACATCAACAATGTGTTTCAGAATCATCAATATCACAACAATGAAATAAGAGCCTTTTGGTATATCAATGAAACATTTGACACTTTATAGAATGGAAACAACTTCGTTGGTAATGTAGAACAATACATGTTTTTGGACAACCTCGGAATCTTACTTGATGTAACATTGGTGTTTTCATGCCAAAGAACATTGTTAGAGTATGCTTTACATACCTTGTTGTAGATTCGGATACCAATTCAACACAACTTCCCGCCTTTACAAATCACTTATCTACAATGAAATGTTTGGCATCTAGTATTAGCAACCCAACACCACAATTCTCTTCCATAATTCCATACAATCAATATTTGCAACATTCCAAAAACCAACTTGAGCAATAGGTTTATGTATATATATATATATAATCATTTCAATACCACATCATCACACCAAATCCTTTCACAATTCAACATAATCCAACATAATTTCCCAATCATCTTTCAACAACAATCAAATAACATACTTCATATGCTCACATGCATATATATATATATATACATATCCATATAAATAACACCAACATAATTTACATCCTTACCATAAAATGGCCCTTTTGATTTCGAAGTCCTATTGGCCCAAATAAGGGGTGCTTCTCGAAGCCCTCGGGACGGTGAACACAACTACAGAATCTATTGAAGAGCCACCCACGTTAGAATTGAAGTAGCTGCCAAGTCATTTAAAGTATGCATTCTTAGGAAGCGGAAACACACTTCCAGTCATTGTGGCAGCAAATTTGGGTGAGCAACAAGTTGCAGCTCTCATTGCTATTCTACGAAAGTACATTAGAGCCATTGGATGGACCATTGCAGATATTATTGGTATTCCACCTGGGATTTGTACACACAAGATTCAGCTTGAAGAAAAATGCACACCCACCATTGAGCATCAAAGACGTCTCAATCCACCTATGCAAGAAGTGGTGAAGAAAGAAATTATCAAGTGGTTAGACGCAGGAGTTGTGTATCCAATCTCTGATAGTACATGGGTAAGCCCGGTACAATGTGTACCCAAGAAAGGAGGCATGACGGTGATCGCGAATGAAAAGAATGAGCTTATTCCACTTAGACCCGTCACCGGATGGAGAGTATGCATGGACTACCGAAAGCTGAATTCATGGACGCTCAAAGATCACTTTCCAATGCCATTTATGGACCAAATGCTATATCGATTAGCGGGGAAAGGATGGTTTTGTTTCTTAGATGGTTATTCAGGCTATAATCAGATTTGTATTGCCCCCGAAGACCAAGAGAAGACAACATTAACATGACCATATGGTACGTTTGCCTTTAAACGTATGCCATTTGGGCTATGTAACGCACCAGCCACCTTTCAGCGATGTATGATGTCCATTTTTTCTAATATGGTTGAAGACACTTTGGAGGTATTTATGGACGATTTTTCAGTTGTAGGTGAGTCTTTTGAAGCGTGCTTGACAAACCTAAGCATGACATTGGAAAGATGTGTAGAATTCAACCTAGTGCTGAATTGGGAGAAGTGCCACTTTATGGTAAAAAAAAGGTATCGTTCTTGGGCATAAAATCTCCAAAAGAGGAATTGAGGTTGATCGAGCAAAAATTGAAATCATTGAGAAGCTACCACCTCCAATTTCTGTGAAGGGAGTTCGTAGTTTCCTCGGTCATGCAGGTTTCTATCGGCGGTTCATCAAAGACTTCTCCAAAATTGCTAGTCCATTGTGCAAACTCTTGGAGAAGGAGGCTAAGTTTGACTTCAACAAAGATTGTTTGAAGGCATTTGAATGCCTCAAAGGAAAACTAATTGAAGCTCCTATCATGGTAGCACCAGACTGGTCTCTCCCGTTCGAAGTCATGTGTGATGCTAGTGGGGTAGCCGTTGGTGCTGTACTTGGACAAAGAAAGGAGAAGCTATTTCATCCTATCTACTATGAGAGTAAGGTCCTAAACGAAGCCCAAAAGAACTACACTGTCACAGAACAAGAGCTCCTAGCGGTTGTGTATGCGTTTGAGAAGTTCCGAGCTTATTTGTTGTGTACCAAAGTGATCGTTCATACAGACCATGCAACTCTAAGGTATCTAATGACAAATAAAGATGCAAAACCAAGACTAATTCGATGGGTTTTGCTGCTGCAAGAATTTGATTTCGAGGTTAAAGATAGAAGAGGTTGTGAGAACCAAGTGGCTGATCATCTATCTAGACTCAAGAACGAGCATGTGGCGCAGCCTGAAATCGAGATTGATGATGTATTCCCTGATGAGGAGATCTTAGCGGCAACAATGGAAGGATTAACATGGTATGCTGACTTTGCGAATTTTGTGGTGAGTAATGTGGTACCTGCAGACTTATCCTACCATCAAAAGAGAAAGTTTATGCATGACGTACAACACTACTTTTGGGATGAGCCATATTTGTTTTGACGATGCGCGGATGGCATTATCCGACGATGTATATCCCATGTAGAGGTGCCTACTATAGGAAGCATGCCACACTTCCCAAGTTAGAGGACGTCACGCAGGTAATCGGACAACAAGAAAGGTATTACAAAGTGGATATTATTGCACTTCGATATTTAGAGATGCTTACGACTTTGTTAGAAGATGCGACCTATGCCAAAGACAAGGTGCTATTTCAAAACACCATGAGATGCCCATGTCGAAAATTCTTGAAGTTGAGCTCTTTGATGTATGGGGTATTGATTTCATGGGTCCATTCGTAAATTCGTTTGGAATGAAGTACATCCTAGTTGCTGTAGATTATGTCTCAAAATGGGTTGAAGCTGTAACGTTAGCCGACAATGAAGGAAAGCATGTTGTAGCATTCTTGAAAAGGAATATCTTCTCTCACTTTAGAGTACCACGTACTATCATAAGCGATGGAGGATCTCACTTCTGCAACAAGCTATTCAAATTCGTGTTGGCAAAATATAGTGTCAAGCAACATAAGGTAGCCACGCCTTATCACCCATAAAATAGTGGCCAGGTAGTGGTTTCCAACCGGGAGATCAAGCAAATCCTTGCTAAAACGGTAAATGCTAATAGGACAGATTGGTCTCGGAAGTTGGACGATGTACTATGGGCTTATAGGACTGCATTCAAAACACCAATTGGCATGCCCCCTTATCAACTAGTTTATAGGAAGGCTTGTCACTTACCCATTGAGCTTGAACATAAAGCATTGTGGGCATTAAAGCGATTGAATGTGAATTGGGATGATGCAATGAACCTGAGAATGGAGCAGCTGAACGAGATGGACGAATTCCGTCTCCATGTATATGAAAGATCAGACCTATACAAGGAGCGAATGAAAAAGTATCATGATCAGCGGATTGTTCGATGAAACTTTCAAAAGGATGATATGGTGCTTCTCTTCAAATCCAAATTGAAGCTATTCCCAGGTAAGTTAAAGTCCAAGTGGTCTGGTCCATACAAAGTTATCCAAGTCTACTCGTCTGGAGTAGTTGAGTTGGAAGACAATAATGGTGTTGTCTTCAAAGTGAATGGCCAACGAGTTAAACCTTATATTGGTCCTCTTGATTCGATAAATTATATGTCTATCACTTATCTCAACGAAGTCTAAGTACTCGAGGTAACTATGTCGTGCCGCGACGATAAATAAGGCGCTAGATGGGAGGCAACCCATCGTTTATCATTCTTCATTTTTTGTCTTTTGCTTTTGATAAATAAAAATCCAAAAAGAAGAGTCGTGCCACGACCAAAACTAAGGCGCTTGATGGGAGGCAACCCATCGTTCTAATCGTTTTTATTGGTTTTGAGCAAATATAGGTGCAAGAGGTATAAAACGAGGAGATCGGTTGCAAATTACGATTTGGACGTATTGCATGTTAAAGGTGGTAAGTTAGGAATAAAGATGCAAAAGGCTATGGATTGAGCATTGCTCATGATAATATAGGCATCGAACAAAGCTAGGCCTAGGTAAAACTAGGCCACGAACAAGGCAAGGCCCATACTATGGCCTAAGGTCTCGGAATCTAGTGTGCCATAGCATAGGCGCCACCCATGCTCAAGTATGCCATAGCATAGGCGCCGCCTATGCTAAAGCCTTTTGTCTCTGAATCTCATATGCCATGCTAAAGGCGCCGCCTATGCCTAGGAATGCCATGGCATAGGCGCCGCCTATGCTAGACAATGTTTTGCAAAAGGCGCCGCCTATGCCAAGCATAGGCAAAGCTAAAGGCGCCGCCTATAGTCACTTTTTGTCTCCAAATCCGATTTTAAATGGGTCAAAACCCGACCCAACTTGGTTCTATAAATAGGAGACTTAGTCTTAAAGCACAAACACATTGAAAACCTATCTTAGGCGCCGCCCATAGCATCCAAATCCTCTCAAAAATTTTTCTTTTGCTCTATTTCTTCACAAGAACATCTCCAAAGGCTTCAATCACGTAAGTACTCTTTTGTTCCTCATTTATTTTTCATAAGTACTACGTTACTACGTCTATTATGAATTTCTAAATCTTGAAGAAGTATTGGTGATATGAATGTGTTTGAATTATTGATACACAACCAAGTGAGTGAACATATACGTTAGGATAATCTTAACTTGTTTCCAACTTGAATTTGATTTTGATGCATTGTTATACTACTTGCGGAATTGCCAAAGTCATTAACATTGCATAGTCTTGTCACTTGAATACTTACATGTTGGAATAACTTGTTCATTGGAGTAAGATTTATGGTTGCCTACCAACATAGGAGGTTGTGATTATTAATAGATACTATACCTTCATGTAATCCCTATGTAGTAGTCTTGCTATATCCATCATGAACGTATTGCAAATGTTACATGAAGTGTGACATCTCTGATTTGATTGTTAGAATATAGCACCTAAAATGTATGTCGATGAAGTCTAAGTAATCGACCTCTTTTACTTCACTAAGTTGTATCAACGAACTAAGTGTGGGGTGGTATCCCTATTGCTTGTTTATAGATTGTATCCATCGAGATGATGCTAACATGAACACTGTTTTAAGTCTCAGGTACAATGGCACCCAAAGCAAGACAAGGCAAAGACAAGGCTACCACTTCCCAAAAAGGCAAGAAAAAAGGCCGCAAAGAGCAAGGAGAATCATCCTCGATGCAATTACCACGCCGCATGTTTGGAATAAAATGGGTTCTTGAGGAAGAAGCAAAGGAATGGTATAGGAACAACAAGGAAAGAAAATATGTTCATGTGGACTTGATAAACAAGGAAAGCCTAGCGAAGAAAGAGCCGCGCATGTTGGCAAAGATCATGGCATTACATCTAGATTTCATCTTCCGAGACATGAGAGAATGGAATCTCGATTTGACAAGAGAATTTTATACCAACTGGTCGCCGAAAACCACAGGCAGCGAAGTCAAGATTCGGGGCCAAGTTTTACAACTCAATGCGGATTTCTTCAACTCCTTTCTTGGCTTGCCTTCAATCGATCCATCACCATTCAAAGAGCTGTACAGTAGACCTCCATATAGAGCAATTCGACACACACTTTGTGGAAGTAGATCCATGGCAAGGTGGATCAGACAAAAAGACACCGAACGATACAATACCTTCCCATATGCTCCTTTGAATAGGGAAACAAGGATATGGTTGCGTATTGTCAACTCTTGCCTCATACCAGGGACCCAGTACACCAAGATAACAAGAGATAGAGTGTGCTTGGTATACGCACTAATGGCGAATGTCCCTATCAATTTTGGGGCAATTATTCGATCCACAATGCGGAAAGCTAGGCTACACAAGCGGTCCCATTTCAGCTTCGGCAATGTGTTGACTGCAATCTTGAGGAAGGAAGACATCGAAGAGGAACCGGCTGATCATAGACTCCCACACAATCCAAATAAGGTTGACCTCACAAAGGTCAAAGATGCTGAAACCACACATGGCGTCAACCTTACTACGGCAGAAAGACATGCTCGGGATGAGAGTTTCTTTCGCCATCTTTATGGCATGACTCGGTTCACAATGATGAGTGGTGGACGTGTTCCAACTGCCGCAGAGCTCCAATAGCTGGATAATGACTATCCAATGAATGTGCATGCAAGGAAGATGTGTGGAGTAGGTACATACTTTGAGGAATCTCTTGATGATGATGTGCCGACCGATGATAAGAAACGAATGCCAGACTCCGACGTGGAGGAGAATTCTGATGATGACGACTCCTATGATGATTCCGATGAAGGGGGTATGACCCCCGACATAGAGGAGGAGTCCGACTGACCAGGTTCTTCGTATTTATTTTCCACTGAGGACAGTGTCCCGTCTAAGTCTGGGGTGGTGGTATTTGCATGCTATACTCCTTTATCCGCATTTGCATTTATTTATGTCTGTTTGTTTTAGTTTTTCATTTTTTTTGTAGTTAATTTTTTTTTACTTAGCTTCGTATGAAATTATTCTAATAGGCAGCATGAGATTATAACAAGAGTTGGTGCTAAAATCATGACTATTGAGACGTTTAGGCTCTAATTGTGACTCACTATGTGATATTGTGTGGTTCAATTCCTTTATTTGTTGGGGCAAGAGTCTATACTACTCCCAATAAAGTCGACCATGTGCCTTGTGTGTGTGAGATAATAGTATATTCTATGTTTGTGGCTGATGCTAGAACTTGCCTGGTATGTATGTAAAGCGAAAATAAAGAGTGTAAGTTTAGGAGATGATTTAGGCATTTCTTTGGCAACCTGTAATTGTTTACCCTCAGTCTAACCTACCCATGGACATCATCCTAGTTAATCCCTTTTGAGCCTTTAGCCTATTTTCTTTGATAGCCTCGTATGTAAGCCTAATCCATTTTCTTCAAGACCATAATTTGATCCAAATTCCTAAGTGCTTTAAAGTGTAAAGACATGTGACAAAATAAGAGGAAATTAGGTGAGTATGATGCTTTAGAATATAATGGTGCTTGAATTTGTTATGAAAAAGAATTGCTATCATAAGAGGTATGTTATGAAAAGAAAAAAGGAAAGGAAAACTAAAAAGTTAGTTATGTTCAAAATTGAAAAAAACAAAAGAGGAGAAAAAGGGTGGTAGAATAAAAGAACATAGAAAGGTTGTTTGAAAGAAAAGTGTTAATGATACAATGTGATGTATTAAAGCACTTAGGAATATAGTCACTATTTCTGGCCAAAATAGTCCTACCCGTCCCTTAGCCTACATTACAACCATCAAAAGACCTATTTGATCCTAAGCTTAGAATTCTGACATTTAGTGGAGCATTACACTAAGGGCAAGCCTATGGCCATCAGTTGCAGCATATGAATTCTTTGAGAGAGTGAGAGCAAGGATACTTTTATACCCATGTTTGAAAAATATACTATGCTTGTGAGTGATTATGGGTAAAATATTGTGAGACACACATGGTTGATGAGTTTTGGGTAGTCGTGTATGATTCTTTGTATCTTAACCTTTGAATATGAGTTGACCACCATCACGAGTCTATGTTGGAGGTTGAAATGTTTCTACTAATGAGCAGAAAACTACTCTTTGTTGATAATTGTTGTGCTTGTCTTGACGAATATTTTGTGTTGATACTGTGAAACCCTAAGTTGATGTTTAGATGGACATGATAGTTGTTCGAGGACGAACAAAGCTTCAAGTGTGGGGTGTTGATGATAGGCGAATCTACACGCCTATAGTGCTACATTTTACCCATATTTTAGCAATGTTTTGAGAACAAATTATATATTTCATGCACTTTTAGTCCTTTTTCCTGTAAGTGAGCTAATGAACATGATTAGCAAAGTTTCAGGTATAAATGATGTAGAATTCAGCATTTTATGGATAACTTGACGCCAAAGAAAGCTTCACGAAAGGAGAAAAGGGAGTCTTGGACGCCAAGGACCAAAAGTAGCGCATGGAAAATTTGTCCCGGGTAAAAACAACATTTCTGAAGACTTTGGGGACCAGCAGTAACCTATTAGGATTAGGGTAATAATGCAGTAATTTATTAGGATTAGGATAATGATACATTAACCTAGTAGGATTGGGTTAAGTAATTTATTAGCTTAGTAGGAATAGGATATGAGTATTATAAATGCCCTATCTTGCTAGAGATTTTAAAAACATCTTTCTATTCTACAATCAATTCTTCTTCCATCAATTACAATACATTTTACTTATAATTCTTCTTCTATTCATCTATTCAATTCTTAATCGCAACAAGAGAAATGTTACTTTGCTAGGAATTCACGCCTAACGCCTACCACACTATTACTACACGAAATATTTATTGTGGTATAATAACAATGTCTATTGTGATTTACTTCACACTCATGGGTAACTAAACTTCTCTGTTGGGGTTATGGAAGCCGTATGAGATACTATCTATTGCTATGAGTTTGTGAATTCGTGACACGTATGCTGCTTATATCATTATTCTCTTCATCTTAATGCAAATTCTTTGTGGTTGCAAACGCAAGAATACGCCAGTATAGCATTAACTTGTTTGAAAGAAAAGTTATTTGTCTAGAAAAGAGATAATTTCAAGGTAGTAGGGTCCCATCCCTTATTAAAAAGTTAGTGCCGTAACTGGATTAACCTCTTAGAGAATTTGTACCGTTAGATACGCTTTAAGCTCGAAAGAGTTAAAGTGAAATAATCCTTGTTGAGGTCGAAAGACGCTTGGATTTACCATAGAATACAATTCTCTATAAGCACATGCATGTATGAATTCCGCATAACTCATAGCCAATAGAGACGTAAACTCAGAAGGTGGACATAACCCCAACTTCTTAATTCTCATTGTTTACAACATACTAAACATCCTTTCCTTTTACTTTGCTATTTTTAGTTTTTACTTTAATATTTTGGTTACACATTACAATCCCCCCTTTTTACGAGACTTGCACTAAAAGTCTAGTAATCTCTGCTTACTTGTTGACCAAGTTATTCTCTGAGGGATCGATACCCAACCCAGTTGGGTTCTATATTTGACTACGACCGCTTTAGACTCCTACGAGAGCTGTAGATTGAGCGTTATCATTCATCAAATCCATAAAAGCTGTGGGTGCATTTGTTAGCCCAAATGACATAACTAGAAACTCGTAATGACCATACCGTGTTCGAAAAACTGTCTTGGGTATATCCTTCTCTTTGACCCTCACTTAGTGGTAACCTGACCTCAAATCAATCTTAGAAAAGCACTTGGCGCCCTGTAACTAATCAAATAAATCATCAATTCTTGGGAGAGGATATTTATTCTTAATAGTCACCTTATTTAATTGCCGATAATCAATACACATCCTCAGCGAGCCATCCTTTTTGCGCACAAATAACACTGGTGCTCCCCAGGGGGACATACTAGGCCTTATGAATCCCTTCTCTAGCTAATCTTTCAATTGCTCTTTCAATTCTCATAATTCTGCTGGGGCCATTCTATACGGAGGAATGAAGATTGGTTGGGTGCCTGGTATTACATCAATACCAAACTCTACTTCTCATTCAGGAGGAAAACCTGGATGATCTTCAAGAAATACATCAGGAAATTCATTTACCACCGGAACAACGTGAAGAGTTGGTGGCTCTGCTTCTGTATCCCTTACTCTAACTAAATGATATATGTATCCCTTGGAAATCATTTTTCTCGCTTTGAAATAAGAAATAAATCTACCTCTTGGTGCGCCAATATTACCTTGCCATTCAATAACTGCTTCATTAGGAAAATGTAAATACATCTTTTTCATACAACAGTCAATTTTGGCATAACAAGATGCCAACCAATCCATACCCATTATAACATCAAAATCTACAATTTCTAGTTCCACAAGATTGGCCATCGTGTCTCGACCACACACAATTACTACACAATCTTTATAAACTCTTCTAGCAATAATAGATTCCCCAACCGGGGTAGACACTTCCAACGACTTTTCTAACAATTCGGGGGTTCTTTTGAACTTTCCAGCAACCAAAGGAGTTACATATGATAATGTAGAACCGGGATAAATTAGAGAATATACATCAAATGAAAATATGGACAACGTACCCGTAACCACATCTGGGGAAGCCTCTAGATTCTGTCGATCCGCTAAAGCATAAGTGCGATTATGAGTCATGTTGGAACTGATGACTCTTTTTTCATTTCTTGCATGACCCGCAGGTCGTGCGCCCCTACCAGAATAAGATATCAGTGACGATGATGCAACAGCTGATCCCGAAGGTCGTGCTCCGCCACCTGCGCCCTTTAGTGGGCATTCTCTCATCATATGCCCCATCATACCGCACCAATAACAAATATTTGTTCCCATTCGACATACTCCCATATGATGCTTTCCACATCAATTACATAGCTCTCGAGAAGGTCTCGATTGGATCATGTTCCCTTGCCCATGATAACCAACTGATCGCGAACTATGACCCTCACTTCTTTGCCCAAATTGACTGCCTCTGAACCCTTGATGCTGTGGTGGAGCACTAGCTGCAGAATAAGAAAATAATGGCCTAGGTGGTCTAGCAGAAAATTGAGGTATAAAACCTCTCTGTGGCGCCATAAACTGCCCTGTAGATTTGGCCCTCTTAGAAGATCCACTTTTAAATTCCTGTGTTCTTTTTCTTTGCTTCTGATCTTCCATTTTCTGTGCAAATGCTTGGATCCTAGCTATATCCATGTCTTTATTCAGTGCAGCAATAGTATAATCCCTAACCAAATACGGATCCAATCCATTCACATACCGATGAACTCTGTCATCCATAGTAGCTATAACATTAAGAGCATATATGGACAAGGAATTAAATCGAAGACTATACTCTCTCACACTTGTATTACCCTGCCGAAGATTTAAGAACAGATCCGCATGGGCCTGACGAGACTCATATGGAAGATAATGATCAATAAATGCCTCTTTGAACTCTTTCCAAGTAGCTGGGGGTGCATCAATGCCCCTTGACCGTTTCCAGTCTTCATACCAATATATAGACTTACCTTTGAATCTATACGCGGCTAACTCCACTGTCTCTCTGCCCGATACATGCATCACCTCTAGGGCCCTTTGGATCTGATCAATAAAGTCCTGCAGATCTTCATTAAGATAGAATCCGGTAAAAGTAGGCGGATCCATCTTAAGAAAATCTTGCGTTCGAAGACTAGCCGCCCTATCACTACCGCTAGAACCCGTGGCAAGAATAGTTTGCCCTTGGACTTGCCCAACAACTATACGAGTAAAAAGTTGCACTGCATTTCTAAGATCTTGATCAACAATATTAATAGGTGGCTCTGGGGATATAGTTCTCCTCCCCCTTATTTCTTCCGGACTGGGGGAATTTTCTGATGCATGCTCAGCTGGAGCCTCACTTTGATTAGCTGGTATAGTGGGTGACTTACTCGTCCCCTCTCCGGCAGCCACATCTACTTGCTTAACGATATTTTTGCTTCTAATACTGGCATCATTACTATAATAAGAGAAACAAACTGATTCAGTGGTCAACTATGACTTCATATACAATATAAGCTCTATCGCACGATCTAGATATGAAGAAAAGAAACAATTCCTAAATGTCCATAGCCTCCTGTTTATAGATGTGGTGCACAACACATCGATAAACAGGACTCTACATAGACACGGTTTTGTAGACTCACTAGGACGAACCTCTCTGATACCATTTTTGTCACGCCCCAAAATCCCATCGGGCTGGACTGGCACCCAAAGCCGAGAAGGCCCGGGAGAACCCGTTCAAATACCTGTACTTTCACTTACATGTCACCAAAAATTTGGGCAGCACTTCGTTACATATAGAAGTGTCTAATTCCCTGTATCAACACAACACGCACACACATACATATATATATATATATATAATACTTGGCCGTCGGGGCCACGACATATACAAATATAACATCACTATATAAACTCCCATGACTTTACCCTTCTTTATGTCTACAAAGCCTCTAGGATATATATACATGACATAACTAGGGTTGGGACAAACCCACGCCCACACATGACTCCTGTACAATAACAAAACATAAGGAACTGACTCGGAAAGCTCCGAAGCAAACTGGAGCTCACCAACAATAGCTGTACGACCTGGCTCCTATCTATGCTGTGAATGAGCTGAAGCACCTGTGCCTGCAGCATGAAATGCAGGTCCCCCGTGAGGGACGTTAGTACAAAATATGTACTGAGTATGTAAAGCTATAAATAATCATATGTGATATAGGGGATCAAGAAAATCAGACGCAAGTGAATAAATCACAATAGAAGTGAACCACACTTCATAAACACTTTTAGGATCATGTACATTATCATTAATCTAAATTGGGTTCTTGAATTCAAACATATTTGTGGAACGGTATACATTCATTCATTTCATTCTTTACAATTATTATTCGCCATTACCTCCTCCTCCCGAACCTCCAACCACCTAACAATAATCAATATTGTATCGTACTGTGACCATTAGGCTGCCCCCAGTACATATCAACTGGGATCGACCCATGCTATGCTTATGCCCCTGGGATACCACCCATAAACACATAAATAGGGATCGACCCATGCTAGGCTTATGCCCCTAGGATACCACCCACACGTATATCAAGTAACACACATAAGAGATCTTTCCAATAACTTAGTTCAAAATCTTTTGAGGTTATTACATTAGTTTTCATGCCAATATAGTACCTTTGGAACAATGATACATCAATAGGAATCAAGTAATAGACCTTCTATACAATAACAATGTAATAAAGACTCATTGGTACATCAACAATGTGTTTCAGAGTCATCAATATCACAACAA
The DNA here is from genome assembly GCA_030864225.1 of Capsicum baccatum var. pendulum. Classification (NCBI taxonomy): domain Eukaryota; kingdom Viridiplantae; phylum Streptophyta; class Magnoliopsida; order Solanales; family Solanaceae; genus Capsicum; species Capsicum baccatum. The sequence continues at coordinate 223,084,949 of CM061556.1, forward strand.
TGAAATAGGAGCCTTTTGGTATATCAATGAAACATTTGACACTTTATAGAATGGAAACAACTTCATTGGTAATGTAGAACAATACATGTTTTTGGACAACCTCGGAATCTTACTTGATGGAACATTGGTGTTTTCATGCCAAAGAACATTGTTAGAGTATGCTTTACATACCTCGTTGTAGATTCGGATACCAATTCAACACAAATTTCCGCCTTTACAAATCACTTATCTACAATGAAATGTTTGGCCTATAGTATTAGCAACCCAACACCACAATTCTCTTCCATAATTCCATACAACCAATATTTGCAAAACATTTCAAAAACCACCTTGAACAATAGGTTTATGTGTGTATATATATATATATATATATATATATATATATATATATATATATAATTATTATTTCAATATCACATCATCAATACCACATCATCATACCAAATCCTTTCACAATTCAACATAATCCAACATCATTTCCCAATCATCTTTCAACAACAATCAAATAACATACTTCTTATGCTCACATGCATATATATATATATATATATATATATATATATATATATATATATATATATATATATATATATATATATACATATCCATATAAATAACACCAACATAATTTACATCCTTATCATAAAATGGCCCTTTTGATTTCGAAGTCCCGTTGGCCCAAATAAGGGGTGCTTCTCAAAGCCCTCGAGACGGTGAACACAACTACGGAGTCAATTTGGATTTTCTACGGTTGAATCACAAGATAATTAGTGTTGAAATTAGGCTAGGGTTTCTTATTTTTAATAATTTGATGATAATTGATGGATATGAGGCTAAGTATATGTATATAATGACCAATTTTTGTCCATGAGGTGATGGAAAATGACCATATTGCCCTTAAAAATTTAAGTAAATTCGAATCTGTCCATGGTGGACTATTTTGACAGGCTAAAGTAAATCGTCCATAACTCCTTGATCCGATATCAGATTTGGGTGAAATTGGTATCGTTGGATATATAATTAAATGGTCTTTCATTTCATATAAAGTAGGCCACCCAGTTCGTCCTGTACAAGGAGTTATGATCGTTTGAAGTTGACCCTAAAAATCTATTTTGAGAGGTTGAAGTAAAACGAGTATAACTCCTTACTCAGATGTTGGATTTGGATGAAACCAATTGCATTGGAAAGAAGACTCAAAGATATTTCTTTTGATAGGTCGAATCCGTCCCAGTTCATTATATTAAGGGAGTTATAATTGTTCAAAGTTGACCCAAAAAGCTGGCAGGCCTCAGTAGTTTGTGTGCAGGAAATTTTCCTGCACATTTACTGTTCAAAACATCTCGGCCACCGTTTTATAGTTTCGAACGTGCTTGATTATATCCGAAACTTATCCGTTTTTGGATATCCTTATATCATTGGAAAGCTTATTCAATAACCTTTGTATGGAACCATCGATGGGCAAATTCCGGTATAAATAAAGTCGATTCCTATAAACATATAATCAAACTATACACTTGAAACCATCTAAAAATAATCAATACTCATACTTAAACTCATATATACCTAACTTAGGATCAATACATAGACTCCAACACATATAACCATGGCTAATGCACGTAATTAAGTACGGGGTGTTACATTATGTCTCTAACTAAATTGTTTTCTAGAAATCATATCAGTGGAATCCTACACAGAACTCTATAATCGAACGCACCTGGAAGAAAATGACATTCAACTTATATACAAAAAGAACATATCATTGGCGAAGAGAAATAAACAAACCAGATTTTGTGTCGGATGATGTTTGGCAAAGCTGAAAGACATATTCGGTTTCTGATGAGTTTAAGAACAAACATCGTATTGCAACTCAAAATAGATGCAGTGAAACTGGTGGTTCGGGCACTGGTCCAAGCAAGCATACCGGTGGTTCCAGGTCAACAGTAGAGCATACTATAAAATTGATAAATTTCGTACTTTAATAGATTAATTCTTTAACTTTATCTTTGATTTTAATGTTCAACTTTTTTTTTCAGGCAACACAAATGGGCCGCAAACTAAATTCATGGGAGATATTTAAGAAGTTGCACCTACAAAAGGATGGCAGCTTTGTTGATGCCAAGTCGAAAAGAATTAATGTAAGTTTGCCAATAAGCTTCTCATTCTTTAGATCTTGAAAGCATGAGATCAATATAGCTCTGTTGGACTTTTTCTTATTATAACTTATGGTCGTTTATGACCTTTTTCTAATTCCAACAAATCTCTTTTATGATCGCTGAACTCCGACTGTAGCATCTGCTACATTCCGATGATCATCATGAGTTTTTCTTAGTCCTTCAACTTTTCTCTTCCTAGCCATTATTTTTGTGTGTATTTGTGTTCTTAATTTATTGTAATTGCACTCTCTTGGGCTGACAATGACACTGAGAGAAGAAAGTTGAGGTAGCAAATGGGGATTAGATACCTTTATGGTCCTAGTCGTAAAAAATGGATATTAGGAGTTTGTGTTTTTTACCTGACCAATAAAATTCTCATTGGTGTCCAGATAAATAGGGATTAGATACCTCCATGTATTTGTTGATTGCTGTCCAGAGAAAGTGGATATCAAGTTCACCATACTTATAGCAAGTTTGGACTAAGGTGGGTCGCTGAGCTAAAGAAAAAGAAGTAAGGTACCTATTGAAATCTAAAAAATGCTTACTGGCACCTAATGAAGACCCAACTAACACTTGTATATCTGAATTAATAGGGCATGCATAGTACCCTTGAGAACTCTGACCCCAAGAGAATGAACCATAGTAGTTTCCCAATTTCTGGGTCTTCTTTCCTGCTATCTTTGCATACCCCTCCATTTCAAGGTGTAAATCTCAAACATGGACTTGATATATGTAAGAAAAAAAGGTGGTGGGCTGGAAGATGTCATGCTAATCCCATAGGTAACTCTACCTACCAAGGCTTACACAAATGGGTTATTATAACATAGCGTTCTTCTGTTGGATCTTAACTAATTTAACAAATAGATTAATTGAATATGATAACATTTACTTCATTATAGAGATATAGTGAGAACACTAAGAGCAATTTGCATTTTGTTGAGAATGAAAAGATATATCACCTGAGCAACCACAATCTAGGACATGATAATGTACTTTTGGTGAAGTAAATTGTATTAGAAAGGCATCTAGGACATGATAATACACTAGAAGTAGTTCCAGTTGTCCACCAATTTCTTTTAGGGAAACAATTGATTGATGTCTCTATTATTAATTAGGGAATTGAACATTGTACATTATCCTTGAAAACAATACACTCTATTTAAAACTTATACAATGTAATACTTTTCCAAATGCACAAAGCTGGATGAAAAATTAAGAATACAATACAATGTAGCATTTCACATGAACCTCCACAACCTGCAAAAATAACTCTTCAGAATGGTATATATATGAATGTGGTTTTCAGTAGCTGGTTAATTTAGATGACAAATCTGTGAAAACCATTTGGGAAGTTTAGAATGGTAACTTAAACGGTCTCTTTAATTAGCATAAATCTAACATAAAATTGACTTCAAGATAACATTAAAAAAAGCCCCTTTTACTTTTAACGAAAGGGAAGTCTCGCTTCATGGGACATCCGATAACGTTGGAATTGCATAGTAGGAAAAATGATGTTGTGGTGTATACCTGTTGTTTGAGTTATATTATTTCATTTACTTTTTACATAATATTGATACTACGAAAATCTTTTGGTTTTAAACATGCTATGGAAAGAGACATTCTTTTTGAAACAGACTCAAAAGAAAAGTTAGACAAACCAATTGAAATGGAGAGAGTATTTGACACTGAGGCATAGTTGAGTGATTGATTCTTGATGACATTATTTCTCATTAGAGAGAAAACAAGTTTCAAAATATTGGAAATAAAGAGCTTAGGATAAGATAATTAATGAGTATAATGGAAGGGCAGTTAATTTTTCTTTTATTACTGTTGAAATGTCTTTTTTTTATTTGATAAAGTTGCATTTGTCAAGCATTGAGGGTTGTCTGTAATGTATTAGCTCTGCACCTTGTGCAGATTCGTGAGGTTTATGAACTTATTTGCTACTTAAAATTCCAAAGTTTTGGGCTTTAAATGTGATTTTTTTGCATGTAGTTGTAAATCATAGCATCAACATACTAAACCTATTACAACATTTGTTTACTGAGCCTATTCTGTATTTCTAATTTTTAACAACTTTTCTTAGGATTTAACAAACAATATATATTTCTTAATCATTGCTTCTCTTACTTGTATTCATACACTTGCATATGATCATTTGCAACATGGTCAAATCTATCTATTGTTGATTTTCCTCCTATACTTATGAATTCTAGTGGCCCAAAGTTCTATAAAAATTGCTAGGTTGTTTGTTTGACTGAAAAAGAGCTACGAGAGCTTGTTCTTGTATAAGTGCATCTGAATTCTCTTGATAATTAAAATCAGCTAGAGTCTGACTGGGTACATGGTTATGGAGAAAGGTGAATAGCTAACCAAAGCTTTTTACTATATACTAGATACATATATTTAATCAAATTTAAATCTGCCAATGGTTCAAGTAGGATTTTGAGCGAGCAGTGAGAGTGTTTTAAATTGGACGGTGTTCTCCGTGTCAACTCATGGGTTATAACAGAATTTGTAAATCGCTCCTCGTTTGGTCCTTGTTGGTGATGGTACGGCTAACGAAAAGAGCAGTCATTTGTGTAAAATTGTATTGGTGAACTCATCCCCTTTCTTGTTTCCCAAGGAATGGGTAGGATACTACTCTAAAAAGATTGAAGAACATGACAACAGATAGTCTAGGAACTGTAGGTTTAACCTCACTGCTTGCCATCTCACTCAAAAAACTCAAGACCTCTTGAATTATATATAATAATTACATGACTTGTTGGTATTTCATATTTGTCTAATACCATTTTAATGTTTTCATACTATTTTTGTTGGCTGATTATTTATATTTTTTAGGATAAAATGGAGGTTGTCATAGCTACTGCTCTTTCGAGATCAACAGATGATTCATCAGAAGATCAAGAACTCGATATAAATTCCATGTACTTTAATGTTGCGGGTGGAGCAAAAAAACGATGTGTGTATGAATTGGGCTCTCAAGCTTCAACCTTGTATAAAGATATGACATGCAATTTGCATGTAATGTCCGATCATGTTGTCGAAGAGCACATCAAAATACTTGAGAAAGAGGTGTCGAATATGAGAGGAAATCAAGAGAGAGTTCTTCAAGAGCGTGTAGAATCGGAGGTGCAACAATGACTAGAGCAAGAGATTTTCCGTTTGAGGCAACAAAGTGATGATCGATTCAAATCTATGGAGGAGCAATGGTCTTGGATGATGAGGGATATGGCATCATCTTCTCGCTTATTTAGTAATCCTACTCTCCCTAATAGGGACTCATCTAATGCTTAAGTGTTTAATATTTTGAGACTTTAGTTACTTGAAATGTCGACTTGAACATTGTCACATTTTTTTGGATAGTTATATGATTTAAATTTTAGATATTGGTAAACTTTTGCTTATTGAAGTTGTGATTTTGCATGTTTTAATTAACTTCAGACGTTTTTTATTATAAATTTTGTATTGTGTTTTATATAAATATTAGTGTGAGAGAGAGCGCATAGTATTTTGTAATTATTATTTATTAAAATTTAAGAAATTCAAATAAAATTTGTGACAGATTTAATTTGTCACAATCTATCCTAAATTTGTTACAAATATAGGTAAGAGAGTTATATTGTGACTAAATTAGTCTGTCATAAATTATTTGTAACGAAATATATTGTCACAATCGTGGTGAGTGGTGACTAGATTTAGAAATTTGTTACGAAAATTATTCTGTCACTATTTTATAACGGAATATTTTGTCAAAAATCTGTTACAAATTTGTGACGGAATTTAAGTCAAGTATAAGGATTTATATTGGGATGGGCGTTCTGTCTCAATTTCATCACAATAATTTTGTGACGAAAATTAAATCTGTCACAATGATTTTCTGACCCAAGGTTCTGAGATGTACATATTTTCGTCACAAATCCATCACAATCAATGATTTGTGACTAAAATCCCTGTCACAATTTCGCCATTTTCTTGTAGTGTTTTTTAATGCGTAACCAATTGGACATGACATTTAATCTATAGATTGTTCAAGCAAAGCTGTTATAATCAATTGTAGTAGCTGCTATGCTTCTTATGAAGTAAACATAGCTATAAGAAAATTGAAAGAAAAAGAGAATGTAAATGAAAGGGCATGCAGTTCAAGTAGTACAAAATTTCATAAACATAGCTTTAAGAAAATTGAAAAAAAAAAGAGAATGCAAATGACAGGGCAGGCAGTTCAAGTACAAAATTGTTACTTGAAAAAGTTTAGAGCCAGCATCTGATGAAATCTTGTGGATGATTGGTGCACTTTTGTTCTTTTAACCAATTTTAAAAGTAGTTTGCCACATTGGAGGATTGTCGATACTTGATTTAGAAGTTAAGAATCACTACTAGTAATGGGACATTTTTAGTTACTGTTTTGAGAATTGTTTAAATCCCATGATACCGTGTACCATTCTTGGGAAAGAAAATTTTGGTGTTGTTCCGGAGGATGATTTACCAACACTTTCATCAAATGAAAGACTAATTGTTTGGTCATGAGAATTTTTTTGAACTTTTTCGAAAAAATTTCACTTTATGTCAATTCCAATTTCAAGTTGATGTTTCACCATAAGAAATTCAAATACAACTTGAAGTTGTATTTGAAAAAGTAAAAAAACAAGAAAAAAGTTGTTTTCATTGTTTTCTATCTTTCCTTTCACAAAAGTTTAAAAACAACTCCAATTATATTTATAAATAAATAAAATTTCAACTCCAACTTTCATGAACCTCATAATTGTCCTCTTCCAGGAAGTTGACACTACATGTAAAGCTTAATGAATAAATAGGTGAAACTTCATTGACTACAAATCCAATTGACTTCAATGCCCTATATATCAAAAAGTTGAATATCCAAAGAATTCAGTAGATAGTGGTTCAAACTACTCTAGATAAAGATACCAAACACCTTCCCTAACTCCAAAATTAAAGCTTTAAAGCCATTACACCCCCAACAAACACAAAGGATCTCAATCTGATCTACCAAATCCTACTTCTTTCTAAACATAAATTAAAAAATTGAGCCTACCCAGTTTGAAAGGATTATACATGTACAGTCACAGGATTAAAAAAATATTTTCCCTACAGTTTGAATTAAAGTTGAACTCATTTTGATAATACCATTGCATGCCACATGGCAGCAACACAATAGGCCAAGTAATTGTAGTCCTCCAAACTACTCAAGCTGCCGTATGGACACAAAACATTTAGCTACGGTGTGAATTCCTACTAAAGCAATCGTCAAACTTTTAAAACGAAAAAGTGAGGCCACCTAAGCTCTACCCAACTAATTTGGAGTTTCGGAACATTTTCTAATATTCTTACAGATCCAACCAATTTTCTTCTTTTGAAATGGATTGGACCAGAGGCCACACCATAGGCCACGGTTCATCTGCCGCCGTCTCTGTTGCCAAGTCACGTTTTTACGGTGAGGTTTTCGCGGTCAAGTCCGTGGAACTATCCAAGTCACAATTGTTACAAAAGGAGCCGAAAATTCTGTCCAAGTTGAGCTCACCTTATATAATTAGCTACAACGGGTACGATGTTACAAAAGAGGACGACAGACTCATGTTTAATCTTATGATAGAGTACATGTCGTATGGTACACTTACTGATGAAATTCGAAAACAGGGCGGTCGGATCAACGAGCTACTAATCGGGTAACATACCCAGCAAATTCTGCTTGGATTAGAGTACCTTCATTCAAGGGGCATAGCACACTGTGACATAAAAGGGGCAGAACATTTTGTTAGGTAAAACTGGTGCCAAAACTAGATGAGTTGATCAAGTGGAGAGGGACGGTGGCGCCACAGAGCCAATTAGTGGGACACCGATGTTCATGGCACCGGAGGTGGCACGTGGGGAAGAACAGGGATGTCCATGTGATAGCTGGTCATTAGGATGTACGTTTATTGAAATGGCCACATCTGTGGACAATAAAATAAATCCAAATTATATTACATTCAAAAATATATTACTTCCAAATAAATATTGTGGAGTAATATAATTAAATTAATTATTTAAGTCCAAGCATATAAGAATTTAAATAAAATTTATTTTTTATTGGATTAGTCCATTGATTTGGGCTACAAAATGAGAAACCCACTTTGCTAAAATATTCTCATATTCTAGAGGCTCAAATACGCATCACGTGTTAAATGACATGGCATGCCAAGTCAAGTAAAGGAGCCAATAGGACCATGCCACATATCAAAATGATGCAACAGACCCAATGAAATCAAAACCCATAAAATGCGCCACGTCACTTGAATTTGAGTGGTCAAAGGAAGTCCGTCTCCATCATGACTCTTCCCTTTCCACAACTATAAATAGAGATCTCATAATTCAGAAAAGGGACCCCAGAATTCTAACAACTTGCAAGAGAAAACTCGTGGAGCAAACGTCATAATTTCTCTAAAAAGCTCAGACATTCAAATCAAGTTCATCAAGATTCAAGATTTAAGATCTAGACCTCAATATTCAAGAACAAGCTCAAAAGCCCTTGAATTCAAGCACAAGTCAAGATCAAGCCCCTCAAGTTTAGCAAATCAAGTTCAAATTCAAGATTAAGCTTCAAGCCCTTGAATTTATATTTAAAAAGGCAAATCAAAGGATTCATAGAGATTGTAACACTCACACTGAAATCAATAAAATTGATTGCTGCAATATTTTCTTGTCTCAAATTATTTATTTTCCACACTCGAGAATTTTATTGTCCAACAAATTTTGGCACACCCAATGGGACAATCTCTACCTCTCATCTCAACTTTTCATACTTCAAAGTTTAAGAACAACGAAATGACTTCCAAGAAAGTCAATTCTCAATCAACTGCTTCGAAGGCTGCAGATTCAAAGTTCTCTGCTGAAGTAGAAAGCATCCTTGGTGTTACTTTTGGAAGCCTGGGAGTTGTCGCAAGAAGCAAGACAGGCTTGCTAGGATAACAAACACATCCAGTGTCATCCGCTCCAGCTCCAGTTTTTGAATCTTCAACCTCAAAAGGAACGAAATCCAATGCAAGTGCTCCGGAAGGAGGAAGCAGTATGGCTGAGTCGCTGAAAAAGACTTTAGCTCTACTTGAGCATTCATGTTCCAAATACTCTGGAGCCAAGAGTGATTGTCGTTCAACAAATGCATCATCTCTACTTATATCACATAAGCTAAGCACTTTAAAAATCAACTTATGTGATAATCCGTGTTACTCTCCAACATCTCCGATGATCATGGAAGCAATGGTAACTGATGCTTTGTCTATGGAGGAGCAGCTTGCGAATCTGTCAAAGGCAATTGAAGGCCTGACCGACTATGTTCAGAATCAAGAGGCTAGGATTGATAAGATAGTGGATAGGGTGGAAGGCTTGATAGACGGAGAATCTAGCCATGCACCGGTAAAATCTCCAGAGGTTCATGAGATAGAAAACCCCGTAAAACAAACACTATCGACTAAAAAAGTGCAAGTTTCTGCCGAGGGAATGATCCCGATTGGGAAATTGAGGAAATATATTAAAGGGACCCTCAAAGACAAGTATGATGTTGTCACCAAGCCCTTCCTTGCATATGCCAAGCCTTACACTGCAAGAATAGATAACCTCAAAATGCTTGCCGGCTATCAACCCCCCAAATTTCAACAATTTGAGGGCAAAGGTAATCCGAAACAATATGTCGCACACTTTGTCGAGACATGTAATAATTCTGGAACTTACGGTGACTATCTTGTCAAACTGTTTGTTCGTTCCCTAAAGGGAAATGCCTTTGATTGATATACGGACCTTGAGCCTAATTCCATCGATAATTGGGAGCAATTGGAACATGAGTTCCTGAATCTTTTTTATAGCACAAGGCATACAGTAAGAATGGTAGAGCTTACATAATCAACATAGAAATGACAAACCAGTCATTGACTTCATCAATCGATGGAGAAATGCTAGCCTAAACTGTAAAGATAGGCTCAACGAAGCTTCTGCGATAGAGATGTGCATCCAAGGAATGCACTGGGTGCTTCTTTACATCTTGTAAGGCATTAAGCCAAATTACTTTGAAGAGTTAGCTACTCGTGCTCACGACATAGAATTGAGCATGTTTTCTGCTGGAAAGGAAAGAGCGTCTATCCATGACCCTCAAAGGGAAAAGGATAAGCAAGAACCCACGAGATGGGGTAAGTTTGTCCCTAAAAATGATAACAAAGAATCCATGAATGTTAATGTGTCTCCGGTGAAAGTCACCACAAAGGTGAGCAAGAAGCAAAGTGTAAAGACGACTTCTGGAGCACGTCCAAATCAGAAAATGTTAAAAGAGATGCAAGAAAAGAAATATCCCTTCCTTGATTCTGATGTTGCTGGGATTTTTGATGAACTCCTTCAGCATAAGATCATCGAACTCCCAGAGATGAAGCGTCCCAACGAAGCCGGAAGGACCAATGACCCTAATTATTGCAAATATCACAGGCTCATAGTCACCCTCTGGAGAAATGCTTTGTGTTTAAAGATAAAGTTATGCAACTGGTAAAATAAAAGAAAATCTTCTTCGACGATGACACAGCCAGTTCTTATCAAATCTCTATTACTTTTGGCTTGCTCGACCCGGTTAAAATTTGTGTTAAAGAGCATAATGAGAAGATATTAGAGCTTGACAGGTCTTTGCTTGACGAAGACGATGATGAAGGTTGGAATCTAGTGACTAGATGCAGACGCAAGAAGATGAGTCTACAAAAGGAGACGTACGAGAAGCCAACTGGAAGGAGAATGGTGAAGAAACTAAGGAAACAGAAGTTGGTTGAACTTCCAAAAAAAGACAAGCGTGATGGAGCTTCGCCATCAGAAACCTCGGCGTCCGGTGACTTTAGAGGAATTCTTACCGAGTTGGTTCCACAACAAGACTCCCCAAGTCAACCTTGAGGCATCTTGTTTTAATACCGCCAAAGAGGGAGCAAAAGGTGAGAATCTACCCATGAAAGTTTCTTCATCTTTCAAAAGGTTGGCTGAAACTCTTGGTGAAGAGGCGCATATATGTGGTACAAAAATCACATTCACAAATAACGATCTTCTACTTGGTGAGACCATACATAACCATCCCTTATACATGGTGGGTCAAATTGTAGGATAAAAGATCAATAGAATCTTGATAGATGAAGGATTTGGAGTCAATTTCCTGCCTATCCTACGATGAAGGAGCTTGGCATCGCTACTAACGAACTGGACGAAAGCCGTATAATGATCCAAGGCTTTAATCAAGGGGGCCAAAGGGCCATGAGATGTATCAAGTTGGGGATTAGTATGGATGATTTTCAATCAAACCCATTGATACATGTGATCGATGCCAAAACTTCATACAATGTATTACTTGGTAGGCCTTGGGTGTACGGGAACAAAATTATCTCGTCCTCTTACTATTAATGCTCTAAGTACCTCGAAAACAGAGTGAAAAGAATGATAGTTGCCGATGACAAGTCATTCACTGAAGCTGAGTCACATTTTGCAGATGCAAAATTATACTTAAAGAATTATATTATAGATGAGAAAAGGATTGAAGATGTCACCAAGACCAAGTGTGACGATCTTGCATCTAAGAAGGTCGAGGTGACTATCGAAAAAATCACCAACAGAAAGCGTTTATTCACTTTGAATAAAGAAAGCGTCGCTCCTACGAAGAAGAAGGCAGCTCCTGTTCTTCGCTACGAGCCAAAGGTAAAGAAAGTGGAAGATCACTCACCTGATGCCTAAGATAATGTGCTAAAGGGGCTAGCTTTACCTGTCAGGAAGATTAACGCAATAAATCCATCCTCAAGGCCACTTTTGGAATCTGTGGCTCAAAATCCGCCCCCAAATATGGCACTCCCTACGAAGCATACAAAAGAGGGCTTTGATCCAAATGCATACAAGCTATTTGTAAAAGCTGGATACAATCCTAATGAGCCATCAAGGTTGGGAAAAATTCCATCGGAGGGTAACACCAGGAAAGCACGTGAAGGACTAGGATACGCGCAGCCATCTACAATTCGCATCTCTATAAGAAGGGCAGTCAGTAATTACATCACTGTGGAAGAAGAATCGACTGTCGCTAATAAAAAACCCTCCATATTTGATCGACTTAGAGAATCAACCGCAAGAAATTCTGTGTTCGAAAGGTTGCGTCCTATAAATAAGAAGAAAAATAACAAGCATCAAAGAAGTTGTCAAAGAATAATGTTCATGTAAAATCCAAAAAGATTTCCAAAGTTTGATTCCTTCTAGAATAAAGCGACAGATGGAACTGGTAGTTTCATGCAATGAGGTGTTAAAATCAAAGGCGCATACTGTGGTTTGTACCAAGCAACGCGAAGAAGATGAAGAGAGTGTTGGCTCCTCATATCATGTTACGACGAATAACAAGAAAGATGTCTCGTCTCAAATAAAAGTTGATAAAGAGATAAAAAATGCCTTTTGGTGTTATTATATATCCGTCAATAACGATAATCCTCAAGAGAAGGAAGATGCTGGAGATGCTCCATCGCAACTTGAAGAAGGAGTAAAGGCCATAATAGATCCCTTGAAGGAAGTTAATCTTGGAACCGATGAAGAACCAAGACCAACTTACCTGAGTGCGTTTCTAGAAGTAGAGGAAGAAATCACTTATATGGACATACTCAAATAATATATGGATGTCTTCACCTGGAGATATAAGGAAATGCCTGGCTTAGATCTAAAAGTAGCGGTCCATCAGTTGGTAGTCAAGAATGGTACCCGTCTTGTTAAGAAAACCCAAAGATGCTTTAGGCCGGAGTTGGTTCCACTGATCGAAAATGAAGTTAACAAACTTATTGAAGCTGTCTTTATTCTTGAAGTCAAATATCCCACGTGGATTTCAAGTATTGTTCCAGTACTGAAGAAGAATGGCCAAATGCGAGTTTGTGTTGACTTTCGAGATCTCAACAACTCATGCCCTAAGGATGATTTTCCAATCCCTATATCGGAGTTAATAATTGATGCCACCTCTGGTTATGAGGCAATGTCCTTCATGGATGGTTCATCCGGCTATAATCAAATCCGTATAGCGCCAAAGAATGAAGAACTCACTGCATTTCGTACGCCTAAAGGTATCTATTGCTACAAGGTGATGCCTTTTGATTTGAAGAACACTGGTTCCACTTATCAAAGGGCTATGCAGAACATCTTTGACGACCTGCTCCATAAAAATATTGAATGCTATGTAGATGATCTAGTGGTGAAGTCAAGAAAGAGAGACGGTCACTTAAAAAACCTAAGAATGGTATTTGAGTTACTTCGAAGATATCAACTTAGGATGAATCCATTGAAGTGTGCCTTTGGAGTTACTTCAGGAAAATTTCTTGGCTTCATTGTGCGACATCGAGGAATTAAAATTGATCGAGCTAAGATTGATTCAATTTTGAAGATGCTCGAGCCTCGGGATATTCATGAGTTAAAAAGCCTCCAAGGAAGTCTAGCATATTTAAGTAGGTTCATCTCAAAATTGGCTAGAAAATGTCAACCATTTAGTCGTCTTATGTAGAAGGACACTCCCTTCGAATAGGACCAAGCTTGTAGTAATGCCTTTGAGAGTATCACATCGTACTTAATGAAACCTTCAATTCTTGCGGCACCCATACCTGGGAAGCCGTTGATACTTTATGTCGTGGCATAAGAAAGGTCGGTTGGAGCACTACTGGCTCAAGAAAATAGTGAAGGCAAAGAAAACTCTCTTTACTATCTGAGCAGAATGATGACACCAAATGAGCTAAAGTATTCTCCAATTAAAAAGTTATGTTTGGCATTGGCCTTCTCAATTCAAAAGATGAAACACTACTTTCAAGCCCATGTGGTTCGTCTCATGTCTAGGGAAAATCCCATCAAGTTTGTAATGTCGAAACCTGTCCTTAGTGACCGACTTGAAAGATTGTACCTTCAATTTCAACAGTTTGAGATTGTGTATGTTCCCCAAAAGGCCATAAAGGGACAAGCATTGGCTGATTTCTTAGCATACCACCCGATACCTGATGATTGGGAACTGAGCGATGAACTTCCTAATAAAGATGCAATGGTCATTGAAGCTAGACCCCCATGGAAGATGTACTTTGATGGTGCCGCACATCGAGATAGAGCTGGTGTCGGGGTGGTATTCTCACTCCATAAAAAGAGGTTATCCCATACTCTTTTACCTTAATAATCATTGCTCTAATAAGGTTGCTGAATATCAAGATTTAATACTTGGACTTGAGATAGCAGTAGACATGAAACAACTGCAATTACAAGTCTTTGGTGACTTCCAATTGGTGATCAAACAGCTTTTGCGAAACTATGAAGTCAGAAAGTCTGGGCTGCGACCATACCATGATTATGCACAGAAGTTGATGAGGTGGCTTGGCCAAGGAGAGAAAATAAGCAAGCTGATGCCTTAGCTGCTCTGACCTCGACCCTAACTCTTCCAAATCAAACCCAAGTTACTGTCCACCAAGAATAGGTATTGCCGCCATCAGATGAGTATGTGGAAAACAAGGTTGAATACCTCGTTACCGTGTCTGAAGCTGTAAAAGAAGATTGGCAACAACCTATTATTGATTACTTATGTTATGGAATACTTCCAGAAGATCCAAGGAGAAAGATTGACATTCGTCATCGTGCACTTCGCTTCCTTTACTACAAAGACACACTGTATAGAAGATCATTTGAAGGAGTACTCTTATGGTGTTTGGGAGAGGAAGAAGTAATTCAAGCTTTGCAAGAAGCGTACTTGGGAGTTTGTGGATCATATCAGTCTGGACCGAAGCTCCATTTTCACATTAAAATGATGGGATATTATTAGCCGACGATGGTGAAAGATTGCTTGGACTATGCGAGAAGATGCAAAGCTTGCCAATTCCATGCAAATTTCATACATCAACCTCCAGAGGTGCTACATCCAACTGTAGCGTCTTGGACATTCAATGCTTGAGGAATGGATATTGTTGGTACACTACCAAAGTCTTCAGGTGGACACTTATACATCTTGGCGGTGACAGATTACTTCTCAAAATAGGCCGAAGTTGTTTCTCTCAAGGAAGTAAAGAAAGAAAATATTGCGAACTTCATCCGAGTGAATATCGTCTTTCATTTTGGAATCCCTCAATATATAATAACTGACAATGGCAAGCCATTTGATAACAAGTTGATGAACAAGATCTGTGACCTCTTTAGCTTCAAGCAGCGCAAGTCTTCAATGAATTATGCTGCCGCCAATGGTCTAGCTGAAGCCTTCAATAAGACTTTATGCAACTTGTTGAAGAAAGTCGTCTCTAAATCCAAATGAGACTGGCATGAGCAAATGTAAGAAGATTTATGGGCGTATAGGACAACTTACCATACACCAACATAAGCAACCCCATACTTACTTGCTTTTGGAGTTGAATCAGTCCTGTCACTTGAGCGTCAAATACCTTCTTTGAGACTGGCTATTCAAGAAGGGCTCACCGATGAAGAAAATGCTAAGTTGCGTCTTACGGAGTTAGAATCTCTTAATGAGAAGAGGCTGGAGGCTCAACAAAATCTTGAATGCTATCAAGCCCGGTAATCTCGTTCTTTCAACAAAAGGGTTCGCTTCAGGTGCTTCTAATTTGGAGATTAAGTCCCTACAGTAAGCAGGCCCATTATCACTTCTCATAAGTCTGGAGAAAAATTTACCTCAAAGTAGGATGGAGCATATGTCGTACAAGAGGCATATTCAAATGGTGCTTACAAACTTATCGATGCAGATGGCATGAGAGTTGGCCCCATCAACGTCAAGTTCTTGAAGAAGTACTATCCTTGAAGGAAGATGACACTCCTTAAGGCACGAATATAAACTGCATGTACACTCCTTAAGGCATGAGTATAAACTGCATGTACACTCCTTAAGGCACGAGTATAAACTAAATGTTCACTCCTGGCCCGCAAGAGTATAAACTGTGTACGACTCAAAAAGAAAATGAAAGTCCGCTAGGTTTAAAACCTCAAAAGAGGCGGCCTAGGCAAAACTTAGGACACATAAAAAAATAAAAAATTGAAAAAAACTCACCCAGAACTACGTTTTGACTTGATCCTCTTCATTGAGGTACGTAGACGCTTGAAATTTTATTCTGAGTTCAGTGATATGAGTGTCGAAAAAAAAATATACATGGCCCTGCTTGATCCGCCGAATGAAAGTCTAGCCTGCATGCATCTTGATTAAGTCTTAGACTTATGACAGATACTTTTGGATCAATGGGGGCAACCCATCAAAAGGAAAAGAAGCTCTTTCAATAGAATTTAGAATACCCAAAGCCTACAGTTAAGGCATAGATCTGCCACATGTGTAATTATCAAGTTTGCAAGTCAAAAACTTTAATTCTTAAGGCTTTCAAATTGAAGTTGCAAGTCCAACTCGATTGTCAGACAAAGGTGTAAAGCCAATAAGCAACAAGTTTTAAATAGAAAGGCCATATTTCAATACTGCAACATCAATACGTCAAAATAAGCTAGCAATTCTTAGTTTTGAAATTCAAAAGCAATATTAAAATAAATGTGCAATATGAAGAAAAAGGGTTTCCATTATAACTGATAGATTCGACTACTCAATAAAAAAAAGGGTAAAAGAAAGCAACAGAAAGGTTTGAAGAAAGACACCTCTTAAGGATAATCTAAGTATAGCTTATAATTAAATAAATCTTGTAAAGCAGCCTCTAAGACTTGCTTCTTCTTCTCCACGACCTTTGAGGCATTTGCCGTTGCGAGGGAGACATCAGAACACTTGGAAAACTCTTCTTCAGCAGTTGAAACTTTGGCTTCCATCTCTGCATCTTCTTGCTTGGAAGCATCTCGGCGAGCTTTCAACTTCTTCACCTTCTTCCTCGCCTTCTAAAGAGATTTGCAGACGACAGAAACTTTTTCAGACTTCTTATCTCTCTCCCTTAATACAAGCTCAAGATTTTCTTTGGCTTTTAAATATGACTCTGAATATTTAATTGTCGTGGTTTGATCAACATGGGTGGATCGTGCTTGGTCATAAGAAGTCTCCAGCCTAAAGAAAGACCCTAATAAATTCTGCAAAGGAAAAATATCTGCCCCCATTCCACTCATGTCATTGAGTATAACTTCAACGTCATCTTGAATAGAGGAAGCACGGTTCAGAGTAAGGCCTGCAAGTTTGGTATGGATACTAGCCCAAGCCTTCATGATAAATTCCCTTTTAAGCTCTGAAATAACCTTTTTGCCATCAAATATAGACATGGTCACCGCTGGTTGCCGAGAAATGTTTTGACTCTATATTTGCTTTAACTTTACCGCAAGGGTTAGAGATGACCTCTTTGGATGACAAAAGTAACTCCCTTGAGTCTGGACCTACTACAGACTCACTGCTATCTTGCGGCTTACTTTAGTGAGGATCTTCCAGAATTTGAACATCGTTTGCCTGGACACACAAATAAAAAACATCATATGAGGGCTATATAAAGGCAAATCATATACTTTGAAATAGTACAGAGTTAAGTCATTACCTTCTCGATGGCTGATGGAGTTTTCGATGAACTAGCAAGAATCTCCACATGGGAGTTGGAATCACCTTTCTTCGCCAAGGATGGTTTTATCTTCTTCCAATAATGATCTCCATGACTACTATCACTCTCATCTTAGTATGGTTATTTATTGAAAGCCGATTGAGTCAGGGTAGGCGGTTTCTCTTTTTGAGTTTCTGCTGGTGGAGGTCCCTTGAATCTGTATGGAATGACTACCTTAGCTGTCAAAACTGGAGGTTTAGCCACTATTGGGACCTCCTTTCCATGTTCTTGAGAAGTGTCGATAATAGAACCTACAACATTCACCAAAGAATGCAAGTTAGCTTCAGGAAAGTTCCCATGAACTTTGTCCCACTAAGATTTATACGAAGTAGAGGAATGCTTTCGCGCATTAGGTGTGGCCATAGAAAAAGTAGCCTTTTCCATGGATCCATGCAACACATAGATGCAATAAAATCTGAGCCCTACATCAAGTGATGCACTGCGAATATCATTTTCTAAGCTACCTACGAGGCTTTGATAAAATCCAAACTAACGGCTAAATCGATGCGGGCTATATGGCTCAAGGATGAATGAGTCTTCATACCTGAAAGGGAGAAAGTTAAAACAAAGGCTCATGAAGTAACTTATCTCTGAATCAGCTTCTTTATCATTATCCATAAAATAACGAATATTGGACTTGTTCGACATGGTAGAAGTCCAAGAAATATTATCTCCTCTGTAGATACGATTTCTGGCATGCTCTTTATCAAAATATCTTGCAGCACCTTCTCCAGAATATGCAACCATTAGTGGAACGGATAGCCCATTAGTAAGAGAAAAATGTGTCTTGAAATAGTAAGCAAGCCAACCATACACATAATGGATTGGAAAGGGTATTTTGACGTGCTCTAGTTGCGAACCTTTGGTAATCATGTTTAAACCATTATAAATATTTGATAAGATAGGAACGGCAAGACCAAAAGTTTGCTTATTGGCTATCATAACCGCAATTCTAAAAGTTTCCGGACGAATGAAATCTCCATCCTTAGAAGTAAACACAAAGGAGCATAACCAACATGATAAAAATGCTGCCAAATATATATCAACCCTATCTCCATACCCTACTCCAAGTGTGTAGAGAATGTCGCATCATCTACACCTGACCACTTTGCTGCACTAGGAATACTTCCAGTTGGGTTATGTGTTGACTTTAAGCGAACAGATTTTTTATCCTTCCTCACTGGAGCCGCCTCATATCTCAAGACTCTTTTACACCAAAACTTTATCCACTTGCTAAGAGTAACTCTCGGATTATGAGACTCTCCTTCTTCAAGACGCTGAAAGGCTAAAAATAACAACTTACAGGTACGGGGGATGAATCTCTCATTCTTCTCATCGACACCGGTGATCTCTTTGAATTCAGATACTACTTCTTCATAAGGAAGACCTCCGATAGGTAGGTCCCTAATTTCATGTAAATCCTAAAGGGATATAGAGAACTCTCAAATCGATGTCAGCAATGTATTTGTCCTTGAACACCATGCTTCAAGAAAGGCTTGCAATATGTTTGAACTTCGATCGTAGGTAAATAGAGAAACATAAACAGCATCATATACTTTTGTTGCTTTCAGAGTTTGTTGGCTTCTAACCAAAACATCCTCAGCATATTCCCAATATCCTTGAATATGACAAAATTCACCTTCTATCTCCATGGCACTTCCCCAACATATATCTCCCTAAAGTATTCGACGCCCTAGGCAAGGAAGGGTACTCACAACATTCAATTGACGTTGGTTCAGAGCCTGAAGAGTCCATACCTTAATGGATCGATTAGAACCAAGGTCATGTTCGAAAGACCAGTTCGGCATATGAAAGGAATTCACCAAAGGCGACCATGGATCTGCACACCTACTGACCAGTGGAGTGTTGGTCAATAGCTTGGATAAAATTGTACCATCATCAGCCTCAATAAGAAGATACTTGTTCTTGGAAGATGGAGAGGTATAGTCCTTAAAGTGAACCATTACTGCAATCTGCATAAACAAGGAGGTTTAATTAAAAACAAGTTGAAGTTGAACAAAATACTTGTATGAACAGCTACTGACAAAAGGTTCCTTTATATTGTGGCTTTATTCAAAGAAAAAGGAGATTGACACCATCTTGAAGCCAAATTGGTCTGTCTTAGAGTGTATGGAGACGAAGTTAAACTCTCGCATCCTAAGCCGATTGTTGCAAAGCCACCATCTTGGATTCAAATTGGTCGGTCTTAGAGTGTACGGAGGCGAAGTTAAACTCTCGCACCCTAAGCCGATTGTTGCAAAGTCAGAATCTTGAAGTCAAATTGGTCGGTCTTAGAGTGTACGGTGGCGAAGTTAAACTCTCGCACCCTAAGCCGATTGTTACAAAGTCAGCATCTTGAAGTCAAATTGGTCGGTCTTAGAGTGTACGGAGCCGATTGTTGCAAAGTCAACATCTTGAAGTCAAATTGATCGATCTTAAAGTGTACGGAGGCGAAGTTAAACTCTAGCACCCTAAACGGATTGTTGCAGAGCCACCATCTTAGAGTCAAATTGGTCGGTCTTAGAGTGTACGGAGGCAAAGTTAAACTCTTGCATCCTAAGCCGATTGTTCCAAAACCACCATCTTGGAGTCAAATTGATCGGTCTTAGAGTGTACGGAGGCGAAATTAAACTCTCTCATCCTAAACCGATTGTTGAATAATTTACCTCGCGAATTGAAAGCCACTGCCAGAAGAAAATTCGTTGAAACAGAGACAAAATTTTTGGGTATTTATAAGAATTGTAGGGTGGTTTATAGTCCTAATCCTTGATAAATTTGAAGAAAAACATACCAACTTTGATAAAAGATGGACTGACAGGCGTGAATGCGAAGTCCCAATTCATGTTGAAATAGTCAAAGTAAGCATTGTTTTTCTTTTAAGACAAATAGGAATGCAATGAATGTCATTAAATACCATTAAAGAAAAAAAGAGACCCAAATGTTGGGCTTGCACGTGACCAAAAAAAAAATGTTAATTCATGGCCCATATGTTGTTGTAACATATTTTGGTTTATGATACTTTTTTAATATATACATATTATAGCCATTAAAATTACCAAATTGTTACTTCAAGCCAAGTCTTTAAAATATTAAATATCCCGACAAATCTTGAAGTAGGGACATTTTATGCACAACAAAATTTTATTAAATTGAAATTCGTGCGAAATTCGAATTATATTAAATTCAAAAATATATTAGTCCCAAATAAATATTGTGGATTGATATAATTGAATTAATTATTTAAGTCCAAACATATATGGATTTAAATAAAGTTTAATTTTCATTGGATCAGTCCATTGATTTGGGCTACAAACGAGAAACTCACTTTGCAAAGCTCAAAATATTGTCATATTCTAGAGGCCCAAATAAGAGTCACGTGTCAAATGACATGGCATGCCAAGTCAAGTGAAGGAGTCAATAGGACCATGCCACATGTCAAAATGATGCAGCAGGCCCGATGAAATCAAAGCCTATAAAAGGTGCCACGTCACTTGAATTTGAGTGGTCAAAGGAAGTCCGTCTCCATCATGACTCTTCCCTTTCCACAACTATAAATAGGGGTCTCATAATTCAGAAAAGGGACCCCAGAATTCTAACAACTTGCAAGAGAAAGCTCGTGGATCAAACGTCATAATTTCTCTAAAAGCTCAGGCATTCAAATCAAGTTCATCAAGATTCAGGATCTAGACCGCAATATTCAAGAACAAGCTCAAAAGCCCAAGTTCAAATTCAAGATTAATCTTTAAGCCCTTGAATTTATATTTGAAAAGGCGAATCAGAGGATTCATAGAGATTGTAACACTCGCATTGAAATAAATAAAATTGATTGTTGCAATATTTTCTTGTCTCAAATTATTTATTTTTCGCACTCGAGAATTTTATTGTCCAACAACATCACCATGGACTAATGTGATCAATGCATCTTCATTGCTTTACCAAATTGCATTTTCCTGGCAATCCCCAGAAATTAAAAAATTCATGTCTTTACAAGCAAAGGATTTCTTGAGAAAATGCTTGAGAAGAGATCGAAGAGAAAGATGGACAGCTAAAAAACTCCTCAAACATCCATTTCTCGAGGCATCTTATTTGAATTCCACGTCAAATCAAGATTTTGTCACGAGTTCGCCAACAAGCATTCTTGATCAAGACATATGGAATTCAGTGGAGGAATTAGAAACCATTGATTCTACAATGCAAACAGTTAGCTCAATGGACTCTCTTCTACAAAGGGTAAGAGAATTAGGCTTCAATTCAGGAGAACTGAGATGGAGATGTAATGATGATGAGATATGGATCACAGTTAGAGGAAGCAGTGAATAAGAGTAAGTAGCTTATGTAGCAAGAACAAATAACATTCTTGTTGTAGATTTTGTACAATACAACTGAACACGGGAGCAAGAAAAGTTTAGACCATTCTCTCCTCTCTTTAGCTCTTTCATGATGATGAGTTTAGTGATTATGAAGAGAATGCGGTGTTTCAATTTTTAACACAATTTCAAAAACTTAGTTTTTTTTTTCAAATTTTAACTAAATCTATTGTCAAACACCAACTAATCATTTCGTAAATGGTAATCTCTTTCCCTCTATGAATAATGTCGTTTAGCAATTAATCAATCGCTTCCACAATTTTTTTTTAATTCTAAATATGAAGCAAGTTCTCTAATTTTATCAAAAACTATTTAATCCAAAGCAAACTTACTACTACAATAATAACGAAAAATCCATTGTAATTCAATAAGTGAAGTTTGTATAGAATATAGGTTGTACTATATAAGACTATATCTTAAGGGAAAATGAGTTTGTTGAATGTCAGATATTTAAAAAGAAGTGGATAAGCATGTCAAAGGCAAACCAAATTCAAAGTCCATCTAACAGGGGAAATGCCTAACAAGGAAAAGTTAAAAAGCACGTATCCTATACAATACCCCAAAATAAGTCCTAATTTAGTCGTCAACATATTGTCTGTGCGCAAAATCATTGATTTTTAACCTAATCGATTCTACCTGCATACCAACTTCCACACGTAATGCTCTCTGCCAACTTAATTAAAATATAATTTAATAGCTGCATCACTTTTATTTGCCAAATAACAGTGCTGTTAGAGTCATAGTCCACCCTGTTAATTATATCCGCGCCAATCACATTATCAAATGTCGACCTCAAAAGGGATAAACTAAAAACAACACCACATTATTATACATTAACAACAGGAAAGGAGTTCTAAACCTTTCTAAATGATATAAGGAAAACAAATGAATTATTAAACCTACTCCTTACAGAATTTGAATTCCATTCACAGTATATGACATTCGACTAATTCAGATTCACTTTACGAAATTCATTAAATGGTGGTGGTAGAATATTTCTTTAAAAAGTGACTTTATTTTTTAAATAACTCTAATTAGAAATGGAAAAATACTTATCATACACGAAAGCAAAAAATATGATTCAGAATTAAGTGTAAATACAAAAGTGGGTACATCAACATGCCCAACTTAATGTTAAGCTTTCACTGTGACACACATTTAGTTAATCCACTTAAATACATTCTTCTACATAAAAGGGATTATTATTATCACACAAAATTCCAGCCAACAATGCATGCTTGGCTCAATCTTTTTAATTTTTTTATATACTAACGTCTGTTCCTACCTCCTTCAAGTGTTCGACTTCTACTATATTGGTTATTGGAGTAGTAATAATTAAAGGGGACTACGTAAAAGCCAACAATTATAAACACAACACACACTTGCATGTCCTCATCTATAGTTGCCTACAGACTGTTGTTTTTCAGGTATATAAAATCTATATTTTCGCAACACTACTTCAACACAAGTTCAAGAATAAATCAAGAACACTTATGAAGTTGTCCAACACCTTCAACACAAAATCAAAATGATCTTTCAAAGAAGTATGTTTTCAGTTTCTTAAAGAAAAATAGATGAAGCCCCCTCAAGTACCCGAGGTTGCGTGATAACGCTAAATCTACAACTCTCGTAAGAGTGTAAAGCGGTCGTTGTCAAATATATAACCCAACTGGGTTGGGTATCGATCCCACAGAGAATAGCCGGTCAACAAGTAAGTAATGATTATTAGACTTTTGGTGCAAGTCTCGTAAAAGAGGGGGAATTGTAACGTGCAATTGATGTAAACAAAATAATAGAATGAAAACAAAAAATAGCAAAGTAAAAAGAAAAAATGTTTTAGTAAGACGTTAAATAATGAGAATTGAGAGTTGGGGTTATGTCCACCTTATGAGTTGTACTTCTCTATTGGCTATGAGTTATGCGGAATTTAGACATGCATGTTCGTATAGAGAATTGTATTCTATGGTAAATCCAAGCGTCTTTCGACCTAACAAGGACTATTTCACTTTAACTCTTTCGAGCTTAAAGCGTATCTAATGGTACAAATTCTCCATGAGGTTAATCCAGTTACGGCACTAACTTTTTAACAGGGGTCGGTGCCCTATTACCTTGACATTATCTCTTTTCTAGACATATAACTTTTCTTTCGAACAAGTTAATGCTATACTGGCGTATTCTATGCGTTTGTAACCACAAAGAATTTAGATTAAGATGAAGAGAATAATGATATAAGCAGCATACGTGTCACAAATTCACAAACTCATAGCAATAGATAGTATCTCATAAGGCTTCCATAACCCCAACAGAGAAGTTTAGCTATTCATGAGTGCGAAGAAAATCACAATAGACATTATCATTATACCACAACAAAGATCTTCCGTGTAGTATGGTGTGGTTTGGCTTGTGGCGTGACTTTCCTTGTAGAATAGCATTTCTATTGTTGTGGAAATTAAGAATAGAATGGATGAAGAGAAAGTAATTAAGAATTAATTGAGAGCAAATTGTTTAGAGTTGTATATGAAAGAAGAATAGTAGTAGAATGGTTAGTTGAAGAATGAATAAAAATCTCTAGCAGAATAGGGTATTTATAACACCCATATCCTATTCCTACTAAGCTACTGCATTACTTAACCCATTCCTACTGGGTTACTGCATCATTATCCTAATCCTAATAAGTTACTGCTAGTCCCCAAAGTCTTTAGAATTGCTGTTTTTGCCCGGAACAGATTTTCCATGTGCCACTTTTGGTCCTTGGTGTCCAAGCTTTGCTTTCCTCCTTTCGTGAAGCTTTCTTTGGCATCAAGTTATCCATAAATTACTGAATTCTATATCATTTATACCTGAAAACTTGCTAATCATGTTCGTTAGCTCACTTACAGGAAAAAGGACTAAAAGTGCATGAATTATATAATTTGTCCTCAAAACTTAGCTAAAATATGGGTGAAATATAGTGCTTTAGGCGTGTAAATTCGCCTATCATCAACACCCCACACTTAAAGTTTTGTTCATCCTCGAACAAAATATCATGTCCATCTAAACTTCTACTTAGGGTTTCACAGTAACAACACAAAATATTCATCAAGACAGACATAGCAATCATTAACAAAGAGTAGTTTTCTGATCATTAGTAGAAACAATTTAACCTCCAACATAGACTCGTGATGATGGTCAATTTATATTCAAAAAGTTTAAGGCACAATGAATCATACACAACTACCCAAAACTCATCAACCATGTGTGTCTCACAATATAGTACCCATAATCACTCACAAGTATTGTATATGTTTTGAACATGGGTATAGGATTATCCTTGCTCTCACTCTCACAAAGAATTCATATGTTGCAACTGATGACCATAGGCTTGCCCTTAGTGTAATGCTCCACTAAATATCAGAATGCTAAGCTTAGGATCAAATAGGTCTTTTACAGGTTGTAATGTAGGCTAAGGGACGGGTAGGACTATTTTGGCCAGAAATAGTGACTATGTTCCTAAGCGCTTTAATACATCACATTATGTCATTATCACTTTTCTTTCAAACAACCTTTCTACTTTCTTTTATTCTACCACCCTTTTTCTCCTCTTTTGTTTTTCAATTTTAAACATAACTAACTTTTTAGTTTTCCTTTCCTTTTTCTTTTCATAACACACCTATTATGATAGCAATTCTTTTTCATCATAATTTCAAGCACCATTACTTTCTAAAGCATCATACTCACCCAATTTTCTCTTATTTTGTCACATGACTTTTTCACTTTAAAGAAGTTAGGAATTTGGATCAAATTACGGTCTTGAACAAAATGGATTAGGCTTACATATGAGGCTATCAAGGAAAATAGGCTAAAGGGTCAAAAGGGGTTAACTAGGATAATGTCCACGGGTAGGTAAAAAGAAGGTAAACACATATAGGTTGACAAAGAAATGCCTAAATCATCTCCTAAACTTGCACTCTTTATTTTTGCTTTACATACATACCAGGCAAGTTCTAGCATCAGCCACAAACATAGAATATACTATATCCTCACACACACAAGGCACATGGTCGACTTTATTGGGAGTAGTATAGACTCTTGACCTCAACAGATGAAGGAATTGAACCACACAATATCACATAATGAATCACAATTAGAGCCTAAACGTCTCAATAGTAATGATTTTATCACCGACTCTTGTCATAATACCACGCTGCCTATCAGAATAATTTCATGCAATGTTATGTTACAAATAAATAAGAAGAACCTGGTTAGCCGGACTCCTCTTCTATGTTTGGGATCATACCCCCTTCGTCGGAATCATCATTGGAGTCGTCGTCATCAGAATTCTCCTCCACTTCGGAGTCTGGCATTCTGCTATCATCATCGGTTGGCACATCGTCATCAAGAGGTTCCTCAAAATATGTACCTACTCCACACATAGCTTTCACGTGCTCATTCATTGGGTAGTCGTAATCCAGCTGTTGGAGCTCTGCAGTAGTTGGAACACGATCACCGCTCATCATTGTAAACCGAGTCATACCATAAAGATGACAAAAGAAACTCTCATCTCGAGCATGCCTTTCTAAAGTGGTAAGGTTGACGCCATGCGTGGTTTCAGCATCTTTAACCTTCGTAAGGTCAACCTTCTTTGGGTTGTATGGGAGTTTATGATAAGCCGGTTCCTCTTCGATATCTTCCTTCCTCAATATTGCAGTCAACAGATTGCCAAAGCTGAAGTGGGACCTCTTGTGTAGCCTAGCTTTCCGCATTGTGGATCGAATAATTGCCCCAATGTTGATAGGGACATTCGTCATCAATGCGTATACTAAGAACACTCTATCTCTTGTTATCTTTGTGTACTGGGTCCCTAGAATTAGGAAAGAGTTGACTATGCACAACTATATCCTTGCTTCCCTGTTCAAAGGAGCATATGGGAAGGTGTTGTGTCGACCGGTGTCCTTGTGTCTACTCCACCGTGCCATGGATATTGTTCCATAGAGTGTGTGTCGAATGGATCTGTATGGAGGTCAACTGTACAGCTCCTTGAATGGTGATGGATCAACAGCAGGCAAGCCAAGAAAGAAGTTAAAGAACTCCAGATTTAGTTGCAGAACTTGGCCCCAAATCTTGACCTCACTTCCTGTGGTTTTCGGCGACCAGTTGGCATAGAATTCGCGTGTTAGATTGAGATTGCACTCTCCCATATCTCGGAAGATGAAATCAAGATGTAACACCATGATCTTGGCCAACATACGCGGTTCTTTCTTTGCTAGGCTTTCCTTGTTTATCAAGTCCACATGAACATATTTCTTCTCTTTATTGTTCCTATACCATTCCTTTGCTTCCTCCTCTAGAACCCATTTAA
The DNA here is from genome assembly GCA_030864225.1 of Capsicum baccatum var. pendulum. Lineage (NCBI taxonomy): Eukaryota > Viridiplantae > Streptophyta > Magnoliopsida > Solanales > Solanaceae > Capsicum > Capsicum baccatum. The sequence continues at coordinate 223,112,370 of CM061556.1, forward strand.
TTCCAAACATGCGGCATGGTAGTTGCATCGAGAAGGATTATCCTTGCTCTTTTCGGCCTCTTTTCTTGCCTTTTTGTGAAGTGGTTGCTTTATCTTTGCCTTGTCTTGCTTTGGGTGCCCTTGTACCTGAGGTTTAAAATAATAGTCATGTTAGCATCGTCTCGATGGATACAATGTATAAACAAGCAATCATGGCACCACCCCACACTTAGTTTATTGGTACAGACTAGTGAAGTAAAAGTTGTCGATTACTTAGACTTCATCGGTATACGTTTTTGGTACTATAGTCCAACAATATAATCAGTGCAGTCATACTTTTTGTAACCTTGGCAATACTTTTATGTTTTATATGTCAAGACTACTACATAGGGATTAAACCAAGGTATAGCATCTAAAATAATCACAACCTCATATGTCGGTAGTCAACCATAATTCTCATCTCGATGAACAAGTTATTTCAACATGTAGGCTTTATGTTGACAAGATTATGCAACTTTTTGTGACCATGTCAATTCTGCAAAAGTATGACAGTGCATAAAAATCAAATAAAATTTGGAAACATGTTAAGACCATCCTTACGTATTTGTTCACTCACTTAGTTGTATCACAAAAATTCAATCACATTCAAATCACCAATACTACTTCAAGGTTTAACAATTCATAATAGGCGTAGTAGTGTGGTACTTATGGAATATAAATGAAGAACAAAGAAGTACTTACTTGATTTGATGACTTTGAATGATGTTCTTGTGAAGTAAAAGAGCAAAAGGAAAATTTTTTAGAGGATTTGGAGACTATAGGCAGCACTTATGCTAGGTTTGCAATGTGTTTTTGGTCTAAGACTAAGTCTCTTATTTATAGGAAAAGCTTGGGTCGGGTTTTGACCCATTTAAAATCGGTTTTGGAGATAAGAGGTGACCATAGGCGGCGCCTTTTGCCTTGCCTATGCTTGGCATAGGAGGCGCCTTTTGCATAGCATTGTTGAGCATAGGCGGTGCCTACGCCATGGCATTCTTAGGCATAGGCGGCGCCTTTTGCATGGCATATGAGATTCAGAGACAAAAGGCATTGGCATAGGCGGCGCCTATGCTATGGCATACTTGGGCATGGGCGGCGCCTCTGCTATGGCACACTAGATTCCGAGAGCTTAGGCCATAGCATAGGCCTTGCCTTGTTTGTGGCCTAGTTTTACATAGGCCTAGCCTTGTTCGTTGCCTATATTTTCATAAGAAATGCCTAATCCATAGCCTTTTGATTCTTTATTACTAACTTACCACCTTCAACATGCAATACGACCAAATCAAAATTTGGAACCAATCTCTTCGTTTACGCCTCTTGTACCTACACTTTCTCAAAAACAACAAACACGATTAGAACGATGGGTTGCCTCCCATCAAGCTCCTTAGTTTTGATCGTGGCACGACTCTTCTTTTTGGATTTTTCTTTATCAAAAGCAAACATGTAATAGAACGAAAGAAAGACAAAAATGTAAAACGATGGGTTGCCTCCCATCAAGCGCTTTATTTATTGTTGCGGCACGACATAGTTACCTTGAGTACTTAGACTTCATCGAGATAAGTGATGGCCACATAGTTTATCGAGTCAAGAGGACCGATATATGGTTTTACTCGTTGTCCGTTCACCTTAAAGACAACACCATTATTTTCTTCTAACTCAACTACTCCAAACGAGTAGACTTGGCTAATTTTGTACGGGCCAGACCATTTGGACCTAACTTACCTGGGAATAGTTTCAGTTGGGAATTGAAAAGTAGTACCATATCACTCTTTTGAAAGTTTCGTTGAACAATTTGCTGATTATGATACTTTTTCATCCGCTCCTTGTAGAGGTCTGATCTTTCATATGCATGTAGACGGAATTCATCCATCTCATTTAGTTGCTCCAACATCAGATTCATAGCATCATCCCAATTCAAATTTAGTCTCTTGAACGCCACAATGCTTTATGCTCAAGCTCAATGGGTAAGTTACAGGTTTTCCCATAAACTAGTTGGTAATGGTACATGCCAATTGGCGTTTTGAACGCAGTTTTATATGCCCATAGTGCATCGTCCAGCTTTCGAGACCAATCTTTCCTGTTAGCATTTACCGTCTTAGCAAGGATTTGCTTGATCTCTCGATTGGAAACCTCTACCTGTCCACTAGTTTGTGGGTGATAAGGTGTGGCTACCTTATGTTGCTTGACACCATATTTTGCCAACACGAATTTGAATAGCTTATTGCAAAAGTGAGATCCTCGATCGCTTATGATAGTACGTGGTACTCCAAAGCGAGAGAAGATATTCCTCTTCAAGAATGCTACAACACGCTTTCCCTCATTGTCGGTCAACGCTACTGCTTCAACCCATTTTGACACATAATCTACAGCGACTAGGATGTATTTCATTCCAAACGAATTTACGAATGGACCCATGAAATCAATACCCCATACATCAAAGAGCTCTACTTCAAGAATTTTCAACATGGGCAGCTCATGGTGTTTCGAAATAGCACCTTGTCTCTGACATTGGTCGCATCTTCTCACAAAGTCGTAGGCATCTCTAAATGTCGAGGGCCAATAATATCCACTTTGCAATATCTTCCTTGCTGTCCGATTACCTGCGTGATGTCCTCCAACTTGGGAAGTGTGACATGCTTCTAATATATTAGGCACCTCTATATGGGATATGCATCGCCTGATGACACCATCCGCGCATCGTCGAAACAAATATGTCTCATCCCAATAGTAGTGTTTTACATCATGCATAAACTTCCTCTTTTGATGGAAAAATAAATTTGCAAGTATGACATTACTCACCACAAAATTCACAAAGTCGGCATACCATGGTAACTCTTCCATTATCGTGGCTAAGATCTCCTCGTCAGGGAATGCATCATCAATCTCAATTTCAGGCTGCACCATATGCTCGTTCTCAAGTCTAGATAGATGGTCAGCCACTTGGTTCTCGCAACCCCTTCTATCTTTTACCTCAAAATCAAATTCTTACAGCAACAATACCCATCGAATTAGCCTCGGCTTTGCGTCCTTCTTTGTCATTAGGTATCTTAGAGCTGCATGGTCTATATGAACGACCACATTGGTTCCCAACAAATAAGCACGGAACTTTTCAAAGGCATACACAACCGCTAGGAGCTCTTGTTCTGTGATGGTATACTTCTTTTGGGATTCGTTTAGGACCTTACTCACATAGTAGATTGGATGGAATAACTTCTCCCTTCTCTGGCCAAGTACAACACCCAAAGCTACCCCGCTAGCATCACACATGACTTCAAACAGTAGGGACCAATCTGGTGCTACCATGAGAGGAGCTTCAATTAGCTTCCCTTTGAGGCATTCGAATGCCTTCAAACAATCTTCATTGAAGTCAAACTTTGCATCTTTCTCCAAAAGTGTGCATAATGGACTAGAAATTTTGGAGAAGTCTTTGATAAACCGCCGATAGAAACCTGCGTGCCCGAGGAAACTACAAACTCCTTTTACGGAAATTGGAGGTGGTAGCTTTTCGATAACTTCAATTTTAGCTCGATCAACCTCAATTCCTCTTTCGGAGATTTTATGCCCATGAACAATACCTTCTTTAACCATAAAGTGGCACTTCTCCCAATTCAGCACTAGGTTGAATTCTACACATCTTTGTAACGCCATGCTTAGGTTTTCTAGGCACGATTCAAACGACTCACCAAAAACTGAGAAATCATCCATGAATACCTCCAAAGTATCTTCAACCATATCAGAAAAAATGGACATCATACAATGCTGAAAGGTGGCTGGTGCGTTACATAGCCCGAATAGCATATGTTTGAAGGCAAACGTACCATATGGGAATGTAAATGTTGTCTTCTCGTGATATTCAGGTGCAATACAAATCTGATTATAGCCGTAATAACCATCTAAGAAACAAAACCATCCTTTCACCGCTAATCGATCTAGCATTTGGTCCATAAATAGCATTGGAAAGTGATCTTTGAGCGTCCATGAATTCAGCTTTCGGTAGTCCATGTATACTCTCCATCCTGTGACGGGTCTGAGTGGAATAAGCTCATTCTTCTCATTTGCAACTACCATCATGCCTCCTTTCTTGGGAACACATTGTACTGGGCTTACCCATGTACTGTCAGAGATTGGATATACTACCCCCACATCTAACCACTTAATAATTTCTTTCTTCACCACTTCTTGCATAGGTGGATTTAGACGCCTTTGATGCTCAATAGTGGGTATGCAATTTTCTTCAAGCTGAATCTTGTGTGTACAAATCCTAGGTGGAATACCAATAATATCAGCGATGGTCCAACCAATGGCTCTTATATACTTCCGTAGAATAGCAATGAGAGCTGCAACTTGCTGCTCACCCAAATCTGCCGCCACAATGACTGGAAGTGTGTTTCCGCTTCCTAAGAATGCATACTTTAAATGGCTAGGAAGCTCTTTTAATTTTAACGTGGGTGGCTCTTCAATAGATGGTTTAGCTGGTGGTGTGGGTCAATTTTTGAGATCAAGGTCCAGCTTCTTGGGAGCATGAGGATATGACCCTAATCCTGTTAGAGCACCAATAGTCTCTTCATAATTTTCAGCATCCTTATGCTCACCATTCATGAGCATAACCTCCAATGGGTCATCAATAATCTGCTCCTCTTCAAGTAATTCTTTCTCATCATCAAAGTAAACATCAGCCACTGAGAATACGTTCAACTCTTTGGGTTGCTTCATTGATTTACACATATCAAAGCGAACTACTTCGTCATTTATCTAGAATAAAAGCTCATTAGCTCTTAAATCAATCAGCACACTTCCTATTGCAAGGAAAGGGCGCCCCAAGATTATAGAAACTTCTAAATCTGCCTCAGAATCCAAAATAACAAAGTCTGCCGAAAAGATGAATGAAGAAACCTTCACCAATACATCACATAAAATACCAACAGGTTATTTTATCGACCTATCCGCCATTACGAGCCTCATATTGGTTGGGGTAGGATCGCCCAACCCCAACTTTTTGTAAATGGACAATGGCATCAAATTGATGCTGGCTCCTAAGTTGCATAATGCCTTGGCAAAATTCAAAGATCAGACGGTGCAAGGAATAGTGAAAGCACCGGGGTCAGCCTTCTTCTGAACTAGTGATCGGGTAGCAATTGCATTGAAATGATGAACTGTATCTTTTAACTCAAAGATTGCTACACGCTTCTTCGTCAAAAGATCCTTCATAAATTTTGCATACCCAGGCATTTGTTCTAGTGCCTCCACCAACGAAACATTAATGGTCAGCTACTTTAATATCGTCATGAATTTGCTGAACCGTGTATCATCCGCAACCTTCTTCAATCTTTGACGAAAAGGAGGTGGTGGAAGTGGAATTGTTTTCTCCACAACTTTCTTCTCCTCTTACTTTAGTATTTCAGTCTTTTCAGGCTGCATCATACTCGGTGTGACGTCATGGACGTCGTGGTCGGCTTCTACGGTGTTCTCACCATTATCCTTATAATCGTTGTCCGCTACCTCATCAACCACTTGCTTGCCTTTGGATGAAGTTTCCAGCACCTTAACACTTTGGGTGGTAATAGCCATGCATGATCCGTCATTCCTTGGATTTTGCACAGTGTCGCTAGGTAAGGTGCCAGCCTTTCTTTGATTGAGTGCTGCTGAAAGTTGGCTCAATTGTTGTTCTATTTGTTTTATTGAAGTAGAATGTGAGTCAACCTACTGATTCATTGAGGACAAGTCATTTATTACCTCTGTTACTCCCACGATGGTTGCCTCCACTCCTTTCAACAGTTTAGCCATCATATGTTCCATATTTCTAGAACCAGATGCAGTGGCGTCACGTCTTCCTGGGGGAACATACAAACCATTCTTATCATTTTTGTTCTTCCAACTACCTTGGTCCTTGTTTCCAGATTTATCATAATAGTTCCGACCTTGGTTTCCTTGGGCATTGCCTCAGAAACCCCCCTGATTATTCAAGTAGTTGGCTTCTTTTTTCGAATCAGATTCGTCTCTTCCTTTTGACGCGACAGATTTGACTTTTTCAGTCTTCCCTGATAATAGATGCTTTGTAAGAAGATCCACTTGTGTTTTTAGGTGAGCCATATCTTGATCACGTTCTTCATCTCTTCTCCTTTGTTCCGTAGTCATGCCAATAGATAAAGTAGGGATTGCTACCTCAGAATCCCTGGTATGCCAAGCTCTACTTTGCTTTGTCATCCGATCTAGCATATTTCTTGCCTGTCCAAAGGTGACATCCATAAATGATCCTCCGGCCACATTATCCACCACTAGTTTAGTTATTGAATTCAAGGATCTGTATAGTATCTCCATTAAGTGGACATTGGTCATATGATGGTTTGGGCACCACATAAGCTTCGTCTTAAACCTCTCCCATGTTTCATGAAGAGCTTCAGTTGGAAGCTATCCAATGGTGGAGGAATAATGGCTCCTGTGGCTCCAGCTCCATCAAGATCATCATCATCATCATCGAATGCTGGTTGTATGGGTCGGCGTTCAGGCCTAAATCTAGCTTGACGATCTCTTCTATTAGCAGGTGTTGCGATCTCAGTAGCATGCCTAGGGTTTAGTAACTCGTCATCACCTTGGTCCTCGTCGTCAGGATTTATTGCTCGCCCAGGGTTATCAATATTTTGTTGATGCACTTGGGCGGCGGCTAGAGCAGCTAGTCTCGCCTGTTCATGTTGAGCAGCCATCCTTTCAATTTCCTGTTGTGCCTCCATTCTGCAAATATGTTGTGGTTCAGGATTGATAGGTAATAACGGTTGACCAGAACTTCGAGTATGGGGCATGCACTAAATAAAAACCTGCAGAAAACAAAAACAAAAAGTAAAAGTAAAAGTACGAGAATTTTTGACCAAAGGGTCTAGTAATTATCACAAACTTAGTAGACAACTGTATTCCCCGGCAACAGCGCCAATTTTTGATAACGCTCAATCTACAGCTCTCGTAAGAGTGTAAAGCGGACGTTGTCAAATATATAACCCAACTGGGTTGGGTATCGATCCCACAGAGAATAGTCGGTCAACAAATAAGTAATGATTATTAGACTTTTGATGCAAGTCTCATAAAAGAGGGGGGATTGTAACGTGCAATTGATGTAAACAAAATAATAGAATGAAAACAGAAAATAACAAAGTAAAAAGAAAGAATGTTTTAGTAAGACGTTAAACAATAAGAATTGAGAGTTGGGGTTATGTCCACCTTATGAGTTGTACTTCTCTATTGGCTATGAGTTATGCGGAATTCAGACATGCATATGCTTATAGAGAACTGTATTCTATGGTAAATCCAAGCGTCTTTCAACCTAACAAGGACTATTTCACTTTAACTCTTTCGAGCTTAAAGCGTATGTAACGGTACAAATTCTCCAAGAGGTTAATCCAGTTACGACACTAACTTTTTAACAGGTGTTGGTGCCCTATTACCTTGACATTATCTCTTTTCCAGACATATAACTTTTCTTTCGAACAAGTTAATGCTATACTGGCGTATTCTATGCGTTTGCAACCATAAAGAATTTAGATTAAGATAAAGACAATAATGATATAAGCAGCATACGTGTCACGAATTCACAAACTCATAGCAATAGATAGTATCTCATAAGGCTTCCATAACTCCAACAGAGAAGTTTAGCTATTCATGAGTGCGAAGAAAATCACAATAGACATTATCATTATACCACAACAAGGATCTTCCATGTAGTATGGTGTGGTTTGGCTTGTGGCGTGACTTTCCTTGTAGAATAGCGTTTCTCTTGTTGTGGAAATTAAGAATAGAATAGATGAAGAGAAAGTAATTAAGAATTAATTGAGAGCAAATTGTTTAGAGCTGTAGATGAAAGAAGAATAATAGTAGAATGGTTAGTTGAAGAATGAATAAAAATCTCTAGCAGAATAGGGTACTTATAACACCCATATCCTATTCCTACTAAGCTACTGCATTACTTAACCCATTCCTACTGGGTTACTGCATCATTATCCTAATCCTAATAAGTTACTGCTAGTCCCCAAAGTCTTTAGAATTGTTGTTTTTGCCCAGGACAGATTTTCCATGCGCCACTTTTGGTCCTTGGCGTCCAAGCTTTGCTTTCCTCCTTTCGTGAAGCTTTCTTTGGCATCAAGTTATCCATAAAATACTGAATTCTGCATCATTTATACCTAAAAACTTGCTAATCATGTTCGTTAGCTCACTTACAGGAAAAAGTACTAAAAGTGCATGAATTATATAATTTGTCCTCAAAACTTAGCTAAAATATGGGTGAAATATAGTGCTTTAGGCGTGTAAATTCGCCTATCATCATTGCAAAATTTTCCTTCCAGAATAAAATGACTTCACAACCAGAATGTAGCGGTGCCTCAAACTTTCTGATTTTCTTCGAACTCACTCAGTGGGAGATGATCACACAGAGTTTTTAGAAGCAAGAAAATATTTTTCTTATGTAGAAATTTTTCATACTAAACCTGTGGAAAAAATTGCAGGTTTATCCCCTTCCGAAAGGTGGAAATGATTCATCCGAAAAGGTATATCCTTTGTACAGTCATGTCTGTTCATTCAAAACATTGTGTCTTTTTTTTTTAGCAAACACAACTATCCGAACAGTCACTCCTTTTCCAAAATAATGTATCTTTTCCTCAGTAGGTTGTGTCCCTCTATTTTTAATTTACACCAATTGAACCCAACAATCTCCCATATAAATGGGAAAGACTATTCTTTGTAAAACTTTACGAACAAGTATGTGATAATCAAACAAAGACTGATTGTATCTAGATAAGTGGGTTTTCCTTTGAATTTTCTGTAGTGAACATGCATCAGATGCACTCGGTCAATCAATAAATTTGATATCTTTAAACCGTCGAGCTTTTATGTACACCTAGACAACACATGTCACACAACCAACATTTTATAGTTTATGGTTCTCACAGTTTTGTTCATTTCAATCATGAACACATTCCAGTTTCATATGAGAGCTTAGAGAATAGGCCTTTACGAACATTCTCCTTGAAGCGGCTTCGAATTCACCCTCACATAGGTAACTTTTAAATGTTCAATCTTGTAGATTAAATTATTTAGTCAAATCTGCCAAATTTAGATAATCATTAAAAAACTTCTCACCATAAGTCTTATCGTTGTTTACTAAACATTGTCTACATCATGAGAATGAGCTGGGTATATTGAATTTGTTGAACCTATCATACACAACTTTGCTTGATCTCCTTGAACCTAGCTCTTGGGATCTCCAGTCTGCTAGGTAGAGTTACCGCCATGCTGACTTGTCCTAGGCTATAAACCCATTTTCTTGGATGTCCTCTTAACTCCTCTAGATAGACCTTTTGTAAGTGGATCCTACACATTATCCTTTGACTTTACATAGTCAACAGTGATAATTCCACTAAATAGAATTTCTCTAACGGTATTATATATCCGTCTTGTGTGACGAGATTTACCGTTGTACATCATGCTCCTTGCCCTACCTATTGCCATTTGCCTATCGCAATGTATACATACTGGTGCCACTGGTTCGGGCTAATAAGGGATATCTTTCAAGAAATTCTGGAGCTATTCTGCCTTTTCATCCACTTTATCTAACCCGATAAATTCTGATTCCATTGTAGAGCGAGCAATATATGTCTGTTTGGATGATTTCCAAGAAACTGCTCCTCCACCTATTGTAAATACGTATCCACTCGTGGATCTTTCATCATTTGGATCGGTGATCCAATTTGCATCACTATATTCTTCAAGTACAATAGGATATTTATTATAATGCAAAGCAGAGTCTTGGGTGTATTTAAGATACCTCAAAACTTTTTCGTTGCCATCCAATGAGTTTTGTTGGGATTACTCATGTACCGAATTAACTTACTAATAGCGTATGCTATGTCTGATTATGTACAATTCATTATAGACATTAAACATCCCAATACTCTTGCGTACTTCAATTGTGAGTCACTTTTGCCTTCATTCTTTTGAAGTTCGAAGCTCACATCCAATGGAGTCTTGGAATACCAAATTCCAAATACTTGAATTTGTCAAGTACTTTTTTGATATAATGAGACTGTCACAATGCCAACCCTTGTGGAGTTCTATGGATTCTTATTCTTAAGATCACATTCGCAACTCCAAGATCTTTCATATCAAACTTTCTCTTGTGTATTTGCGTGTAACACCCCATACTTATATGTGTTGGAGTATATGTATTGATTCTAAGTTAGGTATATATGAGTTTGAGTATTGATTATTTTGAGATGGTTTCAAGTATATAGTTTGATTATATGTGTATAGGAATCGACTTTATTTATACCGAAATTTGCCCGTCGATATTTCCATACGAAGTTTATTGAATAAGATTTCCAACGATATAAAGATTTCCAAAAATGAATAAGTTTCGGATATAATCGAGCACGTTCGAAACTATAAATCGGCGGCCGGGATAGTGTGAACAGTAAATGTGCAGGAAAATTTCCTGCACACAAACTACTGAGGTCTGCCAGTTTTTTTGGTCGATGTTGAACGATCATAACTCCATTAATATAATGCACTGGGAGATCTACCACCTATCAAAAGAAAGCTCTTTGAGTCTTCTTTCCAATGCAATTGGTTTTATCCAAATCCAACATCTGAGTAAGGAGTTATACTTGTTTTACTTCAGCCTCTCAAAATAGTTTTTTAGGGTCAACTTCAAACGATCATAACTCCTTGTACAGGACAAAATGGGTGGCCTAATTTATATGAAATGAAATCCCTTTGAAGTATTTTTCCAACAATACCAATTTCACCCAAATCTGATATCGGATCAAAGAGTTATGGCCGATTTACTTTAGACTGTCAAAACAGTCCACCATGGACAGATTCAGATTTACTTAAATTTTTAAGGGCAATATGGTCATTTTTCATCACCTCATGGACGAAAATTGGTCATTATATACATAAAATTAGCCTCATATCCATCATTCATCATCCAATTAGTGAAGAATAAGGAACCCTAGCCTAATTTCAACTCCAATTATCTTGTGATTCAACCGTAGAAAGTCCAAATTGATTCCATAGTTGTGTTCACCGTCTCAAGGGTTTCGAGAAGCACCCCTTATTTGGGCCAACAGGACTTCAAAATCAAAAGGGCCATTTTGTGGTAAGAATGTAAATTATGTTGGTGTTATTTATATGGATGTAAATTATGTGAGCATAAGAAGTATGTTATTTGATTGTTGTTGAAAGATGATTGGAAATGATGTTGGATTATTCTTGCGCATAGTTGGATTATGTTGAATTGTGAAGGGATTTGGTGTGATAATGTGATATATATATATATATATACAAACATAAACCTATTGTTCAAGTTGGTTTTTGGAATGTTATGCAAATATTGGTTGTATGGAATTATGAAAGAGAATTGTGGTGTTGGGTTGCTAATACTAGATGCCAAACATTTCATTGTAGATAAGTGATTTGTAAATGCGGGAAGTTGCTTTGAATTGGTATCCGAATCTACAATGAGGTATTTAAAGCATGCTCTAATGATGTTCTTTGGCATGAAAACACCAATGTTCCATCAAGTAAGATTACGAGGTTGTCCAAAAACATGTGTTGTTCTACATTACCAACGAAGTTGTTTTCATTCTATAAAGTGTCAAAATATTTCATTGATATACCAAAAGGCTCCTATTTCATTGTTGTGATATTGATGATTCCGAAACACATTGTTGATGCACCAATGAGTCTTTATTACATTGTTATTGTATAGAAGGTCTATTACTTGATTCCTATTGATGTATCATTGTTCCAAAGGTACTATATTGGCATGAACACTAATGTAATAATCTCAAAAGCTTTTGAACTAAGTTATTGGAAAGATCTCTTATGTGTGTTACTTGATATACGTGTGGGTGGTATCCCAGGGGCATAAGCCTAGCATGGGTCGATCCCTATTTATGTGTTTATGGGTGGTATCCCAGGGGCATAAGCCTAGCATGGGTCGATCCCAATTGATATGTACTGGAGGCAGCCTAATGGTCATAGTACGGTATAGTATTGATTATTCTTAGGTGGTTGGAGGTTCGGGAGGAGGAGGTAATTGTGAATGATAATTGTAAAGAATGAAATGAACGAATGTATACCGTTCCACAAATGTGCTTGAATTCAAGAACCCAATTCAGATTAATGATAATGTACATGATCCTAAAAGTGTTTATGAAGTGTGGTTCACTTCTATTATGATTTATTCACTTGCGTCTGATTTTCTTGATCCCCTATATCACATAGGATTATTAACAGCTTTACATACTCAGTACATATTTCGTACTGACGTCCCTCACGGGGGACCTGTATTTCATGCTGCAGGCACAGGTGCTTCAGCTCACTCACAGCATAGATAGGATCCAGGTCATACAGCTATTGTTGGTGAGCTCCAGTTTTCTTTGGAGCATTCCAAGTCGGTTTTGTATGTTTTGTTATTGTACAGGAGTCATGTGTGGGCGGGGGTTTGTCCCGACCCTAGTGATGTCATGTATATATATCCTAGAGGCTTTGTAGACATAAGGAAGGGTAAAGTCATGGAAGATTATATAGTGAGGTTATATCTGTATACGTGGTGGCCCTGACGGCCAAGTGTTATATATATATCTATATATTTGTGCGTGTTGTGCTGATACAGGTAATTAGATTCTTCTATAAGCAACGAAGTGCTGTCCAAATTTTTGGTGACATGTAAGTGAAAGTACATGTATTTGAATGGGTTCTCCCGGGCCTTCTCGACTTCTGGTGCCAGTCCGACCCGATGGGATTTTGGGGCGTGTCAAAAGTGGTATCAGAGCGGTTCGTCCTAGTGAGTCTACAAAGCCGTGTCTACGTATAGTCTTATTTATCGGTGTGTTGTGCACCATATTTTAAACAGAAGGCTATGGACATTTAAGAATTGTTTCTTTTCTTCATGTCTTAGATCGTGTGATAGAGCTTATATTGTATATGAAGTCATAGTTGACCACTGAATCAATTTGTTTCTATTATTATAGTAATGATGCCGGTTAATAGAAGCAAGAATACTGGTAAGCAAGTAGATATAGCTGCCGGGGAGGGGACTAGTAAGTCACCCACTATACCAGCTAATCAAAGTGAGGCTCCAGTTGAGCATGCATCAGAAAATTCCCCCAGTTTGGAAGAAATAAGGGGGAGGAGAACTATATCCCTAGAGCCACCTATTAATGCTGTTGATCAAGATCTTAGAAATGCAGTGCAACTTTTGACTCGTATAGTTGCTGGGCAAGTCCAAGGGCAAGTTATTCCTGCCGCGGGTTCTAACGGTGCTGATAGGGCGTCTAGTCTTCGGACGCAAGATTTTCTTAAGATGGATCCGCCTACTTTTACTGGATTCGATCTTAACGAAGATCCGCAGGACTTTATTGATCAGATCCAAAGGGCCCTAGAGGTGATGCATGTATCGGGCAGAGAGACAATGGAGTTAGCCGCGTATAGATTCAAAGGTGAGGCTATATATTGGTATGAAGACTGGAAATGGTCAAGGGGCATTGATGCACCCCCAGCTACTTGGAAAGAGTTCAAAGAGGCATTTATTGATCATTATCTTCCATATGAGACTCGCCAGGCCCATGCGGATCAGTTCTTAAATCTTCGGCAGGGTAATACAAGTGTGAGGGAGTATAGTCTTCAATTTAATTCTTTGTCCAGATATGCTCCTAATGTTATAGCTACTATGGATGACAGAGTTCATCGGTATGTGAATGGGTTGGATCTGTATTTGGTTAGGGATTGTACTATTGCTGCACTGAATAAAGATATGGATATATCTAGGATCCAAGCATTTGCATAGAAAATAGAAGATTAGAGGCAAAGAAAAAAAACACAGGAATTTGAAAGCGGATCTTCTAAGAAGGCCAAATCTATAGGACAGTTTATGGCACCACATGGAGGTTTCAGACTTCAATTTTCTGCTAGACCACCTAGGCCATTATTTTCTTATTCTGTAGCTAGTGCTCCACCATAGCATCAGGGGTTCAGAGGCAGTCAATTTGGGAAAAGAAGTGAGGGTCATAGTTCGCGATCTGTGGGTTATCATGGGTAAGGGAATATGAGCCAATCGAGACCTCCTCAAGAGCCATGCAATAAATGTGGAAGGCATCATATGGGCGTATGTCGAATGGGAATAAATATTTGTTATTGGTGCGGTATGACAGGGCATATGATGAGAGAATGCCTACGAAGAAGCGCAGGTGGCATAGCACAACCTTCGGGATCAGTTGTTGCTTCATCGTCACCGGTATCTTATTCTGGTAGGGGCGCACAACCTGCGAGTCACGCTAGAAATGGAAAAAGAGTCACCAGTTCCAGCGGGACTCAGAATCGCACTTATGCTTTAGCGGATCGACAGAATCTAGAGGCTTCCCCAGATGTGGTTACGGGTACGTTGTCCATATTTTCATTTGATGTATATGCTCTAATTGATCCCGGTTCTACATTATTATATGTAACTCCTTTGGTTGCTGGAAAGTTCAAAAGAACCCCTGAATTGTTAGATAAGCAGTTGGAAGTGTCTACCCCGGTTGGGGAATCTATTATTGCTAGAAGAGTTTATAAAGATTGTGTAGTAATTGTGTGTGGTCGAGACACGATGGCCAATCTTGTGGAACTAGAAATGGTAGATTTTGATGTTATAATGGGTATGGATTGGTTGGCGTCTTGCTATGCCAAAATTGACTGTTGTACGAAAAAGATGTATTTACATTTTCCTGATGAAGCAGTTATTGAATGGCAAGGTAAGATTGGCGCACCAAGAGGTAGATTTATTTCTTATTTCAAAGCGAGAAAAATGATTTCCAAGGGCTACATATGTCATTTAGTTAGAGTAAAGGATACGGAATCGGAATCACCAGATCTTCACACTGTACCAGTGGTAAATGAATTTCCTGATGTATTCCCTGAAGATCTTCCAGGTTTGCCTCCTGAACGAGAAGTAGAGTTTGGTATTGATGTAATACCAGGCACCCAACCAATCTCCATTCCTCCGTATAGAATGGCCCCAGTAGAATTACGAGAATTGAAAGAGCAATTGAAAGATTTGCTAGAGAAGGGATTCATAAGGCCTAGTATGTCCCCCTGGGGAGCACTAGTGTTATTTGTGCACAAAAAGGATGGCTTGCTGAGGATGTGTATTGATTATTGGCAATTGAATAAGGTGACTATTAAGAATAAATATCCTCTCCCAAGAATTGATGATTTATTTGATCAGTTACAGGGTGCCAAGTGCTTTTCTAAGATTGATTTGAGGTCAGGTTACCACCAAGTGAGGGTCAAAGAAAAAGATATACCCAAAACAGCTTTCCGAACAAGGTATGGTCATTATGAGTTTCTAGTTATGTCATTTGGGCTAACAAATGCACCTGCAGCTTTTATGGATTTGATGAATAGGGTGTTTAAGCCATTCCTGGATGTATTTGTGATAGTTTTTATCGATGATATTCTAGTTTATTCTAGATCAGAAGAGGACCATGCCAATCACTTACGACAGACATTGCAGACTCTTTGTGATTATAAGCTTTATGCAAAGTTCTCTAAATGTGAGTTTTGGTTAAAGTCGGTGGCATTTTTGGGTCATATTGTATCTAGTGAAGGGATAAAGGTTGATGCTCAAAAGATAGAAGCTGTTAAGAACTGGCCAAGGCCCACAACGCCTACGGAGATTCGTAGTTTTCTCGGGTTGGCCGGTTATTATAGAAGTTTTGTTAAAGACTTTTCTTCCATTTCATCACCCTTAACCAAGCTAACGTATAAATCATCCAAGTTCCAATGGAATGATGCATGTGAGGAGAGTTTCCAAGAATTGAAGAATAAGTTGATTTCTACACCTGTGTTGGTATTTTCAGAAGGTACAGAAGGGTATACAGTGTATTGTGATGCTTCGAGAATTGGTTTAGGATGTGTATTAATGTATCATGGTAAGGTGATAACATATGCCTCAAGGAAATTGAGGCCACATGAGAAAAATTACCCCACACATGATCTTGAGCTGGCAGCAGTTATTTTTGCTTTAAAGACATGGCGCCACTACTTATATGGGGTTCATGTTGATATATATACTGACCATAAGAGCTTGCAATATATTTTTAATCAGAAGGATCTAAATTTAAGGCAGCGGAGATGGCTTGAACTATTAAAGGACTACGATGTTGATATCTTGTACCATACAGGGAAAGCAAATGTGGTAGCTGATGCGTTAAGTTGTAAGGCTATGATGGTGCCTATAGAAAGGCAAGGGATGATTAAAGATCTTCACCAGTTATCTAGTTTGGGAGTTCGCCTTCTTGAAACTCCGGACAAAGAGCTTATCGTACATAATGCTACGGAATCTTTATTAGTAGATGAAGTGAAAGAGAAGCAATATGCAGATCCTATGTTATTACAGCTTAAGGAGAACGTTCAGAGTGGTGCGATGAAGGCATTTGAGCTTATGCGAGAAGGAGTACTTCAGTGCCAAAACCGATTGTGTGTGCCGGATGTAGATGGGCTAAGAAAGAAGATTATGACAAAGGAACATTTTTCAAGGTATTCCATTCATCCAGGATCAACCAAAATGTATCAAGATTTGAAAGATATGTATTGGTGGAATGACATGAAGAAGAGCATTGCAGAATTTGTAGCTGAATGTCCAAATTGTCAAAGAGTTAAAGTTGAGCACCAAAAACCCGGAGGCTATATGCAATGCATAGATCTTCCAATTTGGACGTGGGACATGATCAACATGGATTTTGTTACAGGTTTGCCTCATACAGCTCAGAAATTTGATTCTATATGGGTGATTGTGGATAGGCTTACTAAAATCCGCACATTTCTTACCCATTAAGACCACTTACACAGTTAAAGAATATTTGAAGCTGTATGTTAAAGAAATAGTCCGATTACCTGAAGTGACAACTTCTATTATATCGGATCGGGGAACTCAATTTACCGCAAACTTTTGGAAGTCTTTCCAACGGAGTTTGGGAACACAAGTGAATCTGAGTACAGCTTTTCACCCTCAGACGGATGGACAAGCAAAGCGCACCATTCAAAAACTTGAAGATATGCTACGAGCATGTGTTATAGATTTTAAAGGCAGCTGGGATGATCATTTACCTCTTATTGAGTTTGCCTACAATAATAGCTATCATTCAAGTATCAAAATGGCACCATATGAAGCTTTATGTGGGAGGAAGTGTAGATCACCAATAGGATGGTTCGAAGCGGGTGAAACTCTTATATTCGGACCAGATCTGGTGTATCAAGCCATAGAAAAAGTCAAGGTGATTCAGCAACGGTTGAAAACAGTCCAAAGTCAACACAAGTCATATGCGGATAGTAAAAGAAGGGGGCTAGAGTTTTCATTAGGCAATTGGGTATTTTTGAAGGTATCGCCAATGAAAGGGGTGATGAGATTTGGCAAGAAAGGGAAGTTGATTCCACGATATATAGGCACATATAAGATTATTCAAAGATGTGGGTAAGTTGCTTATGAATTAGAGCTACCCCGGGAACTCTCATCAGTGCATCCAGTATTTCATGTATCGATGCTTCAAAAGTGCATCGGAGATCCTTCCCTTATTACTTCTATTGAAGATGTGCAAGAAACAGAAGATATTACCTATGAGGAGATGCCTATTGCTATATTAGATCATCAAGTTAAGAAGATAATAAATAAAGAAGTAGCATCGGTGAAAGTACTTTGGAGAAATCACCTAAGGGAAAAGATTACATGGGAAGCGGGGGAAGCAATGAAATCGAAATACCCTTATTTGTTCAAAGGTGAAAAAGAAGTACAAGGAGTGTAACTGGGACACTAACAAGGAAGTTTTTACATAACTATATGATGACGTGAATATCAATTATGAATTCGAACTTGTTTCGGCTAAATAACTACATTTACATTCGAGGACGAATGTCCTTAAGGGGGAAGGATGTAACACCCCATACTTAATTACGTGCATTAACCATGGTTATATGTGTTGGAGTATATGTATCGATCCTAAGTTAGGTATATATGAGTTTAAGTATGAGTATTGAGTATTTTGAGATGGTTTCAAGTGTATAGTTTGATTATATGTGTATAGGAATCGACTTTATTTATACCGGAATTTACCCGTCGATGTTTCCATACGAAGTTTATTGAATAATCTTTCCAACGATATAAAGATTTCCAAAAATGGATAAGTTTCGAATATAATCGAGCACGTTCGAAACTATAAATCGGCGGCCGGGATAGTGTGAACAGTAAATGTGCAGGAAAATTTCCTGCACACAAACTACTGAGGCCTGCCAGTTTTTTGGGTCGACGTTGAACGATCATAACTTCCTTAATATAATGAACTGGGAGATCTACCACCTATCAAAAGAAATATCTTTGAGTATTCTTTCCAATGCAATTGGTTTCATCCAAATCCAACATCTGAGTAAGGAGTTATACTCGTTTTACTTCGGCCTCTCAAAACAGTTTTTTAGGGTCAACTTCAAACGATCCTAACTCCTTGTACGGGACGAAATGGGTGGCCTAATTTATATGAAATGAAAGCCCTCTGAATTATTTTTCCAACAATACTAATTTCACCCAAATCCGATAGCGGAGCAAAGAGTTATGGCCGATTTACTTTAGCCTGTAAAAACAGTCCACCATGGACAGATTCGGATTTACTTAAATTTTTAAGGGTAATATGGTCATTTTCCCTCACCACATGGACGAAAATTAGTCATTATATACATAAACTTAGCCTCATATCCATCATTCATCATCCAATTAGTGAAGAATAAGGAACCCTAGCCTAATTTCAACTCCAATTATCTTGTGATTCAAGTGTAGAAAGTCCAAATTGATTCTGTAGTTGTGTTCACCGTCTCAAGGGCTTCGAGAAGCACCCCTTATTTGGGCCAACAGGACTTCAAAATCAAAAGGGCTATTTTATGGTAAGGATGTAAATTATGTTGGTGTTATTTATATGGTTATGTATATATATATATATATATATGCATGTGAGCATAAGAAGTATGTTATTTGATTGTTGTTGAAAGATGATTGGAAATGATGTTGGATTATTCTTGTGCATGGTTGGATTATGTTGAATTGTGAAGGAATTTGGTGTGATGATGTGGTATTGAAATGATGATATATATATATATATATATATATATATATATATATATATATATATATATATATATATATACATAAACCTATTGTTCAAGTTGGTTTTTGGAATGTTATACAAATATTGGTTGTATGGAATTATGGAAGAGAATTGTGGTGTTTGGTTGCTAATACTAGATGCCAAACATTTCATTGTAGATAAGTGATTTGTAAAGGCGGGAAGTTGTGTTGAATTGGTATCCGAATCTACAACGAGGTATGTAAAGCATACTCTAACGATGTTCTTTGGCATGAAAACACCAATGTTCCATCAAGTAAGATTCCGAGGTTGTCCAAAAACATGTGTTGTTCTACATTACCAACGAAGTTGTTTCCATTCTATAAAATGTCAAAATGTTTCATTGATATACCAAAAGGCTCCTATTTCATTGTTGTGATATTGATGATTCCGAAACACATTGTTGATGCACCAATGAGTCTTTATTACATTGTTATTATATAGAAGGTCTATTACTTGATTCCTATTGATGTATCATTGTTCCAAAGGTACTATATTGGCATGAACACTAATGTAATAATCTCAAAAGCTTTTGAACTAAGTTATTGGAAAGATTTCTTATGTGTGTTACTTGATATACGTGTGGGTGGTATCCCAGGGGTATAAGCCTAGCATGGGTCGATCCCTATTTATGTGTTTATGGGTGGTATCCCAGGGGCATAAGTCTAGCATGGGTCAATCCCAATTGATATGTACTGGAGGCAGCCTAATGGTCACAGTACGGTATAGTATTGATTATTGTTAGGTGGTTGGAGGTTCGGGAGGAGGAGGTAATGGTGAATGATAATTGTAAAGAATGAAATGAACGAATGTATACCGTTCCACAAATGTGTTTGAATTCAAGAACCCAATTCAGATTAATGATAATGTACATGATCCTAAAAGTTTTTATGAAGTGTGGTTCACTTCTATTATGATTTATTCACTTGCGTCTGATTTTCTTGATCCCCTATATCACATAGGATTATTTACAGCTTTACATACTCAGTACATATTTCGTACTGACGTCCCTCACGGGGGACCTGCATTTCATGCTACAGGCACAGGTGCTTCAGCTCACTCACAGCATAGATAGGAGCCAGATCATACAGCTATTGTTGGTGAGCTCCAGTTTGCTTTGGAGCTTTCTGAGTCGGTGCCTTATGTTTTGTTATTGTACAGGAGTCATGTGTGGGCGAGGGTTTGTCCCGAACCTAGTGATGTCATGTATATATATCCTAGAGGCTTTGTAGACATAAGAAAGAGTAAAGTCATGAAAGATTATATAGTGATGTTATATCTGTATACGTGGTGGCCCCGACAGCCAAGTGTTATATATATATCTATATATTTGTGCGTGTTGTGTTGATACAGGTAATTAGATTCTTCTATATGCAACGAAGTTCTGTCCAAATTTTTGGTGACATGTAAGTGAAAGTACAGGTATTTGAACGGGTTCTCCCGGGCCTTCTCGGCTTCGGGTGCCAGCCCGGCCCGATGGGATTTTGGGGCGTGACATTTCGTTATGGCCTTTATGTCAGAAATATCTCTACTGATGATCAACATATCATCTACATATAAACAAATAATGACTTGGTGATTTGGAGTATCTTTACTGTAGACGCACTTATCACATTCATTTATCTTAAAACCATTTGCCAACATGATTTGGTCAAACTTTGCATGCCATTATTTAGGTGCTTATTTTAGTCCATACAGTGACTTTATAAGTTTACACACCTTCTTTTCTTTTTTTGGAACCACAAAACCTTCGGGTTGTTCCATATAGATTTCTTCATCCAATCCTCCATTCAGGAATGTTGTTTTTATATCTATTTGATGGATTTCAAGACCATATACCACCACTAAGGTAATTAACATTCGAATCGACGTTATGCTTGTCATTGGCAAGTATATAGCAAAGTAATCAAGGCTTTTTTTCTGGTTGAAGCCTTTTACTACAAGTCTTGCCTTGTATTTGTTAATAGTACCATCCGCTTTTATTTTTCTTTTGAATATCCATTTAGAACCTAAAAGGTTTATTTTTCGGAGGAATATCAACCAACTCCCATGTATGGTTGCTTAAGATTGAATCAATCTCAATATTGATTGCCTTTTTCCAAAAGGACGAGTCTGACGACGACATCGCTTCTTTAAAAGTTTGAGGCTCATTTTCTAAGAGAAATATTACAAAATATGATCCAAAAGAAGTTGACATTCTTTGACGTGCACTACGTCTTGGATTTTCACCACTATGTACATTCTTACTTGATTCATCTTGAGGTCATTTAGACCCCCCACTAGACTGTTCATGTCTAGATTTATACGGATAAATGTGTTTAAAGAATTCAGCATTATCTGATTTAATTACCGTATTTTCATTGATATCTGGATGTTTGGATTTATGAACCCAAAATCGACATGCTTTAATACTTTTAGTACATCCTATGAACACAAAATCCACCGTCTTAGGTACTATCCTTACTCTTTTAGGCATAGGAACTTGGACCTTCGCTAGACACCCCCACACTTTGAAATAATTCAAGTTGGGTTTCCTTCCTTTTCATTTTTCATATGGAATTGATTGTGTCTTACTATAGGGAACTCTATTAAGTATTCAGATAGCCGTAAGAATAGCTTCTCCCCACAAGTTTTATGATAAACTTAAACTTATTAGTAAAACATTCA
The DNA here is from genome assembly GCA_030864225.1 of Capsicum baccatum var. pendulum. Taxonomy (NCBI): domain Eukaryota; kingdom Viridiplantae; phylum Streptophyta; class Magnoliopsida; order Solanales; family Solanaceae; genus Capsicum; species Capsicum baccatum. The sequence continues at coordinate 223,134,242 of CM061556.1, forward strand.
TTATTTCCTTCAAGGTTCGTTTTCCTTTTCGTAATTCCATCAAATTGAGGTGAATACGGGGATGTAGTTTAATGAACAATTCCATTTTCTACACATATTTGCGCAAAGAGAGATTTATATTCTCCGCCCCTATCACTTCTTATCGTTTTGATCTTTTTCTCTAACTGATTTTCAGCTTCACTTTTATACTGCCTAAATGCATCTATTGCTTCATCCTTACTATTTAGCAAATAGACATAACAATATCTAATGCAATCATTAATAAAATTTATACAATATTTTTTTCACCACAAGATAGTGTTGACTTCATATCAGAAATGTCAGTGTATATTAAGTCTAAGGGATTGGAATTCCTTTCAACGGACTTATACAGATGCTTAGCATACTTTGATTCCACATACGTTTGATATTTTAATTTATTACACTCAAAGTTAGGCAAAACTTCTAAGTTAATCTGTTTTCGTAATATTTTGTAATTAACATGACCTAATCGTTCATGTCATAAATCATAAGACTCAAGCAAGTTAGAAGAAACTGAACTTTTATTGATTTCAATATTCATTACATTCATTTTGAATAGGCCCTCATTGAGGTAGCCTTTTCTTACATACACTTCTCTTTTACTAAGTATAATTTTTTCAAAAATAAATACATATTTGAATTCGTTCTTGTTTAGAAGCGATACAGAAATCAAGTTCTTTATTAACTCCGGTACATACAAGACATTGTTGAGTTTCAACACTTTGCCTGAATTCATTTTCAAGCATACTTTTCCTGTTCCTTCTACTTTTGCAGTAGCGGAGTAATGCATAAAGATATTTCCTTCTCCTTGAGCCGAGCAAAATCAGCAAATAACTCCTTATTAGTGCAAATGTGATGGGTGGCACTGGAATCCATCCACCATTCGCAAGGATTTCTCACCAAGTTGTATTCGGACAACATAACATACAAATAATTCACTTCTTTCTTGGACTCAGTCATATTTGCTTGGTCCTTTTTCTTGCCTTTTTAGGGGCCCAATAATTCGTAGACTTGTGGTCAATCTTGCCACAGTTAAAGCACTTTTTCTTGAATTTCTTCTTGGGTTGATTGCTTTTCTGGTTAGCTTTCTTGTGCTTTTTAGAGTTGTGGTCGTCTTCTACAATATTTTCTCCATTCATTGTAGAATTTTCTCTCAACCTTCTTTCCGCAGCCTTATTATCTTTTTTAATGCACAATCTAACAATTAGATCTGCGACAGACATCTCCTTACATTTGTGTGTCAGATAGTTCTTGAAGTCTTTCGACATAGGTGGTAACTTCTCTATTATTGCTGCTGCATAAAACGTTTCATTCACAATCAAATCTTCTTCAAGGAGATCATGGATGATCACTTGCAGTTCCTGCACTTGGGAGACAACCGACTTATTATCTATTATTTTATATTCCAGAAATCTTGCAACGAAGAACTTTTTAGTTCCTGCATCCTCTGTCTTGTACTTTCATTCCAGCGCTCCCCACAAATCTTTTATTGTCTTTGTTCCACTATACACATTATAGAGATAATCTTGAAGACCACTTAAGATGTAGTTCCTGCAAAGGAAATCAGAGTGTTTTCAAGCCTCCACAATCACAAATCACTCTTGTTCAGAGGTTCGCCCGGGCACCTCTGGAGCTTCCTCAAATGTGAACCTTTGAAGACAAAAAGTTGTAAGGTAGAAAAACATTTTCTGCTACCACCTTTTGAAGTCAATACCCGCAAACCTTTTGGGTTTCTCCGCTGGTGCAATTGTCGGTGGAGCATTTGTACAACTCATTGTGGTAACACTAGTTACAGCCACAGTCGTTGCAACATCATGTACTTGACTATCTATAGTCATTTTCCTGTCACAACAAGACAGTAACTTTAGTATTTCAAAATCTGTATTTTCGCAACAATACTTCAACACAAGTTCAAGAATAAATCAAGAACACTTATGAAGTTGTCCAACACCTTCAACACAAGATCAAAATGATCTTTCAAATAATTATGTTTTCAGTTTCTTAAAGAAAAATAGATGAAGCAGAAAAAAGTCAAGTCCTCCGAATTCAGAGAGTGTCCTTAAGGAAATAATTCTCCTCAAGTACCCGAGGTTGCAGAATTTTCCTCCTAGAATAAAATGGCTTCACAACCAGAATGTAGCGGTACCTCAAACTTTCTAGTTTTCTTTGAACTCACTCAACGGAAGATGATCACACAGAGTTTTTAGAAGCAAGAGAATATTTTTCTTATACAGAAACTTTTCATACTAAACCTGTGGAAAAAATATTAATTTATATAGCCATAACGTGCCCCTTTTGAAAGGTGACAATGGTTCATCTGAAAATATGTATCCTTTAGAAGAGTCATGTCTGATCATTCGAAACATTGTGTCTTTTTTATAAATAGACACAACTATCCGAACAGTCACTCCTTTTTCAAAACAATGTGTCTTTTCCTCAAAAGATTGTGTCCCTCCATTTTTCATTCGCACCAATTGAACCCAACACAAGCAACCAACTCCTGTCTTTTATATGTTAACACGATCAAATAATTTTTATATCATCAAATTACCTTTAAAAAAAAGTAAGTACATTATTTATAAATCTTGGGATACTTCTTTATCCATAAATTTTACTTGTTCAATATACGAGAATATATTTATTTTTCTTTACTTGTTCTCTATAACATATCAAGAAAGAATTAATTATTTTATATTTAATTTTACAATTGAATAATTATTTCTTTGTTATAAAACAAGAAAGAATAAAGAAGAAGAGTAGAGAGAATAGAGAGAGTAATTCTTATTTCTTCTCGTGAGGGATGATAGATCATAAGATTGTAAATACAATGAACAAAACCTCTCTATTTATAGGAAAAATTTACTCCTAGTCTGAGTAAAAGACGGATGCTTCAAATCCTAATAGATATCAAAGTAGATCTTAATAGGTCTTGATAGACATTCACTATAATGTAAATAAATTTATAACACTCCTCCTTGAATGTCTAATTGGTAGAGAATGTGCCTCGTTAAAATCTTACTAGAAAAAATCCAATTGGAAAAAAAATCTAGTGAAGAAAAAAGAGTACACATCTTTAATAATACACATTTCAGCTGCCTCATTAAAAATATTACAAGGGAAACCAGTGGGACAAAACCTCGTAAGGAAAAAAGAGCACAACACGTATTAACTCGATCTTTGCATCTCGATCTTGTGCATCATCTTCTTGAAAGTTGCAATTGGAGAAGATTCGGTGAATAAATCAGCCACATTGTCAGTTGAACGAATCTGTTGCACGTTAATATAATCATTATTTTGTATCTCATGTATGTAGAAAAGCTGTGGCAAAATGTGATTCATTTTATCTCCATTTATTAATCCTCCCTTAAGATATGCTATGTATGCTGAATTATCTTTGTATAAAATTGTGGGTAGATTGTCATATGTCATACCATATTTTTCTCGAATGAGATGTATCATGAACCTCAACCATATACATTCTCGGCTTGCTTCATGAACATCTATTATCTCAACATGATTTGATGAAGTGACTAAGATAGATTGTTTTGTATATCTCCAAGATATGGCAGTACCACCACATATGAACACAGAGCCTATTTGAGACCAAGATTTATGCGGGTTAGATAAGTACCCAACATCAGCATGACCAATAAGATCAGGACTGTAATCTTTAGAATAAAACAAACTCATGTGTTTTATCCCATTTTGATGTCTCATAGTAGGAGCAGAAATATATCTTGCTAACAAATTGACTGAAAAAACTATAGGCTTTGTGGTATTTGCAAGGTACATGAGTGCATCAATTGCAATAAGATATGGTACTTCATAACAAATCCAATTTGATATATTTCGAATTTTAGCAAATAATCTATTGCTTTGAAAACTCTCCAAGAGTTCCAATGATGTTCAAGCAATAAGCTTATACAATATAAAGATTATAAATAAGTTTTCCAGAAACTTTTATATGCTTCAAGTAGTTTGAATCCTAAAAAGTCTTCACATAAGTTTTGTCAAGTGACAATATTGAACATTTCATGAGAGACACCTTCAAGTGTCTGGACTACAAATCAAATAAGTTTTACGCTTATCAAAATGCATCCTTTCATGTCACTTGATAAATGTTTCTACGTCAGCATGCTTAAATAAACGTAGAATTCAGATCCTCGTAATCTTTCATAATATTGCGCCAATATTGTGTCAAAGATATTGATAATATATCATTTTGTATAGGTTCACAATGCGACATAATATTTTCAGATCTCATCAATTTATTATTTTTAGTAACATGAACCTCTCATAAGGTTTCATGAAGTGGTATGTCGTAGGCTCTTCAAGAGCTCATTGCCTTCTTATTATGATTATTTGCTCCTTATTTTTCAAGGACTATTTCATTTGGAATCGATCACTCTACCGCGTTTCACGCATGCATAGACTTTGTCCTTTAGGAACACAAAATAAGAGCATTTGCGCTTAATATGAGATGCTTTCAGCATTTGACTTGAATTATCTTTTTGATGAGGATATGGTGATAATTCCTAACATATTTCATAGCGTTTATAATCTCCCCCTTATGTTAGGAAAACTAACATAAAACCTCTACTTCTTTGAGAAATTCATCATTGTGCATTATGGTATATTCATTAATCGTATACTGCACATCAAAATTATTAGATGGAATAATTGGTTCCCGACCTTGAACCAATTGAGAAGGAAGAAATAATTATAATTTATTGATCTAATACATACAAATGCTATTGCAATATATCATATTTCAGACCAATACATTAAGTTTTGTTCTGATTAACAATGGTTTAGATATTTATCGAAGACATTCAATGCTAAACCATCATCATCAAGAAAAATTATCTTCATTACACAATCTGAAAATTATGCTCAATTTATATTGAACAAGTAAATTTATGAATGTCAAGCGTAGGTTGACTATGAATGTATATGTGATCATCTTATTGATGGATCTTTTCAACATATCACATGATAGGTGAACGAGCCCTTATTCACCTTTTATTCTTTTCAGATTTTGAGGGATCCAATCCCAAAATTAGTTGGTCCAACCAATTTATCATGAGAACAAGAAACATTGAAATTCATAAAGAATTTTCTAATTCTTCAATATATGTTCAATACTAAGTATGCACATCTTCGGGATATCATAATCGTTCATGTCAACTTATGGACTTTTATTCTAGTAAACTACAAGTTTACCATGACATGTAATTTTGCTTTAGTAAATGTCAGATTTACTATTACATGAATAAATTTCAGATTTACTACTTCAGAAGTAGATTTTAAAATTATTCAATCTCTTTCGGAGATGAGTTGTGATACAATCACAATCAAGTGCACATTTGCATTAATAAGTTTTTCATTCCCCAGGAATGGAGTATAATGTTGTCTTAAGTCTATCAAATTATAATAACTTATAACCTTTTTCAAGATTTTGCTTCTTCAGAAGCAAATCGAGGCATACATATAATGTAGAGAATTTTTCTCTAGCATATCTTATAATCATATAAGCGTGTAAAAATATATCACTTTTGATGATCATTATCATATTGTCTCTCCACGCGTATATTCGTGCATTCAATCACTTGTCTTCTTTCAGACATATTATGCACTGCTACCGCATACACCTCAAGAATGAAGTAAGTTGTCATATTTCAGGCTTATCATATATTGCTACCATATTCTCTTCATGAAATGGAGCATATTCAATGGGTCGAATTTCATGACTTTTCATCAAATACCTATTATTTTGTCTTAGCCATCATAATATATCAATATGGTGCATTGAGATTCAAACTCAACATTTTATCCATATAAAAGAGTCTTAGGCATAAATCGATGAGACTTGAACCCAACATATCATCATCCCTTTTGATAATATTGTTCTTGAGGAATAAATTTAAAACATAAATGATTTCAAATCAATTATTTTTCCTCAAATTCAACAATAATTATATCATTAGTAGCAAAAAACAAATAACATAAGAAATTATTAAAAAACAAAAGTCACATATTATACCAAATTAATAATCAACAATAATATGATCACATTATATGAATATCACCAAAATATGCAAACTGTGTAACTATGTTGCTCCTCGAGATTGTTAAAGTAGAAATTAATAGTACATGGTTTGATTATAAGTTAGCCAACATAAATATATATTAATTAATAAAGTTGCTCATGTATACTTTAAGACATGATGGTATTGGTTAAAACTTGATATGTATTAATATTAGTGGACACTGATGGAGGCAGCAACATGAGATAACGAATCAGCAGTTTCCCTTCATACAATTTGTAACTTTCTAACGGATCGGACACCCAAACATAAATCATATATACATACCTGTAATCTTTATTTGACAGAGTCTCGTGCTGATAACGTGATATAAAACAAGAAAGAATAAAGAAGAAGAGTAGAGAGAATAGAGAGAGTAATTCTTATTTTTTCTCTTGAGGGATGATAGATCATAAGATTGTAAATACAATGAACAAAATTCCTCTATAAAATTTACTCCTAGTCTAAGTACAAGACGAATACTTCAAATCCTAATAGATATCAAAGTAGATCTTGATAGATATTCACTATAATGTAAATACATTTATAACATTCTTAAATTTATTGGAATACTAGCGGTTAAATTTAAATTCCAAAGCTTAGTAAATGTTTGTAATTTGTAGTTGTAAACGATAAGCTTTCTTAAAGAGAGCCTAAAATACAACTCGACAAGTAACAGAGATAGAATTGACTGCAATTGTTTAAAATTGTTTTAGACCAGAAATTGTAATAATATTTTATTTTTTTTTAAAGAAAATTGTGTCCAGTCAATACCACCAGATAAATTAGGAGGAGGGAGCAATTCTTTTGCATGAGAAACTGAAATTCAGCAAAGGCAAAGAAAAGAATTATTTTACCCCTTTTTTAAGAAGTATCAATTGCCCCTTTTTTAGTTCTTATTGGTAGAGGTAGAACCCTAAGAGAAGGATAAATTAACGTGGAGCAACAGTTGTGGTGGTGGCCCTTTCTTAATGTGCTTTGCTTTTTTCAAGCTTTACAGATACCCCATGTGCCATAAAACAATATGTTCCATCCAAATATCAACGGTTAATTTCGTAAATATCCATGTACACCTGTCACTCTAGGAATGATTAATTAGCCCTCATCCAACTTTCCTCATTAAAAAATTGTAATGAATTTAGAGGCTTAACTAATCCAAATTAAAGCCCCTTATACTCCCTCCATTTCATATTAATTCATCAACTTATTAAAATAAATTTCTCAATTTTTTTATTCATTTACTTAATCAAGATAAAATAAATTAAATTTTTTTATTTTACCTCTATAATTAATATTCTTTAGCGTGTAAAACCAAGTTTGTTAATTTTCAAGAAAGTATATTAAGGAGTAAATTAATAAAATTATTCTTTTTATTTATATTTTTTTAAAGAACATGTAAAAGTAAAAGTGATCAACTAAGTAGTACAATTTAGCTGAAACAATAGCTCTTAATCATTAGGTAACTGACACGCCATGCTTCATACTTGCCATGGGACATGAGAAAGTAATTAATCCATAATCTATATCTATAATCTATAATTTATCTATAATCTATATCTATATCTATAGTATATTAAAAGTGTGAAGATTTTTAGAAAAGTTATTCAAATTTTTTGCCCTTCATTAGAAGTTTCTCCTTTAGACAAAATCGTCTTTTCACTATTTTATTAAATTATTATTTAATTATATTTATAATATTATCTCCTAAAATATATGGGATCAGAAGTTTAAAATACATACTTAATAAACATTGCCTTATTTTTTGGCTAAAGAAATACGTAGAAGTATATTTGATAAAATTAAAAAGTTGTTATTACTTTTATCAACTTTTGTGAAAAAAAGAAAAACGTAGGAGTATATTTGTCAAAAACAAAAGGTATTGTTATTTTATTTAAAAAATTCATTCATTCATTTTTTAAAAGATCTTATCAATTGTTCAACATCTTACCCCCCAGACCCCATTAGGTGGGAATACGCTGGGTTTGTTGTTGTTGTTGTTGTTGCTTATCAATTGTTCAACATCGATAATTTATCTATATAATATATTAAAAATGTAAAAACATTGAACCATTTACCTTTCATTATAAGACTCTTCTTTAGATAAAACTGTCTTTTCACTATTTTTTAAATTTATTATTTAATTATTTTTATTATATTAACTAGACTTTTTAAAATATACGGGACTCCTAAAATATATGGTAGGAGAATTAATTAATATTTTTCTTTCTACTAAATTTCCTAAAATATATGAGACTCCTAAAATATATGGTGGGAATTAATCAATATTTTTCTTTCCACTGTTCAATTAGAAAAATACTCATAAAATAGGACTCTATTAATATTTTATTTAAAAATTTTATTCATTCATTTTTTAAAAGATCTTATCAATTGTTTAACATCTATAATCTATATCTATCTATAATCTATCTATATAATATATTAAAAGTTTGAAGACACTCAAAAAAGTGATTTGAACCATTTACCCTTCATTACAAGACTCTTTTTTAGACAAAACTGTCTTTTCACTATTTTTTATATTTATTATTTAATTATTTTTTATTATATTAACTAGTCTTCCTAAAATATGTGGGACTCTTAAAATATATGGTAGGAGAATTAATTAATATTTTTTTACTAGACTTTCTAAAATATATGAGATACTACAATACATGGTAGGAGAATTAATTAATATTTTTCTTTCTATTGTTCAATTAGAAAAATACTCTTAAAATACGACTCTATTAAGGAAATACTTTTATAAATATTGAGATGCACGTTAAACTAGAGAATAAATCGGTATGCCTATTGGGAGAATATGATTGATACTTATCTAACTTGATTCGATTGCATGTCTAGATGGTAGATGCTTGATTTTTTAACCCTCAACTTCTTCTCTGTTTTTGTCAGCATAATAGAATTCAACATGTGTGTATTTATATATCTTCTTTATTTTTGTATGTAAAGATTAGATTTAATTATATTATTTTGATGTTTCTATCATTGTATTATTTTGTAGCAATATACAGATGGTAGATGAATGTCGATTGACATTTAAAAATATTTTTGATAAAGATGAGATTTAATTAATATATTCTCCATCTTTACATATTCAAAAAATATTAAATTTAATTATTATATTCATCTTTATTATTTAAACAAATATCCTATTTAATGTAATGTTTAAACTCATTAAAGTGAGGTACACGCGTAAGGCGCGTACACCTAAACTAGTAAACTAAATACTTGCAGTCATATTTAAAAGTTACTCCACTATATGACTGTTGGATTCAGGGGCGGACCTACGTATAATTTTTGGGTGCTTTGGCACCGACTAAACTCGACGTAGATTATGTATAATTATATAAAAAATACAAAATAAATGGTATAATTTATTAAAATGTACCCAGTTAACAAACATATGGTTGGATGCAATGGCTTGAGGATGTGACTCCCGTGTCCAGTTTTTTGAGTTCGAATACCTACAGCACATACTAGTACTATTTTTTATAAATTTTTGTTCGAATCTCTATAGCAACACTATTTTTTATAATTTTTTTTAAACACCCACAACCTTAAAATCCTGGATCCACCACTGACGAGATTTAGATACTATAATTTGTATCCAACTAATTTAACTAATAAGTCGTGAGGTTTGGTTAGGAGGTAATCTTTTGACTTTTGTTTATTTTACAAAATTAATTAACCCCATTTGTTCTGTTACTTAATGTTCCTTAAAAGAGTCACATTCTTCTCTTTTGGTGAAATTTGTTGCAACTTCTTTCATAGCCCTTTGTCTAATTTTATCGATCACTTAACTTTTCCTTTAGACTTTTGAAATTCAATTTTCATCAAAATATTGAGTCAAATGTCATATTTATTAGAAGGTCAAATATATTGTCAGATATCTCAATTTGACACAAATTTTTTACTTTAACACCTAAAATAGACAATGTTCATTTTAAGCACCTAAGCGAGCTATAAATTGTGTCATTTTGATACTTTTTTGCATCAGATTTGATGTGTGGGGTGCACTCGCTCTGACGTGCATGAAACGGTCAATTAATTTGTGTCAACTCAATAAAATTGGCACATCATTATATACATCCACCATTATTTTTTTTTAAAATAGTCCAAAATCATCATCTTTCCCACATAACCCATCTTCTTTAACCTCCATCAATGGAGGTTGAATTTTTCATTCTCTTTATTAGCTTTTTTAATCGAGGTATTTACAGTCATGATGTCGTCGGAATCTCTTTGGTATCGCCGTAATATCTTTTTTCTTGATTCTATTGACATATTTAAGCCTTAATTTTTTAAAAAATTAGAAAATTAATTAAATTACATTTTAATAATAAATTTAAGAGTTAATTATCATATTGATACAATTTATTACTTTTCGTGTTTGAATTAACTCAAGTTTATAGTTTTTTTTTTGGTAGATATATTTTTAGATAATTTTTTATTTTCTTCACTTTATAGATTATATTATTAGAAGTGATATGAAAAAATCATTCAAATAAATATATGTAAGAGATAGAAGGGGTTTTGGAGTACTATTAAAGGTGTTTAGGCTTCAAAAAATGGTAGAAGATAGTGAGATGAAAAAATGAAAAAAAAAAAGATGATAAAGTTAAATGAAAAATGAGCTAAAATAATATAGTCACGCGCCTACAAGCGACTGTTCTATACTCACTTTGTCATGTCGGTGAAAGGTGCCAAAATGACATAGTTTATGACTACTTTAGGTGCTTAAAATAAACAACGTCCACTTTAAGTGTCAAAATAAAAGATAATTCCAAGTTGAGGGACCTGACGATGTATTCTGCCTTATTAGAAATTCCACAAACTGCCGCACAATAGTGTGCTAAAATAGAGCAGTTCCAAGTTGAGGGACCTGGCGATGTGTTCTGCTTTATTAAAAATTCCACAAACTGCCGCACAATAGTGTGCTAAAATAGAGTAGAATTTAACTGCAGTTGACATGTGCATTCCACTCATGACGTTAACTTACATATTTGATAGTCAACAAATCAAATTAAATACTAATATATTTGGTATTAAAACAGTCTGAAGTACCTAACTTTTTTAATGCATAACCAATTATACTTGACATTTAGGACTCGTTTGGTAGAAAGCATAAAAATGATGTTATTTAGAGTATATTTATAATACTTACATTAGTAATGCTGATATTAGTTACACTTACATTAGTTATACTGATATTACTTCTTATACAGCATTTGATTTGATGTATTGAAAATAATATGTCTTGTATAATTTTTATTAAGAAATTATTTATTTATAAAAGTACCCTTTACACTTCTGTGCAACACCATGAGTTCCATCTACTTGAGGAGAACTAACAACTTATTGCCGATACAGCCTTTGCTACTATTTGTTGGACTTTGAACTTCAAATCGTCAACAACAGAAGAAAAAGGAGACTCACCTATTATATAATAACTAGAGTTGCAAGGCCGTGTCACGGGCCCAACGCAATACATTTTGAGTAACTAAAAATTAAGTAAAACAAAAATTTGATAAGAAGCAAAGTTTTACACAATAGTTACATGTATTTTATTTACATAATGATAAAATGTGATGCATTGTGCTCCTAATTAGCTGAGGTGTGGCCTCCATTGTTGTACGACCATCTTCTTTGTGCTTCCTTTCTACCTTGCTTTCTTTTTGAACCCTGCTTTCTTTGAGTTCCCTCTTGGGATCTTATATGTCGCGTGAGCCTGTACAATTTACTTGTTGATTTCACCTTTAGGTCATTAAAATTCTCCTTTTCTCTTAACATCTGCATCTTTGACTGCTTTGCTCTTTAGAGAAGGAGCTCAGTGTAAGCAACAAATAATTTGCTCAGAAAGTTTACGGAATGCTTGATAATTTCTTTTAAACTTGAATCGTGAGAAATTTGCATTTTCTCATTTCCCTCCACCTTCTGGGATTTCTATTTCTGGTTGAATTTTTAGAACGTGTTGCACTGTTATTTTTACTCGTGTTGCTCTGTTTACGTTTCAGTTTTAAAGAGATCTCACTATTTTTCAGCAATAATGACCGTAAAAATTGAATACACACATCTTCAAATCAAAGTAGCAAGAAAGAGGGAGCTATGTGCAAAAGTATACACGTAGAAGCAAATGGAGTAACTAAATGATAGGTGTCATAGTAATGACTCATTGTTATAGTGGAATGTTATTATAGATATAATGGTTATATAACTATCTGACTGTATATAAGTTTAAAGAACATTTATAATTACTTTGTGAAACAATACAAGTTGAAATGAAACTTAATATACTCATAAAACTTACACCACCAGAAAATTAAAATACAAAGAATTGCAATTATTTCAAAACAAAAAGGGAAACTTTACTACCACTTTTTTTCTAGAAAAAGGAAAAAGAAAACATTAGGCCAAAGTTCAATTTCTGAAGTTGTACTAAACATTATATTGTTGTTAGTCATAGTCCTATTTAGCCAATTATAGACTAACAACTTCATGTGAATTTGATCCAATGACAATGACCAATCAACGAAACGTAGTAACTCAATTAAACGAAATATTTTTTAGCCAGAAAATCAATAAGCTCCAAAATAATTTTCAAGAACTGATGCGTGGAATGTTCCAAACAGCATAAATATCCTTGATTCTATTTCACCATCTTCACCCAATGAATCAGTGTTCAACTTCCTCGTCATCCAAGAAATGCTTCCAGTTTAATTATTGATAATAATCTTGCTCCATAGTATTAGGTTACAATTGCCAATGTCTACTGCTTCATACTGATGATAACTTAGCTGGCCTAAATGGCAGCCTTCCCTATTGCTTATCAACGGGTATCTATTTAGATAGTACAACTAAACAGATCATACTTCATAACAGTGAGACAACATAAATTGTTTTGGATGACTCCTTGTCAGTAGATATCATCTAGATGGAAAACTTAAATATACAAAGAAAAAAACTTTTGACAACCCATCTAAACATGTAATGAAGCACACAAAAAAAGCAATAACAGAAGATAATGATATATTTACCCTGCATTAAATAGGATTGGAGGAAGTAGATATATGAAAAAGAGCTCTTCACTGAACACCAGAAGGTGTGAGCTCATTCCCCCGCTTACAAGCAAGATAACTACTACTATAATCAAACCTTGTGATAATAAAACATGAAAATAAATGCAAAGAATGTAAGACAAATAAATAGCAAACTGGTAATTTGAATCCCATTCAAATTAAAAACACAAGGCAACATGGATACTTGTATTCAATTTGGTTTTTTAACACCTACATAACATGTTTTAACCCAATGTAGAATAAAAAAAGTGACACTCACAATTATGAGGATAGTAATGGACTCATTTATCCAGTGGTTCTCCTCCAAGAGATGACCAATGACGATGCAAGCGCAAAAGTATGCCATAAAGAGGTTGATGGATACAATAGAAGTATGATCCGAAGTACCCAAAGAACCCAGTTTTGGCAACAGAGAAGCCAGCGCATAAGCCATCTTTTTTTGACACTTTGTATTACAACCACAGTTCACCAACTTTGCTTCAACTTAGCTAAATTTTTATCATGATTTGCTCCCTTCTTGTATCTACGCATTCCTAGATAAATACAAAAACTTAAGATAATTCTATATTACACGAAATAAAACATCGCACATAAATTTAAATCTAAGTAGCCAAGTGAACAAAAGGAGTAGAAGAGAATAACTTTCTTTAACCAGACAAATGTAATTCAAAATTCTCCATTTCTAACTAATCCCCCAGTTTGCTCTATTTTATTTTCCATATATTTCATAGAAAATAAACAAAAACAACAATATACCTAGGAAATTAGAACCTCAACCATGCAAAGGAAAGGCTTCTATAAAAAAACAAATAATTTTATACCTGCAAGAATATACTTGTTTATTCTCCACCTCTCATGCTTATACCTGGAAGGATATACTTGTCGCCAATGATCATGTTTGATGTGCAATGAACTTTTGACATTTGTATCAAGAACAGAGTTTCTTATGTTGTTTCAGCACTGCGTAGATGTCTATCCAGTTCATTCGTGTCCCAGAAAATGGAATATAAAGTTCTTCTCTTAGACTTGTAAATTTTACTTCTCTTTTTCAATCCCTTACGACCTTTAGGCATGAAGGACATGACTCCTAAGAAGAGGAATGTCAAAATCATAGTATCTAGACAACTTCAACTTTGCGTCAAATATAATAATTCTTGCTTCCATTTCCTGCACAAGCAAGAACTTCCTCAAATTTCTCTGGCAAATTTTGGCTATCATTCACCAACACCATGGGACTCTTTCCACTACTCTTCCAGGCTCTAGAATTTACATATTCCCACATTGCATCATCTAATTCCTCATGTCTTAACCACCCTATAAACTTGTTTTCATAGATCTTCACTTTGTCGTCTCTATAATGTAGGTCCTGCGAACACTTAAAAAAGTTATCTATCTGGGCATGCATTTCAAATATCTTAATCAAAACATATAATTTTATCATCAGATAGTGCTCCGAGAAAGAGGTAGGTAGAGCCAGTTGGAGAGCTCCTTCGATAAGGACCAGTTAAGATTCCTTATCCCAACTAATTTAGATGAAAAAACAATACTATCCAATTATGATTAGAAATAAAATTTAATCAAGAAAGAGAACTTGTAGAATAAACTCACTACAAAATAAGACAAACGTGGAACTTAAAATGAAAAAAAAACCGAAATGAGGTGGAGGGGATGGATCCTCAAAATAACAACTATGAATAGAAAATACAAAACTATTTAATGCTTATCAACGTGCTAGTCCAACCAAAATAAAAAATCCTCCAAATAGCCTGCAATTAAATAAGTAAGTAGACTCTAATTTCATTTCCATTTTATAAAGTTTGCAAAGTTTTAGATTTAGAACCACATATTGTAAATAAACGGGTCAATTTCAAGTATAGTAGGTAAAAGTTTAGTGCAGGTGTAGAAATTTTTCCAGATTTCTCGACTTATCCTTTAGAGTACAACTGACCACCAAAAATTACAAAAGCCATGATAGCAACTAATATTATTTGCGCAGGCTGGAATATTGAAACGAACACTGGTCCTCCTTTCTAAATGCACCAAGCCCGAAGAGAGTGACTACTCCAGAAGAGATAACACCCTACATTCAATAGCAGTCCAAGATTATTAGCCATTCATATTAACTAAGATAATATCAAACAGGGAACTATATAATCTTTTTTCAAAGGATGTGTTACTGATGAATAATTGATAGAAGCAATTTTTATGGAAGCATATAGTGAACCTAGGAAAATCACAATTTGTAGATTTTGCATGAAGCTGCAATGGGTTCATTTTCACGCCCTTCACATATATTTTTCACGCCCTGCAATGGTTGGTTTTCATTAAGTAGTAAAAAAATAATAATAAATTAAATAGACCGACCAGACTCAGTGGATTTTAGCCTTTTAATAAAACATAAAAGAACAGAAATTAAACCCCCAAATCTCCAAACGCAAAACACGATCCCCAAATCTCCAAATCCTCAAATCCGATCAACTCTTTATCGTTGATTTTCGCCACTCCGGTAACTTTTATTTTCTTGTTAGATACTAGCTAAAGTATGTATTTTAGTTAGCTCAATGTATATATTTTTCATATTTAGTAGTAACTAAAATTTCTTTGGTAGTAATTTTACTTAGCTTAAAGTATATATTTTTCATGTTTGTTGTATTATTATACTTCGTTACATAATTTTTGTTAGTTAAAAGCTAAGAAAGTAATGGAAATTTAGGTTTAGTTAGTTCAAGATTCAATTATAGTTCAAGAAATTTTGATTTAGTTAGTTAGTACTTTCTAAAAATAAATTTTTGAAAGAAAATTATATTTACTTTTGTGAAATAAATTGTTTTTCATCTTCCCTCTAATGTAAAAGTATAAAGTTGTCACAAAGTAAGTTGATATGTTAAGAAAAGAAAAGTAAAGTTAATATTTGGTGTATGTTAAGAACTGTATAGTTTAGATATCAGATTGGCAGTATTATTTGATCATTCATTATGTTATTGATTAAAATTATCAATCTTATTGAAGTAAAAGTTGGTTATAAGATTTGTTACTTTATTGAAGGATGAGAATATATTTGTTACTTTGTGTAATGAACAAGATTTTTTAATTTTACTTGCATAATTCGTTGCTTGGAATTTGATGTTACCGTTTGACAGAATCTGAATTCAGTGAAAGGATTACTTTGCTATTTTTCCAGTGACGGCTTGTCTATAGCACTTTAATTTAGGCCAAGAAAAGGTAAGTTGACTTTTCTCTAAATTGTTATATTGAAGTCTTGTTACTTTTCATCTTGAAGTCTAGTGAAACTGTGTGTGGCCTTGTACAATTTACTAGCATTGTTGTTATCTTCTTGTTATTGTTCATATTTGTCATGCCTCAAATCCTATTGGGGCGGACAGGCACTCGTAGCCGTAAAGGCCCGAGAGAACCAATTCAAAAACTTGTACTTCCCATGCATGTAACTATAACAACTAAAGGTTCAGACAAACATGATATTATCTATCGATGAGAATAATTACATATACAAACACAAACTGATATATACAATACTTGGCTGTTTGGGCCACCGCATCTAAAGACAAAATACTACCATAACTTTACATTAGTCTACAAAGCCTCTAAAAGATACATAGTCTTAGTTAGGGTCAGGACAAAACCCCGCTCTACTCTTGACTTACTGTACAATAAAAAAATATATGGAATAGACTCGGAAAGCCCCGAATCAACCTGGAGCTCACCAATAGTCCCTGAAAAGCCTGCGCTCCTACTAGTGAGTTGTATGAGCTGAAGTGCCTGTGCCTGCAACATAAAATCCAGGTCCCCCTTGAGGGACGTCAATACGAAAATATGTACTGAATATGTAAGGCAAAAGGTAACAACAGACTTGATATAAAAGCTTAATAGAAATCTGATACAAGTGTATAAGTAGTACTAGTAGACTACCTTTATAAATACTTGTGGGACAATGTACATTACATTCTTTTCTTCGTTTTACCTTCTTCATAATCTTTGTAAGCCATATAATGCAAATGACCAGCTGATCAGTGGTAAATAGATAAATTAGGATCGGCCCATACTAGGCTTACGCCCCTGAGCTGCCACCTACATATAAAGATTGGGATCAGCCCATGCTAGGCTTATGCCCTTGAGCTGCCACCCACAAATAAAGGTATCAAGATCGGCCCATACTAGGAAAATGCCCCTGAGCTGCCACTCGTCATTTTATAGATTTGCGTTACTTTGTTTATTTAGTCTTTGAGATTGTTACTTTGGTGGTCATCACATTATGATACCTTGAACCAGTAATTTACTAATAAGAGACATGTAAATAGACACTTAATGCAATAACAATGAGGTAGGGAGATGTTGGCACACAAATAAAGTATTTAGGAGCAGAAATAACACATGGGTCTTATTTGAACAAATGGAGAACTCCTGAAATTTTCTAGTGAAGATAGATGCACAGATTTAATAATAAGCACGTATTGAGGTGTTATAATGCGTTAGAGAGTGGGAACAAGGTCATTGGATACATGGAGTGTAATGTGCTACCATTATGTATCGCTTTGTTATAGGATAACCTCGAAAACTTGCTTGATGGAACAATTGTACGATTTCATGCCAAAGAGTGTGAAATAGAGTATGTCTTACATACCTGGTTATTTGACTCTAAAACTAACCCGATTTGACTTCCTGCCTTTTAGATTACTTATCTACAATAGAATATATGGTAAACTAGTATTAGTAACCAATCAACACATTTGAGATACTTAATTTCACCCAAAATAGTAACCGGGCAGCAACAATTAATCTATCAAACAAGGGTGTTATTTTAACCCTTTTTTCCTCCAATTACACCCACATACCATATAGGTTCTTATAAGGTTCACTAAAACCACCTCAACTTCATTACACATTCCAAACAATACGCAAAATAGATTGGGCAACAAATATTAGTTCGGTGGTGTATATTCATATCTTTCTTCTATAATTCATTACAAAGTCATCACACCTTTATCCAACTTCAACCTGGAAGCCCATAATATATACATACAAAATAGTCCACAAAACAGTCCCAAATCCCTTTTATTATAACAATCAATTATTGAACTCATCATCTCTTGAGTTCTCAATAACAAGACATCCATAATCCACTTTCAAATTCATATATAAGAAAAATAAAATGGAGCAGTCACCTAACCTCATTTCAGCAACTTATTCTTTTAATTGAACTCTTCAAGAGCTTGAACTTTCCTTCACACTTAAACTAAATAAGAAGAAAAAAAGTTCCTCAATAACAAGGAAATGTGAACAAATAGCTTGTTTTATAATCAGCCATATACTTATAGTCAAACACTTATAACTTGTTTTCCTAATCTTCCATGAGATAATTAAACAAAATCTTAAGTGTTTTTCACTTACCATGGGCTGCAAAGGTGAGGGTTTCTTCAAGAACCCTATAAAGAAAAATAGGGTTGTTGTTCTTGTTGTTTTAGAGAGAGTAGAGAGATTTGCTAAAATATACTCCTTTTTTGTGACTTAAAGTTGAAGTAAAATGACCAGCAACTTGTCCTTTCAAAGGCCCTATATTGTCCACCTCCTTAGCTGCATTTTGGAACTTAAAATTGGTCAAATTGGTCCAAGTAGGTGATGCACCTACTTAAGGGTTCAAGCTGCACGAATTTTCAAAGTAGGTGATGCACCTACTTACTTAAATTCTTATTTTGGGCTTAAATAACTTAGGCCTTTGGCATATTGGTGTGTTGGGCCACTTATCCATTTTCTTTCTTGTTTTGTCAATTTGGCCCAAATGAGTATATTAGCATAGACCCAAACCTAATCCATAGCCATGGGTCCATTAATTTGGTCCAAACAACTTAAGTAGGTGACTCACCTACTAGCTTAAATAAGTCAAGCAAGCACCTCAATATTTTCCTCTATTTTCAGCTCCTAATCCCTTTAATCTAACCTTCAACTTATACACACTTGTTCACTTTAAACTTTAGATTCAAATACTATCTTACGATTCCAAGTTTAAATAGTTATCTTAACGTTAACTTAGCTGCATCACATTAAACTGTATAGGCAGCATATATAATTCCATCTATACCATTAATTCTTGTATAACAATTCTCACACGTTATATATATCAAAAGGCTATACCAAATTTCATATAATTAGAACAAGTACAAGCAAAAATAGAGGATTTACACCCTTCCCCCCTTAGGAACATTCGTCCTCGAATGTTAGCATAACTGTCCAACCAAAACAAGTTCAAGCCTAAGTTTAATACCGCTATTATAACACAGTACTTATGTCTTACATTTACTTGTTATTGCTCCAATTCAGAATCTTGGACTTTCTCTTTGTATTTGAACAAATGGGGGTACTTAGATATCATCGCTTCTTCCGCTTCCCATGTTATCTCTTCTACTTGTTGGTTCCTCCAAAGCACTTTTACAGAAGTTATTTCTTTATTCCTTAACTTCTTCACTTGTCAAACTAGAATAGCAATCAGTATTTCTTCATAGGTGAGATATTCCGTAACTTCTACATCTTCAGTAGAAGTAATATAAGATGGATCACCCATGCACTTTCGAAGCATTGAGAGGTGAAATACTGGATGAACTATTGAGAGCTCTTGGGGTAGCTCTAATTCATAAGCGACTTTTCCAAACCTCTGGGTAATCTTGTATGGGCTTATATAACGTGGACGTAGTTTTCCTTTCTTACCAAATCTCATAACCCTCTTTATTGGTGACACCTTCAAAAATACCCAATCACCTATAGGAAACTCTAGCCCCCTTCTTCTAATATCTGTATATGACTTATGTTGAATTTGGGATATTTCTAGCTGCTGTTGGATCACTTTAAGCTTTTTCATAGCTTGATGAATAAGATCTGGCCCGAACAAGGCAGTTTCACCCGCTTTAAACCATCCAATTGGTGATCTCACTTTCTTCCATACAAAGCTTCATATGGTGCCATTTTGATACTTGAATAATAGCTATTGTTGTCGGCGAACTCAATGAGAGGTAAATGATTATCCCAACTATGTTTAAAGTCCAATACACAAGCTCGTAGCATATATTCAAGTATTTGAATGGTACGTTCTGCTTATCCATCTGTTTGAGAGTGAAAAGCTGTATTTAGGTTCACTTGTGTTCTTAGATTTCTCTAAAAAGACTTCCAAAAATTTTCCATAAATTGAACTCCTCGATTTGATATAATAGAGATTGGAACTCCGTGTAGCCGAGCTATCTCTTTAATATATATTTTAGCATATTCTTCAAATGTGTAAGTGGTCCTAACCGGTAGAAAGCGTGCTGATTTGGTAAGCCTATCAACTATCACCCATATGGAATCAAACCTTTGAGTTGTACGAGGTAAACCAGCAACAAAATCCATGTTGATCATGTCCAACTTCCAGATTGGAAGATCTATACATTGCATATAACCCCGGGCTTTTGGTGCTCTACTTTAACTCTTTGACAGTTTGGACATTTGGCTATAAATTCTACAATGTTCCTCTTCATGTCACTCCACCAATATATTTCTTTCAAATCTTTATACATCTTAGCTGACCCTAGATGGAGGGAATACCTCAAATGATGTGCCTCTATCATAATCCTCTTTCTTAGCCCGTCTGCATTATGCACACATAATCTATTTTGGCACTGAAGTACTCCTTCTTGCGTATTCTCAAATGCCTTAGTCGTACCATATTTTACATTCTCCTTAAGCTGTAATAAAATTGGATCTACATATTGCTTCTTTTTCACTTCAGCTACTAATGAAGATTCCACTGCATTATGCACAATAAGCCCCTCATCTGGAGTTTCAAGAAGGCGAACCCCCAAATTAGCTAGTTGGTGGAGATCTTTAATCATCATTTTCCATTCTATAGATGCCATCATATCCTTACGACTTAGCGCATCAGCTACCACATTTACTTTTTCCGAATGATACAAGATATCAACATCATAGTTGTTTAATAGCACAAGCCACCTCCGTTGCCTCAAATTTAGATCCTTCTGGCTAAAGATATATTGCAAACTTTTATGGTCAGTATATATGTCAACATGAATCCCATATAAGTAGTGGTGCCATATCTTTAAAGAAAATATAACTACTGCTAGCTCGAGATCATGCGTAGGATAGTTTTTCTCATGTGGATGCAATTGTCTGGAGGCATATGCTATTACTTTACCATACTGCATCAATACACATCCTAAGCCAATTCTTGAAGCATCACAATACACCTCATACCCTTTTGTGCCTTCTGGAAGTACCAATATGGGTGTAGAAGTCAACTTATTCTTCCTTTCACAGGCATCATTCCATTAAAACTTGGATGCTTTGTGTGTTAGCTTGGTTAAAAGTGCAAAAATTGAAGAAAAATCTTCAACAAACCTTCTATAATAACCTGCCAACCTAAGAAAACTATGAATCTCCATAGGTGTTGTGGGCCTTGGACAACTCTTCACGGCTTCTATCTTTTGAGTATCAACCTTTATTCCTTCACTAGATATAATATGACCCAAGAATGCCACCGATTTTAACCAAAACTCACATTTAGAGAACTTTGCATATAGCTTACCATCACGAAGAATCTGCAACACATGCCGTAAGTGATTGGCATTGTCCTCTTCTGATCTGGAATAAACTAGAATATTATCTATAAAAACTATCATGAACATATTTAAGAATGGCTTAAACACCCTATTCATCAAATCCATAAAAGTTGCGGGTGCATTTGTTAGACCAAATAACATGACTAGAAACTTATAATGACCGTACCGTGTTCGAAAAGCTGTCTTGGGTATATCCTTCTCTTTGACCCTCACTTGGTGGTAACCTAACCTCAAATTAATCTTTGAGAAACACTTGGCGCCTTGTAACTGATCAAATAAATCATCAATTCTTGGAGGGGATATTTATTTTTAATAGTCACCTTATTCAGTTGCCAGTAGTCAATACATATTCTTAATGAACCATCTATCTTACGCACAAATAACACTGGTGCACCCCAAGGGGACATACTAGGCCTTATGAATCCTTTCTTTAGCAAGTCTTTCAATTACTCTTTCAATTCTCGTAATTCTATCGGGACCATTCTATACGAAGGAACTGAGATTGGTTGGGTGCCTGGAATCACATCAATACCAAACTCCACTTCTCATTCAGGAGGCAAACCTGGAAGGTCTTTAGGAAATACATCAGCAAATTCATTTACCACCAGAATAGTTTGAAGAGTTGGTGGCTCCGTATCTGTATCCTTCACTCTAACTAGATGACATATGTAACCTTTGGAAATCATTTTTCTTGCCTTAAAATAAGAAATAAATTTACCTCCTTTAGAAAATAAAAATACACCCTTTTAGTTCGGCAATCTACTATGGCATAACAAGACGCCAACCAGTCCATACCCATTATAACATCAAAATCTACCATTCCCAGCTCAACAAGATCAGTCATTGTATCGTGACTGCAAATAGTTATAATACAATTTCGATAAACCCTTCTAGCTATAATAGATTCACCAATTGGCATAGATACTTCAAATGGCTTAACTAGCAATTCTAGTGTTCTTTTGAACTGTCGAGCAACCAATGGAATTACATATGATAATGTGGAACCTGGATCAAATAATGCATATACATCATATGAAAAGATGGACAATGTACCTGTAACCACATCTGGAGAAGCCTCTGAATTTTATCGATCCGCTAAAGTATATGTACGATTCTGAACTCCACTTGAACTAGCTGCTCCTTTAATACCTCTACCAAGACCCATAGGTTGTACACCTCTACCTGAATAAGGCATTGATGATGATGATGCAACGACTGATCCAGTAGGTCATGCCATACCACCTATGGCCCTTTGAGGGCATTCTTTTATCATATGTCCTGACCTACCACATGATGATAGGCGAATTTACATGCCTAAAGTACTATATTTCACCCATATTTTAGCTAAGTTTTGAGGACAAAATATATAATTCATGCACTTTTAGTCCTTTTTCCTGTAAGTGAGCTAACAAACATGATTAGCAAGTTTTCAGGTATAAATGATGCAAATTTCAGCATTTTATGGATAACTTGATGCCAAAGAAAGCTTTACGAAAGAAGGAAGGGAAAGCTTGGACGCCAAGGACCAAAAGTGGCGCATGGAAAATCTGTCCCGGGCAAAAACAGCAATTCTGAAGACTTTGGGGAATAGAAGTAACCTATTAGGATTAGGATAATAATGCAGTAATTTATTAGGATTAGGATAATGATGCAGTAACCCAGTAGGAATGGGTTAAGTAATGCAGTAGCTTAGTAGGAATAGGATATGGGTGTTATAAATACCCTATTTTGCTAGAAATTTTTATTCATTCACCCATTCATCCATTCACCCATTCACCCATTCATCCATCCACCATCCACCCATCCATCAACCAAATTTCCGCCACCATCATCCCTATTCCCCCTATTCGATCTTTCTCCTTTTCTTCTTAAATTCATTATTGACATTATTTTTCATCTATTCGACTTTTAATTTTACAACAAGAGAATCGTTATTTTGCAAGGAATTCACGCCTAAAGCCATACCACACCATATCATATGTGAGATCTTTTATTGCGGTATAATGATAATGTCTATTGTGATTTCCATCGCACTCATGAATAGCTAAACTTCTCTGTTGGGGTTATCGAAGCCATATGAGATACTATCTATTGCTATGAGTTTGTGAATTCGTGACATGTATGCTGCTTATATCATTATTCTCTTCATCTTAATCTAAATTCTTTGTGGTTGCAAACGCATAGAATACGCCAGTATAGCATTAACTTGTTCGAAAGAAAAGTTATATGTCTGGAAAAGAGATAATGTCAAGGTAATAGGGTCCCATCCCCTATTAAAAAGTTAGTGCCGTAACTAGATTAACCTCTTGGAGAATTTGTACCGTTAGATACGCTTTAAGCTCGAAAGAGTTAAAGTGAAATAGTCCTTGTTTAGGTCGAAAGACGCTTGGATTTACCATCGAATACAATTCTCTATAAGCACATGCATGTCCGAATTCCGCACAACTCATAGCCAATAGAGACGTACAACTCATAAGGTGGACATAACCCCAACTTCTCAATTCTCATTGTTTTACATCTTACTAAATATTCTTTCTTTTTACTTTGCTATTTTCTGTTTTACTTTACTATTTTGTTCACATCATTGCACATTACAATCCCTCCTCTTTTACGAGACTTGCACCAAAAGTCTAGTAATCTTTGCTTACTTAGTGACCGACTATTCTCTGTGGGATCGATACCCAACTCAGATGGGTTATATATTTGACAATGATCGCTTTACATTCTTACGAGAGTTGTAGATTGAGCGTTATCCAAAATTGGCGTCGTTGCCGGGGAATACGAGTGTCAATTAAGTTTGTAATAATTACTAGACCCTTTGGTCAAAGATTCTCGTACTTTTACTTTTAGTTTTTGTTTTTGTTCTCTGCAGGTTTTTATTCATTGCATGCCCCATACTCGAAGTTCTGGTCAACCGTTATTACCTATCA
Organism: Capsicum baccatum var. pendulum; assembly: GCA_030864225.1. NCBI lineage: Eukaryota > Viridiplantae > Streptophyta > Magnoliopsida > Solanales > Solanaceae > Capsicum > Capsicum baccatum. The sequence continues at coordinate 223,158,988 of CM061556.1, forward strand.
ATCCTGAACCACAATATATTGGCAGAATGGAGGCACAACACGAAATCGAAAGGATGGCTGCTCAATAGGAACAGGCGAGATTAGCGGCTCTTGCCGCCGCTCAAGTGCATCAACAAAACATTGATAACCCTGGCCGAGCAATAAATCCTGATGACGAGGACCTAGGTGATGACGAGTTACTAACCCCTAGGCATGCTGCTGAGATCGCAACACCTGCCAACAGAAGAGATCTTCAAGCTAGGTTTAGGCCTGAACGCCAAGCTATGCAACCATCTTTCGATGATGATGATGATGATCTTGATGGAGCTGAAGCTACAGGAGCCATAATTCCTCCACCATTAGCGCCCGGAGCCAAGTTCAACATCACGAGCACCATGATTCAGTTATTGCAACTCAAGGGATTATTTGGTGGACTAGCAGGCGATGATCCGAATATGCATCTCATCAACTTTATTTCTACATGCAAGTCGTTTGACAATCCTGGCGTTGGTCAGAATGCAATTCGATTATGTCTATTTCAATTGTCTCTGTCTAGGGAGGCAACTCTATGGTTGAATGGGCTGACTCCTGATTCTATTACAAATTGGACGCAATTGAGAGACGCTTTCCTAGAAAGATTCTTTCCGTCATCCAAAAGAGCACAATTGAGAGATGAAATCAGCAACTTTCGTCAGCTTCCAACTGAAACCCTTCATGAAACATGGGAGAGGTTCAAGACAAAGCTAATGAGATGCCCAAACCATCATATGACCAATTTTCACCTAATGGAGATACTATATAGAGCCTTGAATTCAATAACTAAACCAGTGGTGGATAATGCGGCTGGAGGATCATTTATGGATCTCACCTTTGGTCAGGAAAGCAATATGTTAGATCGGATGATGAAGCAAAGTAGAGCTTGGCATACCAGGAATTCTGAGGTAGCAAGCCCCACTTTATCTATTGGCATAACTGCAAACCAAAGGAGAAGATAAAAAGAACGTGATCAAGATATGACACACATGAAAACACAAGTGGATCTTCTTACAAAGCATCTATTATCAGGGAAGACCGAAAAAGTCAAAGCTATTGTGTCAAAAGGAAGAGACGAATCTGATTCGGAAGAAGAGGCCAACTACTTGAGCAATCAGGGGGGTTTCCGAGGTAATACCCAAGGAAACCAAGGTCGGAACTATTATGATAAATCTGGAAACAAGGACCAAGGTAGTTGGAAGAACAAGAATGAAAAGAGTGGTTTATATGTCCCCCCAGGAAGACGCGACACCACTATATCCGTTTCAGGAAATATGGAAGAGATAATGGCTAAACTATTGAAAGGAGTGGAAGTAACAAGCGCTGGAGTAATGGAGGTAATAAATGATTTGTCCTCTATGAAGCAATTAGTTGATTCTCATTCCACTTCAATCAAGCAAATAGAGCAGCAATTGAGCCAACTTTCAGCAGCACTCAATCAAAAAAAGGTTGGCACTTTACCTAGCGACACTGTGAAAAACCCAAGGAATGATGGGTCATGTATGACTGTTACTACCCGAAGTGGTAAGGTGCTGGAAACTTCATCAAAAGGCAAGCAAGTGGTTGATGAAGTAGCAGATGTCGATGACAAGGCAAAAGGAGAAGATTCCGCAGAAGCTACCCATGACGTCCATAACGTCACACCGAGTTTGTTGCAGCCTGAAAAGGCTGAAAAACGGAAGTAAGAGGAGAAGAAAGTCATGGAGAAAACAATTCCTTATCCACCACCACCTTTTCCTCAAAGATTGAAGAAAGTGGCGGATGATACGAAGTTCAGCAAATTCATGACTATGCTAAAGCAGCTGACCATTAATGTTCCATTGGTAGAGGCACTTGAACAAATTCCTGGGTATGTGAAATTTATGAAGGATCTTTTGACAAAGAAGCGGGCAGCCAGCTATGAGTTGAAAGATGACGTTCATCACTGCAGCGCAATCGCTTCCCGATCACTAGTTCAAAAGAAGGCTGACCCTGATGCTTTCACTATTCCTTGCACCGTCTGATCTTTGAATTTTGCCAAGGCATTATGCGACTTAGGAGCCAGCATCAATTTGATGCCATTATCCATTTACAAAAAGTTGGGGTTGGGCGATCCTACCCCAACCAATATGAGGCTCGTAATTGCGGATAGGTCGATAAAACGGCCTGTTGGTATTTTATGTGATGTATTGGTGAAGGTTTCTTCATTCATCTTTCCGGCAGACTTTGTTATTTTGTATTGTGAGGAAGATTTAGAAGTTCCTATAATCTTGGGGCGCCCTTTCCTTGCAATAGGAAGTGTGCTGATTGATTTAAGAGCTAATGAGCTTTTATTCTAGATAAATGACGAAGTAGTTTGCTTTGATATGTGTAAATCAATGAAGCAACCCAAAGAGTTGAACGTATTCTCAGTGGCTGATGTTTACTTTGATGATGAGAAAGAATTACTTGAAGAGGAGCAGATTATTGATGACCCATTGGAGGTTGTGCTCATGAATAGTGAGCATAAGGATGCTGAAAATTATGAAGAGACTATTGGTGCTCTAACAGGATTAGGGTCATATCCTCATGCTCCCAAGAAGCTGGACCTTGATCTCAAAAATTGACCCACACAACCAGCTAAACCATCTATTGAAGAGCCACCCACGTTAAAATTAAAAGAGCTTCCTAGCCATTTAAAGTATGCATTCTTAGGAAGCGGAAACACACTTCCAGTCATTGTGGCGGCAGATTTGGGTGAGCAGCAAGTTGCAACTCTCATTGCTATTCTACGGAAGTATATAAGAGCCATTGGTTGGACCATCGCTGATATTATTGGTATTCCACCTAGGATTTGTACACACAAGATTCAGCTTGAAGAAAATTGCACACCCACTATTGAGCATCAAAGGCGTCTAAATCCACCTATGCAAGAAGTGGTGAAGAAAGAAATTATTAAGTGGTTAGATGTGGGGGTAGTATATCCAATCTCTGACAGTACATGGGTAAGCCCAGTACAATGTGTTCCCAAGAAAGGAGGCATGATGGTAGTTGCAAATGAGAAGAATGAGCTTATTCCACTCAGACCCGTCACAGGATGGAGAGTATACATGGACTACCGAAAGCTGAATTCATGGACGCTCAAAGATCACTTTCCAATGCTATTTATGGACCAAATGCTAGATCGATTAGCGGTGAAAGGATGGTTTTGTTTCTTAGATGGTTATTACGGCTATAATCAGATTTGTATTGCACCTGAATATCACGAGAAGATAACATTTACATGCCCATATGGTACGTTTGCCTTCAAACATATGCTATTCGGGCTATGTAACGCACCAGCCACCTTTCAGCGTTGTATGATGTCCATTTTTTCTGATATGGTTGAAGATACTTTGGAGGTATTCATGGATGATTTCTCAGTTGTTGGTGAGTCGTTTGAATCGTGCCTAGAAAACCTAAGCATGGCGTTACAAAGATGTGTAGAATTCAACCTAGTGCTGAATTGGGAGAAGTGCCACTTTATGGTTAAAGAAGGTATTGTTCATGGGCATAAAATCTCCGAAAGAGGAATTGAGGTTGATTGAGCTAAAATTGAAGTTATCGAAAAGCTACCACCTCCAATTTCCGTAAAAGGAGTTCGTAGTTTCCTCGGGCATGCAGGTTTCTATCGGCGGTTTATCAAAGACTTCTCCAAAATTTCTAGTCCATTATGCACACTTTTGGAGAAAGATGCAAAGTTTGACTTCAATGAAGATTGTTTGAAGGCATTCGAATGCCTCAAAGGGAAGCTAATTGAAGCTCCTCTCATGGTAGCACCAGATTGGTCCCTACTGTTTGAAGTCATGTGTGATGCTAGCGGGGTAGCTTTGGGTGTTGTACTTGGCCAGATAAGGGATAAGTTATTCCATCTAATCTACTATGTGAGTAAGGTCCTAAACGAATCCCAAAAGAAGTATACCATCACAGAACAAGAGCTCCTAGCGGTTGTGTATGCCTTTGAAAAGTTCCGTGCTTATTTGTTGGGAACCAATGTGGTCGTTCATACAGACCATGCAGCTCTAAGATACCTAATGACAAAGAAGGACGCAAAGCCGAGGCTAATTTGATGGGTATTGTTGCTGCAAGAATTTTATTTTGAGGTAAAAGATAGAAGGGGTTGCGAGAACCAAGTGGCTGACCATCTATCTAGACTTGAGAACGAGCATATGGCGCAGCCTGAAATCGAGATTGATGATGCATTCCCTGACGAGGAGATCTTAGCCACGATAATGGAAGAGTTACCATGGTATGCCGACTTTGTGAATTTTGTAGTGAGTAATGTCATACCTGCAAATTTATTTTTCCATCAAAATAGGAAGTTAATGCATGATGTAAAACACTACTTTTGGGATGAGACATATTTGTTTCGACGATGCGCGGATGGTGTCATCAGGCGATGCATATCCCATGTAGAGGTGCCTAATATATTAGAAGCATGTCACACTTCCCAAGTTGGAGGACATCACGCAGGTAATCGGACAGCAAGGAAGATATTGCAAAGTGGATATTATTGGCCCTCGACATTTAGAGATGCCTACGACTTTGTGAGAAGATGCGACCAATGTCAGAGACAAGGTGCTATTTCGAAACACCATGAGCTGCCCATGTTGAAAATTCTTGAAGTAGAGCTCTTTGATGTATGGGGTATTGATTTCATGGGTCCATTCGTAAATTCGTTTGGAATGAAATACATCCTAGTCACTGTAGATTATGTGTCAAAATGGGTTGAAGCAGTAGCGTTGGTCGACAATGAGGGAAAGCGTGTTGTAGCATTCTTGAAGAGGAATATCTTCTCTCACTTTGGAGTACCACGTACTATCATAAGCGATGGAGGATCTCACTTTTGCGACAAGCTATTCAAATCCGTGTTGGCAAAATATGGTGTCAAGCAACATAAGGTAGCCACACCTTATCACCCACAAACTAGTGGACAGGTAGAGGTTTCCAATCGAGAGATCAAGCAAATCCTTACTAAGACGATAAATGCTAACAGGAAAGATTGGTCTCGAAAGCTGGACGATGCACTATGGGCATATAGAACTGCGTTCAAAACGCCAATTGGCATGTCCCATTACCAACTAGTTTATGGGAAAACCTGTAACTTACCCATTGAGCTTGAGCATAAAGCATTGTGGCGTTCAAGCGACTAAATTTGAATTGGGATGATGCTATGAATCTGAGGTTGGAGCAACTGAATGAGATGGATAAATTCCGTCTACATGCATATGAAAGATCAGACCTCTACAAGGAGTGGATGAAAAAGTATCATGATCAGCAAATTTTTCAACAAAACTTTCAAAAGAGTGATATGGTACTACTTTTCAATTCCCGACTGAAACTATTCCCAGGTAAGTTAAGGTCCAAATGGTCTGGCCCGTACAAAATTAGCCAAGTCTACTCATTCGGAGTAGTTGAGTTAGAAGAAAATAATGGTGTTGTCTTTAAGGTGAACGAACAACGAGTAAAACCATATATCGGACCTCTTGACTCGATAAACTATGTGGCCATCACTTATCTCGATGAAGTCTAAGTACTCAAGGTAACTATGTCGTGCCGCAACAATAAATCAAGCGCTTGATGGGAGGCAACCCATCGTTTTACATTTTTGTCTTTCTTTCGTTCTATTATATGTTTGCTTTTGATAAAGAAAAATCCAAAAAGAAGAGTCGTGCCACGACCAAAACTAAGGCGCTTGATGGGAGGCAACCCATCGTTCTAATTGTGTTTGTTGTTTTTGAGAAAGTGTAGGTACAAGAGGCGTAAACGAAGAGATTGGTTCCAAATTTTGATTTGGTCATATTGCATGTTGAAGGTGGTAAGTTAGTAATGAAGAATCAAAAGTCTATGGATTAGGCATTGCTTATGAAAATATAGGCAACGAACAAGGCTAGGCCTATGTAAAACTAGGCCACAAACAAGGCAAGGCCTATTCTATGGCCTAAGCTCTCGGAATCTAGTGTGCCATAGCAGAGGCGCCGCCCATGCCCAAGTATGCCATAGCATAGGTGCCGCCTATGCCAATGCCTTTTGTCTCTGAATCTCATATGCCATGCAAAAGGCGCCGCCTATGCCTAAGAATGCCATGGCGTAGGCACCGCCTATGCTCAACAATGCTATGCAAAAGGCGCCGCCTATGCCAAGCATAGGCAAGGCAAAAGGCGCCACCTATGGTCACCTCTTATCTCCAAAACCGATTTTAAATGGGTCAAAACCCGACCCAAGCTTTTCCTATAAATAAGAGACTTAGTCTTAGACCAAAAACACATTGCAAACCTAGCATAAGTGCCGCCTATAGTCTCCAAATCCTCTAAAAAATTTTCCTTTTGCTCTTTTACTTCACAAGAACATCATTCAAAGTCATCAAATCAAGTAAGTACTTCTTTGTTCTTCATTTATATTCCATAAGTACCACACTACTACGCCTATTATGAATTGTTAAACCTTGAAGTAGTATTGGTGATTTGAATGTGATTGAATTGTTGTGATACAACCCTAAGTTGATGTTTAGATGGACATGATATTTTGTTCGAGGACGAACAAAGCTTTAAGTGTGGGGGTGTTGATGATAGGCGAATTTACACGCCTAAAGTACTATATTTCACCCATATTTTAGCTACGTTTTGAGGACAAAATATATAATTCATGCACTTTTAGTCCTTTTTCCTGTAAGTGAGCTAACAAACATGATTAGCAAGTTTTCAGGTATAAATGATGCAAATTTCAACATTTTGTGGATAACTTGACGCCAAAGAAAGCTTCACGAAAGAAGGAAGGGAAAGCTTGGACGCCAAGGACCAAAAATCGAGCATGGAAAATCTGTCCCGGGCAAAAACAGCAATTCTGAAGACTTTGGGGACTAGTAGTAACCTATTAGGATTAGGATAATAATGCAGTAATTTATTAGGATTAGGATAATGATGCAGTAACCCAGTAGGAATGGGTTAAGTAATGCAGTAGCTTAGTAGGAATAGGATATGGGTGTTATAAATACCCTATTTTGCTAGAAATTTTTATTCATTCACCCATTCATCCATTCACCCATTCATCCATCCATCATCCACCCATCCATCAACCAAATTTCCGCCACCATCATCCCTATTCCCCCTATTCGATATTTCTCATTTTCTTCTTAAATTCATTATTGACATTATTTTTTATCTATTCGAATTTTAATTTTATAACAAGAGAATCGCTATTTTGCAAGGAATTCACGCCTAAAGCCATACCACACCATATCACACGTGAGATCTTTTATTGTGGTATAATGATAATGTCTATTGTGATTTCCATCGCACTCATGAATAGCTAAACTTCTCTGTTGGGGTTATGGAAGCCATATGAGATACTATCTATTGCTATGAGTTTGTGAATTCGTGACACATATGCTGCTTATATCATTATTCTCTTCATCTTAATCTAAATTCTTTGTGGTTGCAAACGCATAGAATACGCCAGTATAGCATTAACTTGTTCGAAAGAAAAGTTGTATGTCTAGAAAAGAGATAATGTCAAGGTAATAGGGTCCCATCCCCTATTAAAAAGTTAGTGTCATAACTAGATTAACCTCTTGGAGAATTTGTACCGTTAGATACGCTTTAAGCTCGAAAGAGTTAAAATGAAATAGTCCTTGTTTAGGTCGAAAGACGCTTGGATTTACCATCGAATACAATTCTCTATAAGCACATGCATGTCTGAATTCCACACAACTCATAGCCAATAGAGACGTACAACTCATAAGGTGGACATAACCCCAACTTCTCAATTCTCATTGTTTTACATCTTACTAAACATTCTTTCTTTTTACTTTGCTATTTTCTGTTTTACTTTACTATTTTGTTCACATCATTGCACGTTACAATCCCTCATCTTTTATGAGACTTGCACCAAAAGTCTAGTAATCTTTGCTTACTTAGTGACCGACTATTCTCTGTGGGATCGATACCCAACCCAGTTGGGTTATATATTTGACAACGACCGCTTTACACTCTTACGAGAGCTGTAGATTGAGCGTTATCACCACACCAAAAGTAAGCATTGGTTTTGAATTGGAATACACCTAAATAAAACTTTCCACATTGCTTACATGGCTGTTGAGGAGGCCTTAATTGGTTTATACTCCCTCGCTCTTGATACCCCGCTGTCCGTGAACTCTAACTCTCACTTCTCTGCCCAAATTAGTTACTTTTAGACCCTTGCAACTATGGTAGAGCACTAGTTGTAGACTAAGGAGATAATAGCCTAGGCGGTTTGTTGATTGAATCTTCCGAGATGAAGCTAACATGACTCTATTGAGATCTCAGGTACAATGGCACCAAAAGACAAGAAAAGCAACCACTTCACAAAAAGGCCAGAAAAGGAGAAGAAAAGAGCAATGTGAATCCTCCGTGCTGCAAATACCTCGACACACTCTTGGAATCAAGTGGGGTATTTATGAGAAACTTCTGAGGATGACGACTCTGATGATGATTCTGATGCAGTGGGTATGATCCCGAACATAGAGGATGAGTCCGACTAACCAGGTTCTTCTTATTTATTTTCCACTGAGGACAGTGTGTCCCGTCTAAGTGTGGGGTGCTGGTATTTGTATGCTATACTTCTTTATCTGCATTTGCATTTATTTATGTTTGTTTGTTATTTATGTTTGTTGGTTCTTTTTTTTTTTAGTAGTTAAATTTTTTTTAGTAGTAAATTTTTTTTACCTTGCATGAAATTATTCTGAGAGGCAGTATGGTATTATAACAAGAGTTTGTGCTAAAATCATTACTATCGAGACATTTAGACTCTAATTGTGACTCACTATGTTATAATTGTGTGGTTCAATTCCTTCATCTGTTGGGTCAATAATCTATACTGCTCCCAACAAAGTCGACTATGTGCCTTGTGTGTGTGAGATAATAGTATATTTTATGTTTGTGGCTGATGCTAGAACTTGCCTGGTATGTATGTAAAGCGAAAATAAAGAGTGCAAGTTTAGGACATGATTTAGGCATTTCTTTGGCAACCTATAATTGTTTACCTTCTTTTTACCTACCCATGAACATTTATCCTAGTTAACCCCTTTTTGAGCCTTTAAGCCTATTTTATTTGACAGCCTCATATGTAAGCCTAATCCATTTTTTTCAAGACCATAATTTGATCCAAATTCCTAAGTGCTTTAAAGTGTAAAGTCATGTGACAAAATAAGAGGAAATTGGGTGAGTATGATGCTTTAGTATGTATTGGTGCTTGAATTTGTTATGAAAAAAAAAGTGCTATCATTAGAGGTATGTTATGAAAAGAAAAAGGAAAAAAAAAACTAAAAAGCTAGTTATGTTAAAAAATTGAAAAACAAAAGAGGTGACAAAGGGAGGTAGATTAAAAGAAAGCAAAAAGGTTGTTTGAAAGAAAGCATAAATGGCATATTGTGATGTATTAAAGCACTTAGGGAACTTAGTCACTATTTCTGGCCAAAATAGTCCTACCCGTCCCTTAGCCTACATTACAACCCGTAAAAGACCTATTTGATCCTAAGCTTAGCATTCTGACATTTAGTGGAGCATTACACTAAGGGCAACCCTATGGTCATCAGTTGCAACATATGAATTCTTTGTGAGAGTGAGAGCAAGGATAATTCGGTACCCATGTTCGAAATATACAATACTTGTGAGTGATTATGGGCAATATATTGTGAGACACACATGGTTGATGAGTTTTGGGTAGTTGTGCATGATTCTCTATGCCTTAACTTTTTGAATACGAATTGACCATCATCACGAGTCTATGTTGGAGGTTGAATTGTTTCTACTAATGATCAGAAAACTACTCTTTGTTAATGAATGACGTGCTTATCTTGATGAATATTTTGTGTTGTTACTGTGAAATCCCAAGTAGATGTTTAGATGGACATGATAGTTTGTTTGAGGACGAACAAAGCTTTAAGTGTGGGGTGTTGATGATAGGCAAAATTACACGCCTATAGTGCTATATTTTACCCATATTTTAGCCAAGTTTTGAGAACAAATTATATATTTTATGCACTTTTAGTCCTTTTTCCTGTAAGTGAGCTAACGAACATGATTAGCAAGTTTTCAGGTATAAATAATGCAGAATTCAGCATTTTATGGATTACTTGACGCCAAAGAAAGCTTCACGAAAGGAGGAAAACAAAGCTTGGGCGCCAAGGACCAAAAGTGGCGCATGGAAAATCTATCCCGGGCAAAAACAGCAATTCTGAAGACTTTGGGGACTAGCAGTAACTTATTAGGATTAGGATAATGATGCAGTAACCCAGTATGAATGGGTTAAGTAATGTAGTAACTTATTAGGATTAGGATAATGATGCAGTAACCCGGTAGGAATGGGTTAAGTAATGCAGTAGCTTAGTAGGAATAGGATATGGGTGTTATAAATACCCTATTTTGCTAGAGATTTTGATTCATTCACCCATTCATCTATCCACCCATCCATCCACCTATCCATCCACTCATTCATCTACAACTCTAAACAATTTGATTTTTATTCTTATTACTTTCTCTTCATCTATTCAATTCTTAATTTCCACAACAAGAGAAACGTTACTCTACAAGGAAAGTCACGCCTAACGCCATACCACACCATACTACACGAGATCTTTATTGTGGTATAATAATAATGTCTATTGTGATTTCCTTCGCACTCATGGGTAACTAAACTTCTCTGTTGGGGTTATGGAAGCCTTATAAGATACTATCTATTGCTATGAGTTTGTAAATTCGTGACACGTATGCTGCTTATATCATTATTCTCTTCATCTTAATACAAATTCTTGTGGCTGCAGACGCATAGAATAATGTCAGTATAGCATTAACTTGTTCGAAAGAAAAGGTATATGTCTAGAAAAGAGATAATGTCAAGGTAATAATGTCCCATCCCCTATTAAAAAGTTAGTGTCATAACTGGATTAACCTCTTGGAGAATTTATACCGTTAGATACGTTTTAAGCTCGAAAGAGTTAAAGTGAAATAGTCCTTGTTGAGGTCGAAAGACGCTTGGATTTACCATAGAATACAATTCTCTATAAGCACATGCATGTCTGAATTCCGCATAACTCATAGTCAATAGAGACGTATAACTCATAAGGTGGACATAATCCCAACTTCTCAATTCTCATTGTTTTACATCTTACCAAACATTCTTTCTTTTTGCTTTGCTAATTTCCGTTTTTACTCTATTATTTTGGTTACACGTTACAATCCCCCCTTTCTACGAGACTTCCACCAAAAGTGTAATAATCATTACTTACTTGTTGACCGGCTATTCCCTGTGGGATCGATACCCAACCCAGTTGGGTTCTATATTTGACTACGACCGCTTTACACTCTTATGAGAGCTGTAGATTGAGCTTTATCAACCATATAGGTTCTTATAAGGTTCACCAAAATCACCTCTACTTCATTACACATTCCAAACAATATGCAAAATAGAGTGGTGTATCACCATATCTTTCTTCTATAATTCATTACAAACTCATCACACCTTTATCCAACTTCAACCTGGCAGCCCATAATATATACATAGAAAACAGTCCATAAAAAAGTTCCAAATCCCTTTTATTGTAACAATCAATTATTGAACTCATCATCTCTTGAGTTCTCAATAACAAGACATCCATAATCCCCTCTCAAATTCATATATAAGAAAAACAAAATGGAGCAGTCACCTTACCTTATTTCAAAAACTTATTCTTTTAATGTAACTCTTTAAGAGCTTGAACTTTCCTTCACACTTAAACCAAAGAAGAAGAAAAAAAGTTCCTCAATAGCAAGAAAACTTGAACAAACAGCCTGTTCTATAATCAATCATATACTTATAGTCAAACACTTATAACTTGTTTTCCTAATCTTCCATGAGATAATTAAACAAAACCTTAAGTGTTTTTCACTTACCTTGGGCTGCAAAGGTGAGGGTTTCTTCAATAACCCTAGAAAGAAAAATAGGGTTGTCTTTCTTGTTGTTTTAGAGAGATTAGAGAGATTTGTTGAAATATAATTCTTTTTTGTGACTTAAAAGTACAGTAAAATGACCAGCAACTTGTCCTTTTGAAGGCCCTATCTTGTCCATCTCTTTAGCTATATTTTAGACCGTAAAATTGGTCAAATTGGTCCAAGTAGGTGATGTACCTACTTAAGAGTTCAAGCTGCATGCATTTTCAAAGTAGGTGAGGCACCTACTTACTTAAATTCTTATTTTGGGCTTAAATAACTTAGGCCTTTGGCAGATTGGTGTGTTGGGCCACTTATCTATTTTCTTTCTCTTTTGTTCAATTTGGCCCAAATGAGTCTATTAGCATAGACCCAAATCTGATCCATAGCCATGGGTCCATTAATTTTGTCCGAACAACTTAAGTAGGTGACTCACCTACTAGCTTAAATAAGTCAAGCAAGCACCTTAATGTTTTACTCCATTTTCAGCTTCTAATCCCTTTAATCTAACCTTCAACTTATACACACTTGGTCACTTTAAACTTTAGATTCAAATACTATCTTACGATTCCATGTTTAAATAGTTATCTTAATGTTAACTTAGCCACATCACATTAAACTATACGGGCAACATCTATAATTCCATCTATACCATTAATACTTGCTTAAAAATTCTCATATGTTATATATATCAATAAGCTATACCAAGTTCCATATAATTAGAACAAGTACAAGCACAAATACAGGATGTTACAATATTGAAGTCTAGTGAAGCTGTGTGTGGCCTTGTCTGATTCACTAGCATTATTGTTGACATGTTGTTGGTGTTGTTGGTTCTTTTTTCTTGTATGGTAGGTGACTTAGTTGGTTGAAAATGGTTAAGTCTAGGGACTTTAAAGGGATTTTTTTTTGTTTTGAATGTAGTTTGGTAAGTGACTTAGTTGGTTGAAAACGATTAAGTTTAGGGACTTTAAAAGAGATTTTTCTTAATGTGGTTTTGTTTTGAGACTTAGTTGGTTGAAAATGGTTAAGTTTAGAGACGTAGAAGAAAATTTTATTTTTAGAATGTGGTTTTGTTTTGAGACTTAATTGGTTGAAAATGTTTAAGTGTAGGGACTTTGAAGGGGATTTTGTGTTTTGAATATGGTTATGGTAGGTGACTTCGTTGGTTGAAAATGGTTAAGTTTATGAACTGTAAAAGGTTTTTTTTTATGGAATGTGGTTTTGTTTTGAGACTTGGTTGAAAATGGTTAAGTTTAGGGACTTTGAAGGGGATTTTTTTGTTTTGAATGTAGTTTGGTTAGTGACTTAGTTGGTTGAAAATAGTTAAGTTTAGGAACTTTGAGGGGGATTTTGTGTGCTGAATATGGTTATGGTAGGTGACTTAGTTGGTTGAAAATGGTTAAGTTTAGGGACTTTAAAAGGGATTTTTTTTGTTTTGAATGTAGTTTGGTAAGTGACTTAGTTGGTTGAAAATGGTTTAGGGACTTTAAAAGGGATTTTGTGTTTTGAATATGGTTATGGTAGGTGACTTAGTTGGTTGAAAATTCTTTGATCTAATTCATTAAATCTTATTGATTGCGTAGATGGAACCTGATTATAGCTGTATATTTCACCGAAACAATGAAAATAGAATAGGTATTAGATAGGAATTTGTTGAAGGTGTCAAAAGATTTGTTGAACATACTAAAACATTTAATGTTTGGACACATTTAGGGGTTATTCGGTGTCCTTGTGTTAGATGTTATGGTATAAATCTTCTAAGTGAAGAAGAAGTAAAGGAACATCTTTATAGAAAGGAGTTTTGTGAGGACTTTTTAAGATTGAGTGGTATTCATGGTGATGTTGGATAAAATAACTTTGTTGTTGGAGAAAGTAGTAGGTCTGCAGGGCATAATGAATATCAAGATACTAGGATGACAGAAATGGCGCACGATGCATTTGGGATGCAACACGGGGTTGACTTTAGGGAAAATATTGAAGATGTTCCTAATAGAGATACGACCAATTTCTACAAAGAAGTGCATGCTGCTAGTCATCCTTTTTTACGGGTGTTCGTACTCTCATTTGTCTGTTGCTGTTAGATTATTAAGTATTAAATCTGACTGAAATATTGCGGAAGGAGGAATGAACTCAATTATAGACTTTATTAAAGAGTTAGTTGATCCCATCTTGGAGATTCCTGATTCTTTCTATAAGGCAAAAAGATTAGTGTCAAAGTTAGGTCTCTCCTCGGTTAGAATTGATTGTTGTAAAAATGGTTGCATGTTATACTTTAAGGGAGATGCTAACCTAGAGTTCTATAAGTTTTTTCAGCATCCTAGATATAAGCGTGGTTCTACTGGGAAGCAACTTGGTATTAAGGCAATGCATTATTTACCTCTTATACCAAGGTTGAAGAGGTTGTATACTTCCAACAGCTCAGCTTCTCATATGAGATGACATAGTGAAAATAGAAGGACTTCTGGTGTTATGTGTCATCCATCTGATTGAGAGGCTTGGAAGCATTTTAATGCAACTTATTCAGATTTTGCAGCTGAGCCAGAAACATTCGATTGGGATTATGTGCGGATAGGTTCTCTCCTTTTTCAGTTAGTGGTACGCCATATTCATGTTGGCCTATATTTATCACTCTTTATAATCTTTCTCCTGAAATGTTGATGACTAGTCCCTATATATTTCTAATTGTGTTATTCCTTGCCCGTGTAATCCAAAAAACGGAATAGATGTGTACTTGCAACCTTTGATAGATGAACTTCTAATTTTATGACATGAGGGGTTGAAACTTGGGACATCTCTCTTAAAAATAATTTTAATCTGCGTGCATATCAAATAGGGACTATTAATGATTTTTCTGCTTATGGAATGTTGTCGGGGTGGATGACCGCTGGAAAGCTGGTTTTTCCATACTACATGGAATAAACAAAATCTTTCACATTGAGACATAGCAGAAAAAATTCATGGTTTGATTGTCATCGTTGTTTCTTGCTACCTGATCATGAATTTAGGAGACTCAAGAATGCCTTCGGAAGGAATATAAGGGAACATGATGGTCCACCTCCAATGTTGTCTGTAATGACATCTGGAAAATAGTTCAGGATTTGCCTAAAGCCAGCGAGGAACGATTGTACAGGCTTGATGGATATGGCGTTTCGCATAACTGTACTAAGCAAAGTATATTTTGGGAGTTAGAATATTCACTAGATAATTTACTTAGAAATAATGTTGATGTCATGCATACTGAGAAGAACTACTTTGACAACTTGTTCAACACAGTTATGGATGTCACCGGCAAAACAAAGGATAATCCTAAGACCATACTTTACTTACCATATTATTGTAACCGCAGAGAATTACACTTACAGCAGTGGCCCAACGGCAATGTTCTTAAGCCCAAGGCTAGTTTTACATTCAAGTTGGACGAAAATTGGTAAATGTGTGAATGGGTTCAAAGTTTGAAGATGCCCGATAGTTATGCCTTAAATTTGGGAAAGAAGGTTGATATGACACACGGAATCTTGCATGAAATGAAAAGCCATGATTGTCATGTTCTCATGGAACAGTTACTTCCAATTGCTTTTATTGGTTTACCTTAAAACATATGGAAACCAATAACAGAGATCAGTTTGTTCTTCAAAGACATGTGCGACCACATTAAAAGAAGAAAATCTGGCAAGAATTGAAAGTAATATTATTGTTATCACCAACAAGCTGGAGAAGATTTTTCCACCAGCGTTCTTCGATATGATGGAACATCTTCCCATTCACCTTGTGCACGAAGCTCAGCTAGGCGGTCCAGTTCAAACTAGGTGGATGCATCCATTTGAACGGTAAGCATTTGCAACATATTTAAATGCATACTTATTTTTTTAAAATATAGTAAACATCTAATCTTGACATTACTGTATAGGGTAATTGGAAAATTAAAAAGAGGTCCCAAGAAAAACACAGGGTGGAAGTCTCTATAGTTGAGGCATGTCTTGCAAGAGAAACTTCTCAATTTTGTTCATACTACTTTCGTGATAAAGTTTCTTGTTCAAGAAACCGCCGGAATAGTCATCATGATGATGTGAATGAGCCTTATTTACAACCGATATTAATTTTCAATCAATTTAGTTGTAAGTCTAAAAAGATCATACCTCACCGGCTCAATCCCACCGAGAACAAATCAGCAACTTTGTATGTCTTGCTAAATTGCCCAAAAATTGAGCCCTTTCTAAATTAAGAAGATTCAAATTTTAACACATCTTGTTTGTTTACTCATTCCCTTAAAGAAAATAATTGTGTTTCCCATGTTGGATGTTCAGTTCATTTAAGACTCAATTCCACGAAAATCAAGTGTATGCATTTTTTGCAAATGGTTTAAAATAAGGTTCGTCAGTGTATTAATGTTTCTACAAAGTTTAAACATTTACACATTCCTCAACTAATATATATATATATATATATGTATGATATTTGTAGGTACACTATTCACCAAATGCAGCCGCATACGATAATCTCTTGAGAGATATTTCTTTGGGTCTAGTCGATGCTAGTGCAATGTCCCAATACAAAGTAAATGGGTTTAATTTTTCCACTGAGCAACACTCCAGGTCAAGGAAAACAAATAATAGTGGTGTTTGGGTTAAGGGTGATGATGATATTGATTACTTTGGCATCATACACGAGATCTTAGAATTGGAGTATGCTGGTTTCCTAATAAAAAAATTATCGTCTTTCGATGTAAGTGGTTTGATCCAAGCACAGCAGGCACAAGAGTACATAAGGAGCATAACATCATTGAAGTCAAGCACAATAGGTCGTATCCTATTTACGATCTATTTGTTCTAGCGCAAAATGCTAAATAAGTGTATTATGCTCTTTATCCGTGGCGCAATGAGAAATTTAATTGGTGGGCTGTAATCAAAACAAAGCCTGTAGGCCAGGTGGAAGTTAAGAATGTGATGGAGACTGCGTATCAAAATGAAATGCAGATTGATCACCAGCTAGTGGATGTTGAATTGGTAGAGGTTTAAATCACCCAGAAAATATATTTGAAGAAGTTAATATTACCGAAGAAAAGGCTGAGTGGGTAGGAGATGAGGAAACCTCCAAAGAGGGTGAATGATTTAATGGAGAGTCTTCAAAAGTGGAGGATTAGTTGTGTAGGCTGTATTTATTATATATTGATGTCTTTATTTTTTGTACTATATATTTAACTTTATGTTGTTTAAGATTGATATGTAATATACTGTTTAAGTTTGTTGTTTCCACTTTTCTATGATTTATATAGTAATAAAAATACTCTTGTCTATATCTAGTGTTATTGGAGCGACTTGAAATGTGAATTAGTAACTTGAAATTACTTACTTGGAATGTTTTCGTATATATATTCACGTTGTAGCAACTAATTTCTTATATATATTCACGTTGTAGCAACTAATTTCTTTTTAACTTAACATAATTTAGATTTCAGGCAAAGATGACAGAGGTAAGGGAAAAGTTGGTACTACGAAACCAAAAAATAAAAAACAACCTCCTGCTTATAACGACCGACAGGTATTCACATATCTGAGGGTCGGTATGCTGACGGGCCAGCACGACCCTCATATTCTAGGACTTCTGAGGATTTCATACCTACTCCTACGCCTGTAGGGCCACTACATGGGTCTACACCGACCCATTCTACTAGCCACAGCCAGTACAGTACTATCAGACGACCGCTGGCCCGTCCATACATCTACCATCATCGATACCCTCTTGTAGCAGTCATGCAGTTTCGCACAGTGATTTTGCTGAATCTATTGGGTTGTCAGATCTTCAGTTTGGAGGCACTCCATCTAGTGCTTCAGATCCGCCCATACCAATACATCCTCCATCACTTACTAGGCAGCCAGGAGACAGAGATGATTCTGGGAGAATTTATATTGTTCCAGTTGTGAGAGGGTAAGATTTCTAAATATAAAAACGTTACTCATCTTTCCATTACTATTTTATTGTTCTCGATGAAATTACTGTTTGATCTTATGTTGGAAGTTTAGGTCAGATAGTGGAGTTGGACAAACGACGCGAATATGCATTAGTCGGCACTTCAACGGCTACTAGACCAGCTGGCAAAGGGTTCCAAAACTTGACAAGAAGAGGATGTTTGAAGAATTTAAGGTAAGGATTTAACTTATCGACTACTTAGTAACAATTTGTTAGAGCACAAGATTGAATATTATATTTTGGTTGTAGAAATTTTATTGGTGGGATGATGCAAATTAGTTTCTTATAAAGAAGAACTTTTTCATAAGATGTAGAGCCAGATTTAACGATATCTTAGATTATACCCTAAAGAAATTGGTAAAACCTAAGTGGATTCCTGGACCCATATGGCCACTATATCAGCGCCATTAGAATAGCCCAGAATACCAGTTGTTGAGGGAAAAAGGAAAGAGAGACTGGGCATCATCCAAGGGTGGCTCCCTACATATTACGGGTGCCAGAAGTACTCTTGCTATGAAGGAAAAATTGGTAACTTTTACAGTTTTAATTCTTTGTTTCTATTTAAATTTTTTTACTATTTGAACATAACTACCAACTGATGAGCTTTTTGAGGAGACTCATATGAGAAAGAAAAAAAACCTGACTGATGAAGATGTCTAAGTTGAACCTCGCGTAAAACCTGTCCTTGTAAGAAACAAATTTTAAATTTATGAATCTTTTTCTCAAAGTTGATATTATTCAATTATAACTACTTTAGTATTTTTTGACTGTTAGTATTAACTTTACCTTGAATATAGGACGAATTTAGGCGTCTTGTTGGTGAGTATCATAGTAGTCAGCCTCCTGAAAGTCAGGGTGACCCAATACCCCAGTATGTACAGAATGAGTTATGGACAAAAGCTTCGAGTCCTGCAAATAGAGGCCATTTCTACGGATGCCACACAGAATTTTTTGGCGATAATATTAGGTGTTCGTCCGGCCCTGCATACTCTATCTCTTTGGTTGATACAGAAACCATTGTAAGACTACAAAATATGGTTTTTCAACTAATTAAAGAGCCTGTTGAACAGAGAGAGAGGTATGCTGAACAGAGTGCGAGGAAAAAGAAAACGGAGGAAGCAATATCATCATAAATCAAGATGCTACAGCAGCAGTTCAGTTCTTTCATTCAGACTGCAGGGGTTATTCCTCCGTGACCTGGTGATGCAGTTCAAGCTACAAAAGGTCTAGGCCCCCTGGATGATTTCAGCACGGATGATGATATGGAAGACGAGGACGAATTTGATGATGGTGACTGTTAGTTTTTTTATTTTTGTACGTCTTGTACTTTAAATTTAGACTTTTTGTTGTTTGAAACTATTGTTGTAGTTTTTTCGTACTCACCTTTGTTGGACATTTTGTATGTGTTGTACACTTTTTAAAATTTCCATTTGATTTTTTGTTGCTGTTGTTGTTGTATTTTCATTTTGGTTACTGTTGTATATTGTTGTTGTTGCATGCTATATTTTTTCTTTTCTTTTTAAATTTCCAGAAAAATCGACCACAAGTGGTCGGTTTTTCAATATTTTTTTGCAGAAAACCAACCACAAGTGGTTGATTTTTTATAAAATTAATTAATTAATTTATTAAATAACCGACCATTGGTGGTCGATTCTTATTTAAATTAATAAATTAATTTATTAAATAACCGACCACTTGTGGTAGATTTTTTTTCCTAAAATTATTTTTTTAATTTAAATAAAATAATAATGAATTTTAAAAATAAATATATATTTTTAAAAGAACCGACCACTGGTGGTCGGTTTTTAAAAAGCTACCGCTACTTTTTCGACCATAAATTTTGATCGATTTTGTAATCGAAAATTGGGGAAAACCGACCACTTGTGATCAATTTTTGTGATTGATTTTCCTCTTTCTTTTAGTAGTGATATGGCAAAGCACAGAGAAGAGGCAAAGTAATGAAAAAGGACTTGGAAAATGCTTTAGTAGGGATTTGAGGGGTAATTTAATCATTAATCAAGCTAATGCATGTATTGAACTCCTTTGATTGCTAATATTTAGAAAATGGCGGTATTAATAATACACAACTTAGTACACAATAGAGTATAAAAATAACATAAATATTAGCTATATATAGACTAAAAATCTGTATCAAAGTTCAAACAAGATACTAGTATAATAAACCCTTAACCTATAGATTGTTCAAGCAAAGCTTCTATAATTAATTATAGCAGATGCTACGCTTCATATAGAAGTAAAACATAGCTGATAGCTTAAAAGAATTGGACAAAAAAAAGAGAATGTAAATTAAAGGGCATGCCATTCAAGCACAAAATTGTTACTAGTAAAAGTTTAAAAGTCGGCATTTGATGAAATCTTGTAGAATTTGATTATGATTGGTGCACTTTCGTTTTTTTAACCAATTCACAAACAACTTTGCCACATTTGAGAATGATGAGATACTTGATTTAGAAGTTAAGAACCACTACTAGTAATAGGACACTTTTAGTCACTGTTTTGAGAATTGTTTAAATCGCAAGGATACCAAGTATCATTCTTGCTTTAGAATGATGTGAAATCAAACTTTTATTGTTGTTCCAGAAGGTGATTATCAACACTTTACACTTTCATCAAATGTCTTCATTCAATAAATTGGCGGTTAACCACTTTTTTCACCTTTGAAATTTGTCTATTGTTGAAAAAATTAACAATCCGAGAGAGTATTTATTTGATTGACCTTGTTATTCTCTTGCAGGAAGTTAAAATTCTATGTTAAAGCTTAATGGATAAATATGTGAAATTTCATTGACTAGAGATTTTGAGTTGAATTCAATTGCCTATATATCAAAGTGGGATATATATCCAAAGAATTCAATAGATGGTTGTTCAAACTGCTCAAAAGAAATGATACTTACCCAACACCTTTCCTAACTCCCAAAATTAAAGCTTCAAAGTCATTACACCCCACACGAACACAAAGGATCTATCTAAAACATAAATTAAAAAATTAAACTTACCAATTTTGATAGGATTATACAGATAAGCACACAAGGTAAAGATTATTATACTGTTTTTATAACTTAAGGTAACTTGCTCTACTTTTATGCTTAGTCCACAGTATGGACGACTGCAATAGTTATATTTAGTATTTTAGAGCCCGTTTGGATAAATTGAAAAAAAAAAAAAAAGTGGCTTTTAAAAAGTTCTTTAAAAGTGTTGAAACTTATTTTAAAAATAAGCAGTTACATATTTAAATAAAAGTGTTGAAACTAAAAAAAAAGTTGTTGATGTGTTTGGTAAACAAGTGTTGTTAAGCATTTTTTTTTAATCAAAATGTCTGAAATACTCTTAAACCTGTTAACAATATGTAAAGTTGATTACTATTAATTTTTATTTCTAAAATGATTCAAATTAAAATTAATATATATATATATATATATATATATATATATATATATATATATATATATATATATATATATATATATTGAAAATGAATTAAATATATATATATTAGAATTTAGTGTGTATATATCTTTTAATTTTTATTTTAAAGGCAAATTTTATGCAACCTTAGTTTTTTTCCCCACTTTTGATAACACTGTACATAGTGATGCAATTTCATAATTAATGATGTTTATCAATACAGTTGCAATTTCATATATCTATCTATCTATCTAGGGCCTTTGAGCTGTAGGTGACAAAAAAGTTTTAAAATTGAGTCTTAATAATTGAGTGGAAGTGATAATTACTTTATTATAGATTAAGAAAGTTTGGTAAGTTTGAGAATAGCCCATAATTTTTTAAAATTTACACTTTAATCCAAATGATTACCTAATATAACGAAAAACGGAGGAAAAAAAGGTGTCTTTCTCTCTCTTCTCATCCATTGTTGTTTTCTCTCTCTTAGCGATTTTTGTTGTTCATTATTGCTGCTACTTTATTCATCATCTTCTGCTTCATTATCATCATCTTCTATTTCATTATCATCTTCACTTTTTTTTTGTTGACCATTGTCGTTGTTGTTGTTGTTGTTACCGCTACTATTGCTATTTGACTAATTTCTTAGGTTAAATTTTATTTCGTACATCACTTTCCACTTTGTCATTACTTCATAGGAGACTTTGGTAAGTGAAATTATGATTTTTAGTTGAATTTTTCATCTGGGTAACTGCTATTGTGTTGTTTTTCCAACAATGGATAGAACCCAATCATGAATCCAATATAAGATCCATCTTTTTAAAAAGATAAATCATCTGTTGCGATAGATGAGACATCTGTTTCAACGGAAGACTGATATGTTGGATTCATATTTATGGTTCTATAGGTCGTAACATGAATCGAACAGATGGGTCATCTGTCGTAACAGATGATTTATTTATTTAAACAGATTAGTTATCTGGAGCAATATGATAAATATATGTTGCAACAAAACCTGAACTTGATTTCAACATACGTTTTATCTATTACAACAAGGTAAATATCTGTTGCAATAAATTATTAACCTGTTGCAATAGAACCCGAACTCGATTTCAATAGACGGTAAATATCTGTTGCAACATAATAGAATCTGACCTCAATTCCAATAGTTCGTAGTCTTTTGCAATAGATAAGTCATCTATCGCAATGGGTTAATTATCTATTAGAACATGTCACTCATCTATTGGAGTCAGCTTCAAAGGTTCCTCAGTACTGTAACATTAATCACAACAGATATATAGTCTGTTGCAATATATAATTCACCTGTTACAATAGATACTCGTCTGTTGAAATCAGCTTCTGAAGAGTAACATGAATTCCAACAGGTAAGTAATCTATTGCGACTGATTACACAATTATTGGGATTCATTTACGGCACTATGAAATTACTATTAACTTTTTTTAACAAATAACTTTATTTAGGTACCACTAATGGAGGGATCAATAACAATAGGGGTGGATTGTCATGGTCAATAGATTGAGAAGAGCAATCAATATGTATGGCGTTGGAACGAGAGTAAAGTGCTAGAGACGATAGCTATGACAGTCCAAAGTGATGTTTCATATGATGATTTTGTGAAATTAATCATCAGTTATTATGGACTAAAATTGTCAATCAAAAGAACTTATCATCAGCTACATGCACAGCTTCTTTGAAAATCAGAGAGTACTATCTTTCAAGATAACCGAGTAGGTTCGGTTGTGATCTTATCTTAGTGATTCATCTAGGCCGGTGTTAAGGGTGTACATGGTCAAAAAAATAAGAGAGAATGAGAACCAGAACGTAGAAGAAGAAAAACAAGACATCTTTGATGATAGATTTGATTATCTAGACATGAATAGTCCAGATGATGATCAAATACCTAAGCCCGTTGATACGACCAATACGATGTGCAGTTTTTCTCAATCGGCACAATCTGGAGATCTTCAAGACGATGGGATCGGTTTTTTTATTGGAATTTTATTCAAGGACAAAAATGAACTATCTACCACTTTGTTTGTTTCTTACTTGAAAAAAGACTTCAGAATAAAGAAAGTGATTAATTCGAGCAGTGTCTTTTGCTTCAAATGTGCTAATTTGAACTACAAGTGGTGGTTAAGAGCGGTGAAGTACGCAAGTTCTGACAGATTCATCATCATAAACATGAAAAGTATCACACATGTGGTTCGGAGCACATCTCGAGCCAAAATCCTCACGCCACGATAAGGGTTCTCAATGAATATTTTAGGAGTAGTTTTTTAAGTGGCAAAGGCCCTTCAACAAGTGTTATGGCCAAAATCAACTCCTTATGGAATTGGGTTTCTTGGTCAATTATTAGAAGATATATATGACCATAGGTATTACCAAGGACTTGGTTAGGGGGACACTCGAACATGGGTATGCAGTCATAGATGCCTACCGTTACATTATTGAGTCCATAAATCCCAGAAGTAAGACGACATTGCATCTTGATGAAAATAGAAAGTTCAAGTACTTTTTTGTATCCTATGGTGATTGGATTCAAGGTTTTCGACATTTGAGAAAAGGCATAGACGTCGACGGTACCTTCTTTAGGAGCAAGTATAATGGAGTTCTGCTAGTGGTGGTGGCGCAGGATACGTAGAATCACATCTGTCTTGTCGCTCTTTGTATAGCGAACAAGGAATGTGATGCCTCTTATGGATTTTTTTGAACAACTGCGAAGCTGCGTCGAAGATACCGAAGAGTTGTGTTTTGTATCATATAGGCATCCAAGTATTCCAAAGATGGGTTTGCGTTTCTTCACTTTAGCTTACTTTGGTTGTTGCATCAAGTATCTTGGAGAGAACATTTGGACCAACTATCACAATGAAAGGGTCATAACCTTTTTTATAGAGCAGCTAAAACATATAGTAGAGAGGAGGTTTCAGACCATTTCAATCAAATAACAGATGTGAATCCCAAGGTAGCAGAATTTCTCATACGTATCAATTTCGAGAGATGGACCTGAGCATTCTATCCGGCAAATAGGTACATTTTTATTGATTTTAATGTCTTGTTTGAGTTACAAGTTTAGCATGATGTCGTACTAAGTGATTCTTTTGTATAGGTACAATATTATGAGATCAAATATAGATGAATCGGTGAATTCATTGTTAGGTGATAAAGAGAATTTTCCATCAATACTATGTTTGAAAAAATAAGCTAGAAATATGGTGAATTTTTTAACAAAAGGCGTGTGCAGTTCAAGTGCCCAAAAAAAGAATTCGATATGTTCTCAAAATAGAAAAAATAATATCAACGAACTTCAATTTAGGGAATAGGTTTTTACCTCATAAATAGCAGATTACAAATTCAGTATCACCGATCATGGTTATGTTGCCACGGTCGATCTTCAAATAAGATCTTGTATGTTCAGAGTTTTTAACTTGGACAAACTACCTTGTCCACATGCTATGGTAGCACTTCAAGCTCAATAAGGTCATACTTATGGAGCTGAAGTTTACGAGCGATCCTCTCAATATTATTCGGTGGAAAAATATGAAATGGCATATAGTGGGCATATTACTATGGTGCCTCCCAAAGAATCTTGGATTCTTCCTGCAAAGTTTGTGGAGAGATTAATACCTCCTCCATATATTGAGTCAAACACTATCAAACTGGGAAGAAAGCCATATAAGAGGAGGCGTGGAGTCGGAGAATCATTTTCATCAAGAAGAAACAAGTGCTCCGTATGTAAGCGCACTGGCCACAAAAGAACTACAAGCCCGGATCGTAATCTACAATCATCATTGTAATTGCAGAAACTTGTATAATTGTTTGTTGTGGACTTTTATATATTTAACTCATTGTTGTGAACGTAATATTATCATTTATTATATATAAAATATCTTTTTAATAAATTATGCATCAATAAAAAGAGACAAAACATGAACTGTTAAACAATATAACAGACCACAATTATTTTCAACAGATTCCTCATCTATGGCAACAGATGGACATTAGCTAGATGAACACAACACAGTTCCATAATACTGGAGTATTTTCCTCTAACAGATGATAAATCTGTCGCAACAGATGAATTATCTATTGACAGAAACCCAATCGATGACCAATCTGTTCCAACACATGGTCCATCTGTTGAAAGAACTCAAAAGCCAAAATTGCTATTGCTACTGATTCAAAATTGCTTCTTACCTCCAACCATCAACATGTTAACATGTAAAATATTTAGAAGAAGAAATAGATAGAATAAAAATTGAATAAGAATTAAAAAGCCAAAGTCACCTAAAAATAATTTTTTTATTAAATGAAAAATAAAATACATTAGGTGTAGATCCGATATAGAAAAAATAAAATACATTCTCTAAAAGAGAAAACATATTCTAATTATTATTATTATTATCATAATCATCATTATCATTAATGACAGCCGGCTAATTAACTCACAGCAGCAGGATCCTCATCAGCCTCTACATCACATCGTCGTTCTCATGGTGACCAACTCCCTCTGCAGGTCATTAACCTACCTCTGAAGTTCCCGCACTGTGTCGCACAGAGTAGCAATGTCCTAAACAAGATCAGTCATATCTAGAATACGCATGAATTGACAAATGTAAAGAAAAGAGTCCAAATATAATACAACGTATACTACAAACTGGTAGATTTCAACCGAAAAAACCAACCCCGGCAATAAAGAAATATGCTCTTTGATGAGAAGTTATTGAAAATGTCACACAAAAATAAAAAATGCAAGAAATAAATAAAGTTTAGCAGAATGAAGATTAATGAGAGACCTATTTATAGAGGATTGAATATGGATGTGTAAGGACAAAAGGCACGTCTATTAAGATCCATTGTATTAATTACATTCAAACTGGTGGTATTTTATTTTCTATGAAAAGTCGCGACTTTTTCATTTATATTTATACTTCTCATCTTTTCAAAATGGTTTTGAGAAGATTTGATAACAACCGTTATTATTGAGCTGTTGCAATAGTTCATCCACCTGCCGCAACAGATTTACCATCTCTTGTAACATATAGACTATCTGTTATGACAAATGGACCATATGTTGGGGATGTTTTGATTTATTCTAACAGCTGATTCATCAATTAAAATAGATGGAGAATTCGATTCATCAGATGTTTTGAATGTGTTAGATAAAAAGTCACGACTCTACCCCTTTTTTAAAAGTCATCATATGCGTGCAGATGAATAAACAATGTCTGGTCTATCGCAACAGATTTATAATCTGTTGTAACATATGGATTGTCTGTTGTGACAGATGGACCATATATTGAAGGAGATATTTTGATTTCTTCCAACAGCTGATTCATCAGTTGCAATAGATGGAGATTTTGATTCATCAGCTATTTTGAATGTGTTAAGATAAAAAAAAGTCACGACTCTTCATACCTTTTTTAATAGTCATCACATGTGTGCAGATGAATAAACAACACTGTAGTTTCTTTGATGGGATAGAAAGAATAAGGTACGTGCAATGGATCCACTTTCATGCATGGGAGTTATGTATTATTGATCAATCTACCGCGACAGACGCACATAAAGTGCAATGATTTTGTGAATGCAGTTTTTTACTGATTAGACACTGATCCTTCAAATAAGATCCTGTATTGTACAGTTTAGTTTGATAGGTGCAAACTAATAAGGCGTTTAGAGTTTCAAGACGGTGGTGTCGATACCCTATTACAATTTAATGACAGTTTATGCTCATGTTTTTATGTCAATATTGGGAAAGGGTTCAAGTTTTTGGTGGCAATTAACTATTCAATAGTGATTGGACCGATTTTAATGGTGCAATAGACTTCTTGAAAGACCTCCGAAGCCTCGCACTGTAGCAAACAATGATGGAACCAATAGAAATTCTCTTATTCCAAATTTATATTGATGAATTGTTGGAGGAGACTTTTATACAGCAGAAGGTACTTGGGAGAATACCTGTGCAGGAAGGGAGAGGTGGAGAAGGCTATATATCATCTCAGACCTTGTTTAAGATGAAACACAGGGTTGCGAGCAAGGAACTTCTAGCAAATCTAGCCAATAAAATTGACATGAGAAACAAAAAAACTAGATAAGTTTCAAATGTGGAAGTATATCAAAATATAAAAATCTGTAAGTCGTTGAAAAAAGAGAAGAATGGTCAACAAGACTGGACCTAGAGACTTTGCTAGAGAATGCAACTAGTAAGCGTGGCCTCAATGAAGACTCTCATATAGTGCAGGACCAGAACTCTAAGGAAGAAGTTTCGCGAGCACAAGAAATTGATATGATTATCGTTTAGTTGAAAGGAATAGTAGCAGCAGATTACTTAAGACATTATACAAAAACAGATATAGAAACAATGTACAAATATTTGGAAACCTTTTTTAGGAGAATCTGTAAAAGCCACATGGGAAAGTTTTAAATCAAACTTCCCATATGATTTTCCAGATGGACCATCTTTACAATTACTAACCTATTTAAACTTTCTCTTCTTATAGCATAGCATGTTGACAAAATTCTTTGCCTTATGAGGAAAGGGCAATTAACGTACCCGAAATCTTATGACGCTGCCGATAGGATAATGGATCTCGACTTCTGCAATAAGTTCAAGGATAAGTACGATCTACTCAATAATGTCGCATTAGACTGTGGCACAAGATTTGATTTCTTAGTTTCTACATTGGACTGGGATGAAGAAGAAATAATAAAATATGTTAGAAGGGAGAGGTTAGAGGTAAGAGGCCAAATCCATACGGCAAGAGTTGGATCGGGGAAAAGAGGATTCTTGCAGTCATTAGCATGAATGACATACATTATCAGGCTATTGAGATACTACTCGAGGGAAAGATCAAATTTTATGACTGCAACGAACCTCTCATCGATGATGTCGATCTTTTTCTCCTCGTGCAACCACTGATAAAGTTGTTGCTCATCTTGTTAAGGGATAGTAAACTGATGAATCATTTGCCAATGAAAGTGTTGATAAAGAAATCATGGAATTTTGAAGGTCAAAATAAGGGCATGACCCTTCCAAAAAATGATGCCGGTTACGCAAGCGGCTCGCACGCTCTTGGACACATCGAATGTTTGCTGATTGGCACAGAAATGACTGAGCCAGCGACCTTTCTGTGTGGCAATGCTGCAGTAAAACTGCAAGAGGTCTGGGTTTATGGGGTACTAATTGGATGCTTGAAGCCTGTGTATATAGAAGAGCCTGTGAAATAATAATTTTTTATTTCAAGTCATACTTTACTTTAAATTCCATGTACATGTAGTGGAAATAATTTTTTTTGATAAATGAAAGTTGAGTTTTTTATAATGCAATAGATTGTCAATCTGTTGTAAAATATATTCTTTATGTTCTATCAGATAGTTTATCTGTTGCAATAGATTGGTCATCTGTTGCATTGCGTCGATGTTATTTCTATCTAATCTAAGTCTAATCTATTGCAACAGCCGGAAGACCTGTTTGATAATTTCCAACAGATGACCTAAATTGCAACAATTACACGCTTGAATATCCATGTGCTCGACAACACAAAATTAGTAGCAAATACACCACCATGAAAATTTCAGTAATTAGGCTTGAAAATTCATGTGCCTAACACCACCAAATCAGTAGCAACAACGGCAGCAATGTAGTATCTTCTTGCTCGATTTTATTTCTCTTCAAAAGCCTTGACTTTCTTCAACAAACCCAAGATTACATGATTTGCTTCTGAAGGGTGTCGTTCTTCATACCAATCAAAGTAATCGCATTCACCCAATTTCTATAAAAACAAGAACACAATTATAAAATAATTATTAGTCAATAATTAATCAACTAATTAAATAAAAAAATATTACCTTTGAAATTTTACAAGTAAAAAACCTACGACCTGGACTTTGTTGAGTCCAAGAAGTCTTCAATAGAGCTTCATGACCGCACTTACAATATCAAAAATTGTTATTACAAAAAATAGTGGATGATGCGCTTGACATTGTCAAGCTCAGTTGGAAAAAATAAAAAAATGATGTAGAAAAGAAAGACCAAATGCAAATAATTTGTAGAGTTTGGATAGATAAAAAAAGATGACGACGAAGAAGAAGATTTGGGAATTTAGGATTAAATTTTAGGAAGAAGATGAATATATAAGACATTAGGGGGAAAATGACTGTTGGGGACAAAATCAGACGCCAAGTCAGCAAAAAGTGCCAACCTGATACATTTGTGCCTATTTTATTTTACGTATTTAAAATGAACATTGTCTACTTGATGCCTATTTTATTTTAGGTGTTTGAACTGAACACGGTCGATGGATTTTTTTTTTATTTTAATTCACTTTTACTTTTTTACATGTAGTGGCGATTTTTTTATGTCCAATGAAATTTGAATTTTTATAATGCAACAGATTCTCCATCCGTTGTAATAGATATTCTTTCTGTTCTGACATATAGTTTATCTGTAGCAATAGGTTAGTCATCTGTTGCATTATGTCGGTGTTTCATGTTTCTATCTAAGTCTATCTGTTGCAGCAGTGGGAAGACCTGTTTGATAAATTCCAACAGATTATCTACTTGTTGCAACATATGTCAAATTTGTTTGATATTTTACAACAGATTTTTCATCTGCCGCAACAGATATATTATCAGTTGTAATATTTGAATCTAGTATTCCATTTCAATTAATAAGTTCAAATCTAAGGAAAAATAAAATTCATAGATAAAATAAAATAAATCGAAGCCTTAAGAAATTAACTGAAATAAAATCAACGAATAATAAAATGTAAAAATATTATTATGGGTACAGATCTCAACAAATACATCAACAATTTAAGTATTGATGCCAAGAATTTCTAAGGAGGGGTGAGTTTATTACTTTGACTGACTCAACTCAAGCTATAAAGATCTACTCAATATGGACAAGTTGTTCTTCATCCAGTGCTATGGAATTTGGGTTTGCTCATCGTAGATCTTTATTGTCACTTATGTACGGTTTCTACACTTTCTATTCTCCGTATTTTCTTAAAAAGAGTAGAGTAACATATTGTCAATGTTGTTCAGCAGTAGTTTCTACATCTTCCTGAAAAGCCAGAATTGGTCAATGCTAATCACGGAGATACAACAAAATAGAAAAGGATAACTCATCTGTTCTAGAAAATTAAACAGGTCTTTCTCCTATTTTAAATTATCCCAAATAGATTATATTTCTGTTGCAACAATGAATCAACTGTTGGGTCTAATTTCTACATAAAAAAGACCTATATGACAATTTCAATGGATGAACTATCTGTTGCAACATATGGCTCATCTATTATAGCAGATAGGTCATCTATTGGTATAAATAAAAAGGGTACGAATAGCTATTTGATTTGCTAAATAGATGAGACAGATGTCGCAACAGGTACTTTATCTGGTGCAACAAGTTAGTCAACTATTGCAACAGATGTATATATCTGTTTGATAATTTTCAGCAGATGCGTCATCCGTTGAAACAGAAATACGTTTGTTTGTTAGTTGGAAGACATATATATTCACCTTGTTGATAACGCTCAATCTACAGCTCTCGTTTGAGTGTAAAGCGGTCGTTAGCAAATATAGAACCCAACCTGGGTTGGATGTCGATCCCACAGGGAATAGCTTGGCCAACAAGTAAGCAAAATTAATAGACTTTTGATGCAAGTCTCGTAAGAAGGGGGGATTGTAATAAGTAACCAAAGTAATGAAATAAAAGCTGAAAAATAGCAAAGTAAAAAGAGAGTATTTCGTAGGTTGTGAAACAATGAGAATTGAAGCGTTGGGGTTATGTCCACCTTCTGATGTATACGTCTCTATTGGCTATGAGTGTGTAGAGTCTTGACATGCAATTGCTTATAGAGAATTGTAGTCGATGGTAAATCCAAGCGTCTCTCGACCTGAACAAGGACTATTTCACTTTAACTCTCTCGAGCTTAAAGCGTGTCTAACGGTACGAATTCTCCAAGAGGTTAGTCCAGTTACGGCACTAGCTTTTTAATAGGAAAGGGTGTCCTACTACCTTGACATTATCTCTTTTCCAGACAAATAACCTTTCTCTCGAACAAGTTAAATGTTAGACTGGCGTTATTCTATGCATTTTCTTTTCTAGACAAATAACCTTTCTCTCGAACAGGTTAAATGTTAGAATGGCGTGTTCTTGTGTTTGCAACCTCAAAGAATGTAGATTTAAGATGAAGAGCGTAATGATATAAGCAATATACTTGTCTTGAACTCACAAACTCACAGCTATAGATAGTAACTCATTCGGCTTCCATAACCCCAACTAAGAGGTTTAGTTACCCATGAATGCGAAGGATATCACGTTTTGCATGGTGAATGGCGTGAATAGTGGGTGTTTGGCGTGTGGTTTTGGTGATTCCGTAGCAAGTTACGATTCTCTTGTTGTGGAATTTAAGAATAGAAGAATGAAGAATGTATTGTAGGAAGATGTCTTAATTGTAAGGAGATGTATAAAAATCTCTAGCACGATAGGGTATTTATAATACTCCTATCCTACTCCTACTAAGCTAATGAAATAAATAACCAAATCCTAATATACTAATGAAATCCTTGACCCAAATGTACTAGGGTAAGGTTACAATATCATAATCCAAATAGAATAATAAAACACATAACCTAATTATACTAGGTTAATGTATCTTGGTAAAAATCCAGCTTTGTGTCTGTAAGTCCCCAAAGTCTTCAGAAATGCTGTTTTAGCCCGGGATAGATTTTCCATGCAGCAGATTTGGTCCTTTAGGCGTCCAGCTCCTTTCCATCTCGTTCGTGAGCTTTCTTTTGCGTCAAGTAAGCCATAAATTGCTGTATTTTGCATCATTTATACCTGAAACTTTCCTAATCATATTTGTTAGCTCATTTACAGGAAAAAGGACTAAAAGTGCATGAAATTGATAATTAGTTCTCAAAACTAGGCTAAAATATAGGCAAAATATATTGATATAGGCGCGTAATTTCGCCTATCATCACTTGTTCAGTTCGTGTTGCTATCCTTTGAACATTGTACATTGCTCAATGCAACACACAGACAGAGGAGTTGTAATTTTGCTCTTTTGGATGCTTGATAATGTCTTGAAAATCACTTTCCTTCTCCTCTTAATCTTATTCTCTAATGGAGTAGATGGAAATAAAATACTCTTTGATGGAATGATACCCCTCTTAGATGACAATTTCTTTACAGAAGCAGTTAATGCATTAATAGCATTAATCACTACATCATGTTTCACCCTACAATCTTGACATTTGCATACAGAATATTCACTAGGAGAGGCAAAATATGTATAACCAGTATGATAATACTCATAATGATTTGTTTTAAATACTGTAAGAGGAGCATCATTAGAACGAACAGCAGCACCACTACCACCACCAACAGCTCCATCACCACTAAGACCATCATCAACAACAAGCCCACCCTTCAAAGTTATTTTTCTTGTAATGACTGTTGCTCCAAATAATTCCATTTTTATTCTATCGATGACCTTAGGATTCGATAAAGTTTGCACAGATTGTAAAGTAAGAAAAAACGACATCTTCAACTCTCAATTTGTCGAAACTAACGACGGATGTACAATTTAACATAAATCATTACATATATTAGAATGATGATTAGATCATTTAAAAAAAATCATTACTTAAAATAAAAACTTAATTATAACTATACTTACCGTATCCTTCGAAGGGTTGAAGAGATTAAGAAATTTTGCATTTTTATCAGTTTTGGCCGACAACCACCTCAAGATTCTTGGACAGAAAACTTCTTCCTAGTAGTTCACTTGTTGTCTCAACTGACGAATGATTTCAAAAGCCCAAGCCTATAAAATAACACCAATAAATCAAAATCACTATTGAGTAAAAAAATGAATGATATCATAATAAAAGAAAGAAACGAAATATTTACCATGAAAACCCATTGAATGCCATATAAGTTGATTGTCTTTGGCGCTAACGGAGTCAACAAATATTGGACACTCATTTTAAAGCTTTCATAACCCCAAGAATAGTTGTTAAACGCCTTAAGATCCTCGGAGAGCGTTATCAAAACAACGTTTATGTTGTTGTTAACGTATCTCACCCAAACAATATTATGTACAAACCAAACCAAGCACAATGACTGCTTGTGCTTCTTTGAAAGTTCTTTACCTTGTAACGCTTCTATCAAATTTTTATTTTTGAAGCTTGGACCAACAATGCACACCAGGTCATCACGATCACACGACTTGTTTTGCCTTTTTGGGGTGTGCGGGGTGCTTTTTTGGGTTAGAATAGGTATAACTTGAGAAGGAGGATAACATTTTAGTCCAGTAACTATGACAAACTCCTTCCAACCAAAACAAACAGGCATGCCACAGTAATTTATTCACACCTCATCCATCTTATCTTTATTTTCATACATAAACCTGCACTTGAGAAGTTCATATACCATTTTCATTTGGAAACGAGCATTGTTGTTCTCTAACAAATCAAGATATTTTCTAAAGCAGTTGTCCCTAAAATAAGTATCCAATTTTTGTTCTCGAAGTATTTTTTTGAAGGCGTCAAAAGATTTTTACATGGATGACTTAACCACGAAATCACTTGTTAAATCTATGGCACCATCACACTATATTCTCACAGGATAACGATCAATGCTAAAGTTTTGACCAACTCTTTGGCGGAAGGGCTATTAGCATTTGGATCGTCTCTTTTGAAACATTCTTTCTCACCGTGTTCATCATATTTTGCTCCTGATTGAGATAACGCTTGTAAAGAAAGCTCATAGAGTGGTGGATGTAGCCTAGCTATTTCACTTGTTTCTTTACTTGGACTTGATTCGGCTTCTGTTCTTTTGGGAGCCATATTATCTAAAACTAACAGGAACATAAAAAAATATATTATAGTTGATTAATGAATCATTAAAAAAGATAATAGTAAAATAATAATTCCAACAGATCACTTATCTGTTGCACCGGGTAGTATATATGTTGCAATATATAACAAACCTGTTGCAGTGGATGAGAAATCTATTGCAACAATACAAAATGTATCGCTAATATTTTATGACAGATGAATGGTCTATGCAACAGATCACACATTGTTGCAACATGAGTGATCTGTTGGAAAAGTTAAATAATCTGTTGTAATGAATGAGTAATTTGTTGCAATAATACAAAGCATATCACTCATCAATTGAGAAAAATGAATGGTTTGTGCAGTAGATCACACATCTGTTGCAATATATAAGTGATCTATTAGAACAATTATTTAACCTATAGCAATGGCTGAGTAATCTGTTGTAACAATACAAAACATACCACTCATCTGTTGAGAAAGATGAATGGTCTGTGCAACAGATCACACATTTATTGCAATATATAAGTGATCTTTCAGAACAGTTAACTAACCTACAGCAACGACGAAGTAATCTGTTGTAACAATATAAAATATATCACTCATCTGTTGAGAAAGATGAATGGTGTGTCAAACAGGTCACACATCTATTGCAACACATGAGTGATCTGTTGGAACAGTTATCAACGATCAATATTGTTTAGATTTCTTCCAACATTGGGTTCTCCATAGCGGCAGATTAATGATCAATTGGAAAAATTATGTCTTGGACATGTCCTGTTAGAAGAGTTGATAGGATTTTATCCAATAGGAGGTTCATCCGTTGCATCAAATCATTAATCTGATGGTTCTTCCATTGCATCAGATGGTTAGTCAGTTGCATCAGATTTTTTATTCGATGCTTAATCTATTGCAACATATAGTTAATCTGTTGCATCAGATAGTTAAATTGTTGCATCATATGCTAAATCTGTTGCATCAGATGATTAATTTGTTGCATCAGAATTATAATTTGATGGCTCCTCTAGTGCATCAGACGGTTGATCTGTTGCATCATCTGATAAATTTATTGCATTAGATGGTTAATATATTGCACTAGATAAATAATCTGTTGGATAAAATAAAAAATAGTAGCACGGTTTTGTTCAACAGAAAAACAACAATATCACCATTTTTACCAAGAACAAGAACAGAACAAATCAACCCAAATCGTTGTTTTGTTTTTATAAACACAAACTAAAAAAATCAAACTTAAAAAAAAATGCAACAAACAACAAAAAATTATAATTCACTTCGAAAAGAGAAGAGAAGAAATGCCAAAAATTAGGATTTTGTTCCAACCACATTTCAAATTAAAGCAACAAATATTGAAATTTTTAACCAATACTATAAGAGAAGTTGGCTCAAGTTCCTCGTTTTCTTCAAAACTAAAAAGACCATAATTTTTTACGTGTGAAAGAAGAAAAGGAACGATGATGAATCCGAAGTTGTTATGGCCGAAGAGCAAGACTGTCACATCGATTGAAGGTTGAAGAATTCAAAGTTGTTGTGGTCGGAGAACAAGGTTGTCACGTCAATTGAAGGTTGCAGTCGAAAAGGAACTCGAAGCCCAACTATTTATCATCGGATGTTGAAGTCGCCGAGGATTGAAAGGAGAAATTTGCAAAACGGTTGGTTGGGAGAGAGTTGAGAGAAGTTGTCGAGAGAGAGGAGAGACACTGGTTGATTGTGATTGAAGAGGGGTGTGGTTTGAGTTGATTTGTTTTTTAAAAAAGATTAGAAAGTTTTAAAAATATTAATCAAGTCCACAATTAACTTAATCAAGTTTTCTAATGATGTTTGACCCTTTGTTGGTCACAAATGATACGATTTGTTTGCTAAAATGACTCTTAATTGAAAAATATATTACTCGTTGATTGAGTAATGACTATATCACTATTAAAGCATTATCGAATACGAACGTTGCGTCGTCAAATATACATGAATCTTTTACTAATCGTTCATGAAGTTGTATATCTTCGGTGAGTGTTCTCCATATATCTTGGTTGGTGAATTTTTTTTCTTAGAGAAATTCATATGTTGTACGATAATAAATGTCCAAATTTAAAAGAATATATTAAAAAAAGGGAATAATACATAAAAATCATATTTTATAAATTAGAAGTTTCACACAAAAGAGGTATTAATATGGTTAGAGTTAAATTCGTCATAAATACAAAAAGTGAAAAAATATTTAATTAATACAAGCATTAATGAATTATAAGCTAAAAAAATCAAATGGACTACAAGAGGATAATTTTGGAATAAGTAAAAATTATAAGAGATACAAAAGTCATTTAATTGGTCAACTTTCAATACATTATAAGCTAAAAAAAATAAGTAATGGCTAATTTCTAATTTTTGGCTTATAAAAAGTCAAAATTAACTTTTTTTAAACAATTTTTTAAATTATCAAATACTCTTAAAATCAAAAAATAGCTTTTAAACTATTTTGACCAAATTATAATCTAATTCAAACACCGTCGACTCATTTTTATATTACCAGTGCATGTCACACGGCAGCAAGCCAATTAATCAAGTAACTGTAGTCCTCCAAACTACTCAAGCTGCCGCATGGCCACAAGCATTTAGCCACGTTGTGAATTTCCACTAAAGCAATAGTCAAACTTTTAAATGGAAAAAGTGAGGCCACCTAAGCTCTACCCAACGTTTTTGACATCCACCTTATTATATATATATATATATATACATAAATCATGTTGCAGCTTCAAAACAGAACAAAACAGAACTTCTTACATTTCCTACCATATTTCTTTTTCTTAAATGGATTGGACCA
The DNA here is from genome assembly GCA_030864225.1 of Capsicum baccatum var. pendulum. Classification (NCBI taxonomy): domain Eukaryota; kingdom Viridiplantae; phylum Streptophyta; class Magnoliopsida; order Solanales; family Solanaceae; genus Capsicum; species Capsicum baccatum. Next base: position 223,196,033 of record CM061556.1, read on the forward strand.
GAGGCCATACCATAGGCCACGGCTCCTCTGCCGCCGTCTCCGTTGCCAAATCACGTTTCTCCGATGAGGTTTTCGCTGTCAAGTCAGTGGAGCTATCCCAGTCGCAATTCTTGCAAAAGGAGCAAAAAATTCTGTCCCAATTGAGCTCCCCTTATGTAGTTAGCTACAAGGGGTACGATGTTACAAAAGAGAACGACAAACTCATTTTTAACCTTATGATGGAGTACATGTCAGGCGGCACATTCTCTGATGAAATTCGGAAACAAGGTGGTCGGATCAATGAGCCATTGATCGGGTATTATGCCAAGCAAATTGTACAAGGACTAGACTACCTACATTCAAGAGGCATAGCACACTGTGACATTAAGGGGCAGAACATTTTGTTAGGTAAAACCGGTGCCAAAATTGCTGACTTTGGTTGCGCCAGATGCGTTGATCCAGCAAAGAGGGACGTTGGCGCCACGGCTGCTTCAGCAGAGCCAGTTGGTGGAACGCCACTGTTCATGGCACCGGAGGTGGCACGTGGGGAAGAACAGGGGTGTCCTGCTGATATTTGGGCATTGGGATGTACTATTATTGAAATGGCCACTGGTAGATCACCATGGACTAATGTGACGAACACAGCTTCATTACTCTACAGAATTGCATTTTCTGGGGAATATCCAGAAATTCCAAAATCCCTGTCTGTACAAGCAACGGATTTCTTAAGCAAATGCTTGAGAAGAGATGCAAGAGAAAGATGGACAGCTAAACAACTCCTGAATCATCCATTTCTTGAAGAATCCAATTCGAATTCTACGACAAATCAAGATTGCGTGACAAGTTCCCCAACAAGCATTCTTGATCAAGACATATGGAATTCAGTAGAAGAATCAGACACCATTGATCCTACAATACAAACAGAAACCTCAATGGATTCTCCTCTTCAAAGGATAAGTAAATTGGGCCAGAATTCAGGAAAACCAAACTGGTGTTGGACTGATGAGATTTGGACCACAGTTAGAAAAAACAGTGAGCAAAATGAAGGAAATGATGACAAGATAGTCTATGGTATAGTGACATCTTTTTCTGAAATGCAACTTGAAAGCCGTTTAGTTGCTGTGGACTTGGAAATAAATTACTTGAATGATAACTTTTGCTGTAATGATTTTCCGAGGCATTTGACTTATTCAGCAAATAAAATTCAGTGTTTATAAATTACTCCTGTCCATCTTTATATTTATCTTGGCACTATCTAGGAAACAATAAATAGATACTTTTATTAATTATAAGTGGTATGGATGTTAAGAAATGAAGAATATTGTATAAAAAGAGTAATACAAAAAATGGTAATTATCTTGTGATTTTTCAAATTGAACAAATTAAGTTGGATGATTAATTTTGATGTAGTGAATAAGTAAAGCTGGACGAGTAGTCCCTTTTTCTTTTTCCTTCTTTTTCAGGTTAAATTCTGCTTTTATTCTGAATATTTAGAAAAACCAAGCACATTCATTGACAGGAAGGATAAAATTTCCTAGAACTCTTCCATTTTGGTAAAGATCATTTCTTTTTTGGTTTCTTGTCGGTGTGCTAAAGTTAAAAATAATGAATGATGGAGGCTCAAGTGCTTAACCAATTGATAAGGCGGGTAGAGCACAGCTGAGCTGTTGGGACGTGAGAAAGATTTGTTAACAAAGCATGTATCATGTGTTGAATCTCACTGAAAATGACGACTCATATGGGATAGTTACACTTCTATTTGAAAGGATATTGTGTTGTATACATGATTTAATATCTCCCAAACCTTTTTCATGTAAAAATACTTTTCGTAATGTGTAAGTTTAGAGGAAAGAAAAATGAATTGAAGTCATCGCTATCTAATTTGTGTGAAACGTTTTGTTTTAAAGAAACATTCTCATAAACTTATTACAATTTCATCAAGCTATTTTGTTCTGCCATACCAAATGTATCAACAATAATCTACCCGGTGTAATTTCACCAACTGTCGTCTGGGAATGATGGTGAGTACATAGTCTTACCTTTAATTTATGAAGGTAGAGATGATATTTCTGATAGATTCTCGGTTCAAGTAAAGTATATCAAAAGTAATGTATGTAAAAGAAATATGATACCAAAGAGTCACGCTGGAAATAATAGAAAAGAGAACAGTAGCAACAACAAATAACATGATCATCGAAGCAAATAAAACAAGTCATACCAAATGCATCCCAAGTGGAAATTAAGTAGAAGGAAATAAGAGACTTCCTAGCAAGACTTTGAACTTAATATGTTAGGTAACCCCATGATGTCGAATTCTTTTTGTCAAGGGCGTTAGGAGAGGAATGAGTGTCACGTTGGACATGAAGAGTCGACTTTTACTTTCCTACACATTAAAATGGTTCAAATGTTTTTGTTGGGTAATCTCAACTCTAAACCTAACTAACTTGGAGGAAAGTTAAAAATGAAAAATTAAACAAAAATCATCCACCTGCAACACTCTGACCCTACAGCATATCTTTATTATACATACATATTTATATATATATATATACGACCTGCATTATTAAAGAATCTTATCCTTACCTGTCGGTCATATTGTCAAGGCCACGTAGTTTGATCCTAGTCCACTCATTTTTTCTTACTTCAGTCTATATAAAACTTGTAACTTAGTAGAAGAAGGTAGATCGAAAAAACCTTAGAACTTGAACCTCTCAACACTTTTCTATGTATAAATCCTCATTTTCTAACCAGCCTTTCCTTTGGGTGTAAACCAAAGTTTGTAATATAAGGCAGTTGAATAAAAAAGGTTTCAGTTTTCCAACGTCTTTAGGGGATTCCCGTCGGGAAACCTCTATCCCAATTACTTCATGTAAGTTCTTATTTATTTTTCCCCTCTAAAAATATATTTTGTTTTAGAAGTTTTAGATGTTTATATTTTTAGAACTTTTAGATATGTTCATCATGTAAATTAAAAAAAATATATATTTGTTTAAATTTATTACCCTTAGTATATAGTTAACCTCTTAATTTCTTAATAATAACAATGGATTAACCTGTAAATTTCTAGAAATTTTGGCCTTGATAGTCCGACATATCTGCAGAATAGACGAAGGACAAGTGTTAGTTGCCAGATGATGTTTCGGGGTGTGGTTAAAGAAGTAAGTTGTTAAAAACATAGATTAAGAGGAAGAGATGAACGGGGTAAGATAAAAAAAAAGTTTAAAATTGGGGAAAATAAAGAATATAAGAATGATAAATATGAAGAAACAACGGGAAAGAGGGAGTACTGAGTAGGATTTTATACCAATAAAATAGGCGATATTTTAAGATTTTTCAATAAATAAAATGGGCAATAATTCAAAATGTTTCAATATATAAAGCTATTTCAATAAGATGCACCTTTTTTGAAATCAAATGTTGTAAAAAATCCTACTCAGTACTCCCTCTTTCCCGTTGTTTCTTCATGTTTATCATTCTTATATTCTTTATTTTCCCCAATTTTAAACTTTTTTTTTATCTTACCCCGTTCATCTTTTCCTCTTAATCTATGTTCTTAACAACTTACTTCTTTAACCACACCCCGAAACTTCATCTGACAACTAACACTTGTCCTTCGTCTATTCTGCAGACATGTCGGATTATCAAGGCCAGAATTTCTAGGAATTTACAGGTTAATCTATCGTTGTTATTAAGAAATTAAGAGGTTAACCATATACTAAAAGTAATAAATTTAAACAAACATTTTTTTTTAATTTACATGATGAACGTATCTAAAAGTTCTAAAAATATAAACGTCTAAAACTTCTAAAACAAATCATATTTTTAGAGGGGAAAATAAATAAGAACTTACATGAAGTAATTGGGATAGAGGTTTTCCTTTCGGGAATTCCCTAAAGACGTTGGAAAACTGAAAGCTTTTTTATTCAACTGTCTTATATTACAAACTTTGATTTACACCCAGAGGAAAGGTTGGTTCGAAAAGGAGAATTTATACATAGAAAAGTGTTGAGAGGTTCAAGTTCTAAGGTTTTTCGATCTACCTTCTTCTACTAAGTTACAAATCTTATATAGACTAAAGTAAGAAACAAGGAGTGGACTAGGATCAAACTACGTGGCCTTGACAATATGGCCGACAGGTAAGGATAAGATTCTTTAATAATGCAGGTCGGGTACACATTGGACCCCATCTTCACATGCATTATTATTCCTCTTTCCTTGACGCGTACTTCAAAAGTTTTTCTTTCTTTTTGGAAAGTAATGATAAAGGAAGCACTCACTCTGACACGAACTTAATTACAAGACTCAAAGTGGGGATACCCACATGGCTCTCTTATCATAATTACAATTATAGTCTCAATCTTCTTTATTACTTGTCTTGTCTTTATCTGCTTATGTATCCAAGTTGTGCAGGGCTATGGTGTCGAAACTCATTCCAGAGCCATCATCTTCATAGGGATCCTGAGCATTTTGGAGTGGACTGTCTTCAAATATATCATCTTCGATCATGGAATATTAACGTCTGTACTATTCATATCTGGAACTACTCTATATGTACTTGTACTTGGCTTGTCCTTATTATCCATATGCTTATCTTGTTCTTGGCTATTAAAGAATTTTTCTAATGTCTGTTTTACAATAATTTCAATTTGTTTATTCTTCTTTTTTGCTGTTAATGTCTTTTCTAAGGTCCTAGTCTTATGAGGTTTTGATGAAGGTCCTGCTTTATCTTCACTTTTTGGCAAAGTGACAGCCCTTAACGAATTTGATTTGTCTTTACCGGTTACCTTTTGAGCCGGACTAGCTGTATCAACATCCGGTACACTAGATTTCTAAGCATTCAGGGGGGAATGCACACCCTTCTCAACCATTTTTTGTGGATATGGAGAACTCTGTCTTAGTACTGGCACTAGTCTTTCTTGTGTGAAATTTGTCTTGTAAAGTTTGTATTTGCTCCTTGAGTCTAGCATTTTCTGTGACAAGAGCCTCCTTTTGAAGATTTAATCTTTTGAAGGCTTCGATCATAGAGTGGCAATGATCACAGAAAATTATTTTTTCTGAGTCTTTTTGGATATTATACTGAGGAATTTGGTTAGGATTTTGTCTTAATGTTGGAGATAAGAAAAAATTAGGTCCTAGGTGTCCTTTTGCATAATTTACTAATCCTAAAAAATTTTGTAAATCTTTAGTATTTTCTAATTTATCTGGCATTTTCAATACCTTTTTGGCTATATGAGGTTGAAGTATAATCCTATCATTTCCTAGAGTTATTCCTATAAAATTAATATGTGTTTTACATAATTCCATTTTCTTTTTACTAATTATTATCTCATGTTTGATAAATAGTCTAAAAATCGTTTGTAAATGTCCTAAATGTTGTTACATATCTTTACTAAATACTAAAATGTCATCTACATATATTAATACAAAGTTTTTATAATCTCTAAAAATATCATCCATTTTTCTCTGAAAAATAGGTAGGGCTGTTTTTAGTCTGAATGGCATAACAAGCCACTCATAATGTCCTTCTGGACAGGTGAATGTTGTTCATTCTATACTATCTGGGTGCATTTTTACCTGTCAATACCCGAATTTACAATCGAACTTACTATATATCTTTTTACCTTGTATTCTATTAATTAACTCACTTTTATCTGGTAACTTATATGCGTCTGTTTTGGTGTTGTCATTTAACCTTTTATAGTTTGTTACCATACGAGCTTTTCCGCTGATTTGCTCGCTATGGTTTCTTACCATAAATACTGTTGATCTGTGTCTAGATGTTGATCTTCTAATTACTTCTAACTTTAACAATTCTTAAATTTGTTTTTCAAATTCTTCTATATCTTCATTATTAGCTTCTATTGATGCTGTCTTTATGGTGTATTCTGGGTTAATTATATCTAACTTGCACATTATTTCGTTAGCATCCCAATGTGCTAAAGGTTTTTCTCCTATTATTTCTATTTTATCTAAAATTGTCATTACATTGTCTAAGTCTTTCGAATTATTTATTATTCCTATTGTGTTTATTCCCTTTTTAAAGTTGTAAAATTGAGTTTCAATGTTTATTAAAGTATAGTCTTTTTCTATGTCTTTTAAGCATTCTTGCCCTTCTGCATTAAGTGGAGTATAATTTTTAAAATCTTCTAAGTTATCTTCTAAATTTTTATTTTCTTTTAACAGTTATTATTTTGGCATTGGTTATTTTGGCAATCTTCGCAACATGGTTTATTCTTTTTATGTGTTTTATGTTCTGTATACTCTTGGTAATGTTATTGTTTGTATCGGTGTATAAGTTAGATTTTTAAAAAGCATTATTTCATCTCTTGTTAATAGACATCCTCCTTTATTTTGGATACAAAAACGTAGTCCTATAACAAAGTCTGATCCTATGTTTAAATTCCTTGCTAATATTCTATTAACATTGTAAATTAGGTTGTAAAATTTATTACATGTATTTAAAAAACTTATTTGTGCATTTTCTATGTAATAATTATAGATATTTTGCTATCCATCCATTTGGGTAGCTGTTATAGGTCTTTTCAGTATTTTTAATAAATGTTCTGGTACTATTTTTGTATTAATTAGACAGCTAGTACATCCGGGATCTACTAGTGCTAAAGTTTCTATCTCTACGTCTTTAATTTTAATTTTTATTAATACTTTTATGGTAAAGAATTCTTTATCTTCATTGCATATTAGGCTAGTGTCATTATCTTCTAAATTCATAAGTTCTGCCTCTAGTTTTTCTAAATGTATAGCTTCTTGTGTATCTGATTCTTCTATAGTGATTTCGTTTTTTCCTTTTTCTAGGATGGTTAATCTTTGTTTTAGATTATTTACTCGGGTTTCTAGAGTTGATACTCTTAAATTTAAGATTTGATTATTTGTATATTTTTGTTTGCTATTTATTTTTGATTCTATTTTTATCTTTAAAGTGTTTTCTATACAATTTATACAAGCTTCTAAATAACATTTTTTACATTTAACTCTATTATCTTTACTTGGATACCAATTGCATATACGACATCTATTACTGTCTAAACCTTTGTTTCTTTGGAATTCATGTACACATTCTTGAGTGGCATTCATTAAATTATTGATTACTAGATTGTTTAAGTCTAGATCTTCTATCTCCTATCCTAATTCGTTTACTAAATTATATTCTTCTGATTCTGAAGAATCAGATTTAGAATTATCTTTATCATTTATATCAATACTTATTATTGAGTATATGCTTTATGTGTCTGACACATATTCGTCTACATTTAGTAAAGTTTCTTGGAAATCCTCTATTAATTGAGAATTTCTAGTTCTATTATTATTTCTTTTAGGACATACATTAGCTAAATGGTCTATGCTTCCACAAGTATAGCATTCTAATTATTTTTATAGTTTCTATCATTTCTATATTTCCTAACATGTCTATCTCTATTTAACCATGGTTTTTTGGCTTTTGATTTTCTTAAGAAGTATTGTTTACGACTATATGGTTTCTGATTATGTTTCTTCTTATATTTTGTATATTGTTTTTTATCATAGTTTTGGGTTGTGTATATAACAGATTTACAGAAATTCATTTTATTTTTTTTTAATTGTTTTTGTATTTGTATATTTGTACACTTTTCTGTTAGTGTATCCATTATATGTTGTGTTCTATGTCCTATGGTCTATTTTAGTTTTGGGTTGGCTACTACACCATCTCTTTTATACCATCTATCTTCTATTTCTCTTTCTAAAGCTTCAGGTAATTTATTAAATAATTTTTTGTCTAACTCTTCATTAAAAGTGTTTCCACTGACAGTGCAATAATAAAAATAATCTTGTAGAAATTTCTTTATATATACCCAATGTGAAATGCTTAGTTGTTCTAATTTTATTAATGCTTCTTTTTGTAATGACAATAATCCACTATTTGGATCTTTTCCGGTTAATAACAATATGCATTTTATTTGTGAAATTATAGGGGTTTGGCCTCATACTTAATAGAACCTGGAAATCATATGGGCAGTTTGTTTTAAAACTTTTCCATGTGGCTTTTGCAGATTCTCCTAAAAAGATTTCCAAATATTTGTACATTGTTTCTGTATCTGTTTCTGTATAATGTCTTTAGTTATCTGTTTCTAAAATTCTTATTATACTATTATCTTTTTCCGAAATTTTTTCGCTTGAATTTATTATAAAGTCTATTATTTTATTGTATTGTTTATCTTCTGAATGTAAAATATGTTCGTCCTGGTTGAAATTACACCTTTAGTGGAGTTATCTTTTAACACCCTATATTTCTTTTCAGGTTGAAATCTAAAATCTAAATATTCGAGGCGTTTTAAAGAAGCTATTTTGTTATCCTAAGTGATTTAAATTAAGGTACTTTTTACTTAGCTTTGTTTGATATTTCAATCTATTATTAGTATAGGTTATATCTAATTTTACTTCTTGTATATTTTCTATCAGCCTAGATTGTTCATTAATTAATGCTTTTTTATAATATTTAGAGGTTATAGTAATTATTTCGTCTGTTTCTTTATAGTTGAGAATATCTATTTCTAGGTTTCTTATTTCTTTATTTAACAACTCTAGTCTTTCTACAAACTGTTTCCGAATTTGTACAAATTGATGTTTATAAGTAAATTCTCTATAATATTGCCGTTGAATTTCTCTAATATATTCAATATATCTTATAGGCATTTATTATCCTAGCGGTATTTGATCTGCTTGTTGTTTATATAAATTTGTTCTTCAGAAACAGTTCTCTAATCTTTCTTTATTAAATTCTAAATCTTCTTCGAAGTGTATTAATAGTGTTTTATGATATTTAATGTCTAATTCGTCTAGGTCTTCTTGAGTCAATTTATTTTTAATTATTTTTATATTTTCGTTTAACACTTTTTCTATCTTTATTAATTCCGCTTTAATACCAGATTCTTCTTCTATCCACTTATTTATTTTTCTTAGTCTTTAGAAAATAGGTAGGGCTTGCATATATTATCCTAATTGATAAGATTTTTTACTAATACGTTCCTTAAGCCACTCTAATTCTATAGTATTATTTTCTAAATCTCTATCACAACCTTGTATTTCCCAATTTAACGCACTTACTAAGCTATCACACACTGGTCTAGATGTATTATATGATTTATATAATCTATTTGCTTCTAGTAACCTTTTTCTATTTTCTTCTAAGTTATATTTTCTGGCTATTATATTATTTCTTTTTCTGATTTCTCTATATAAATAGAAATAGCTACACCTTATGTCTTGGAAAGATCTATGTCTTTTCATACAGAATTTAAAAGTTTGCGAGTTAATAGGTAATGTTTCCAAAACCTTCTCGCTCTGATACCAATAAAATAGGCGATATTTTAAGATTTTTCAATAAATAAAATCGGCGATAATTCAAAATGTTTCAATATATAAAGCTATTTCAATAAGATGCACCTTTTTTTGAAATCAATGTTGTAAAAAAATCCTACTCAGTACTCCCTCTTTCCCGTTATTTCTTCATGTTTATCATTCTTATATTCTTTATTTTCCCCAATTTTAAACTTTTTTTTATCTTACCCTGTTCATCTCTTCCTCTTAATCTATGCTCTTAACAATTTACTTCTTTAACCACACGCCGAAACTTCATCTGGCAACTAACACTTGTCCTTCGTCTATTCTGCAGACATGTCGGACTATCCAGGCCAGAATTTCTAGAATTTACAGGTTAATCCATCGTTGTTATTAAGAAATTAAGAGGTTAACCATATACTAAGGGTAATAAATTTAAACAAACATTTTTTTTTAATTTACATGATGAACATATCTAAAAGTTCTAAAAATATAAACATCTAAAACTTCTAAAACAAAACATATTTTTAGGAAAATCGAATATTGATCAACGCTTCTACTACTTGGAAGCGATATAGACGCTAGAGTGTACGCAAATCGTCCCTCTATCTTAGAGGTGATACAGAGAGGCATAGACCCATTCTGAAGACAAATATAGTCTAAAAAAGATGTAATGAATGTATAAAAACAATTTATAGTATCAAAAATAACAAATGGTTAAAGAACAACACTACAATAAAATAATACTCCACTTGTACGGAAGGCTATAACCTACTCAAATTATGTCATCTTTTTAAAACATGTTTACAGTGATCAAAACTATGAGCAAGACTAATTTAGATATTGTTATCCCCAAACTTAAATTTAAATTAAATGTTTGAGATTGAAAAGCCAAAAGTCACCTCTCACCATCTTTGCTCCTTCTTCTTCATGTTCCATGATTGTGCCATTGGAATACTGCCCACATTCAACTACTAGTAGCAAAACACTACACATAAACGACTTCACCATTATTCTAAACGAGAAGAAAACACATATGAAAAAAAAAATCATCTAGAATTCACTTCAATTGATACTAAGACTAGGATCCACATAAAAATCAATTATTGAGGAAAACGACTTTGGATAAATATATTTTGAACAATATAATATCCTGCCCAAATGCCTAAAGAAGCCAGGTTGAACTTGTTATATGTGTAGTAATTCGTAGTATGAATGTAGTAATTCAAAGTATGGATCATAGATTCATACACAAAGCAGAGAAAGAGAAGAGGAAGAACCAAGAACCAAAAAAAGAAGAAGAAGCAAGTAGGGATCAAAACTCAATAATGGAAGTTGTTAATTCATTCAAGTGAGTTAAATCAATGTGATAACATAGTTATTATAGACATTCTGTATTATTATTGGTATAACAAAGTAGCTGATATTGCCCCAGTCCTTAATATTATTATATTTTCATACCATGAAGAGCTTTTACGTTGTATAGACCACTTATTTCTGTTAAAAAGTAAATTAGAACAGATTGGATACTGTATAAATTATTAGAAGATTAGAAAAAAATCAATTAAAGAAGAATGTAATAGAGAGACTTTTTTACTAGGATAAGAACATTACAATAGATTCCTTAAAGAAAATAGAATATCGAGATTTACAAATAAAATCAGAAAAGGATATATATATATGTTTGCTGATCTAGTAACTAACAGATTAATTTCTTAACTAACGTCTACCTGTGTTTAATTCATAACAAAACAATTTTTAACTAACTTTTGGAAGTGGTTAACTAACTATATGAATTCTATTTTATACTTCAACCTCCCCCTCCAGCTAGGTGGGGTAAAAATATATCCAAGACACCTAGCTTGGATTTTAAGTACTCATGCTCAAAGGCGAACCCACGATTCAAATTTGACGGGTGCACTTCTATATTTAAATATAGTAATTAATAGTGTCAAAATTTGATATACAGTTCTTTGAAAACTTGTTAATTATAGTATTTTATAAGCAAAATTTTAATGTTATTGAATATCATTAATTAGATTTAATATGACAAGAGTGTGTTATTCATCGTACTTTCATATTTTGAACAATAATAGAAAGTTTTTGAAAAAAATAAAATTCGAGAGATTTGTTTGCTAGATGGTTGCAACGGGTAACGTTCGATTTAAGCCTATCTCAAACTTTAAATTGCTAATTTTTTAAATAAAAAATAACTCAATGATCAAAAGATTAAAGAAAATAAATATTATACTGTATAAATTAGGGAGAATATCTACCTTTTGAAGTTGGAGAGAAGCTTGTATTTTGAAATAAAATAAAAAATAGGTCAATAATATCCACAATACACAAAAGAAAAAAGAAAAGATGTAAAATAAATTACTACTCTCTTCTTCCCAAATTTCCTAATTTGATTTTCCATTTTACTTGTCCTTTTTATTTAATCAAGAAGAGACAAATTTTTTTTTCACGTTTTACCATTTGCATTAATTACTTTTTTCTTCAAATTAAAATGTAAACATCATTTAATAGGGACACCATAGTAAACTAGTCATGTTATTAATTATTTTTCTTAATCAATGTGTCATTTCAATTTGGGACGGGTAATTTGGGACAGAGGAAGTACTAAGTAGGAAGTCTTTTTTAATCGAAAGATAAATATATACATTTGCACAATAATGCTGCAGACAGTGTAATTTGAAAAATAGAAAAAGAAGCAAATAAGGAAACGTTGTTGTTGGGGTTCGAACCTGAGCAATCAGGTAAAAAGAGCAACTTTCAAGTAGCAAACCCAACCATCTCACCAGCCAAATCAATTTTTTTTATGGTCACATGACATATATTTAACATAACATCCTGACATATATAGATATACGAACTATATATACAGAGATTTTCTCGAGGCTAGCGGGTACATGTACACTCCCTACACTCAATGTAGGTTCGCGAGCCTCTGCTCATGCTGAACCTTTGTAAGCCCCTTGGTAAAGATAGCAGCTGGTTGATAAGTAGTGGCAATGTAGTGAGTAGTGATCAGTCCTTGTTGAATTTTCTTCCTTATAAAATGACAATCAATCTCTATATGTTTTGTCCTTTCATGGTAAACAGAATTTGCTGCTATCTGAAGTGCTGACCTGCTATCACTGAACACTTTTACTGGTTGCACAATCTCTTCTCCAATCTCTTTTAGTAATCCCAACAACCAGGTTAACTCTGCAATTATTGACACCTAATTGTTGTCCTCCACAACTGAGTTTAATCCTGAGTTTCTTCGCTTTTAAATAAAATTATAAAATTCATTTTATCCGAATAAAATTCTTTCAAGTATTTATCTAGGTAATTTGGTTATTTTAAGTAGCGATTATATGTTTTCGTATCCATACATTAGAGATTATGTAATTTCGATACTTGAATAATCATTTTTACAAAAAAATGAATTTTAATCAAGGGTTATCTTGAAGATTGATTCAAATGGTTAAAATTATGATTCAAATATAATTCGTTCTTAAAAATAATTTATTTGAAAAATATTTTTATAGTTTTATTAAATAAAAAAAATTCGGGATTAAAATAATTGTTAACTCGTTTCAAATTTTAATTAAATTTGATCAATTTGTTAAATTTCACCTCAGTTGAAGTCAACCTGACCAAAATTACAGTGCAATTGTCAATTGATATTCAATTTGATTAAAATTTAAATAAACTCGACTTAAGTTTTAATCTAATTTGCTATTTTATTAAAATCCTAATGCTACCCCATCCAGCAGCCCAGCAATAACCCCTAACCAATTTTCTTTTTAAATTCAGCAGCCCACCGTCCCAGGCCCAAAACAAGGCCCTCCGATCCCGGCCCACCTCACACTGTTTCTCCTTACCCATCTGCTTACACCAAACAACGGGAAAACCATCAACAATAATAACTTGGGGATTCTAGAGGGGCGCTCCTCTAATCTCATGAAACCAAAAATACGTTGAAATCATATTTAACTCCGACAAAAGTTGAGTTAAATTTTGATTCCGAAGTCACCTTTGTCATCTCGTCGTTTCAGTTCCTCTACTAAAATAGGTAAATGACTCATCTTTTGTCTTTTCAATCCTTTTTTTAAATGTTTAACGTTGCACTGTGAATCTAACAATAATATCGAGAGTGGATTTGATTGGAGAGTTTTTTTTGTTATACATTATTTATTGGAGAAAAGCTTCAAGCTTTAAATTTCTACAACTGTTTGTTGTCATGAATGCATAATAGTTTTTGTTTAGGCCAGAGTCATCGACAGACACTCAAATTTGTTGCGAAAATTCACTTAAACCCCTAAATTTAGGTTTGTTCCTATCAAACCCCTACCCCCCCCCCCCCTCCCGCCGAATTTTGTTTCAATTGGGCATTTTTTTTTCTATTAACAAAAAGGTCAAAGTGTGTGTTGCACACACGCAATGACGTGACAAAACGAGCTAATTGAAAGCTGACACGTGACATTGTGGATCCAATAATTATTAAAAATTAATTATAATTTTTTTGAAAAAAGTATATAAAAATGGCATTGAGTAATTTATTAAAAAATAATTCTAAAATTATTTAAAATATAAAAATAAAAAACTGATTATTTTTAAAAAATTATAATTTTTTTTAAAAAGAAATAAATTATTAAAAAATTATTTTTTTAAAAAATAAATTTTATAAAAAATTTTAAAAAATGAAAATAAAAAATGGCATTAAGGATATAAATTATGAAAAAATAATTATAAAATTATTTAAAAAATAAAAATAACAAACTGATGATTTAAAAAAAAATTATAATTTTTTTTAAAAATGAAATAAAGTATTAACAAAATTTTTAAAAAATAAAAAATTAATTATAAAAAAAAAATTATAAAACTTTTTAAAATGAAAATAAAAAATGGCATTGAGGATCCAAATTATTAAAAAATAATTCTAAAATAATTTCATAAATATAAATAAAAACGAATTATTTTTATTTTTTTTTTAAAGAAACAAATTAATAAATTATTTTTTAAAAAAATTAATTATTAAAAAAAATTATAAATTTTTAAAAAAATAAAAATAAAAAATGGCATTGATGATATAAATTATGAAAAAATAATTATAAAATTAATTATAAATTATAAATTAAAAACTGATTATTTAAAAAAAATATAATTTTTTTTTAAAAATGAAATAAATAACTAAAAAATTATTTAAAAATAAAAAATTAATTATAAATAATTATAAAACTTTTTAAAATGAAAATAAAAAATAATATTGACGAATCAAATTATGAAAAAATAATTATATATTTATTTGAAAAATAAAAATAAAAAATTATTATTTAAAAAATTATAAATTTTTTTTAAAAATGAAATAAATTATTAAAAAATTATTTTCTTAAAACAATAATTATTAAAAAAATTATAATTTTTTTTAGAAAAATGAAAATAAATAATGGCATTGAGGATATAAATTATAAAATTATTTAATAAATAAAAATAAAAAACTGATTATTTAAAAAAGGTTATAGAATTTTTTAAAAAATTAAATAAATTCTGAATATTTTTTTTAAAATTTAAAATTAATTATTAGAAAAATTATAAAACTTTAGAAAATGAAAATAAAAAATAGCATTGAAGATCCAAATTATGAAAAAATAATTATAAAAATAAAACTAAATAACTAATTATTAAAAAGAAATTATAAATTTTTTTAAATAGATGAAAATAAAAAATATTTTTTTTAAAATTCACTTTTATTAAAAAATAAATAAATTGGGGCCCTCTAATGCTTTTTGGGGCCTTTAGTGTTTTAAAAAAAAAAAATTGTTATTAAAAAAATTTTAGGGCCCTCAATGCCACTTGACAACTTTTTATTCGTAAATTAGTAAAAACAAAATGTTCCTCACGCGTCTCCCACGATGGCACTGCACGCGCAGTGCTACATAGGCAAAAGATGCTCAATTGGAATAAAATTTGGGGGTTTAGGAGTCTGATTGGAGCATGCCTTAGTTTAGGGATCTAAGTGAATTTTCGCAACAAATTTGAGTGCCTATTGATGCCTTTGGCCTTTTGTTTTTATTCCAAGAAGTTTAAAAAACGTATATTTTTTTTTAAATCATCAATTAAGATTGCTGTTTCTAGTTTTGTTCTGTTTGTTTTCTCTTCTTTGGATTGCTAGAAAATCTATTAGAGTTTAGAGTTTGTGTATGATGTTTTTGGAGTTCAAAAAAAATGAATGTGTATTTTCCTGCTTAAAGGTGGAACAACCTAATTTGACTCTAAGGATCTAAGTTAATTTCCCTTTTGATGAAATAACAAAGCATGTTTTTTTTAACGTAAAAGTTGACCATAAAAAACCAAGTTATTAATGCTCCTACTTTGGATATTTGCTGTTGGCAAAATTTGCCTTGTAATAGCCTTAAACAGTATTTGGCTTGTGTATTTGGATATTCCTTATTCCGTGTTGCCACGAGCGATACAATATATATTCGTCGAGTACATCGTACTCCCATCTCTCCCATTCCGTTGGGTTAAACCCAAATTGCATAGAGTCAAGACTAATACCAAGTCCAAAATGGACTAATATATGAAGAAAACAGACTGATACAATGTTGATATACACTTATATACAGCTGATATACATTGGAAATTAGCAGCTGTGCACATGTTACGTTACGTACATCAAAAAAACGGAAGCAAAATACACGGCCTACCGCATTAGTATACAATGTATACGCATATATATACAGTAAAACTCAGGAAAAAGGGAGTTGGTATACCTGTAGTATACAATACAGGAAAGTGGACTTAAAGTCCATAGGATTGAAAGCCCAAAAACTGGGCAGCTATTGATGGGCCAAAAGGAGGCCCAACTCCAACTCCTATAGCTTATTCTCTTGTGATTTACAATTTATACTTGTTTATTTGTATTAACACTAACTTTAATTAATTAATCTAATTGTTTCATACTTAATTCACGATTCTCTCACCTAATTTATCTCGTCTAAATGGATTGAAGTGGTTCTTTCGATGTTGTTTCATAAAATTAGTCTTAAAATAAAAAATGTTAAGTATGTTACTTTAAGATGGTATTTGTCTTGCTCATATGACTAATAGCCTATTTGAGTTAAAATAATTTCCTTCAAACTCAAGAAAACTATTTTTTCTTAAAAATCCTAGCTTTTCATAATTAATTATGAATTAAGTAGAGTATTTCTCAATTAGAACATTCCTTGATTTTCCCCCTCAAATTCTAACTTTTCATGATTAATTATGAATTAAGTAAAATATTTCTCAAGTAGAATATTTTGTAATTTTTCTCAAAATTAATCATGAATTAAGCGAAATATTTCATAATTTTTTCTCAAATTTATATTAGATTAAGTAGAATATGTCGTAACATTTTTTCTAATTCAAGTAGACTATTTCTCGTTTGAATAAATAAATGCCAATTTTAAAACATGTAAACAAATAATTTTATGAAAGCAATCTTTTTTTGTAAAGTTAGTAACCCCTTTTTAAGTTAGTCAAACAATGATCTTTTGGTGAACCGTTTTTAAACGGACGCTCCTAAGTGCCTTAAAGACTTTCTCAGGGCGTAAATTGAACCCTTACTTAATTTCTAGTTTCAAAGATTTATTTATGTTTTTGAATCTTTGAAATCTTTATGTTTTCTTGATATTTTATATAAAAATCAAGTGGCGACTCTGTGAATTTCTTAAAATTATTTCGAAATATTCTCGAATATTTTTTGAATAGTTTGAAAAGTCAAAACTATTTTCTTTCAAATAAAGATCCGAAAAAAGATAAAACAGAAATGGCGACTCTGCTAGAGATTTGACTAGGTTCTAACCAGATATTTAAACCAACTTTTTTGACTAACTATTTGAGTTTGTAATATTTAAATTGTTTGTTTGCTTATGTGTCTAAATTTCCGCAAAATTTAAACCGTTGCATTTCATGGCATATTTCTGCATTCAAAATATATAAACTATTTGGGATTTTGCAATTGTCGTGACCCCTATTTATTAATTCCAAATGAAGTGTTGGAAATACGACAACTTATTGGTACGTTAGGAGTCCGATGACTGTTCGTATTTCCAAACCCAAGTTGTCTACCTGGGAATCTGGTCAAAGCCCACTCAAGATAAAACGAAACTAAAAATTCTTTTCAGGCATGAGCCTAGGACGACCCAATACCTGAGTGGGTATTGGGCCCATTAGAAAACCTGCCCTGCGTCTATTGACCATGAGTCAATCACAAACGAATCATACTTATTTGTTGAAGTAATATATATTTTTTTAACTAATCCATTATCCTTTGGGATAGGGAAACGCTTACTTTGTTTGTAGGAATGGCTTAGCCAGTCTCGTACAGAAGATTCAAAATGGCTACCAATTTCACTGACGGCCTTAATGCTTGGTGGACCCATATAAGTGCAGAAAGTAAAGAGATTTATTAGGAAACATACCGGGCAACCAAGATATTGCATATGGCAAGAGGTTGAAAAGCTAAGAGGGCGAAGGCCGACGAGGGAGCATCTAAACACTAGTGTTTTTTTTATCCCTTGCGGGGGACCTTGATCTTTTTCTCATATTATTTTCCCTTTCTACAAAGATTATATCTCTTTTCATGCAACTTTGTAGGATTTTATGCCTTTTTTTTATATATATATTTTTGAAATTTTTAGGGATAATGGATTGGTTTTAAAAGACATATACTTTCTTTAAATCTGCTAGACCAATCCTTGGCTCAAAAGGGACACTCAATTAAGACACGTTTGTTATTTATTGTCGTTGATATAACTGTCTTATATGATATAACTGTTTTATGTGCTGATGCGCGTTGTTTGAATCAATGGTAAATTGATCTACTCTTCAACAAAGTTTTAGAAAACCTCTAGGCGAAAAAATACGCCCAAAACATTTCAAGTCTCCAAGTCTTCTAGAAAAAGTCCTCAACCAGACTTCACTAACTTTCCTTTTAAACGAATTCCTATTCTGTCAGAAAAATCGATCACAGACTCAATAATTCTTGATTATTTGAACTATGTATGACCTGATTTCTCCTTTGTGAGATACGTAGGCAGCCTTTCGGCCGGTCCTCTATACTTTAAAACTTTATCTCCTACATTGTCAAGTCAGCTGATAGAGATGCCCAAAGATTTTACACCTGACAAACTTCCTGTTAAAGAACTGCTTATCCAAAATCAACGGACAAAGTCCCATCCGTTAATTCTTTTCAGTAATCACTGGTGGATCAATTTACCTAAGATGAAAACAACTTTATGTGTTTACTTTATGTCGGATATCTTGTATTATTTATATCAACAAGATTTAACATATTTTCCTTTGGAGTTATTTTTACTTTATCAGGTAATCAAGTAAGTAAAAATTGATCTGTGTTGATAAAACTGGATGAACATCAATACTTTACTAGATCAAGGCAAATAAAAACTCCTTCCTCAACCTCCACTTTCCTAAAGAGGAAAGAATGACTTATAGTAGCGACCATAATGCTCTCACCAAAATTATGGTTAGGGACGGTGTGATAACGACACAAGGTGAAATGATCGCCGAATTAACCATGAGAATGGAGGAGATGCAAGAATAAGTACAACAAGCAAAAGACATGGCTAATTTGGACATTACCGTTAATACGCCAGTCTTGGATAACCATGTGCTTCCACTCCAATTCCCCCCTCTTAGCTCTTCCAATAATGGAAATCAACTGAATGACATACCCCCCGCTTCTATGCCTAGACCTCCTTCTAATCCCATCAATCCATCATGCCAAACCCATACTCCTCCCACTTACAATACGAATCGTGAAAATAATTCAAGTGCTTACCACCCCTAAAACTTCACTCCAAATTACTAAAATACTTCGCCAAATGCCTTCAATTTCCAGAATATTCACCCCACTTTTAATCCCAATGACAATGCTCCCCAAACTCCAGTTCTCACATACCAAAACTCCACTCATACTACCCAAAATTCATTGCTAACCTAAAACATACCTCCTTCCATCCTCTAGGCCACCGCAATACCTATATCTTACTATGCAATCCCCAAAAATCTAGAAATCGACCACTATGAGGAGATGGAGAAGAAGTGTAAGACACATGAAGACAAACATGCTAGGGAGCTAAGACTGATAAAGGAAGAGATCACTAGGATGAAGAAAACACATGGTTTGCCTAATGCAACGGGATTCTATTATGATGACCTTTGCGTTCACCTTGACTTGAATTGCTCAAAGGATTCAAAAAGTCTTAAGTTTGAAATACTCAATGGTACTGGAAACCCTAATACCCACTTGAAAGGATATTGTGACTAAATGATAGGCGCTGGTATAAATAAAGGATTATTGATGGCTCTTTGGTCGAAGCCTGAGTGGAGACGTGTTAGAGTGGCTAGCTTCAGAAGAATTGAAAAAGTGGCCTGAATGTAGTGCTTTAGATAGGAATTTTGTTGATAGATTTGCCTATAATATAGAGATAGTTCTTCATCGATATTCTTTGGACCGCATCAATCAAAAGTCTAATGAATTCTGTCACACCCCCTTTTTATGAAAAAAAATAATTTAGGTTTCGAAAGAGTTTTTATTATCAAAATGACAAAAGATGAAAATTTATTTTGAAAAGGTCTTTTTATATTCAAAACTTAGAGTCGTCACTTGGCATAAATAAGGTGTGCCAAGTCACCCTTGGATATCCTTTTCAAAATGGTTTTGACTCTATAAAACTGATCCACGAACAGAGATTCCGACTAAGGAATTCTGTTGACCGAGGGGAAGATGTTAGGCAACCCTCGATCCCGTGGTTCGACCACGGTAACTTAGTGGAGCATATCGGCTAATTTGACACTACGAATGTATAAACCACACAAAACACAAAAAACAATCAATCAAGCAATACAAAACAAAACAAAACAATCCAAAATTTAGTGTTAAGTCTAATTATACAGTCCCGAAATAAAATTAAAATAATACGAAAATATAAACCTACTCTATTCTAGGATAATCCTAACTACGCTCCACTGCTTTCCCCACCCAACATTTCGGGCCTTGATCATGCGCCGTCTTCAAGTACATAATACTTCGGTGCATTCCCCGGATAAATTAATACAAATCTTTCTAGGCATTCCCCAGCCAAATGAATACAATAGATCTCAATGCATAAATCAAAACCACTCTACAAACATTTCATCATTCAACAATCACAGATCCTAAACTTTGCCTACCCAACCTACCTTTTCCCTACCCAACTCGACCTATCATGGCACTATCACGATCGACGACGTCAATGAATCAAAACAACAATAATTCAAAATTAATCGTAATTCACTTTAGTAATTTTTAAATTCGCGCCCCAAATATTTTTTAACACGATTAAACCAATTCAATATACAATCCACCGATCAAGTTTTCATATCCAAATCCAACATCACCCCACACATCACAAAGATTCAAACATGTCAAACACATAAATCCTTCATAATTATGTAAAAACTAAAAGTAGAGAAGATATAATTGAACCTTAATGCCTCTTTCAAAAATCGATATATTATTCCAATTAATCTGGTAGAATCTGCGTCCAAAATCCTCGAGTCGAACCTCGATTACGAATAACTCCAACTCGGTATCAAGAAATACAAATGAGACAAGTTTAATACCGAAATGAAATCCTTGAAACGAACCCCCAATGCTCAAATTTTTACACTAACAGTAGTCGAATTCCAATGGAATCATGGTTGGGTCACCGTATGCTACTCAATGAAGCTCCGACTGACTCGGCAATTAACGGAACCGAACCTCCGAGCAGGGTTTCACCGGTAAGAGGATATTTCTGGCCAAAAATGCCAGAATAGTCTACCCCTGCGCCCTTTCCCTCTTCTCTCCCTCAAATATTTCACTCTCCTCCCCATTTCTTCTTCTATCTGATCAGTCCTCTCTTTTGATGCTCTATCTCTCTCACTTCTTTTGATTTTTTTTGTTTAGGTGTGTGTGTATATGAGAACTCCAATTAGTTAATTATTTCTCTCTCCTTATTGTGCCTAAATTTCTATTTTGTGTGTGCCTATATATTTCATTCAAGAATGGAAATTGATCCTTAATCACGTGGGGCCCCCCTATTTGTAGTGTGCATGCCTATCTTTTTTTTTGTGGACAAGAAATATGAGGAGGGGGGTCACGTGGGTAGGTAGGGTAGGAGGGTATTGGGTGGTGATGTGTCCTCTTTTAATTGGAGAAGTTGTTAGGATAGGATTAAAAACAAGATAAAATTTGTTAAATGGGATAAAGATAAAAGTAAAAAAAATAAAAAATAAAATAAAATGATGAGGTAATTATTTATTTTACTTTTTTTTTGTGGAAAAATTACCACACAGATAGGATACGTGGTAAGACAGGGTAAACGGTAAAAATGCTTTCGGGGAGGAACAAAATTAGGTGTCTACAAATTCTTTCGTGAATATGCCTATCATTGGTAGAAAGAGACAACAAAGGTACGACCTCCTATGATGGAAGAAGAGATACTTATTGTGTTTACCCAAGCTCAGGAGGGAGAGTTTTATGATAAAATAATATCGGAGATTCATGCTACCTTCGGTGATCTGGTTAAAATTGGTGAAACAGTTGAGGAAGGACTCAGGTAGAAAAATGAACAAAACCCTACACAACTTGGATCTTCAAGATTCCCCCCCAAAAAAAGAGAAGATGTGTTGTTCGTAGACTCTAGTCCAAACCCAAAGTCAAAGAAGTCTTTTGGGTCCAATTCTGGGAAAATATCATCATCGTATATAGACCCCTCAACTCCATAAAATTCTCAACCCTTGTTCTATACCCAACCTAGGCCCTAAGTTCCACAACCAAATTTCTCTACCAATCAACTGAATTACCTAGCTATATTGAAAAATTATGAACCCACTTACCAAGCTCCGCTCCCAAATTTTCAAGCCTACCAAAAAGGTCCAGTTAACTAGAATTACCATCAAGTCCATCCTCCTCCCAAACAAAATGACCATAATACTCTTTACCCACATCAAAAAGAGAAAACTACCAGGAGTTCTACTGCTTTGGCTGAAAATAGAACTCAATTGATTGAGAGGTTAAAGGCAGACGGTCTCATCCAACCTATCCCGCCAAAACTTGCCAATATTGATTCTCAATTATTCCATGTCGATCAACATTATGCATATTATTTAGGGGGTGCTAGATACACAACTGAGGACTATATTAATTTGAAGCACAAGATTCAAGATTTGATTGATCATAAGGTGATTTCACTTCAAATAGTGCCACTAAATATTACCACAAACCCACTTCCAAACCATGAGGGAGCAACCATCAGTATGATAGAAATAGATGATGAGTGGGTGGTAAGCAAGTCTATAACGCTGGTTATCCCAGAGGAAATGGATAAAGTGGAAGAAATAGAAAAGGTAATGGTTGCCTTAAGTATTATCGAGAAGCCTAAGTTTGTTGCCTTTATTGTTCCTCATCAAGCCTTTTGGCTTGGTGCTTACAATATAAGAATTTATGGTACAAACTGCCGCCGCACAAGTAATGACGAGATCAGTAAGATGCAACACTTTGGAGAAGCTTGCCAATGATACATACAAGAAGAGTGCTAAAAAAAGGACAATCACTGAAGAAGAAGCTAAAGAACTTTGGAGAAGAATATAGCCGAAGGAATACTCTATTGTGAAATATTTAGAGAAAACCCCTACTCAAATTTCTATTTGGGCATTGCTTATGAGTTCTCAATATCATAAACAAGCCTTGCTGAAATTTCTCGAAGAAGCCTACGTACCCATAGGCATAAGTATCTAAATTTCAATCACCATGATAAGTAGAGTGGTTGGTGACCATCACATTAGCTTTGGTGGAGATGTGGTTGAAAATACAAGGGTCATTTACAAGGTCACATTATTTGAGATGGGATAGTGTGAAAGATTATCCATGATTTGATAGTTCATGGGTCATTCATTAGCCCCAATAACATCCTAACCGAATAGTGTGCAAGGTTACCTAAAGATCAACAATATGAAGTTTATCCATAAGTCGCAACTAAAAATTTACCATAAAATATGCAAGATTATCAATATTGATAAGTCCAAAGGTTCTCTATAAGTTACATCATATCCAAGGTCGATTATCTGCAAGATTACCCAAAGACTAGCAATTTGAGAAATATCTATAAGTTATCTTGTATCCAAGGTCAAAATATATGCAGGAATACTTGAGAGCTAGCGATTCGATGGATCTTTGTAAGTCATATCTTATTCTAGGTCGGGTAATGTGCAAGATTACCCAAAAACTAGCAACTCAAAAGATATCTATACGTTGCCTCATATCTAACATCAAATGATGTGGAAGATTACCCAAAGACTAACAATTTAAGGAATATCTATAAGTTGTATCGATAAGAAAGATGCACAAGACTCTCTGAGCTCAAATACAAGAAATATTATAGGTGATTAAAAGGGTTACAGCATCATCGTAAGATTATGTCGTTGCAAGGACCGTTCTACATAAAGTGTCATTGGTATCCCAGAGGGCCATCCCACTTTGAAGAAATTTTCAACGTCAAAATAACTATTTTATTTAATAACCAAGAAGGTTGTTGTGCCGATTATCGCAAGAACTGTCACTCTCCAAATAGGTATATGAGAGGATGGCATTTTTTCTAGGTAGCAACTCATGCAAAGAAATGATAAAAGACTATAAAGCCTTTAGTGAATTATGTTTATCACTAACAACTTTGTTTGAGATGTTGTTGAGAGCATCTAAAAGGATGAGAATCTCAAACCAAAATCACAGGTACAGATGACTCCAAAAAAGACGCAACACAATGTGAAACTTTTTTTTAGTAGCAAACTGGGACACCGTCTAAAGAGAAATATCAAACTCTTTTGACATGAGCTAAAAGATGAATTCTACCACTATCAAACCACATACCTATCAGAAGGCATGTGGGTATTTTGTGATCTTTATTTTCGTGAGCCCAAAAACCCTCTTTTCAATTTAAGAATGGATTTTTCTATCATTATTGTATTTTATATTGCTTAAGATAGATTTAATTCATGTTTTCATGGTAACTTAAATGTAACTTAGTCCATAGATCCCATGCAAGATTTGAATTCCTCATGCTATGAATTTCAGTTTCCCATGTCTTAGTCAAGTGAACTTCATGTTGTTAAAATTTTTATATTTAAAGTACCCCCATGTACAAGTCCATACTTTCCACATGTTTGATGAAATGCCCATGTTTCGAGTTGAACCATGATTCAGTATTATAGTTTAAGTTTAAATGTCATTTTTTAATGATTACTCAGTGCTAGTGGGTTATGAATACCAGATACCTATGTGTTTTACATGATTTTTTAGATTTTCAAGTATGATTCAGTTAAACCATAAATATCCTTACTTATTCAGTTATTATGATTAAGATGAGCACTATCTAAAATAATATTCAGTTAAACTTAATTCAGTTCAGTACTAGTATCAATTCAGTTAGTGTGGGGGCTCACCTGCCAGTTAGGACAAACTTCCTAGTCCTACAGGACATCAGTCTTATGGAATCCACATCGTCAGCCAGTGTTAGTACCCGTGAAATAATGCTGACACCCTTTCAACTGAGGTCACAGGTTGGACCCCTATTAGCTTAGATTGGGGCATATCGATTATATGATACCTTCCATAGTTTCAGTACAATATTCAGTGTATATTTAGTTTAGGTTTGCTTGACCAAAGCATACAGATTTACAGTTATTCAGTTATACAAATTTCACTCTTTCAGTTTATAGATAATTTTAGAAATATGTATATGTTGGTCTTGCATTCTCAGATATTACAATTTCCATGCATTCATGCTCAATTATTTCATGTTATTCAGTTAGTCTTTATCTCATGTGCACAGTACCCTATGTATTTCATCCATACCTCATCTCACATACCAGTAAATTCAAAGTACTGATCACATACTCTTCTTTATGCTATGTTGTATTATGACATAGGTTCGAACGCTCAGTTTTTCAATCGCTTCTAGATATCTCAGCATACCCAGCAACAGTAGTGATGAGTATTTATCCATAGAGGATATGATTGCTTATTCCAGTTATTTCAGTAGTTCTTTATATTCAGTCATTCGAAGTTAGTTAGGGGCTTGTCCCATCAACTCTTCAGTCAGTTAGAGGATTTTCAAACAAATAGTTAGATAATCAGTCAGTTATTTTCAGCATTTGTCAGTTATTTCAGAGATGATAGTATTACGTATTTTAGTATTTTAGTAGTTTATCAACTTATCTTTTGCATATGCTATATCAGTACTATTTTATTCAGTGTTTATAGCAGGTACTAGCTCATGGGTTTGCTTGTGGTCACTTGTGATTGTAAGCATCGTTGTCGTAGCTAGGGAGTTGCCTCGAGTCGTGACATGAAAAAACTTGTTTGAAGTTATGATGTGTTCTTTGAAGACCAAAAAATTGAAGATTTTAACAAAGCTGAGAAATTGATTCTTAGAGTAGAGAGAGCCTAGTTAATGTTGATCCAATTCCTTCGATTATTGCTCCTAAAGAAAATTTTCATGATAATGCAAATAAAGTTGATAATGAAAATACTGATCATGTTTAGAATAACCAACAAGATGTTGTTGATACTCCAGTGCAAGTTAATATGATTGATCAGCAACCAGTTGTTGATGCTCTAGAGAACTCTCCAGATAATATACTATAGAGAGAATACCTTCGTCTTATTTTTCTTCCAATGAGTATGTACTCTTGAATGATGGGGAGAACCTGAGAATCTTGATGAGGCCATGAAAAGTGAAGAAAAAGAAAAGTGATTTGATGCTATGAAAGATGAGATTAAACCTTTACATGATAATTATATCTTTGATTTGATTAAGCTGCCTAAAGACAGAAAAGTTTTGAAAAATAGGTGGATATTCGGGTGAAACATAAAGATGAAAATCCAGTTATACGATACAAGTCTAGATTGGTTTTAAAGGTATTTAACCAGAAAAAAAGTTGATTTGATATGATATTCTCTCCAGTTATGAAGATGTCATCCATACGCGTAATTTTAGACTTAGCTGCAAGTCTAGATTTAGAGGTTGAGCAAATGGATGTTAAAACTAATTTTCTACATGGTGACTTAGATGAGGAAATTATATAGAGAAACCTGAAAGTTTTGAAGTCAAGAAAAAAGTAAATTATATTTGCAAATTGAAGAAGAGCTTGTATGGTTTGAAACAAGCTCCAAGGTAGTGGTACAAGAAGTTTGGTTTCTTTGAGTCACCAGGGCTTCAAGAAAACTACTTCAGACCACTGTGTTTTTGTGCAAAATTTCTCTAATGGCAACTTTATTTTTGTGTTGTTTTATGTTTATTACATGTTTGTTGGCCATAATGTTTGCAGGATTCAAAAGTTGAAGCAAGAGTTGAGTAAGTCTTTTTTTATGAAAGACTTAGGACCAACAAGGCAAATTTTTTTCATGCAGATTGCCTGTGACAGAAAGGCCAAGAAATTGTGGTTATCACAAGAGAAGTACATTCACAAAGTAATTCTAAGGTTCAACATGAATGAGGCTAAGGTTGTCAGTAAACCTTTAGCTATGCCCTTTAAAATGAAGTTGTCCATATGACACCTGATTATTTCAATACTTTTTATGCCCTTTAAAATGAAGTTGTCCATATGACACCTGATTATTTCAATACTAAAAAGTGGTACTAGAGTAAGGTTAAATCAGTGTTCATCTCTGCGGGCAACTGATTTGATGATAATGAAGTTTTTGGTTTGAGAAATTTTATTAGAGTGTTACTCTGTATTGAGACAGATTTAATGGAGGAGATTTTGGAGATGGAGATTGAACTTGTTGAAGACTATGTGAACAAAGTGTATTAATTTATTTTGTCTCAAATTCAGGCCAAGGGGGAGAATTGTTGAGTGTTTGTTCTGACTTTCTTACCATAAATTAATTTTTGTTTGGGCATCATAATTGAGTTTCCTTTTAGGAAAAAACAAAATATATTTTCCATATTTTCTGTAGGAAAAGGTTGTAAACTATATAAATAAGGCTCTTTTTTTCTAACTTTATAGCATCCATAATGTAGTCCTAAGAGTTTAATAGTTTTATTTGTGGGGAGACTTTGTGAGAAGAAAGTATTGTTGTATCACTTGTGTGAACCTTTTTTTATTCTGGGTGAGTTTGTGTGAGGTTGTCCCTCTTTATATTTTGTACTCACTTTTATATAGTGCATTGCTCATTTTTTTGTGTGGATGTAGGTCGATTGACTGAACCACATTAAATTATTGTGTCTCTTTTGGTGTATTTCTTGTTTATCTTCTTATTCATGGTTTTTCGAGGTTTTCTTTGCTAGCTTTTGCATGACACCTTATTATTTTGGTCCTAACAAATGTCACACGTTTGGGTCATATTTACCTTCGTTGTTAAGAAATTTTTTACCTGTACCATTTCTTTAACAGAAAAGCCCAAATCAATATTGAATGTCCCATTTTTTAAAAATAAAATACACTTTAATCTACCTTGACCACACCCAACTCACAAAACATATACAAATAATATACTCTTTCCTCAACTTCATTGGTCGAATTTTTTCAACGAACAAGTATACTTCTCTTTCAATGTGGAGCACTGACAGGTTGTTTAAGAATAAACAAAAAGTAAAATAGAATGGGAAAACAAAGAAGCATGGAACTAGAGAAAATGTCTATTACAAGTTGTGCTCCTGTATAATTATGTTCAAGTTTTAAAATTTTATATGCGATTCTATGTGAATCTAGATTCTAGAATCAGTGGATAAGTTTTATATGCAAATAACATGATGAAAAATTTGTGTAGATCCAAATTGTATATAAATACATATGAATTAAGAGATGTCACGATTTGTATATAGGAAGGTCTCTTAACTCAATCATTCAGATAATTATCAAGTGAGTTTAACCTATTGTATTTGACCTCTAAGTTTCATTTTTCATTAGCCCTGCACTGATGTAGATTCATGAATTGGGGAGGGGGTATATTAGCTTGTTTTTGCATCTATGTGATCCATTTTTTATGAGTTACAAACTCATAAATATCTAGTGGCTTAATCTTGTTAGAAATATTTGACCAACAAACTGAGGGGGTATATCTGTTTGTCTTTTTTGGGGCTCAAGTTGGATTGAGCGGGTTAAATTAGGGTGTGTTTTATTTTTAAAATATAAAGTATTTAAGGTTGATTTGAGATTTTTTTATTAAACAAAGGATACATGAAAAAGTTTCTTGATAACGAGAATAAATTTGATCTCGATATATAACATCTAAGGTAAATCTAGCCCCAAAATATGACGAAGGATATATTTAGTCAATTTTTTAAAATAGAGAAATAAATTTTATCCAAAGTATAACAACGAGGATAAATTTAATTTCAAAATATGATGAAGGAAATATGTAATCAATTTTTCAAAGTAGAGGTAAATTTAACCCTTTTCTCATTATTATATAATTGGGTAAAGATGATTGTTTCCTATTGAACATATTATTTCTTTTCTTTCTAAACACATTCTTTTGTAATAAAAATATTATTTTAAAGAACCCTTTTCTTGTTTCTTATCTTTTAAAATGTCTTTAACTAATTTAAAAGTTGAAAGTGATTTTTTTTAATCTTGTTTTATCAATTAGTAAATAAATAGAATAACTCTTGATTTTTTTTAACTGATAGTATTGATTATCCATACAAGATTATAGTAACTCCATTATTAATTTTTTTTAATAAAAATAAAATTCTTTTTTCTAAAAAAGTATGAAACATTTTTATTTCTTAATCGTTTCCAAATTGAAATAAGATAATGATTTGTTAATATAATCCTTGATTTTAAAGTTAATATACAACCATCACAACGTCATCAAACATAAATTGTTGTTTTGTTGGTCAGCAAAATTATTATCATATGTTGGTTGCTTACAACTTATAATGGCTATTTTGTTTGGAATGCAAAGCTACTGGACCCAAATTTTTATCCTGCTTAAAAAGATAACTAAAAGGTTGGAAGCTGTGTGCAGGTCATTTCTCTGGACAAGTCAAAGTGAAGTGTCCAAGAAAGCATTAGTAGCTTGGGAAAAAATATGTAAAATCAGAAGCTGCAGGTGGCCTAAATGTTATTGATCTCAAAATGTGGAATAAGACAGCCATTATGAAGCATATGGTCCATTTCCATGAAGAAGGACACCTTGTGGATTAGATGACTGCACTATTACTACATAAAGAAGACCAAATTGGAGGACCCCACAAGCCCTAAGAATGCAGCTTGGGTTGTTAAGAAAATCATTGATAGTGGGAAGTTTCCCATGTCACAACATATCTACCAGAGATCAATTCACTATACCTTGGAGAGCCTACTGCAGGGTGACAAATTCAAGATCAAAAGAGCTTATAAAGAACTTCAGCCTTGGCTGCCTAGGAAGACATATAAGAATATTATACTTCATAAGATGGTACATCCTTTATTTAAATTCCATCTATGGTTTGTAGTATAGCAAAAACTGGCTACAGGTGATTGGCTTCAAAAGATTGAGGTGTAGGTTCCTATAAGTTGTATCTTCTGTGATCAAGAAGTGGAGACATTTGACCACCTATTTTTCAGATGTGGTTACAACAAGCAGCTATGGACTAGACTACGTACATGGTTAGGGGCTAACAGATGCGGAGGTACATGGTATCAAGAGGTGGAATGGATATGCATACTAGCTAAAAAAAGAGCTACTCTGGCTGGGAAGATCAATTATGTATTTGCCATGGTGGAATATAGCATTTGGAGAGACAGGAATACTCTGAGATTCAAGAATGGCAGATTTGATGCTACAAAAATATGCCATGACATAGCAATGCACTTGCACATTCAAGGAAGAAACAAAGCGTCATGGTATACAAAGCTACACCTACTGAATCATTTTCCATAGGAAAATATTGATTTTTTTGGTGTTTTGTTTAACTGATTGTAATTTGATTATGTCTATTCTAAGTAGACCGATAGCATAGGCCATAGATAGTAAAATGAGGAGGTAGATGGTCAGCTTCTACTTGGTTATGTAGTGAATCACTTTTTTGATTAATGAATGAAATCTGTTAATAAAAAAAAGCATCATCAAACATAAAAATTTATTGCACGTATAGCTTCAAATCATAGAACATTTTTGCAGTCTCATCGATTGAATTATTGTTGACTTTTTTATATTGAAACTTTAAAACCAAAGGTTATACTCCTAAGACGGTATCTAAAAAAGCTCAGAAGTATATTCTTCTACCTTTTGATTTAAAAATATTCTCAGCCTATTTTTAACTTAAATATACCTCTTCATCCACCTTTTAATCAAAACCCTCAACATTTATTTTGGCTCAAAATAACTCCCCTTTTATACCAATCAAACGCTGAAAACAATCTAGAAAAGATGATTTTTAAGAGTCCGTTTGAGTAGAATTAAAATCTAGTCAAACCAACTTTTAATATTTTTTAAAAACTTTTTGAGGTGTTTGATAGAATTAAAAAGTTCTTTAAAAAGCTAAAAATTAATTTAAAAAAGCAAAATGTGAGAAGCTGTGTACCCCAATTTTTTGCTTTTTAGATTAAAATTCTTTTAGGTTTGACAATAACATTTTTCTTTTTATCCCTTGTATTTTCCTTCTATTCCAACAACATCCTGAACTTGTAGATCTTAAATATATAGTTTTTCTTTCTTTTTCTCTTTCCTACTTCGCTTCGTCTCGTTCCTCAAATTTCCTCTTTATTTTTCTTCTTTGTTTCACCAACTCCATCATTACATCGGGGTTTTACTCAAAAAATTTATTTTAAAATTATAAATTATAAATAATTTACCTTATTTATGATGTTAACAAATTTAAGGACATTTAAATCATTTTAACAAGGGAAAAGGCTCAAATGTACCGTTGAGCTATCAGAAATAGTTCATTTATGCCATTAGTTAAAAGTTTGGCTCATTCATGTCATCATTGTTACAAAACCAGCTCATCCATGCCATTACTTTTTAATGGTGAATTTTCAAAATAGCTTTTCCATGTGGCCTTTTATTAGAGGTCCATGTCATTAATTAAAATAAGAGAAAAGACTCAAATATGTCATTGAACTATCAGACATGACTTATTTATGTCATCAGTTAAAGTTCGACTCATACGTGCCATCGCCGTTATAAAACCATCTCATCAATGCAATTACTATTTAACGGTGAGTTTTCAAAAATAATTTTGCTACATGACCTTTATTAGAAGTCCATGTCATTAATTAAAATAAATCTATATGAATTTCAAAATATCTATAATTAGTTAGTATCGAGATTATTTTTTCCACCATTTTTACCATAGTGATGGAATAAGTAATTTCATATAAATGGTGAAATAGTTGGGATAGCGGACTTCTTTTAAGCGGTTATTTGAAAATAATTTTTCGACAATGTATACTCTAATGGTACACCTCCTTCTTTTTCTTGCTTGATCTAATCGTTCATTGATTTCTTTTCTTGCAATTTCATAGTATATATTGGAGTCACTGGAATTACTACTAATCAGTTACTGTAGAATAAAAAAAATTATTGTAAGATAGAAATTTTGAGGCTTTTATTAAGCGTAACATTTATAATGATTTAGACTCACCAATAAACAACCAAAAGATCTACACTAATCACTATTTTTTCTGATCAGAAAAATAGTTGTTGTAGAAAAAAATACTTTAATGGATCTAGGTTGGGTTATGTTAAATGAGTTGATTCTTTTTAATAGGTCTAAGATATTTTAAAATTAATATTGATTTATTTTAATTAATGATGTGTACCTCTAATAAAAGGTCACATGACACTATTTTTGAAAAATCTCTGTTAAAAAGTAATCGCATGGATGTGATGGTTTTATAATTGCGAGGACGCGAATGAGTAGAACTTTTAACTGATGGCATAAATGAGCCATTTCTGATAGTTCAATGGCATATTTGAGCCTTTTTTCTTAATTTTTTTTGGCTCATTTAATTAATGACGTGGACGAATCATTGTTGACCTCATGTACAAACTGGTTTTGCCAAAAACCAGTAAACTAGACTATTAAAAAAAGGGAATCTTTCAGAAATAACAACACTTTGCTGTAAAACTCATCTTCCATATTCATATTTTACATAATTATCATTTATAACCGTTGTACTTAGTTTACACCCATTGTATTTGATTTTATCAATAGTCTGCATACATATAAAATATAAATACAGTATCTATTTAGCCGCTATATTCGATCACAGCCTCTGTATTCACTTTTACTCAATGACCTGTACTCTTAAAAAACATAAATATACAACATATTTTGTCTCGCCAAAAATACTATCATTTTTTTTATTTTCGTGTTTTCCTCATTTTTCTTCTTTTTTTCATCTTTTCCAATTTTTATTTTCTCATTTTTTTTTTCTATCTCTAACTTCTATTTCTCTTTCTTCTTTTCTTTTCTTCTTTGATTCTTTTGGTTTTCTTTTTTGTACTTATTTTCTTCATCATTTTTTGTTATATTTTATATTTTTTGTATTTTTAAAAAATATGACTACTCGAGCACAAGTCATAGATGATATCACAATTATTTATCGTATTTGTAGTTACACCGTCATTTATATTTTTCTCTTTATTAATACAACTATATTTGCGTTTGTATTTTAAAGTTTGCGCTTGTATTTGTATTTCATATTTGTATTTGTATTTTATAGTTCGTAGTTGTATTTGTATTTGTTCATTCGCACCATTATTTATATTTTATATAATTTGCATTTGTGTTTTAAAAAACTATTTTGCATTTGTATTTTATAATTCATTTTATATTATATTGAATTATATTTATATTGTGGTTTTATTATGTTTTTATATTTGGATTATATTTGTATTTGTATTCTATTTTCGTCGATGTCTTTTAATTTTTTAAAAATTATTTTTTGTTTGTACTGTAAATTGATTACATATTGTATTTAGCCGTGATTATATACAATTTATCATTTGTATTTGTATACAAACAAGTAAATGCATTAATAATATTTTCTTGATTCTAGAATATATAAATATGTAGTGTATCATTTGACACAAATGTACCATTTTGTATTTGTAAGCCAAAATTATCATTTGTATTTGTAAATAAACAACTATCACTTGATACAAATACAATTACAAATAAATAATTTACAAATACAAATATAATATGTATTTGTACAAAAATTTGAATTGTGTTTATTTGTATCAATAAATACAACTCGTATCAATAAATAAAAATAATTATTCGTAGAAAGAAAATCAATCTTTCATTTTCAATAATTAAAAAATACAAAAATAGTTCACATTTGTATTTATATGTTATAATTCGCATTTGTATTTGTATTTTATCGTTCGCACTTGTATTTGTATTTTATAGTCATCACTTGTATTTGTATTTTATGGTTCATACTTTTATTTGTGTCTACTAGTTCACACAAATGAAAAGGAAGAGAAAAATTGAAAAGGAAAAAAAAAGAAAAAAAGAAGAAGGAGAAAAAATGAGAGAAAAAGAAGTAGAAAAAAATACAAAAGAAGAAGGAGTGTAATAGAAAATAGAAAAAAAAAAAAAAGAAGAAGGAGAAAAAAGGAAATGGAAAAAAAGAAAAAAAAGAAACACTAAAAAAGTGAAAAAGGAAAAAAGAAAGAGAAAAAAAAAAGAAAAAGAAAAAGAAAAAACTTAAAAAAGGAAAAAAAAATAATAGAAAACAGAGAAAAAGTGAAAGTAAATGAGAGAGACTATAAATTGTAATTAGAGATAATTAATAGGCAAGACGGGGCTATGAATTGTAATTAATTGAAACTTAAAGTTAAATAGGATAATTAGGAGTCTATGTTTGCTAAATTATGTAGTTACTCCTTAAAAAATAGCATGAATGAGCTTTTTTTATAACGACAATGGCATGAATAAGCCAACTTTAAATGGATGGCAGAGATGAGTTTTTTCTCAAAGTTTGATGGCATATTTTACTGTTTTTCCTTTTAACAACAAAAAAGTGCTTAACATCACTTCTTTATCAAACACATTAATAATTTTTTTTTTTATCAATTTTAACACTTCAATTCAAACACTTATCTGCTTAATTTATAAGTACTTATTTTAAACTTTTAATCACTTAAACGAAAAAATTAAATTTTAATCCTATCAAATATAAACAATTTCCACATTTCCCATTAAAATATTTCAATCATACCATATGCAATTAATAACAAATACACGTGGTCATCATATCACAACTTGCAATTTTAAGAGATACACGTACTCCGTTAAACCAAGTTCATACAATCGAAAATATCTGAAAAAATAGAAGACGAAGAAGAAAAAAAATCAGCTAGATATGTTTGAACAATCTGATTCTTTTCTTACCTCGAAAAGACCGAAGGAGTTCCTTGTAAACAGACTTCAATATATGAAATATTTCATAGAAAAAATTAGATAACTAACCAAACATTCTTACCATAATCATTAAACCTCCCTCTAATTTAAAATAATTACTGGCTAGCTACCTAATAGTTTCCTACCAGGTTAGGACTCAGATATACTTCCTAGAACCTGTGTAATGACCTGCCTAGTTATTTTCTTAACTCTTACGTGTTTTTGGCGTTTTGAATTGTCCCATACCGCAACAGGTCATTTATGACTTTTCAGAACTGTAGGTTTATAATAACAGGCGGTTAGTTTGGGTTTTAACCTCATTTTTCAATTTTAGAGCTTTCGAAGTAAAGAAATTGGTCTTGGATTAAAATTCATAGTAAATGTCTTCGGATGAAAAATTAAACAATGCCATCTGCTTTAAACATCGATTTTAGACTAGGGAATCCTTGGTTTAGGTCTCGAGGCCTCCAAACTCATTTTGAGCTATTGGATAGAGTTTAGTTAAATCAAAACTAGATGTGGAACCCATATTTAAATGAAATGATCTCGGATGAAAGTTTTAATAGTTTAATTGAGTTTAAAAATGTCACATTTGGTATAGTAGCATAGTTCTGTTATGCGCACGAAATTCTGAACGAATCTTGAACCCCCAGTCAAAATCTATAAGGACTTGGTGATATTGCTTATATACAACATCTAGAGCAGCCAAGATTTGGCCTTCGTGTTAGCGAGGCTATGGCCACGTTTGCAAAGGCCAAGGATGTTGGCTTCCACGTTCGTGAGCTAGCCTTCGCATTCACGAAGGGTAAGCCGCCTCGATCGGCTCAGCTTTACTCCTTGAATTTGCGGTCGACTGACCACGTTCACAAAGGATCTTTTTGGTCTGGCTTGGCATTTGCAATGGGTGTCCCACATTTGCAATGGACCCCTATCAACCTCTTTTATATTTCTCTCTTTCCTAATTTTAAGCAAATTTGTAGGGGTTTTCTCCATTAAAGCTCCTAAGAGCTCTAGAGTCTTGGGGGAAATCACAAATTGGAATTGAGAATGAGTAGTGGGTGTTGAGATGACCATTCTTCATTTATCTCTTTGTAAGTTTTCACCCTAAATTATTCATAAATTCTAGATTTTCTTAATTATTTTCCTTCAACTTTGGGGTTGATTTAAGCCCCAATTGACACACCATTTGTGCTCAACTTTTAAGCACACATTCCTTGTCCTTCGATGGACCTCGTGATGGATTCAATTTTGAGATTTCATTAGCGGGTCCCATGGGCCCATTATTGATCCGATTTTAGGCTTAAAATTTATATAAAAATATGAGAATCATTTTTATCAGGGCCCAAGACTACCTCCTAGTCATAACACGGTGCTTAGAGTCATAAGTGACCCCAAGCTAACCCATGGCCTGGCATAAGAATTAAATAATGAAAGAACGCAACCAAAATACTGGGCAAAGGCTAACTAAAATAAACTGATGATAAATAATCATAAGGGCAAGGTAAATATTGTTCAAAAATACTCAAATTAAACTTAAAACATGTCTAACTGCCTATCTTTCTAAAAGACTCTAAGCCTGATGAGTTGTTCGGATAGGTCCCCAACTAGCCCTGACTAACTAAAATATGAGAATGATTCTGATCTAGTTCATGGCCTATTAGAAGTAGAAGGCGCTCTGGCCGGATCTTCACGAACAAAAAATGATTGTAGTTAGTCTGATGATAATCAAGTGGGATAAACTACTGAAAATAATAACTGATAAAATAACTAGTCCTCAACTGGTGAGAACTCACCAAGTCTGCATCTGAGTGGCGTGTGAATACGTTAAGTGCGGTTCGGGTTCTGAGTGTACGAACATATATTATAAAACAATATAGTACAAAAAAGTACGTGATCAGTACTTTGAATGTACTGAGTATTCAAGATGAAAAACTAGTTGATATACATATATACTAAATATGAATGCATAAACATGAAAATTGAATGCAAGACCAAGTATATAGATGTATACTAAACAAATGGTCAAACAAACCTGATTGAACATAATATGAATCTGAACTAAGGACCGTAGGAGCTAAAATTTAACAAACATGCCCCAATTTGAGATAATTAGGGTCCAACTCTTAACCCCAGTTGGAAGGGCGTCGGTACCTTGCCAAGGGTACCAACACTGGCTGGCTTAGATCCACTAAACTAATGTCTCTAAGGACTAGGGTATCAGTCCTCTACTGACGGGTGATCCCTTATAACCTACCGTGGCGCCGTAGTTCTAAAACTTAAAAACTTCTGCTAAAGATCTCAGTCCTCAACTTGCGGGTAGGCCTTCATCCCTGCGTTCACTCGGTGCTAAGTACCACTCCCAACTGAACTGATACTAAATTACAAACTAAAATATAAATTGGTAACTAATATGCTCAATCATAGTATTCTGGATATATAAAATAAGCATAATCTGAATAAACTCATGAATATGTAAACTAACACATGTTAACCTCCTAGTTATCAGGTGTTCATAACCCATCAGCTCTGACCTATGTAACTGAATATGATAGAATTATTGAGCATGATAAAATGATCTCTCAATTTAAAACCATCAACTCAACAACTTGAAACAATGGGGAAAATCATATTCTCGTACGTGGAAATCACTAATCTTATGGAAAACACATTCTCAAGGTCATACATATTAATTAAGGAGAGTTAGGATATTTAAATTTGATCTAGAACCCAACTAAAGAGAAAAAAATTGTTCATGTAAATTTAGAGAGTTCTTGAGACTCAGTGGGTGGAAGGTATCCACTGATGAAATCTCATATACCTGAAAGCAAACCCTTGAAGAAATCTTCTTGAAACTTGAACTTGCTTGATGAACCCTAGTTGGCTTTAGAGAGAAAGAAATCGATTCTTTTGCTATCTGTGGACTGATTTTCTGAGTTATGGAGGTTAGGATAATGTTAACCCTTGATAACAAATAATGTTAAAGTCTTAAATAACGTGGGATGGATTAACGATGGTTGGAATTTACCAAAAAGCCACTTTTCAAAATATGCAAGAATTTTTATTTCATTCGTTATGGCTCACCCAATGACTCGTACCCTCTTGTCACGAGTCATGTTTTAAGTTGTGACCTGAGGTTCTGAGGTCTTGTCCCTTCACTACTAAGGTAATGACTTCCCCTCCTAGTTACTCATTAGGTATGACTACAAGTTGTTAGGAGTAGTCATTATCTGAGAATTAGTTTTTGAGTTTCTTTCTGTTAAGGTGACGAGACCACCTAACGACTCCTTGTACTTGATAAGGAGTTGTAGGGTCTTATCATTACCCCCGGGATGAAGTCTTGGCATCCTCACTAGTGTGTCTATGAGTCTAAATGATGACTCATTACGTCTGATAACAAGTCATGTGTTGTACTCATTACCATTGGTAGTCTGACAAACTCTAAGGGAAATTTTCATAACTTTTTGTCACAACATC
Source organism: Capsicum baccatum var. pendulum (assembly GCA_030864225.1). Lineage (NCBI taxonomy): Eukaryota > Viridiplantae > Streptophyta > Magnoliopsida > Solanales > Solanaceae > Capsicum > Capsicum baccatum. The sequence goes on from CM061556.1 coordinate 223,234,246, forward strand.
GGATTAAGGCAAGACTTATGACATTGGAAAGATACCTTAATGGCCTATCTTTTGATGGGCCTAAAGCTTAAGAATTTTAGGGTATTACAACTTCTCCCCCTTGGGTATTTCATCCTCGAAAGAAAATGACTAAGCTGAAACATAAGGGGAAAAGTTAAGATTTTGCACTAATTAAATATAAGCTGAAATGTAAAACCCCGCAAAATCCTAAGATCAACTCAATCTTTTTAAAGATCGTTAAGGGGTCCCAGACTTAGAAAATTCTATCTAAGTATTTAAACTTATTATTATTTTGGCTTTCGTAAGTTGGTAACTCTATTTTATGACTCTTATGACCTTAAAGTATCGATCTCAAGATTGGTACATGATCATGAATGTCAGTCGGTGTTTTTGAATGAGTTTCAGATTTTTTGGACCTCGTTTGAACTACATTTGGGAATCCAAAATAGTGTATCGACGCAATCTTGGCGTGGTGCATCGGCCATTGCGTCGATTAATATTTTTCCTTTCCTCCCAGTGGTAATTTCCAGTGAATCGATATGGACTCAACATGACACGTTAGCCATCGGTAGATGCCAACAACATGACGCATCAGCCTGAGCATCGACAGTTTGGTTTTCAGTCTTTAAATTTTGCGTCCTTGGGGGTATTGGGGTCTTTTCCCTACCCCCTATTCAGCCCTAAAACATGAGATTCAACCCTTATTAAGTAAAATATACTTAATTTCTCTCAAATTGCTCAAGAACAAGAACTCTATGTGATTTAAATTCAAGGCTCAAGATTCCACCATTAATCTTCAAGAATTTAGCAACCAAGGTATGTGAAGTGTTCATCCAAGGGTTCCTTCCACCCTTGGAGTCCAAGAAACTCTTTTAAACTTCAAGAAGCTTGATTTCATGCTTTCCATAATTTGGATTCAAGTGTATTCATAATTAAAATATTGATTGGATTTCTATTCTGTGATTAAGTGCAAGATTTATGTAAAAAACAACTATTATGTATGTAGTATCTTGTGAATTTATGTTAAATCCTTGAAATCGTGATGCTCATGTGTTGATTAGTACTATGTACATATACAATGCCTTCCAAGCGGTTGATGAGTTGTTCATGAGAATTAAATAATGAAATTATATCATGTTAGCATGTATTCAAGTTCATGTCATGCAAGTGTTTGCTAGAATGTCCCAATGAATGAATGATGATCACGTACTTATTTATCATGTTTCAAGATTGTGACATGTCTTATATTTTATGTTATCGAGTCCTGGAGGTATTTAATACCCGATAATTTAGCTAATTACCTAGATCCATGGTCAATCTCAGGATAGTATGAGTCATGTTATGATCGGTAGTACTCTCAGTTAGTTACAGAAGTCAGAAAAAACTCTGTAGACTTAGTATCAGTCCAGTCCAGTTCGATATCCAGTTCAACCCTCAGTAAATTCATCCAATTAATAGAATCCAGTAGTATTCCATCAAAAAATAGAACTCAGTGAACTCAGTTCAGTTCAATTAGATAGTATAATTAGTAACAGTTCAGTCAATCCTAGTATGAAGTAGAAATTAGTTCAGTGTCTATTTAGTTGGGAGTAGGATTCAGCACCGAGTTAACCCAGGGATAGGGGCATTCCTGCCAGTAGAGGGTTTGACCCTTAGTAGCAATCCCTATGTTACAGAACTACGTAGCCAGTGTAGGTTGAGATATCTTCCTGCCAGATATTATAAGGGTTGATACATCTCATTCGAGTTTTTCTACCAGCGAGGGTTAACAAAAGAGTTTCCTATCAGGGAGGGTTAACTCATAACTTATCTTTACTCATGGCATGGTATTGATACCCTTTCAACTAGGGTTATAGGTTGGACCCTAATCTATTCAGAAAGGGGCATGTCGGTTAGATGATTACCTCTCATATTTTCAGTTTTAGTTCTAATCTCAGAGTAGAACTCAGTTCATTCTACAGATTTAGGACTATCAGATATAGTCACTTAGTTTAGTACAGAACTCAGTATAGTTCCACAGGATCAAGATTGTTAGATACAGTCCCTTAGTTATCAGCTATACAGTATCAGTAAACTCAGATATCAGTAAATCAGTAATTCAAAACTCAATATTCAGTGTTATCACGACCTTAGATTATGGTATACATATTCATGTATGTTCTTCCATTCAGCATATACATGTCATTCAGTCAGTATCGTTCATGAATATGAACCTATACCTTTCAACCTACATTACTTTGCATACCAGTACATTTAAAGTACTAACGCATACTTTTCTTTTGCGCTATGATGTTTTATATCATAGGTTCAGATGTGCGGGCTCTAGATTATACTTAGCAGTTCAGATGTTTAGCTGACAGAGTTAGTAGTGATTCCTCTTAGTTCGAGGACATAACAATTATTTTAGTAGTTCAGCTTATTTTAGTAGCTTGGAGTTAGTTGGGGACTTGTCCCATCAATTTCATATTTCAAATAGTTTATAAGTTTTTTCAGACGAGTATTTTTTAGACAGATGTTTCAGTTTTGGTATTGTTATATCGTATTCAATTTTATTACAATACTAAACCTTATGACATGTTTTTTGCCTAATTTTTGCATATTGTAGTACTATTATTCAGCTATTGTAGTAGGTACCAGTCATGGGTTAGCTTGTGGTCCTTTGGGATTATGAGCACCGTGTAGCATCTGGGATACAGACTCGGGGCGTTACAAACTTGGTATCAGAGCCTAAGGTTCAACAGAGTCCTAAGAAGTCTTAAATCCGCATCTAGTAGAATTTTGTGCATAGGTGTGCAGGGGGCCACACTTATGGATAGGAGGCTGTGAGGTGTTTTAGAAAAAGTTTCCCTTCTTTTAGTATTTATGTCGTGCGAATGAGCATGAGCTTCAGTTAAAATCCCTGTCTAATCCAAATTTATAGAATATGCCTCCAAAGAGGACTAAGCAAAGAGGAACAAGAGACCATCTAGAACCCCAACTCGTCTATCCTGATCCTCTGGACGAACACGTCTCCCACGTTGAATTAAGAGAAACTTTCACCACCCTAGCTCATTTTGTGGTAGCCTAGAATGAGCGCCCATCTTCTATTCCAGCCAACCCAGTGGCCAATACTGCTGTTGTCGGGATTCGAGATTTCACCTGAATGAACCCTTTATCTTTTACTGGGTCTAAATCAGATGAGAACCCTCAAGAGTTTTTTTATCAGGTGGAGAAAGTTACAGACATTATGGGTGTGATGGCTATTGAGAGCGCTGAGTTAGATGTATATCAGTTACAGGATGTGGTACACTTATGGTTTAAACTGTGAAAGCAGAAAGGGCCATAGATGCAGGGCTTATAGAATGTGAGGAGTTTGCTGTTGCTTTTCTGGATAGGTTCTTCCCGCTAGGGTTGAGTTAAGCAAAGGTTTTAGAGTTTATAAATCTGAAGCAGGGCAACATGATGGTACAAGAGAATTCTCTTAAGTTTACCCAATAAGCTAGATACATTCCTCATGTGATAGCAGACAATAGATCTAAGATGAGTAAGTATGTGTCTGGCGTGTCTAATAATGTGGTCAAGGAGTGTAGGACCGTAATGTTGATTAAAGAGATGGACATATCCAGGCTTATGATCCATGCTCAATAGATAGAGGAGGCTAAGAATAAAAAGAAGGAGAAGGAGAACAAGAGAGCGAGAACAAGTAGTTTTAACTTCGCTCAGCCTAAGTCAGAAGGTAGGAATCATCTTCAGTTCCACCTAAAATACTCAGTTCCAGCTTCGTCCTCAGCCAGTTCTCCTATACGAATAGAGATAGGGCGTCAGGCCCTAAACCCTAGGGTAGTATTAGCAGTGCCTGAATAAATCTCCTTTGTCAAAAGTGTGGAAAAAACCACTAGGGTATTTACAGAGCTGGCAATGATGTGTATTTCAGATGTGGCAAGCCAGGCCACAAGTTCAGACAACATCCTCATGTAGGTTCTCAGGCATAATCATCCCCCAACTTAGTTCGGTCGCCTAAATTAATAGGGTGCCTCATCCAGTGCCACCACTGGGCAATACCCAAACAGACTCTACGCACCTCAGTCCCGATAGGACCAGAAGAGTTCTCCTGATGTGGTCACTGGTACGTTACAAGTTTATTATTTATATGTTTATGTTTTGCTAGACCCAGGAGCTTCTTTGTCCTTTTCTAATCCTTATATAGATATTGACTTTGGAGTCAGTCCCGAAATCCTAGCAGAGCCTTTCTCAGTCTCTACCCCAGTAGGTAAATCTTTCATAGCCCGGCAGGTATACAGGAACTGTCTGGTTATGGTATCTCAGAAAGTCACTTCAGCAGACTTAGTCGAATTAGAGATGACTAATTTTGATGTCATTCTTGGCATGGATTGGCTTTATTGCTGCTATGCCTCAGTCAACTAAAGAAATAAAATTGTCCAGCTTTAGTTTCCAACTGGACCCGTCCTTAAGTGGAGGGGTAGTACTTTAGCACTTAGGGGTCATCTTGTTTCTTACCTAAGGGTAAGAAAAATGATATCTAAGGGATGTGTCTACCATCTTATTTAAGTCCAGGACTCTAGTTCAGAACCCCTTAACCTTAAATCAGTATCAGTAGCATGTGAATCCCCAGATGTATTTCCCAAAGATCTCCCTAGATTTTCTCCCAAAAGGAAAATTAACTTCAGAATAGACCTTCTTCCTGATACTCAGCCCATATTTATCCCTCCATATAGAATGACACCTAAAGAACTCAGAGAATTAAAAGAACAGCTAAAGGATCTCTTAGATAAGGGATTCATCAGACCTAATGTGTCCCCATCCAGTTTTATTTGTGCATAAGAAAGATAGTTCTCTCAAAATATGTATTGATTACCGTCAGTTAAATAAAGTCACGATCAAGAACAAGTATCCGTTTACCAAAATCGCTGACTTATTTGACCAACTTTAGGGTGCCAGTGACTTTTCTAATATAGACCTCAGATAAGGCTATCATCAGCTCAGAGTCGGAGAATGTAATATCTCAAAGACAGCCTTCAAAACTCGATATGGTCACTTTGAATTCTTAGTTATGTCCTTGGTATTACTAATGCCCCAATAGCTTTCATAGACTTGATGAACCGTGTGTTCAAGAAATACTTGGACATGTTCATCATAGTCTTCATAGATGACATTCTTGACTACTCCCGCAGTGAGCATGATCATGCAAATCATCTTAGAATAGTATTACAGACTCTAAGAAATCATCATCTATTCGCAAAATTTAGTAAGTGTGAATTTTGGCTAAGGTTAGTAGCCTTCCTTGGCCATATCATTTTCAGTGATGGCATTAGAGTTGATCCCTAAAAGATCGAAGTAGTGAGAAACTAGCCTAGACCCATCTCTCGATCAGATATCAGGAGTTTCTTGGGCTTGGCTGGCTATTACCAATGTTTGTTGAGGGATTTTCATCTATTGTATCCCCTATGTCCAGGTTGACTGAGAAGGAAGTCAAATTCTAGTGGTCAGATTTTTGTGAAAAGAGTTTTCAGGAGTTGAAGACTCGACTCACTACAACTTCAGTTTTGATCTTACCAGATAGTTTAGATGGTTTTGTAGTATATTGTGATGCCTTCAGAGTCGGTTTGGGGTATGTTTTGATGCAGAGAGGTAAGGTCATAGCCTACGCCTCTAGACAGCTGAAGCCCCATAAAAGAAACTATCCTACTCATGATCTTGAGTTAGCAGTAGTAGTGTTTGCCTTACAGATTTGGAGGCACTATTTGTATGGGGTGCACATTGATGTGTTCACTGACCATAAGATCCTGCAGTATGTGTTCTCTTAGAAATACCTAAACCTCAGTCAGAGAAGGTGGTTGGAGCTGTTGAAGAATTATGACATGAGTGTCCTGTATCATCCAGGTAAAGCCAATGTAGTGGCTGATGCTCTTAGTAGAAAGTCTATGGGTAGTGTTGCTCATGTGGAGGATGTTAAGAAGAAGTTAACCTAGGAAGTTCATCAGTTTACCCGACTAGGTGTTCTCTTAGTCGATTCGTCAGAAGGTAGTGTATAGGTGCAGGGTAGTTCAGAATCATCCCTGGTTTCTGAGGTAAAGGAAAAACAGGATAGGGATCCGAATCTAGTCAAGTTGAAGGAATCGGTCAGAGATTAGAAGATAGAGGTTTTATCTCAAGGGAGAGATAGTGTGTTGAGCTGCCAAGGTCGGCTATGTGTTCCAGGAGTAGATGACTTGAAGCAGCGAATTATTACAGAGGCACATGGTGCGCGCTACTCTATTCATCTAGGGGCCACTAAGATGTACCATGATTTGTGGGAGATTTATTTGTGGAGTGGGATGAAGAGAGACATTGCAGAGTTTGTGGCTAAGTGCTCAACATGTCAGTAAGTTAAGATCGAACATCAGAAACTAAGTGGGTCCATGCAGGATTTAGTATTCCCACCGGGAAATGGGAAGAAGTGGACATGGACTTTGTGGTGGGTTTGCCTTGTACACGTCGCCAGCATGATTTAGTTTGGGTCATTGTAGACAGGATGACCAAATCAGCTCATTTTCTACTAGCCCATACCTCATATTCGGTCAAGGATTACGCCAAACTCTATAACAAGGAGTTGGTCAGATTGCACGATGTTCCATTGTCCATTATCTCAGATAGAGGTACCTAGTTTACCTCTCATTTTTGGAAGGCATTCCAAAAGGGTCTTGGTACCTGAGTTCATCTCAATGCAACCTTCCACCCTCAGACATATGGTCAAGCAGAAAGGACCATTCAGACTTTAGAAGATACGCTGCAAGCGTGTGCGATAGACTTTAAAGGTAGTTGGAATGACCACTTGCCTTTGATTTGATTTTCATATAACAACAACTATCATTCCAATATTTAGATGGCTCTGTTTGAAGCGCTTTATGGGAGGAGGCATAGATCTACCTTTGGTTGGTTTGAAGTGGGTGAGGCCACAGTGGTAGGGCTTGACTTGGTATTTGATACCTTAGAGAAAGATCATTTGATAAGGGAAAGGCCTAAGATAGATCAGTGATAAGTTATAACACATGTCGTCAGACTTGCTTCCTATTTATTTGCACACCTAAACATGTCGGCTCTACTAGTAACAAGACTCCGGGGAAAAGAGGTACGGAAACAAAAACCCCAAGAGGACATCAACACCCACAAGTAGTCCTACCCTCAACTTATAATCATACATTGTCCCCAATGTGTCAAACCAAAACAAGAGAGTCAGAAATATACCTGTGGCACCATGGGTTCAAAGATCTGATGTCAATCACATAATACGAATACAAACAACAAAATACCTTGGGTTGCCTCCCAAAAGCGCCTAATTTAGTATCGAGGCATGACCCAACTCAACTCTTTCCTCCACCCCAAGGATATGAATTTCACCCCCAACTTAGAGTCCATCTTTTTGCTTTGATCATAGGGGGGTGGTACAAAAATTAAGAAGTTGAGTAATGGATTGAGCATGGTAAACAACTCGACCTTAAAGTGAGGTGTGTTTTTATGTTTCTTATCAAGTGTAAAATAAAGAATATAGGATTTTTATTCCTCATCTTCATACTCTTCCACTATTTTAGATGATTCCACAGACAAGATATCATCTAAACATAATGTGGAAAAATGCTTCAAGTGAGGCCCAACTAATTATAATTCAAAATTTACACTATCTACTACATACTCACTTTTATTCACCTTCTCAATGTCAGTCTCAAGATCAAGATGACAATCGAGTGGTTGTGATTCTTGAGTTTTCTCCTCAAATTGGCTAATGTCCCCCTCATATTCTTCTTTGTTTAGCCACTGTAAATATGGTGGGAGTAGTAACTCTTTTAGCTCTGCCTACATCTATTCTTGATTCTCTAATATTCGTTTCATCAATTTGTTTTCTTGAATCATGACAGCACACATATCTTCAGTATGATCACTTTGACCATAAGCCAAACACCAAGTTACAGTTAGTAGGACAGTATCCACATCATATTGTGAAGGTCCCATCTATGCACTTCCAGGTATCTAGACAGCAAGCCTCAAAATATGGTCCCCCACAATAATAACAAGAATCTTCACAAGAATCGTCATCACTCAAAAAACCATCTATCCAGGTTGATATCTTAAGAAAGGTGTGAGAAAAAAAATTAAAAGAAAAAAATATAAACTAAACAAATATTTACAAACTTAAATTCAAGCAAGTAAACTAAAATTCCAAACCAAATCAATACGCTAAATTGTTCCCCGGCAATGGCGCCATTTTATAACACTCAACTTACACGTCAATTTAGTGCAAGATGGTCGACGTCAATATATTTACCCAACTTTGGATTCAAGGTCGAATCCACAGGGAACAATGTGAGTGACAATTAAACTCGTTTGAAACTAAAGCTACAAGCTAAATTCAAACAACTAGCACGAAAAGATAAAATTGGGGTTTTTAATGATTGAACAAAAGATATTAACACTTCAATTCGCCTTAGAACTCAAATCTTAAACTATAATATTTCAAATCAATGATATAGAGAAACTAGAGTTGTGATCACTATGATTAGTAATCCTCTATTGAATAACAGTTGTAGTATTGGATTCTCATGACTTATGGGAAACACTAAATTATTCTTTTCCATAGTCCATCTAAGTGTTTCTCAATCTACCTAGATGTTGAACTCCCTAATTCTCTCGAACTTAGGAAAGCATTCTATTCATACTGATTTTATCTCGAGTTGGTCAATCTTGTTACAACATTAATCATTAGATAAGATCTTAACCTTTCAAATCCTCGTTGATAATTCACTTCTTACTAGGGTTGATTTCTTATCTCAAGAAAATCAACAGTAAGCGAGGCCTACTATTTGAAACCAACAGAAAATAATTAATACAAAAGAATTATCAAGATGTTCCCATAATCACTCAAACCCTAACCAAATATTAAATCCATGGAGGAATAATCATAGATCCTACAACCCTAGTTGTGGGTTTTACTTCCACATGAGAAAGAAAAAGATAGCAATAATTATATTCACCATTCAAAGTAATTAAACTTACAAAAGAAGAAGTATGAAGTTGATTCTCTTCCAAGTTCAAGAGAAAATTCCCACAACCAAATCAAAGAGTTGAAAATTGAGTTCTAATTTTAGAGCCCCCAAAGAGAAAAGTAAACTCCCTCCGAATAAGTTCCAGATGTTCACCCCCCTTTTGAATGAACCGTAAAAGTTGTTATTTATACCCATAACTTAAGAAAAATTCGAAATAAAAAAATTTTAAAATTTTCCTTTTAGGTGACGACATGTGTGATAACTTATCACAAATATGATAAGTTATCAGACATGTCATCAGATCCTCTACTTCAATGTGACAACATGTCTGATAACTTATCAGATTTATGATAAGTTATCACACATGTCGTCAGACATGCTTCTAATTTCGTATCTTCTATCTCAGTGTGATGACCTGTGTGATGACTTATCATAAGTATGATAACTTATCAGACTTTCCATCAAAAGTGCTTCCACTTTCTCATCCTCTGCTTCAGGGTGACAACATGTGTGATAGCTTATCAAAAATCTGATAACTTATCAGACATGTCTGGCGACATGTCTCTAGGTGATATCTTCAAAATTTAATTATTTTCACCAAAAATCATCCTTCTTGACATAGCTTTCATATATTTCCATGCATCTTGACTTTCCTATAAAATCAAAGAGAAAACAATCAAAAACGATAAAATTTGCTTAAGACTTTGCAATTAGTCTCAGTTAAAATCCTCAAATGTGTTAGCATCTTCTCACACATCACTCAGACCCGACAGAAATCATACACAGATGTACCAGAAATGATCTCAAGTTCGAGATTGGTGATTTTGTGTATTTGAAAATCATAAAAGGAGTGAAGAGGTTTTACAAGAAAGAGAGACTCAGTTCTCGATATGTCGGTCCTTACTGAATTCTTAGCCGTTTCAAAAAGGTAGCTTACGAGCTTGAGTTGCCTTTAGACTTAACTTTAGTCCATCCAGTGTTCCATGTCTCCTTTCTTAAAAAACGCATAGGTGATCCAGCAATCGTAGTCCCTATAAAGGAAATAGATATTCAGAACAGTCTCTCTTATGAAGAGACTCCCATCGAAATCCTTGATTATCAGACTCATAGACTGAGGAACAAAGAAGTCCCTCTAGTCAAAGTACTTTGGCGGAATCAATCCATTGAGGGAGCTACTTGGGAAGCGGAAGCAAACATGCGGACCAAGTATCCTCACCTTTTCTCTGTAAACTCATACTCAGCCCAAGGTAACAGATTTTCTTTGAATTTAATCAGTCTTATATTCAGATATAGGTACAAACTTGGTATCAATTAATGTTGTATACTCAGTCATGTATTTACGAATCAGTTCAGTATGTACTCATGCATCAGACATGCATGTCTAGTATATAAGCTCAGCTTATTAGTAATCCCAGTCATGCATTCATGAATCATGTTCATCTATGTAATCACGCATCATATATGCATGTTTAGTATGATAATTCAGTATATCAGTAATTTTAGTCATGAAATCATACTTCAGTTCTGCATGTCCAGTGTCTAAATCCAATCTATCAGTATTCTCAGTTTAATCACTCATTCAAGGAAGAATGTTCCCAAGAGGGAGGTACTGTAAGATCCCACAAAATACTAAGCTCAACTTAGTATTTTTAAAGCTCGTTATGGGGTCCCAGACTTAGAAAATTCTAGCTAAGTATTCTGACTTTGTATTATTTTGGCCTTCATAAGTTGGCAACTCTATTTCATGACTCTTATGACCTTAAAGTATTGATCTTTAGATTGATACATGATCAGGAATGTTAGAAGGTGTTCCTAAATGAGTTTTGGATTTTTCAGACCTCGTTTGGGAATTCAAAATAGTGTATCGATGCAATCTCGGCACGGTGCGACGGTCATCACGTCGATCAATATATTTTTTTGGCTCCCAATGCTAATTTATAGTGAATCTATATGGACTCAATATAGTGAGTTTGCCATCGCGTCGATGCCAATGATGCGGTGCGTCGGTTTGTGCGTCGATAGTTTGGTTTTCAGACATTAAAAGTCGCATCCTTGAGGGGTATTTGGGTCCTTTCTCCACCCCTATTCATCCCCAAAACATGAAATTCAACCCTCATTGATTAAAATATACTTACTTTCTCTCAAATTTCTCAAGAACAAGAACCCTAGGTGATTTAAATTCAAGGCTCAAAATTCCACCATTAATCTTCAAGAATTTAGCAACCAAGGTATGTGAAGTGTTCATCCAAGGGTTCCCTCCACCCTTGGAGTCAAAGAAGCTCTTTTAAACTTCATGAATCTTTATTTCATGTTTTTCATGATTTGGATTCAAGTGTATTCATGATTATAATATGTAATACCCCAGAAAATGTTTCGTTGAAATTTTGTGCGTAAACATGTTGGGTTCTATCTTCTAGAATGAATTATAAATTTTTCGTAAGGGATGTCTTAGATTATGACCCACCATTTCGTAGAATATCGAATAATATTTCCAATGATATATGGATCATCCAAAACGGACGCCCGAGCGACGAGTTATGAACATTCCGATCGAATCATGAATAGTAGTGAACAGTAAACATGCAGGAAAAAATACTGAGCCCTGGCGTATTTTTGCTCTAAATTTAAATTATCATAACTACTTGTACATAATGATCTGGGTGATCTACTAAATATCAATGGAAAGCTCTGCGAGTCCTCTTTCCAATGAAATTGGTTTCATCCAATTTGTCTATCGGAGCAAAAAATTATGGTCGATCTACTTCAACCTATCAAAAGTGAATTTTTGGGTCAACTTCAAATGATCATAACTCCTCGTACACAATTATCTGGGTGATATACTATATATCAACAGAAATATATGAGAGTCCTCTTTCTAATAAAATTGGTTTCATCTAATTTGGATATCGGAGTAAAATGTTATGATTGATCTACTTTAGACTATCAAAACAGTCCACCAAAAGACAGATTCGAGAATTATTTGATTTTTAGGGACGTTTTGGTCATTCCTCCTCACCCCAAATCCATCCAAACCCTATATTAAAGCTTATTAGAAGCATTATATGTTATATTTCATCAAATTCCTTCAAAAATAAAACCCTAAGCTCCTACATCCAACTTCAAGAACCTTCAAAGTTCACCATTAATTATGTAAATTTATTCAAGATTCCAATTTCCTAGTTCAAGAACTCCAATAACCATCATTCAAAGGCACGATTAACATCTCAAAAACGAGTATCGATCTAAAGTTCATCATCCAAGGTATGTGGGGTTTTTCAACAAGAACTCTCTTTCGTTCTTGTGCCCAAAAGTAATTTTCTTTACAAAGGCACAATTTTTATTTGATTTTTATGAATTTGAAGTATGAACCTATATCTTATGATGATGATTATGAAATCTTGATGATTATGATTTTGAAAGATGAATTTACATGTGTGGAGATATAAAGCATGAATCTTGAACGATATTTATCATGATTTTGATAGTTGGGTCATGAATCCCCATTGGAAATTGTGTTTTTTTAGAAAATGTGTGTTATAGGCATGTTGATGTTGAATATTTGAGATATTTTGAATGATTTGACCTTTTGGTCTTAATGGAGTTGTTTTGAACTTGAGTGTGAAAGAAATCCACAACGTTGTTGATTTTGATAGATGGGAAGCATGATGGCTCCCGATGTATATTTATATATTACTGAAATTGTTTTGTTGTGGATTTTCTTTGAAATAATCTGAGCTAAGTCCGGGAGAAATCTTTAGCACCGAGTAGGAGGTATAAAGTGACCTTCCTTCTCTAGAACTATGTGCCCCCGTAGGAGTGAGCCTGAGGCTGATTTATATAGTGATCACTAGTTTGTGTGGATTTGATATCGATAGTTCTACTCTGATGGCAAGGATAGGATGACTCTCCCCAACGTAGGTTGTACGTTGGACTCCATGTAGCTCACATGGTTTATATCGGTTATAGGATCTCCCAGTGTGTGTGTTTCCTTGTGTCTATGGTGAATAGTGAAGTGATTTGAAAGTGGAATTGTGAAAGTTATTCTTTCAAAAGATTTAAATAATATTTACATTATGAGAATTGATATTCTTGATGAACTTAAAGTGATTGACAAATTATATGATGACTCACATGTGTTACTGTACTTATTTCATCCTCTCATGATTATGATGATTTTCTTTGGGCTATGTGAGTCCTTCATACATCCTGCATATTTCTTATAAATATTTATGATGATGATGTTTATACAACTACATACACCCCCATATACTCGGTTTCTTTCCATGGTACTGACACACATCTTCGGATGTGGGCTGCATTTTCTTGGAATGTAGGTTCAGGTGCTCAGTTTCAGGTTCGATAGTGATTCTTATGGCAAGCTGTTCTACATCCTCTGTTGTGGTGAGTCCTCATGTTCCAAGGATGTGATGTCTGATGTTGGTTTCACAGAATTGTTTACATTTGATAACTGAGTATGAGTCAGTTGGGGCATGTCTCAATGGCTCGCTATTTTTATTGATTTTCTTAGAGGCTTGTCAGACTAGTATAGATGTTGGGAGTGGACTAATAAGTCGTATTTTGTTATCTTTCTGAAATTCTTTTATTCTTCAATGATGATTACTATGTCGATATTTGAGAGTTATTTATGAAAACTCTGTTGATTTATGTTGAACTGAATAAAAATGGCTCAAAGGGTTAGCTTGGGGCTACTCGTAGCCTCAAGCACCGTGTGACGCTTCGGGACTCGTTTTTTGGGGCGTTACATAATATTGATTGGATTTCTATTCCAAGATTAAGTGCAAGATTTATGTAAAAATAACTATTATGTATGTAGTATCATGTGAATTCATGTTAAAGCCTTGAAATCATGATGCTCATATGTTGATTAGTACTATGTGCATATACAATGCCTTTCAAGTGGTTGATGAGTTGTTCATGAGAATTAAATAATGAAATTATACCATGTTAGCATATATTCAAGTTTATGTCATGCAAGTGTTTGCTAGAATGTCCCGATGAATGAATGATGATCAAGTAGTTATTTATCATGTTTCAAGATTGTGCCATGTCTTATAATTTATGCTATCGAGTCTTGGGGTATTTGATACTCGATAATTTAACTGATTAGCTAGAGTCATGGTCAGTCTTAGGATAGTATCAGTCATGTCACGATCGGTAGTACTCTCAGTTAGTTACAGAACTCAGGAAAAACTCAATAGATTCAATATCAGTCCAGTTCAGTTCGGTATTCAGTTCAAGCCTCAGTAGATTCAGTCAGTTAATAGAATCCAGTAGTATTCTATCAAAAAATGGAACTCAATGAACTCAGTTCAGTTCAGTTAGACAGTATAATCAGTAACAGTACAGTCAAGCCTAGTATGAACTAGAAATTAGTTCAGTGTCTATTCAGTTTGGAGTAGGATTCAGCACTGAGTTAACCCAGGGATGGGGGCATTATTGCTAGCATAAGGTTTGACCATTAGTAGCATACCCTGCGATATAGAACTATGTATCCAGCGTAGGTTGAGATATCTTCCTGCCAGATATTATGAGGGATGATACATCTCATCCGAGTTTTTTTCCTATAAGGGTTGAGAAAGAACTTCCTGTCAGAGAGGGTTAACTCATAACTTATCTTTACTCGTGGCACAGTATTGATACCTTGCCAACTAGGGTTATAGGCTGGACCCCGATTTATTTAAAAAGGGGCATATCGGTTAGATGATTACCTCCTACAGTCTCAATTTCAGTTCTAGTCTCAGAATAGAACTCAATTTAGTTCTATAGATTTAAGACTGTTAGATACAGTCACTCAGTTCAGTACGAAACTTATTATAGTTCCATTGGATCAAGACTGTCAGATACAGTCCCTCAGTTATTAGTTGCACAGTATTAGTAAACTCAGATATCAGTAAAACAATAATTCAAAACTCAGTATCCAGTGTTATCACGAGCTCAGATTACGGTATACGTATTCATGCATGTACTTTCATTCAGTTATATATATCATTCAGTCAGTATTGTTCATGCATATAAATCCATGAATTTCAGCCTACCTCACTTTGCATACCAGTATATTCAAAGTACTGATGCACACTTTTTTTGCGCTATGATATTTTATATCATAGGTTCAGATATGCGGGCTCCCGATCATACTAAGCAGATCAAATATTCAGCTGACAGAGTTAGTGGTAAGTCCTCTTAGTTCGAGGACATGATGATTATTTTAGTAGTTCACCTTATTTCAGTAGCTCAGAGTTAGTTGGGTACTTGTCCCATCAACTCCATATTTCAGACAGTTTAGAGGCTTTTTTTGATAAGAGAATTTTTCAGACAGATGTTTCAGTTTTGGTATTGTTATACCATATTTAGTTTTATTATAGTATTGAACCTTATGGCATGTTTTTTGCACAATTTCTACATATTACAGTACTATTATTCCACTATTGCGGCAGGTACCAGTCATGGGTTAGCTTGTGGTCCTTCAGGATTATGAGCATCGTGTAGCGTCCGAGGTACAGACTCGGGGTGTTACATGAAACATGAGTTTACACCTGAATTTGAGACTGATGCATGAACTGAAATAAACTCATCAATGCATGCTATGACATGAGAATGACTAGATGGTTTAGATAGAAATAAAAGAATTAATTAATTAAGAAAACTATTACCTCAACAGGGAGTGGGATAGAATAGAAGATATGAGGGTACTTGGTCATCATATCTTCTTCTGCTTCCTACGTAGCTCCCTCAACTGATTGGTTTCTCTACAAAACCTTTACTAAAGCGACCTCTTTATTCCACAATGCATGGACTTGACGGTTAAGGATACCAACTAGGACTTTTTTAAATGAAAGACCACCTTTCACGCTAACCTTTTTCTGATTGGACTACTGATGCTGGGTCACCAAGGCACTTATTTAACAACGAGACAAGAAACACAGGTGTACTGATGCTAACTCATCAAGAAACTTAAACCCATAAGCCACCTTCTATACTAGTTCAAAATCTTATAAGGGCCACCATAGTGAGGACTGAGCTTTTCTTTCTTACCAAACTGCTTCACCCCCTTCATTGGGCGAAATCTTCAAGTACATAAAATCACCAATATCAAACTCAAACTCCCTTTTCCCTCGCATCTGCATAGGATTTTTGATGGCTCTAGGCTATTTTCAACCTTTCTCAAATAACGAAACCTTTTCCATTGCCTCATGCACTGAATCTGACCCTATCAAAGCTACTTCGCCAACCTCAAACCAACCAATAGGATATCTACACCTTCTACCATAGAGCACCTCACATGGGGCAATCTAAATACTGGAGTAATAGTTATTATTGTAGAAAAACTAAATCTAAGTCAAGTGATCATCCCAAACACCCTTAAAGTTAATTATGTAGTCACTCATATATCCTTAAAAGTTTAAATGGTCCTCTCTGACTATCCATCTATCCCTGGGTGAAAGGCAATGCTAATATGAACTTGGGTACGAACACTCTTCTAAACTGTCTTCTAGAAATGAGAGGTAAACTGAGTACCTCGGTCTAAAATGATGGTTAAAGGGACTCCATGAAATTTTACCAACTCTCTATCCACAATGACCCAAACAGAATTATGTCGGTGATGAGTACAAGGCAGCCTCGTGATAAAGTCCATATAAGCCATTTTCCACTTCCAAGTGGGGATGCTAAACTCTTGAAGCATACCATTAGCTCTTTGGTGCTCAACCTTAACCTGCTGACAATTTGGACACTTAGCTACGTATTTTGCGATATCCTTTTTTATACCATTCCACCAATATACTTACCAAAAATTGCAGTACATATTAGTGCTCTTGGTGAATAGAATATCAAAAACCATGCACTTATGCTAACAACTGCTGCCTCAAATCACCCACATTCAGAACATATAACCTGTTCTAACAACAAAAAACACTATATCCCCTTTGGGAGAAAACCCAACCATCTGATCCTGAAATTTTTCCTTCAACTTAAGAAAAATAAGACACTATCTTGACTTTCTTTTACCTCGGAAACCAAAGAAGATCTTGAACCATTTCAAACCCATACACTACCTTCGGTCGAATCAACCAACCAAACTCCCAACCTAGAAACCTAATAAACCTCACAGACTAAATCTTTCTTATTATCCTCCAAATTATCAACACTCCTCTTAGACAACCTACTAAGGTCATCGTCCACAACATTCGCCATATCGGGTGATACAACACATTCATATCATAGTCTTTTAACAATTTTAGCCATCTTATCTTACGATGATTTAGGTCTTTCTACGTGAACACATACTGTAAAGTATTTTGATCAATGAAAACATCTATATGAACCCCATACAGGTAATTCCCCCAAATCTTTAAGGAAACCATAACTGCTGCCAACTCAAGATTTTGAGTCGGATTGTTCTTCTCATGAGGTTTAAGTTGTCTAGAGGCATATGCCATAACCTTACCCTACTACATCAAAACATAACCAAGACTAACTCTAGAAGCATCACAATAAACTATAAAACCATCTGAACCCTTGGTAGAGTCAAAACTGGAGCGGAGGTGAGTCAAGTTTTCAACTCTTGAAAACTCTTTATGCAAGAATTAGACGACTGAAAATTGATTTTCTTCTGAGTCAGTCTAGAGATGGGGAAAGCAATAGAGGAAAATCCCTCAAAAACCATCTATAGTAATCGGCTAGACCTAAGAAGCTCTTGATATCTGATGGAGAGATAGGTCTAGGCCAGTTTCTTACTACTTCGGTCTTTTGGGGAACAACTCAAATATCATCGCAGAAAATAATGTAACCAAGGAAGGCTACTAATTTCAACCAGAATTCACACTTATTAGACTTAGAGATTAAATGGTAATCTTTGAGAGTTTTCAAAATAATCCTTAAATGGTTTGCATGCTCACCCTCACTATGAGAATAGACAATAATATAATCTATGAATACTTTAATGAACATGTCTAGGTACTGCTTAAAAACCCTGTTCATCAAGTCTATAAAAGCTACAGGAGCATTTGTTAGTCCAAAATACACAACTTATATTTGAATGACCATACTGAGTTTGGAAGGCTGTCTTCAGAATGTCACATTCTCTGACTCTAAGCTAAAGATAGTTGAATCTAAGGTCTATCTTAGATAAATAATTTGCACCTTGAATTTGGTCAAATAAGTCATCAATTTTAGGGATGGGATACTTATTATTGATTATTCTTTGTTCAATTGATGATAGTCGATACATATTATGAGAGAATCGTCTTTCTTTCACACGAAGAGAACTAGAGTACCCCATGGAGAGACACTAGGTTTGATGAAACCCTTATCTAGGAGATAGTTCCACTGGTCTTTCAATTTCTTAAGCTTTTCTTGATCCATTATGTAAGGTGGAATTAAAATAGGCTAGGTATTTATGAGGAGATCTATTCCAAAGTTGATTTCTCTCTCAGGAGGAACTCGGGAAAATCTTCCGGAAATAATTCTGAAAACTCATTTAAAATAGAACTGACCCATGACTTAGAGCCTTTAACTCTGAGTCCTTGACTCGTACTACATGATAGATGCATCCCTTGGAGATCATATTTCTTTCCTTAAGACAGGAGAGAAATCGACTTATATGCACTAAGGTACTACCCCTCTATCCTATGAATGGCTCATTAGGAAACTAAAATAGGACTATTTTACTTCTATATTCAACTGAGGCATAGAAATAATGGAGCCAATCCATGCCAAGAATAATATCGAAGTCAGTCATCTCTAAATTTATCATATCAATTATGGTGATTTTCAAAGATACTATGACTGGGCAATTTTTGTATACCCGTCTAGATATGATTGAACTACCAAATTAAGTAGGGATTGAGAAGGGCTCTGTAAGGATTTAGAGGCTGGCGCTAAAATCTACTACTATATAGGGAGTTACAAAGGAAAGTATGGCTCTGGGATCTAACTGTGCATAAACATGAAGGTGAAAAACTTGTAATATACCCGTAACCACATTAGAAGAACCTTCCTAATCCTGTCGAGTCTAAAGGCCATAAAGTAGATTCTAACGTTGTCTGCTGGTTCTACTAGAAATGGCACCCTTTTGGGTAAGGAGACTTCCAGGAGTTGATAAGGAGTTAGCCTGACCTTGATCATGAAGATCCTTACTCTTTTGCACAACAACAGGGAAATCCCTTATTCTGTGGCCTTGCTTACCACACCCAAAACAAATATCACTGCTGGCCATGAACTCATCCCTATGGTTTCTACCACATCACCAGCAAACTAGGTTGGTACAACTATTGTTCACGCTACCTTATGACTTAAAACCTAGCTCTCTATCCTGGGTATCCTGTCTAAACTTAGGTATTGGAGTACCGACAGATGACCAGACTAGAGCTGAAGATTTCTGGCAAAACTAAGACCGATTTCCACCATCTGATCTCTGCTAAGAAAAACTAAAACTACCAATTCTAGACCTTTTATTTTCCCTTTTCTTCTCCATAATTTTCTCTTCCTCAATCTGCTGGACATACACCTTTAATATGTAGAGATCCATCCCCTTAACCAACATGGCCGTCCTAAACTCCTTGACGATATCTTCAGAAACACCAGATATAAACTTACTAATTTAGGCCCTAAAATTAGCTACCATAGTCAGAGTATGTCTTTCTAACAGAGTAAA
The DNA here is from genome assembly GCA_030864225.1 of Capsicum baccatum var. pendulum. Lineage (NCBI taxonomy): Eukaryota > Viridiplantae > Streptophyta > Magnoliopsida > Solanales > Solanaceae > Capsicum > Capsicum baccatum. The sequence continues at coordinate 223,253,935 of CM061556.1, forward strand.
TTTGAGTGAGTACTCTTTCATAATTATGTCACCCTGCTTCAAGTTGATGAACTCTTGCACCTTGGCCTCCCTTAACTCGAGTGGAAAGAACCTGTTTATAAAAGTAGTAGCAAACTCAGTCCACTCTATAGGCCCTGCTTCAATACTTTGTCCTCCTTCCACTGATTAAACCAAGTATGATCCACTTCCTGCAATTGGTAGGAAGTCAAATCAGCACTCTCACACAAAGGGGTAGCCATGATATCAGTTACTTTTTAAACACTATCTAGGAACTCATGTGGATCTTTCTTAGACTTGGACCCAAAGAACGCTGGAGGATACATTCGAATAAAATCTCAAATTCTGTATGGTACCTTATTTACCACTAGGTTGGCTATAGCAATGGTCTTCTGGTTATTCTGAACATCCATGGATTGGGCTAATGTCGTGAAGGTATCCCTAAATTCAGCCTGAGAGACCATCTTATTCAGAGGGTCTTCGAGAATAGCGGTGGTGCTGGCTGGTCCCCATTTCTTTTTTTTGTTAGCCCTTCTGGGAGGCATTTTCTATAAATGGTAAAGAACAAATTAGAAGAAGAATTTTAATAGAGCTTGCTCTCTATCACACGACATGAATATTGAAAGAAGTGAGACTTTTCTAAAATATTTTGCAGCCTCTCACCCATAAGTATGGTGTGTTTCATACCCATGAAAAAGACTCTACACAATGCGACTTTTAGACACCCTAGGACACTTTAAACCTTGTGCTACGATGCAAGGTTTGTCATGACCCGAGACTAGCCCTTAGTCGTAACACAGTGCTTAGTATCAAAAAAGACCCTAAGCTAACAAATGGACTGGCATAAGAATTAAATACTAAAAGAACATAACCAAAATATTGGGTGGAAGCTAACTGAAATAAACTGATGAGAAACAATCATAAGGTCAAGGAAAATATTGTTCGAAAATGCTCAAATGAACTAAAAATATGTCTAATTATCTAACTATCTGAAAGACTCTAAACTTGATGATTTGTTGGGGCATGTCCCTAACTAACCCTAACTAACTAAAATAAGATAAAATAATGAAAAGAATAGCTGATAAAATAACTAGTCGTCAACTGGTAAGGAATCACCATGGTTGAAGCTGAGTGGAGTATGAATGCACTAAGTGCGGTCCGATTACTGAGCGTCTGAATCTATGTTATGAAACAATATAGATCAAAGAAGTATGCTATCAATACTTTGAATGTACTAAGTATGCAAGATGAAAAACTAGCTCATATACATATATACTAAGCATGAATGTATGAACATGAAAATTGAATGCAAGGCCAAGTATGGGTAACTGAATACCAAACATTTGGTTAAGAAAACCTGGTTGAACCTAATATAAATATTGAAATAAGGACTATAGAAGCTAACATTTAACCAACATGCCGTAATTTGAGCTAATTGGGCTCCAAACTGCAACTCTAAGTGGAAGGGTGTTGGTAGCTTCCCAAAGGTATCAACACTTGCTGGCGTGGATCCACTAAATAATATTTCGAAGGACGAGGATATCAGTACTCTACTGGAAAGTGACCCCTCAGAACCTACGATAGAACCATAGTTCTAGAACTTAGGAACTTTTACTAAAGGTCTAAGTCCTCAACAATGGGAGAGTCTTCTTCCCTGCATTCACTTAGTACTAAGTACTACTCCCACCTGAACTGAGACTAAATTACATACTAAAATATAAATCGATATCTGATATGCCCAATCATAATATCTAGATACATAAAAAATGCATAATTTGAATAAGCTCATGAATATGTAAACTAATGTATGTTAACCTCTTCGGTATCGAGTGTTCATAACCCACGAGCTCTGACTAATACAAATGAACATGATAGAATTTACTGAGCATGATAAAATGATCTCTCAATTTAAAACCAACAACTCAACAACTTGAAACAATGGGGAAAATCATATTCTCGTACATGGGAAATCACTAATCTCATGGAAAGCATATTCTCAAGGTCATACACATAAACTGAGAATAGTTAAGAGATTCATATTTGACTTGGAACCCAATTGAAACTTAAACTTGCTTGATGAACCCTAGTTGGCTTTGGAGAGAAAGAAATAACTTTTTTTGCTATTTTTGACCAATTTTTCTAAGTTACAAGAGGATAGGGTAATAACCCTTGATAAATAATATTTTTGAAGGCTTAAACGATGTGGGTTGGGTTAAAAGGGGTGGAAATTACCAAAAAACTCCTGTTAAAAATATGTAGAAAGTTTAGTTTCAATCATCACGGCTCACCCAATGACTCGTACCCTCTTGTCATGAGTCGTGTTTTGAGTCGTGACCTGAGGTTCTGAGGTTTGGGCCCCTTACTGGTTAGGTAATTACTCCCTCTTAATTGTCATGAGTCTTGTTTGAATACTAGTCATGGCTTGCATTATTATGGGGGCTTTCGTACTCACTTAATGGTATGATTCCAACTAAACACTTGATTTTACTACTACTTTCTAAAATGGATTTTGTCTCTAACAGTAATCATACCATCTATGATCATGAGCTTTAAAACTAAGTGTAATATTTTTGAAACCATATCGAGATTAATTTTGGTCCATTACTAGTTCACTCTTTTACCACTACTATTTTGGAAAATAGGTCTAAGGATTGTATCTTATATTATTCTTTTATTTAAATCTTTTTCGCTATTTACTTTATTTATTTTAGACTATAAGTTGGCTTACCTACTAGTGGATTATAGTAGGTGTCATCATGACCAAGAAATCTGGTCATGACAAATTAGTATCAAAGCCTAGGTTTATTAGTGCATTGTTATGATGGTCCTTTGGATCAGTACGAAGATGTCTGTATCATATCTTTGAGAGAATATAAGGCATTCTTAAAAAATTCTATTCTTGACCTCTTATCGTGTGTTCATACTTCTATGAAGCTTTAGTACTTCTTTTGACTTTACTTTTTCCCAAAATGGATAGTACGAGGTTATCTATAGATATAGATGAGACTTTAGCACATATTTTTAGAGTTTTATCTCAGCATTGAGTTAGGGAGTTAGAAATGTATATCAAGGATAGGGCCAGCTAAAGATTCGATAGAGTTTGAGATAGCCTCAGCTTTTTAGGATACCGTATTAGGAATTTTGAGTATTTTAGTGGATACAATACAACCAAGATGATGTCTGGTACATCGAGTGGTTCTCTAACCAGTTTTGGGTTTATTCGTGTTCAATAGAGTTCTCTTTCTATTTTGGAGTATGAGATTGGGTTTCTCGTATGGGCTAGACATACTCCAATACTATATCCCTTAAATCATGATTTGGTATGTGAAGTTGTCAGAGGATCGACTTCTTCACTCTGCTTAGTGATGGAGCATTTGTTAGCAACTAGGTCTTTTTTTCAAGTTATTAATCATATGAGAACTGTAGAGAGGACATGTATTGAGACATATATTGGTAGTGGTATGAGTCCATGTCATTAGTATAATATTATTAATATTTAATTTAGGAGTAGGGGTCCTCTCAGCAGGGATCAAGATCACTTACAACCTATCTGTTCTGTACAAGTAGCATCTCAGGCTATAGGTGGCTCTTAAATCAGTTAAGGTGGTCGAACTGCAAAGTTCACATCAGGCATTATGGATTATTTGATCTAGAACTTTAGGTTGTGGAATCCATTCTAGATCAATGGGTGTAGTATATCAGAGAGTACTAGGGGCATGTTTAGATTGTGGAGAGATTGTTCATTGGTTTAAGGAGTGCCCCAGGCATGAGTTGGTTGTCCAGATAGGGTTAACATATATTTTTCTCTAGCCTAGAGTCCCTAATATATGTTATTATTGTATGGAGGATGATTATTTAAGTAGAGAGTGTCCCAAAAATCTGTTGGTTAGCGAATTAGGAACAACTCGTGTTTCTCAGCATTTTAGAGCCTTTAAGGGTTTATACTGACTGTAGAGAGACTGGTCACTGGTCCAGAGAATGTCCTCAACATGGGATTATTAGTTATTATGTTCATTCAAAGCAATCTCATAGAATTATGGTGCCTTCGATTAGATGTAGTACACTTGATGCTTTAGTTGGTGATTTAGATGCTCGGTCCATATTCGGTCACGCTCATATTTGTACTTTTTAGGACATATCAGCACTATGAATTTTAACTCTATTGATATAGGTAAAATTTGACTTATTATCTTTTATTTTCTATTTGAGTTAGGGTTTTCATACATATTAGTGATTTTATCCTTGATATTTCTATATTGGTTGTTGTAGTCTTTCTGTAGATTTTTATGCATATATGACCACCCCTATAGATGATTTATTTTAGTAGTGGATCAGTGTGGTACTTTTCTTAGAGGCATTTGGGTTAAAGTCCCCTTCCTTTGAAATTATGGCTTTGTTATGAATAGAGTACCTTTAGTACTCAAGATCTTCAAGGTTGAAGAGGAAGGAAAGCATGTGAGCTAAGAGAGAAGGTAAAAATATTAAGCATTGATAGAGAAGAGTAAAATGAATGACTTAACGGTCATATTGTACATTAGTTCTATTTATACTTCACTAATACAACTAATTAACTGACTTAATACTAATATAATTACACATTGGGTCTTTCTTATATGAATGGGTTAGCTTAGTATAATATCAGCATCGTATTGCTCTTTATTCAATAGAAAAATTCATTTTCTTTCATATATTCTCTCATAATATTTTCTTTTCCATGTTTGTTTAGATCTTTTACCAAATTTTTCTTCATCAAATAAACCTGTACCAAAAATTTATTTACTACAAGTTTTCTTTTATTAAATAGTATTAATTTTTTAGATATTATATGCACTACTTATTCATAATTCAGTTATTCACAAAGTATTAACCTATTCTGGGCAACAAAGGCACAATATAATGATTGACTATTATTGTATCAAAAAGCTTAAAGCATTTATAGCTTCTAACAATTAGGATTTAATTTTTTTTCTAACTAACATTTAGTTCAAGTTTGAAGATTCTTGTAAACTAAAATACATTGCGTAGGATTTTGACGGTAACTAAGATTTCATTTTTTATGTTAGTTGTTACTATTTCTATTTTACAAGTATTTTCTTATTAGTTAAAACGAAAACCAAACCGTTAAGGACCAAAAAACTATAAATCTAAACTGATAAGAAAATATCTTATTGGTTGATTATTGGTTTTACATATTTAAAAATTGAAAATCGATAAATCAAACCAATAACACATAAAACTGAACTAAACCGACCGATGCACATCCCTACTATAGCCTATTCCCGAGGTTGATAAATTTGAGATTTGTCCTTCTGATTTAGATAGTTTATTGTCCTGGTTGTGGTCTTGACCTTGATATAGATTGTTAGTTGGGTACTCTGTTCTTACTAGATGTTGTTCATGATTTAGTTGAGCTAGAGTTGTTTTAATTGGGTGAATCTAGAAAAATCTCATTTCGACATTTGTTCAGCCTAATGTAACTTTGTGGAGTGCTTCTCCTTGGTGATATGTGCCTATGGGTATTTGTTGTAGTAGATTGAGTATTAGACTGACCAAATTCAGTCTAAGGTGGTATATCTCTCGATTGCTCGAGTTTTCACTATCACTAGTATTATTTGTAGCCTTGGTAAGTTCTTTATTATGCCTTAATGCATTAATCCCTTTAATAGGTGTCAATTATTTTTCTTGTGTCTTCAGACGATGGTTTCACTTAGTTGTGGTTATACTTTTTGGATACATTTCAGTTTTGACTCTTGCGAGAATCATTTGGTATATGCCTAATTTTGAATAGTGAGTTTGATTTAGGTGTTTGGACTTAGAAAACATATATTAGCTCAAGTGCTAAATATGTTTCTTTGAAGGGCGGTTAGAAGATTATGATAGATTTTAGAATTTGGGTGTTTAGTCGTCAACAGAATTAGTTTGGACAGTTAAGTTCAAGTGGTTCAGCTTTGATGTTGATATTTTAGCTATGGATTATAGATCTTGGTTACAATCTTGATTTCAAAATTTGACTCAGTTGATACTTTTTGTACATGTTGACTAGGTCTGTTCAGTACCTACTAGCTTAGTTTTATTTTGTTCATGTATATTATACTTGATAAATGCTTGAAGGATGGTCTGTTCCCACATAGCATTGGTTTATACAACTTTTGACTTTTGTTCTCAGTTTTTTGGTTAGAATCTTAATTGTCTACTCAACAGAAGGAGTTTGTTGGACTTGGGATTAGCATAGTTTACGCACAGTTAGTGGGGCATTCTAGAGTGGATCATTCACCTTCAAAATTTCATGCTTTGGACTCCTGGCTTGTCAGTTTTGAGGATTATTCAAATTAGTTGTAGTTTTGGCTAGAGATCGCAAGCTTTAATCATCTCAATTTGTGTGTTCGGGTAGCACCTTATGGGCTTATCCTTATGCTTGCCATTATGGATTTTGGGAGAATCAACTTCAATTATTAGTCAGTGTGATGTGATTGTGCAGGCAGGTCTTGGATGATATTTTGTTCAGATCAGATTAGATAGCAAGGTTGGAAAGCCAAAAGAGGGATAAATTTAGAATTTGGAGTTAGTTGCATGGTTTATGCCTTGGGTGGTCTTTAGTTTGGTTGAGTTTTCACCTGGTTATGCTTGTATTTGTGTGATATCAGTGTATTATGGTTGGGCTTCCGTGCATCGATCATTCTTAATTTAGTTGGTTTTTGAGGTTGAACTTGTGTTTATTTGAGAAGTGAAGTAAGGAAGTTGGTAAAAATAAGATACCTTTGGTGAAATCTCTTGAAAGTGTTGGTTTGCCTTAGAGGTTTATCTTGGGAGTCTTTCTTCGAGCTTGCGGACCCAATACCTAGTCTTTTCAAGCTTTCATGCTCTTTTTTATTCACTAACTTTTGAGGATGAAAGTCTTTTTAATAGTGGATATTTTAATTATCCTCCCATTATTTTCTTGATTTATATGCATTTCTGGTATTTTAAGCCTACTCACATAAGCAACAAGTTATTTAAGACTTGCTAGAACCATCAATTTGATTATTGGATTGTTCTTTTGAGGTTTAAGCTCATTTACCTATTTTGAAACTTTTGTTATTAAGGAATTGGTCTTGGGGACAAAACTCATAGTAAACAGCTTCGAATGACAAATTCAACAGTGTCATCATCTCAAGAACGTTAATTTTAGGCTAAGAGGACCCTTGGTTCGAGTTTCGAGGCTTTCAGACTCATTTTACGCTATTGGGTAGAGCTTGATTAAAATGGAACTAGGCGTGGGACCCATATTTAATCAAAACAATCTTTGATTAAAGTTTTGATGATTTTGTTGAGTCTAGAATGTCAAATTTGGTATGATAACATAGTTTGTTTGCACCCGTAAAATTTAGAAAGAATCCTGAAATCTAGTCAATGTTCATAAAGACTTGGTGACATTGCTAATATACAACATCAGGTGTAATCAAGATTTGACCTTCACATTCATGAGGCTATGGCCGTGTTTGTAAGGTCAATGATGTTGGCCTCCGCGTTCGCCAGCCAACTATCATATTTACGAAAGGTAAGCCTTATCGGCTGGCTCAACTTTACTCTTCGCATTTGCAGTCGATCGATTCGTTCATGAAGGATTGGAAATGAGTCAAAGATGTTGAGATGACCATTCTCCATTAATCTCTTTGTAAGTTTTCTCCCTAAATTATCCATAAACTTTAGATTTTTCTTTTATTTTTTGTCAACCCTTGGGGTTGATTTAAGCCCCAATTGACACACCATTTGTGCTCAATTTTTTACCACACATTTTTATTCGAGGGACCTTGTGGCAAATTCAATTTTGGAATTCTATTAGTGGGCCCCATGGGCCCATTATTGACTCAATTTTGAATTTAAAGTTTTATATAGCAATATGGATATTGTTTTATTCCTAATAACGTGTAGATGATAATTTTAAGTGCAACATTATTTAAAATAGTGGAGCAAGAAAAAGTGATTCATAGATGATTTTAAAATGTGGTTCAGCATCGAGGTAGGCTTCGGTGCTAGATAGGAATTATACTATGGGTTAATGATTAGTATACTATGACTTAACCTGTTTAAAAAAATTGAAATAGAAATACGATCCAAACCTTAGTCTAAAATACTTGTGATGACCTTAGAATCCTATTATCCTTGAATATAGACTTGTTTAGTCATAGATTGACATTACGGATCTCTTAATATAAAACATACCATTTGACCTAGTGAATTAAGCATTTTTTTATTAGATCCTTTTAGTGATTTATGACCTAAATTTTCATAATTTCTCGAGTGTTAAGGCTTTATGATGTTGATTATGTATTGTGAGCCTGGGGTCGTGGCTATGATGTCAATTGGACATTAGGTTAGTAGTTGATCCTTAGCAAGGATACAATTATAGTTATGGATGTGTAGACACATATGATCATATTGTTTGGATACTGGTGATGGCATTCATATTTTTGGGAGCATTCATGCTCACTTAGTGGTACAATTTCAGCTAAACCCTTGATTTTACTACTACTTTCTAAAATGAGAGTTATTCCAATCTTTCACTTTAAAAATGAATTTCTTCTATAAAAGGAATTGTACCATCTTATTTAATGAATCATGACATTTGAAACTAATTGTGATATTTTAAAAACCACACCAAGATTGATTTTGATCCATTACTATTTCACTCTTTTACCACTACTATTTACTTCAATCAAGACAAACTTCAATCTTTTCTACGATAATTGTGCAGATTTAGTCTCAACGTTGATATCGAATGATGAATTTACAAATTTATATACACACACACACACATATATATATGTACTGAACAAGCTAAATTAATTATGATGGTTATTGAAAGTTGTGGTTGGGGATCAAGAAATGTATACGGATATTTCGAGTCCACTATGGGCTCTTTTATTCGTGAGCCACAGTAACAGAGAAGGATGGTCACCATAAGTTGGATTGGGCGTATACACTTTGTACATTTGGCACTCAGATTTGATATTGGTTACTATTGGTATATGTGCATTCATTCATTTATATGTATTACCTATCTCCATTATGATTGTTTGGTGTTTATATATATCGGCCTTATAGGGGGTGCGTAGGTTTATGAATATTATGTGCTGAGTGTTTAGTTGAACCTTCCGGTCTTATGAGGGCACAATTAGGTATTGTTTGTTCGGACTAGCCAATTACTTTAATATTGGTGTATGGTTAGTTCATGGCAGGATGATTATGGATGATCCTTGAGATTGTCGATGCATTTTCTGATCTCTTTTCTCTATTATGGTGAATTGCATTATTGATAGTTCTACTCATATCTAGTCATTCTTTGGTTAGAGACCCTAATGATGCTAGTATTAGCTTTCCTCCTTGGCTAGGATTTCTTGAGATATAGGTTGGATTATTACCTTTGAGTTTGTTTATTTATAAATTTATATATATATATATATATATATATATATATATATATATATATATATATATATATATTTGTATATATTATCATATATCCTTCTTCTTCTTCATATATTCATATAGTATATGTATTCTTTTGCCTTATATTACTACTATATTCTTCTTTCACCATTTATTTGTATATTTGCTAGTGATATATGGTATTGTACGTTAGTCCCTGATTACTTTTAGAATAGGATAGTTATTCTTATGGCTCCATTAGCATTAAAATGTTTAGCTTCTCGGATAGTTGCCTATAGTTTACATTCTTTCTTTACATGTTATTTATGTTTGTATTATCTATGGAGCTTAGTCGGTTGATGCCTACTGAGTACCACATGTTTTGGTACTCATACGACACTTCTGCAGCTTGCAGATCATAGTACGAGTTCTCGCCGTTGACGTGTACATTGTACAGAGCAACTATGGATGTAAGCTTCTAACGTTCGGAGTATTCTTGCTCTCCGTCGTATTTCGACTTATTTCTATTTTGTATTTCATAGATGGTTGGTACATGTACATTTATTTTGTGTTTCACTTTGTAATGTGAATTGTATTAGAAGCTGTTGTACTAACTTCACCAGGTCTTGGGATTGTATTCTATATTAGTCTTTTATTTTAACTTTTTTTCATTATTTACTCTATTTCTCTGGATAATTCATTACTAGTTGTTCCGAACTACAGATTGACTTTCCTATTGGTGAGTTATAGTAGGTGCCATCACGATTAAAAAATCAGAACCTGAGTCTTGACAATCTCTCCCCTCCTTTCTTTCACTCTCTTGTTTACTTCGTGTTATTAACAAAATATTAATATTTAAAATTAACTACTATGAAAATATTTTACAAAATAAATAACTCTTGATTCATTTTTTTCCTTAGAAACTATTTGTGAAATATTTTTTCAGAATAAAATATTTTTTTTCTAATTAAGTAGAGGACACATGAACAACCAGCATTAATTAATACTAGCAATGCTTAAAAGAAATAAGTCAAAAGTAGGTGAATGCTTAAAAGAGAAGAAAGAAAGGATGTTATTAACAAAATATTAATATTGAATATTACTACTACGACCAAATAATACCACAAAAAAAAAAAAGAATATTACTACTACGACAATGTTTTACGAAATAAATAATACTTGAATCATTTTTGTCCTTAGAAATTATTTCATTAGTGTGAAATATTTTTTCCATAATTAAATAATAGATAGAACACATGAATAACCAAAATTTATTAATATTAGCTAAGAAATAAGTAACAAAAGTAGGTAAATACTTAAAAGATAAGAAAAGTTGGACAAGAGGAGGAAGAAAGAGAGCATAATACAAGATCTAGCATGTAGGAGTGCAAAGCTGAATTTGAATGTAAGGTTGAGAGCATCCTTTTGAGAGTGTCTTTAGACCAATAGACGAAAAAAAAGGTATTTTAAATTAAAAATAAAGATTAAGAGTCAGTGGCGGACCCACATGGCACCGTGAGGATGCACGTGTGTAAAAAATTATATATATAGATATAAATATAGGTATAGATACCCTAATATAACGTTAATTTAGTAAATAGTACACCCACAATAACAAAACTTCTCTTGGTGCACTGATTCGAGACTTAAAGTTGAGCATCTTTCAAAATCCGACATCGCGGGTTTGATTCCTAGTGGGGGGCTGGAGAGCTATGTTGTTTTATATAGCCTTTAGTTGTTCCTCCTCATCTGGTCCCACCTCAATTTAAATTAAATTTTAACACACAATTCCTCAATCCCTAAGCTGTCAAGCCCAAAGAATATTGGTGTATTCCCCCCAAATCCCTAAAATATTACCCTTTTTCCAAACCCAAAAGTTCCTTAAAACAATTTTTTCTTTCATCCAAGTTTCATCCCTACATTACCTTTATTCTTCATAATTTTGTAGCTATTGACGATAACCTATCGTAAATTCTTTACTATTAATTACTTTTTTTCTTACTCATGAATCGTATATTTTGTTTCTGCATCACTAGAGAAAAATTAGAAGTTCATGGATATTAACATACTTTTTAGTTGAAATGACAATAGATAAAATAAGGTATTTTTTATTTATTTCTCAATTTAAAGTATTAATATTTTTTCAAAATTCTAATTGCAACCTATGAAAGGAGGGGTGTTATTTCCCTATTAGTAATGTTATATTTACTTATATTTTTTATGAAAATTTTATTTGTAGAAATTTTTTATTGATTCTTGTGAATTGAAATTGGTAAATATTATTCTCCTCGATCAAGTTCTAATTTTAAAGACAATTCTCTCCGTCTTATAAAGAATTTGATGTGAATTCACTTAAATTCGATCCCGAAGAAAGAAAATTAATTCATGAATATGACTCTACGATACGAGATCAAGTGAGAAGACACTATATTCAACAAGGGCCTTGTCAACCGGATCTAGTTTTTAAGTGATTGTTTAGTTTGTTACATTGACAAAGAAGGATATATTTGTAGATAAAGGCAACGATGCAATCATTGACCGTTTTCAGAATATGAAAATGCGTCGATGTCTAATATGAAAGGATGGCCTAATTTTGTTATATTACCACTAAATTAATGATATTTGATCATTTTGAAATTTATACTTTGCTAATAATATTTTGCAAATTTTAAATTTAAAAGAATTGTATGTCAAATTAGGTAGTTGATAATTGACATGATTTAATTAAAGATAATGGTGCACCAGCTATCTTCAAATCTTGGGTTCGCCTCTGTTAAGAATATCTTTAGAATTTAGACGAAAGATGGAAGAAGTATTTCTGAAGCATTTTTCTTATGATAGTATGTTTAGCATTTTTCCATATTCGCAAATGCTTAATCCTACTTGAATTCAAAAAATATTATGAGACAGAAATGTTTGCTATAAGAAAAAGTTTTTTTATCATCATTACCTAAATGAAAATTAATGATGGAGATACAATGATCTATATTACTAGTTAAAAAGATGCATATAATTATTTATTGTAATTGATAATACGACATTGAGAAAATAAAAAAATTACTTTCAGCCCTTTTATTAGTTAAAGAGATTTTTTTTTTTTCTAAAAAAAAGAAACAAGAGAAGGGTTCTTTAAGAATAGTATTTTTTTAAAGGAAAAAACTGCATTAAAATAGTAAAAACTAATACATTATTTAGAAAAAGGGGCTGTTTTGCTCAATAAAGTAAAATAGGGGCATTTTTAAAATCAAACTATTAAGCTGCGGGGCATTGGATCAGACTATTAACAATTGGGGTATTTTCTAACCAAATTAAATTATCAACAAAATACATTTTTGTTTAAGAGCATAATTTAAGAACATTTTGACCCTTTTTCGTTTCAGAAATCTCTCTCCAAATTTACTTTCATAACACATCCCCTATTTTAATTGTTTTTATAACACTTGTTGACTTTATTGTTTTGGATAATAAATTTTTAATAATATTCAAATTTATCCGTGAAGTATGAAGTTTTCTTATACATGCATGCATTCGAAAGGAAATTCGTGTTGCAACCAAAAGAAAAAAAATGAAATTCGTGAAAGAAAATGAAAGGAAATGCGTGATTTTACATGCATATATCCGCGTCGGGTTCATCAACATAAATAAAATAGGACAAAGGTTGGTGAATATACTTTTTATCTTACTAAATCTATTTTATAAGCTAGTTATCCGCACCCCTACCTACAAGTGGTATTAAAGCCCAATAATTTTAAAAAAAGTACAGTAATAAGATATATGTTAGAGTTATTTGAATTTATATATGTTTATTGAATCAATTGTGAGAAGACCATTTAAAAATAGAGAAGCTTTTAAAAAAATTAAAAAAATCTTTAATTAGTAATTATTCAGAATATACAAGTCTAAATAAAACAAAAGAAAACCCACAAAGATTAGCCTACCTAATTACATTAATATCTAGTATTGAAACAAAATTAATAATCCATTTAAAATCTAGGAGAATGAGACACATACCACCTAATTATGATAAAATTAGATTTAGATATCCGCCAAGATATTATAAATATGATTTAAATGAATAAAATGCAAAAATACAAAGAATTAAAATAAATTATTTCTGAAAAATGTAAAGAATTAAAAATAAGAATAGAAAGACTACATTATAATATATTTGCCGGAGTTAGTAAAAATTCAATAAATACACAAAAAGATAAAATATCAAAATTTGAATCACAAATTGATAGTTTAGAATATATATATCAACATGAACTATTCACAATAAAATGAATAAAGAAGAATTTATAATAGATGAAAAAATATATGAAAATCACGAAGGATTAAAAATAAAAATAGTATTTTCTAATCTAGGAAGAAGATATAAGAAAATAGGTGAACATTTATATCTAATGTTAGAAAAAGAATAATTAAAATTAGAAGATAAATTGACAGCAATGGTAAGAATAGAAAGAGAAAATGAAGAAATAGATAGGAAAAAAGAAATAGAAAAAATTAAACAACAAACTACAGAAGAAATACGAAAATAGAAGAAATAGTAGGATTGCTGAATTAGAAAAAGAACTACAAATGTTAAGAGATTTGTATGAACAAAGACAAAAGGAAAAAGAAGAAAAAGATAGAGAACAAAAATTACTGAATGAGATAAATCAATTTAAGGAAAAATTGGAAATAAAAAACAAGAAATTAGAAATAAATAATATAGATATTGAAGAGACAGATAACTATGATTCAGAAGATAGTGAAACATATACAGAAATATTAACAAATACAAAAAATTTAGAAATCAATGAAAAACAAGAAGTAATTAATGAGGAAAACTTAGAAAATACTAATACAGAAATAAATACTCTTGATAAAAAAGAAGATGAAAATATAATACCTAAAACAGCAGAAATAAGAAAACCTATATATTATAAGAATAAGTTTAAAAAATATAATGAATATGACAAATGGACACCAAAACAAATAGTTAATAAAAATTATAACTTTTTAGACCTAGACTGTGTAATAGATACAGAAAAAACAATACAATTATGGATAGGATATATGACAAAACAATTATTAGATAATAATATAAACATAACAGATGCACCAGAATATATAGAAAGAACATTAATAGGATCAGTAAAACTATGGTTTTCAAATTTAACTGAAAATAGCAAGAAAGTATTAAGAGCTAATAAACCTATAGAAGGAACATCACCAACAACAACTAAATTAACACCTATAGAATTATTAAAAAAATATGAAACAGCTATAAAAGATGAATTTGGTAGTATGACAACAATAGAAGAAGAACAAGATGAAGAAAGAGATACAAATAGGAATTTAATGTTAAAATTAACAATATGTAATATGTGTTATATAGATGAATATACTTGCGCATTTAAAGAATATTATTATAAAGGAGCATATAGTATAGAAGAAAGTAAAGAAATAAGAAAATTATATTTTAATAAATTACCCGAACCATTTAGTTCAAAGATAATAAAAAAATTAGGAAGAAGCAAAAATAGTAGATACGTTAGGAGCAAGAATAAAATTTTTACAACAATGGTATAGAAACTTATGTGAAAAATATAGAGAAGAATTAAAAACGGAAAAAACATTAATAAGAAATTTAGCATGTTGCAAAAATAAAATAGCACCCCAATTTGGATGTGAAGAAAGATATTATAGGAAAAGAAAAAGACACAAGAAATATAAAAAATCAAAATATAAATACAAGAAACCAAGAAAAAGATATTATGTAAAAAATTATAAATACAAAATACCATATAGAAAGAAGAAATCTATAAAAGAATGTACTTGTTATAATTGTGGAAAGTTGAGACATTTAGCTAGAGATTGTAAATTACCTAAAAATCCAAAAAATAAACAAATATCAGAAATAAAAATAGATAATACAGAATATATGCAGATAGATTATATAGATTATGGATTAGAAAGTGAGGATAGTATATATGAAATTTCAGAAAACGAAACAGATACTGAAATAGATAGTGAACTAGATGAACCTAATGACTAAAGAAGATATAAAAATCATAACAAAGGAAGAATATTTAAATGATGAAGGAACGGAACAAAAAATAATATTTGACAGTAATATATTTGATGAAATAAAAGGAAAAGAATTAGATTTAAGTGTAGAAAAAATATTTAAAATACCAACAATAAAAAATATTTTTACTAGGAAAAAAGACGAATATTATGTAGTATGCCAAAAAGAACATGTAATAGACTATAGATATGCAAAAGGCAAAGCTAGTATACCACTAATAACAAATAGAATAATTAATAAAGAAATAAATGATATAAAAAGTAAAGGAGATCCAATAAAATATGTACACCTTGGAGGTACAGAGATATTAATAAAAGCATGTTTTAGAGAAGGAATAGATACACCGATAGAATTATATCTAGCAGATGATAGAATTATAAAACCTATAGAAAAAAGGCATAATAACTGCCGTAAAAGAAATCTAATATATCAAAAATTCAAATTTATAATAAGTGCAAATTATTCAGTAGCAGTAACAGATAAAAATATAGATAAACCACTCGTATTATATTGAAAAATATCAGGAATAGAATTAACCCCAGGAAGTAAAATATTTACAGCAAGATGCAAAAATTTATATGTATTAACAACAAAACACAAATTAACAGGAAAAAATAAGATTAACAAAATACGAATAGAAAGTCCATTCGAACAAATTGTAAAAACAATAGATTATAATAATTATAGCTATAAAGACATTGATATAGAAGAAAATTTAGAAATAGTAAATGATAGAATAAGTACAACGAAAAGAATAGCTGATGAAAAACCAGAATCATCAAACTCATCAAAAAGAACAAGTTATGAAATAAATTCAATAAGTAATTTAAACCAACATTACATAACTGGAAAAATAAATGAAAAAGAATATCTAATACTTTTGAATACAGGACAAGAAGAAAATTATATAGCAAAATATCTAGTAAAAAATAAAGAAATAAAAACTCATAATGATATGTGCCCAGATCTACCAAGAAGTTTAATAAATAGTAAAAATATAGCAGAAAAAGAAATAATAATAGGAGTTAGAAAAATAAAAATAGAATTTGAAGTAAAGGAAGAAATGCAAAAAGCAGATATAATATTAGGAATAAAATGGTTAGAACAAGTAAAACCATATAATATAGAACATACACAATTAACCTTAACATATAACAAAGAAAAATTATTCATAAGAAGAGCCTTAACACAAAATGAAAATATACGTATTAATGAAGATAGTAGTAGAAGGATATTACAGTAGATATTATACGCCTATAATAGATACAGGAGCAAAAGCAAATTTATGTAGATATAATTGCTTACCAGAAAGTAAATGGGACAAATTAAAAACACCAATAATAGTTAAAGGATTTAATAATGAAAGAAGCTTAATTACTTATAAGGCTAGAAATGTAAAAATACAAGTATGGGATAAGATATTAACAATAGAAGAAATTTATAATTATGAACTAACATCAAAAGATATACTTTTAGGAATGTCATTTTTAGATAAATTATGCCCACATATAATAACTAGAACCGACTGCTGGTTTACAACACCATGCAAACAGAAAGTGAGAGTAAAAAGAGTTAATAATAAAATAAGAAAGAAAATTGATTGGATAAAAGGAAGTGAAAAAATTACACAAAAGTTAGAAAATATAAAAAATACTGAAGATACAATAGAACTAGTAGTATTTTCGATAAATAAAACAGAAATAACTATATTTTTCATAAATAAAATAGAAATAATTAAGAAAAAATTCGAACAATTATATAGTGAAGATCCATTAAAAGGATGGGAAAAATACAAAACTACCATAAAAATTGAACTAATAGATAAAAATAGTATAATAACCCAAAAACCATTAACATATAATTTTGACGATTTAAAAGAATTTAAAATGCATATAGATGAATTATTAGAAAAACAATATATACAAAAAAGTAATAGTAAACATAATAGTCCAGCATTTATAGTAAATAAACATAGTGAACAAAAAAGAGGAAAAAGTAGGATGATTATTGACTATAGAAATTTAAATGCAAAAACTATAAGATATAATTATCCAATACCAAATAAGATATTAAAAATAAAGCAAATAGAAGGATATAATTATTTTAGCAAATTTGATTGTAAATCAGGATTTTTCCATCTAAAGTTAGAAAAAGAATCTAAAGAATTAACCACATTTACGGTACCACAAGGATTTTATGAATGAAACGTATTACCATTTGGATATAAAAATGCACCAGGTAGATATCAACATTTTATGGATAATTATTTTAAACAATTATCTAATTATATAGTATACATAGATGATATATTGTTATATACAAAAACCAAAGAAGAACATTTAAAATTATTGGAACAGTTTACAGATATAATAGAAAAATCGGGAATAAGTCTAAACAAAAAGAAAGCTGAAATTATGAAAAATCAGATAGAATTTTTAGGAATACAAATAGATAAAAGTGGAGTAAAAATGCAACAACATATAGTACAAAAAATAATAAATTCGAAAGAAGAATTAGATACAAAAAATAAATTACAATCATTTTTAGGATTAGTAAACCAAGTAAGAGAATATATTCCAAAATTAGCAGAAACTTTAAAACTACTACAGAAAAAATTAAAAAAGGATGTCGAATATAACTATAATGAAGAAGATAAAAAATAAGTTCAAAAAATAAAATTACTTTGTAAAGAATTACCAAAATTACAATTTTCAGATGAAAATAGAAAATTTATATACATAGTAGAAGCAGATGCTAGTGAATATAGTTATGGAGGAGTACTTAAATATCGATATGAAGCAGAAAAAATAGAACACCATTGTAGATACTACTCAGGTACGTTCAATGATACAGAAATAAAATGGGAAATAAATAGGAAAGAATTATGTTCATTATATAAATGTTTGTTAGAATTTGAGCCATATATTGTGTATAACAAATTTATTGTACGAACAGATAATACACAGGTACGCTGATGGTTAACAAAGAAAATACAAAATTCAGTTACAACAAAAGAAATTCGGAGACTAGTCTTGAATATATTAAATTTCACATTTATAATTGAAGTAATCAATACTAACAGAAATGTTATTGCAGATTACATATCAAGACAAAGCTACACAGACTGAAATAATAGAAGAAGATACTCTAGAAAAAATACTCAACACTCTAACTACGCTTTCAATGAAAGTGGACAGTATGGGTAATGAGATAGAAAAGCTAAAGACTAATGAAGATAAACTAAAGTCTATAGCTACAAATCAGCTAACTCAGCAGTGTGCAGAGCTATGTCGATCGGAAGACATTAAAGTTCCAGAGCTAGAAGGAGACGTTGGGACACTCCATAAAACCCATAACATTTATTAATCTACTTCTGCAGGTACAAGCAAAGGAGTTAGTCGACCAAGATACCAGAACATGAATATGAATAAAATATTTGAAAAATTATTTACACCAAAAACACAAAAAGACCACTTGTTCATACCCCCACAAATTACCACATACCGAGATAGCCTAAACCAAGATAAAAAAGTTTACAATTATACAGCCTAAAAATACATAGAAAATATCTATAGAGTACAAACTTTTCTAAACCTTAACCCAGAGCTACAAATATCAAAGAACCAAACACCAACTATATAACCTAGAAATTACAACGATACAACAAGCTAATTGCACTACCCAAAACTAACTCAAGCCTAGTAAAAATTTTCTTTGAATATGGACTATTAAACACCATATACACCCAAGACGGAGAAGAATTAATAGCTATGGAAGAATTACACAAGATATTCACCACCTACAAAAGGATAACGAAAGAAAATCTATTTTACATAAAGTGTTATACTGCACCAGCAGAGATATTATATGACGAAATAAAACCAGTTATACAAGTTGTAAAAATAGGACTAGCCAGAGATATGATCATACCAAAAGATATTACACAGCAACAGGAGATACCCAGAATTGAGATACCCGATTTCTACGCAAATAAACGACTTATTGGACTAGCTACGATTATCCAAGAATTGACAAATAATTATACTAATGGAAACCAAATATGGAGCTATTATTCGAGAGATCATCAAATGATTTACTCAAATTCAAAAGAGCTACGACAAGCAGATATGGAAGATGTCAGGCAATGGATAATGACATTACTTAACCCAGAAAAACAATCTACTACAAGACCAATTAAAAAAGGATTTATTTCAGACGGACTACTGACAAGATATTGCAAAATAATTGGACACAAATATTCAGATCACCAATGTTCAAGATGTAATGGAGATGAATTACTACGAGAAGAACAACACAAGATAGAAAAATTTTATTCGTGCTCCTAACGTATCTACTATTTTTGCTTCTTCCCAACTTTTTATTATCTTTGAACTAAATGATTCGGATAATTTATTAAAATATAATTTTCTTATTTCTTTACTTTCTTCTATACTATATGCTCCTTTATAATAATATTCTTTAAATGCGCAAGTATATTCATCTATATAACACATATTACATATTGTTAATTTTAACATTAAATTTCTATTTGTATCTCTTTCTTCATCTTGTTCTTCTTCTATTGTTGTCATACTACCAAATTCATCTTTTACAGCTGTTTCATATTTTTTTAATAATTCTATAGGTATTAATTTAGTTGTTGTTGGTGATGTTCCTTCTATAGGTTTATTAGTTCTTAATACTTTCTTGCTATTTTCAGTTAAATTTGAAAATCATAATTTTACTGATCCTATTAATGTTCTTTCTATATATTCTGGTGCATCTGTTATGTTTATATTATTATCTAATAATTGTTTTGTCATATATCCTATCCATAATTGTATTGTTTTTTCTGTATCTATTACACAGTCTAGGTCTAAAAAGTTATAATTTTTATTAACTATTTGTTTTGGTGTCCATATGTCATATTCATTATATTTTTTAAACTTATTCTTATAATATATAGGTTTTCTTATTTCTGCTGTTTTAGATATTATATTTTATCTTCTTTTTTATCAAGAGTATTTATTTCTGTATTGGTATTTTCTAAGTTTTCTTCATTAATCGCTTCTTGTTTTTCATTGATTTCTAAATTTTTTGTATTTGTTAATATTTCTGTATATGTTTCACTATCTTCTGAATCATAGTTATCTGTCTCTTCAATATCTATATTATTTATTTCTAATTCCTTGTTTTTTATTTTCAATTTTTCCTTAAATTGATTTATTTCATTCGGTACTTTTTGTTCTCTATCTTTTTTTTCTTTTTCCTTTTGTCTTTGTTCATACAAATCTTTTAACATTTGTAGTTTTTTTTCTAATTCAGCAATCCTACTATTTCTTCTATTTTTCGTATTTCTTCTGTAGTTTGTTGTTTAATTTTTTCTATTTCTTTTTTCCTATCTATTTCTTCATTTTCTCTTTCTATTCTTACCATTGCTGTCAATTTATCTTCTAATTTTAATTCTTCTTTTTCTAACATTAAATATAAATGTTCACCTATTTTCTTATATCTTCTTCCTAGATTAGAAAATACTATTTTTATTTTTAATCCTTCGTGATTTTCATATATTTTTTCATCTATTATAAATTCTTCTTTATTCATTTTATTGTGAATAGTTCATGTTGATATATATATTCTAAACTGTCTATTTGTGATTCTAATTTTGATATTTCATTTTTTTGTGTATTTATCGAATTTTTACTAACTCCGGCAAATATATTATAATGTAGTCTTTCTATTCTTATTTTTAATTCTTTACGTTTTTCAGAAATAATTTGTTTTAATTCTTTGTATTTTTACATTTTATTCATTTAAATCATATTTATAATATCTTGGCGGATATCTAAATCTAATTTTATCATAATTAGGTGGTATGTGTCTCATTCTCCTAGATTTTAAATGGATTATTAATTTTTCTTCAATACTAGATATTAATGTAATTAGGTAGGCTAATCTTTGTGGGTTTTCTTTTGTTTTATTTAGACTTATATATTATGAATAATTACTAATTAAAGATTTTTTTTTGAAAAGGAAACGTTGATTATATAAGTGTATTATTTATGTCATTAATAACATTGAAAAATTATTCACCTAATTCACTTATAGTTTTGTGATTACCGTACAGTTTTTTTCTTTGACGGAGAAGTATTTATTAAATTTGATGAAATTTTCAGAATATAATAAGAATGACCAATTTTAAAAATTTAAATAAATGGTTGTTACTGCATAACATTAAGTCTGGCAAATAGAGCAAACTCTGTGGTCAGTTCCCTACCGCAAAATGCGTTGACCGAGGAATGGAGGAGTAGTCTCACGGCTGCCGTCTGTGGGATACCTTGGGAAATAAAAAAAAAAAAAAACATTAAGTCTGGTTGTGCCATTTTGTAATTTCAAACAACTTAGATGAAAACAATGGGAGTAATTGTTTTCATTTGTTTAAATCGTTTAATTATTTTATGGTGACCATCAACAACGTAAATGAAAACAATCGGAGTAATTAATTTTTATTTGTTTAATAATATCGTTTAGCTATTTTATGGTAACCACGCAGTTTTTTAACTGTTTAATACTCACTCCATTCATTTTTACTTGTTATATTTTGACTTGACACATCTGTTAAGAAAACAATTATTAATATGATTATTTTGTCGTAATATCCAATTAATTGATGATAACTATTGTGTCTTGAAATTACTTTAGAGTATAAACAATTAATTTTAAGGATAAAATATGAAAAAAAAATATTATATGTCAAAAATGATAAATATAAATAAAATTTCAATTAGAAAATTAACCACAAATAAAAACGAATGCAACATGTAGTGGAATAGACTGTTGATTTCCGGAAGATTTGCTCATTTTGGAGGTTTTGGGGCTATAGAATTACTAAATTTATGATTAAAAATATGTAGAATTAAGTTATCAATAGACTCTTAAATTTATTTGAGATTTCACTTGGATCCCTCAACTGATCTTTGTATCTATTGAATACTTCTATCCGTTTAAATTTGAACTATTTGAACACTTTTTGCCTTGTGACAAAGTGATTGTAAGTCACGTTGTCTGAACGTGTGAGAGTATTTTGAGAGTATTTAATTAGTCTTTTTTTAATAAAGAAAAAGGGTTGCCTCATTTGTTACCATTTCAATCGCACACCACCATCCACCATAAGACTCAAAACATTCAGGCATAACTTCATTTTTTTTTGCAATATTAATCGAGATTAATTTTTTTTTTTAGTGAAACTTCATTCTTCTTCCTCTAAAATGACAAATGAGATAGAAAAGATAACTCAAAATAAATTGAGAAAGACGAAATAGCATGTTAGTTTATGAAAATAACATTTTGATTTTTGTTTTTGAGTCAAATTTGTATTTTTATTGATTTGTGAAAAAAAAAAAAAAAAAGAAGAGGTTGTGGAGTGTGATTTTGAAAAGATAACTCAAAATGGGTTGAGCATTTTAATTGTATGTGTCAAAAATTTGCAATTAATTTTTTTTTAAGAAAAGGACGACCACCCCTCCATTTTTTCCAACAAATTTCTATTTTTTCCAGTAAAGTTTCATTTTTTTCCGACATTTACACCTACAATTTTTGATAACCTTGTTGGATTTGTATTTTAATTTGAATGACGATATTTGTTTGGAGATGACTGAAAATGAAGATGAAATAATGGCCGCCAACCACTTTAACCTCAATGTCCAAAAAATTATTTCCTCTTGTAGATTCAATATTGAAAATGGAGTGAAGATGAGCGATAATATTAAATCAAATTAAATCTACTGCTTTGTGCTTTCTTCTTACTTTCTTCTACCCAAATCAGATTTAATATTGAAAATGAGCATAAAAATGGACTGAAAAAGACGACAGTTTCATGGGGTGGGGGCTGGGGTAACTTACCGTTTTTATTTTTAATTTTAAAATATTTTTTTTCTTTTTTTTTTTTAATTTTAATACATTTTAAAATAACTTTAGACTCATATTGACATGTGCCACTATTTAATTTGTCAAATTGTCCTGTCATTGCAAGTGTAATGCAAACGATTTAAATTTGTAATTGATTGTTAAAAAATTGTTCAGATGATTCAAATTTAGAAGGATAGAAATGTTCAATAGGTATAAAAATCAGTTGAAGGGTCAAAGTGAAATCTCAAAATAAGTTTAAAATTCTATCGATAATTTACACAAGCCGAACGGTCACTTGTGTAATCTTTCCAATTGTTGTGTGGCAACACGAGAGATTTTGCCCTGGAGTAAAGACATATATGGTCATTCGATGCAAACTATGCAAGAATTTGATTTGAAGGAAAAGTCCTAGTAGCCCCCAATTAATGTGTGGTCAATTCAAAGGTTCATTTTGACCACCCTCTCCTTCCTCCCTCCCTCCCAAAAAGGAAAAATAGAAGGGAAAAATATTTAAATATGTCATTGAATTATAAAAAATAACTAGTTTATTTCATTCGTTAAAAGTTGGGCTCATTTATATCATTGCTGTCATAAAATCGTTCCATCCATGCTATTATTTTTTAACGGTGATTTTCAAAAAAACTGTTTTGCACGTGACCTCTTATTAGAGGTCCACTTCATTTTTATTTTTTTTTTAATTTTTTTTTTTAAGTTTTGATCCATTAAGAATTCACCTGCACCTAACCTATCACCTTAACCCACTTTAAGATTACTCTTAATTTTGACCCTAGATTTACATATATATAATCATTTAATCTTCAAACATGAAATTTACACACTTGAATACTACGTTTAAAATAATATAAGTTAGAATAATTAATAATTTAAAATTAAAAATGAATAAATTGTGATTAGAAAATAATTTATTTTGACTCTCGAAATCCGAACATCATCACATAATTTAGGATACCACATTCATGAAGGACCACAACTTTTAATTAGAAAGAATACTTAAAAAAACCTTCTAAATTTGGATTATAAGTTGTATAATTGAATTATTGGTAGTCTTAATTATTTCGTGGACTTAGTTATTTGGTAGTCTTTATACTCTTTAACGTGGACGAGACATAGACCATAATTATTTTTAGGCGTGTTAGAGTTTAAAAAATATAAAATAAATAAAAGACCACCATCCAGGTACGTAGGGTGTTTTCAGTCCGCATATTTTTTGGTGTTGTTTGGTACCTACTCACGCAGACACTATTTATGTATATATTAATGGAGCTTTAATGTGTATATTAAAGAATCCACCCACACAGAAAAAAATTATGCTCTACGTTTCGTCTATGTTAAAGAGTATAAAGTCTACCAAATAGCCAAATTTACGAAATAATTAAGACTACCAATAATTCAATTATAAAACTTATAATCCAAATTTAGAAGGAATTTTTATGTATTCTTCCTAATTAAAAGTTGTGGTTCTTCGTTTATGTGGTATTCTCTTCGTCCTAAATTATGTGATGATGTTCGAATTTCGAGAGTCGAAACAAATTAATTTTTAAGCACAATTTATCCATTTGTCATTTTAAATTATTAATTATTTTAACCTATATTATTTTAAGCGTAGTATTCAAGTGTGTAAATTTTATGTTTGAAGACTAAATGATTATATATATGTTTAAATCTAAGGTCAAAATTAACAGTAATATTAAAGTGGGTTAAGATGATAGGTTGTGTGTGGGTGAATTCTTCTTAATGGATCAAAATTAATTTTTTTTTTAAAATGACGTGGACCTCTAATAAGAGGCCACGTGGCAAAATAGTTTTTTAGAAAATCACCGTTAAAAAGTAATGACATGGATGAACCAATTTTATAACGGCGATGACATGAAAGAGCCCAATTTTTAGTGAATGACATAAATGAGTTATTTCTGATAGTTCAGTGACATATTTGAACCGGAAAAGTAAATAATTTGATTTGGTTCTAGTCATAATAGCCCGATATAAATTAAATTAGGCCATTCGGTAATTGAAAATGCTTTTGACTGATTTACACGTGCCCTGATTTAAGTCACTATTCAAATTTAGTCTATTTTAAAAGTTATGTAAAAATAGCTTTTAAAGAATTACCCTTTTAAATAACATTAAATTTAGATCTAATATTTGCGTAAATGTTTTCCATGTTGCACACAAAATACAAGTATAAAATTATCATTCAAACACTTGAGTAACTTACAAAACTCTAGTGTTTCAGGTAGTAAAGAAATTGAAGCTTTTAAAGAAAGAATTGAAGAAGTTAAATTCCCAGCATTTCAGTGTTTGAAGTAGCAGAGGATAAGAAAGCATTGCATTTAGCTCATGTTCAATTATAGGCTAAACCCTTGAGCTCCAATATATAGAAAAAGTGTAGTACTTGAAGTAAATCATTTCATTTAGCTTAAATGTATTTACAGCAAAGTGATATAATTTAATAATAATTGATTTTATTGATATTGAAGGGGTTACAGCTGTATATATAGAGAGCTGAAGAATAACTAATTACAGAATAACCCAGATGTATTTAATAATTATATATGTAGTCTATTATCCCCCCGCAAGCTGAGCAGCGGTAACGAGGGGCAGCTTGGAGCAGAGATACTGAAAAGGCTGTAACGGAAGAGGCTTAGTGAGAATATCAGCAAGCTGGTCAGTAGATGGGACATAGTGCGTGACCATCGTTCCTGCAAGTACCTCATCGCGAACAAAGTGACAGTCGGACCCAACATGCTTCATACGATCATGAAGGACTGGATTTTTGGTAACACAAATAGTGGACTGATTGTCACAATAAATCTGTGGTTTCGTCGGGGGAATGCCAAGTGCATCTGTAAGGTATCGTAACCACATGGCTTCAGCAACACCCGCAGCCATGGCACGATATTCTGCTTCTGTGGAGGAACGGGACACTCGCGTTTGCTTCTTGGTGCACCAGGAAATCAGATTCGGTCCCAACATAACAATATATCCAGTAGTGGACTTCCGATCATCTTTGTCGTTAGCCCAATCCGAATCAGAAAAAACAGATATATCAAACGAGCCCTTTTGAAATAAAATTCCACAT
Source organism: Capsicum baccatum var. pendulum (assembly GCA_030864225.1). Lineage (NCBI taxonomy): Eukaryota > Viridiplantae > Streptophyta > Magnoliopsida > Solanales > Solanaceae > Capsicum > Capsicum baccatum. The sequence continues at coordinate 223,280,424 of CM061556.1, forward strand.
TGAAGAGTACCTTTAAGATAGCGCAGAATGCGTTTCAAGGCCTGAAAGTGTTGTTCTGTGGGAGCATGCATTGATTGGGAGACTCGATTGACTGCATATTGGATGTCCGGACGAGTAACATCAAGATAATGAAGTCCACCGACGAGGCTCCGATATAGTGTAGGATCGGCAAAGGGAGTATTCGGCCCTGGGGATTGGCGGACTGCCATGGGAGTGACCGCGGGTTTGCAGTCTGTCATTCCAGCTCGATTTAGAAGTTCAAGGGTATATTTTGTCTGATGCATCAATATGGTTCCCGATTTGCGGATGAGTTCGAGGCCAAGAAAGAACTCCAGAGGACCGAGGTCCTTAAGTTTGAAGTCACAATGCATAGCCTCAGTAATTTCAGTGATGAGTGATGACGAGCTGCCTGTAATAACAATATCATCCACATAGATAAGAATGATGACTGTCCCTCGAGAACAGTGAAGGGTGAAGAGGCTGTTGTCATGATGGTAGGTGCGAAAACCAAGACCCTGCAGAAAAGTAGAGAGGCGTGTGTACCAGGCACGTGGGGCCTGTTTCAGGCCATACAGTGATTTGCGAAGCTTGCAAACATAGTGAGGACGATTGGGATTAACATATCCCGGTGGCTGAACCATATAGATGTCTTCCTCAAGATGACCATGAAGAAAGGCATTGCTGACGTCTAACTGATGAAGCGGCCAATCATAGTGAAGAGCAAGAGACAAGACCAGACGAATAGTCTGTTGCTTAACAACAGGGCTGAAGGTCTCCTTATAATCCACACCATACTCCTGATGATACCCTTTTGCAACCAGACGTGCTTTATAGCGAGAAAGAGATCCATCTGAATTTCGTTTGATGCGAAACACCCATTTGCACCCAATAGACTTTCGGTTACTAGGCAGATGTACCAAATCCCATGTACGTTGTTCATTCAGAGCCTGAAATTCCTCATCCATAGCTTGGCACCAGAAACTATTTTTGGAGGCTTGGTTGTAGGTAGTAGGCTCAGTTATGGGATGTGCATCAAAGGGTATTTGAGTGTGGTAGACTTTGGGTTTGAAGGTACCGGCCTTGGCTCGGGTTGTCATAGGGTGAGTGTTGAGTGGAGGGTGATTAGGAAGGGGTGGTGGAGTTGTATGATGTGTGGACGGGGATTGGGTGGGGCTGCCGTGGGAGCTGGGATGTGCAGCGGTGAATGGGGTGGCTGTATGTGTGTTAGGAGTATGATGTAGGGAAGTGGTGGGTTGTGTGGCAGTCGGCTGGGTGTTCGGGTGGGGGGTTTGGGTGTTCGGGTGGGTGGGTGGTTGGTTCGAGTGGGTAGTGGCGTAGTGGGGTACCGGGTTAGGTGCCGAGTGAGCCGGAGCATGAGCGTGTGAAAAGGACGGAAATAATGGCACAATGCCAAGTGGATTGGGGGAGTATGGAGTAGAGGAAAGACTTGTGTAAGGAAATTGTTCCTCCACAAAACGAACATGACGGGAAACATATGTTTTCTGAGATACAGGATCGAAACATTTGTAACCTTTGATAGTGGGATGATAGCCTAGAAAGACACAAGGGGTGGACCGAGGTTGAAGTTTATGTTGAGTGTGTGGACGCAACCAGGGATAAACCAGACACCCAAACGGGCGGAGATGGATGTAGTCGGGTGGATGATTGTAGAGACGGGCATATGGAGTGGAGTTGGAGAGAGTGTGAGTGGGCATGCGATTTATGAGGTAGTTGGCAGTAGCAAGGGCATCAACCCAAAAGGAAACAGGTAAGGTGGAATCATGGAGGAGCGCAACAACTGTTTCTATTAGGTGACGGTGTTTGCGCTCAGCAACGCCATTTTGTTCAGGGGTATATGGACATGAAGTGTGATGAAGAGCCCCTAGACTTTGAAGAAAAACACCAAATGCATTGTTGACAAATTCTTTGCCATTGTCACTTCGAAAAATTTTGATTTTGGCATTAAATTGATTTTGAACCATTCGGTCAAAGTTGACAAGAACAGTATAAGCTTCGGATTTAAATTTCAGAGGATAAAGCCAAGTGAATTTACTGTAATCATCAACAAAACAGATATAATAACGAAAACCTTGAACAGAATGAACTGAGGTTGGACCCCAAACATCAGAATGAATTAATTGAAATGGCGCAGTGGCCTTGTGTTCAGACAGTGAAAAAGGTAAACGACAAGATTTAGACACTGAACAGGACTCGCAATGTAATTTCCCTGAAAAATTAAAACCTAAGGAAGATAAAATGGATTTGGTGATGGCGGATGATGGGTGCCCAAGCCGGCGATGCCAGGTGGACGAGAGAATGGCTTGACTCACAACAGACGGAGACCTGGATGGAAGAGTGTATAGCCCATGCTCACAGCGGCCCGTGTACCGCACCCAGTTCGTGGTATTGTCCACTATCTGGAAATTGGTGTCATTAAAAATGAGGGTGCAGTTATTTTCTTTAGTAAAGCGATAAACAGATAAAAGATTGGATGTGAGGGAAGGGACGTGGTGAAGGGTTGAGAGATGAAATTTACCATTTGGGGTATAGACATACCCAGAGCCGGTGTTTGTGATGGGAAGGGATTGACCATTGCCTACTGTAATAGTTTCTGAGCCATGATACGGATGAGGAGCTTGAAGTTGTGAATAATCCGACGTCACATGGGTGTTAGCACCTGTGTCTAGATACCAATCGCCAGATTGAGCGTTTGTGGACGCATGCATCGCCCTTGATCCGCCGGACTGGCGATTTACATTCTGCGAGTCATCATAACGATACCAGCAATTAGCCGCAGAATGGCCCCGTTTAGCACAAATTTGGCACGTCGGAAGATCTCGTGTGGGCCCCCGCTGGTTTCCTCGTCCTTGTCCGCGGCCTGACTGGAAGCCGTCCCTCGGTGGAGGCCCGCCTCTGCCTTGCTGCCTGGCGTTCCGCCGGTCACCGCCGCCGCTGCCTCGCCCTTGGTTACGGCGATCGTCACCGCGACCCCTAGCCGAGCCCCCGCTGCCAGCCGAGTAAAGAGCCGTGACGCCAGGGGTGGAACTGGCTTCTCCGAGCAGTAATTTGTGTTCCATGTCTAGATTCAATTCTTCTACATTAAGCCATCCAGACAGTTTATTCAGAGTGATTTCGATAGGTGAGAGGCGAATATGCTGTTTGAGAGAGGAATAGCCAGACGAAAGACCACGTATCACGGCATTCACCACGTCTCGTTCAGGAATAATCTCATTCACAGCATCTAGGTCAGACAGAATAGAGGCCACATCATCAAGGTATTGAGTCATCGTCTTCGTTCCCTTCCGAAGAGTATGCAATCTGTCACGCAACTGAAAAATATGAGCCGTGGACACAGAGTTGTACCTTGTGGCTAGTGCGTCCCAAAGTGAAGCCGATGTGAGAAAACCCCGAGCGTGTTTGTGCACAGAGGGGCTAATAACGGCGAGAAGACAGGCTCGGATCTGAGTGTCTACGATCATCCACAGAAGGTAGTCGGGATTTGGGAGCATGACGCCGTCCTCCTCGGCTGTCTCGGGCGGCGGCTTCTCCGCACCGTCAATCCATCCGAGCAGCAAGTTGGCTGCGAGGGCGGTGCGGACGTTAAGTGCCCAGGCCGGGTAGTTGTTGTCAGATAATTTTTCGGGGATGAGATTGTGGAGATTCCTAAGCAGTAATTTTACTCCAGACGGTAAATTTGACAGAGGATCAACAACCTTGTCCATGGCGCCGACCTACGGCGGAGGAGGGAGGCCGTGCGGCGTGGTGTAGACGGTGGCGGCGGTGCACACACGTCGGAAAAGAGGAGAGATTAGGGTTTGGGCGGAAGAAGAAACCCTAGCTTTGATACCATGATATAATTTAATAATAATTGATCTTATTGATATTGAAGGGGTTACAGCTGTATATATAGAGAGCTGAAGAATAACTAATTACAGAATAACCCAGATGTATTTAATAATTATATATGTAGTCTATTACAAAGAAGTAAAGTTATTTGGCTTAATTTAGGAGATGAAAACACAAGTAATTTTTATTCTGCTATTATTAAGCAAAGAAAATTGAAATAGGCATTGAAATAGGCTATATCATTCAGTTGAAGAATAAATAAGGATCGCTAACTGATCCAGAAAGCATTGTTCATATTTTGTTAGTTATTTATGAAAATCTCCTTAGAAAGAAGTCCTCAATCAGAATAAAAGCTTATGCAGGGTTGCTAAGAAATGACAATTTGCTGTTAGTACGCTGATCAAACAAGATTTGTTATAGACTTGGAGCCCGTTTGGATAAGCTGAAAAAAAGCGGCTGAAAAAAAGTGCTTTTAAAACTGCTGAACTTATTTTAAAAATAAACAGTTAAGTGTTTGGATAAAAGTGCTGAAATTGAAAAAAAAATTATTGATGTGTTTGATAAATAATGCTTTTAAGCACCCTTTTTTTAAAAAATGACTGAAATACCCTTATATCTGTTAATAATATATAGAGTTGATTATTATTAATTTTTATTGCTAAAATGATTCAAATTAAAATTAATATATATTTTAACACACACACACATACATACATACATATATATATTAAAAAAAATATTTTCATGAATGACTATTAATTTGTGTACTAAAAATATTTTTTTAAGAGATTGAAATGAGACTCTTCGGAAAGATTGCTTCGTAAATAGTTTCATACAAAAGAGTTAGTAATGTGGCTAGAGTTAAGTTCTCCATAAATACAAAAAGTGAAAATATTCAATTAGTATAAACATTAAGCATTACAAATATCATCAGCAATCATATCACGAAGCCAAACCCAGTGAACATTACTTTCCTCACTCACATTTTCGCCGTCTATATTGCTAGCCGTTGAAGTTGTGCCTACATCAAAATCAACCGATGGAATATATCCTTCATTCTCAGCCGTTTAAAATGCATTATCCACATTGCACTTCTTTCTAATGTAATTATGAATGGTCATAGTAGCAATTACGATATCCCTTTGAGTGTCAATGTTATAGTAAGGCATGTCGCGCAAAATAGACCACCTCGCTTTCCATACACCAAATGTGCATTCTACTATGTTTCTACAAGAAGAATGCAAATAATTAAATTTTTCAATGCGTTCGTTTGGCTCCCGCAATTGTCGCGATGCACCACGTCGAAAGTCAGAAAGGTGATACCTCACATTATCTCCTCTGTAAGGAGTCATGTATCCCTTCGTGTGCGAATATCCAGAATCAACTAGATAATATTTATTTTTCAATGGAGGTGGAAAGTTGAGTTCTTGTCTACGGAGAGTCTCACGAAATATACGATTGTCATGAGCCGATCCTCCCATCCAGCCAATGCAAATGTAAAACACATGTTGAAATCTATAACGACAAGAATATTTTGAGTCGGATAACCTTTACGACCAATATACGAAATTTCTTGTCCTTGCGGTAATTTAACTTTAACATGTATGCCATCAAGTGCCCCAATACAATCCTACAAGTATATACATATATAAATTTAACTTAAGAAAATAATTAAGTGAAATTAAATATTAAGTATTATATAGTATATATTTGGAGAAAGTCTAACTTACTTTAAAGAAGGGCAAATATCGCTCGCTACATGGCTTATTAGCTCCTACACCATCATTATAATTTAAATGTGGTCTAATGATATCTCTTTCAAGCTTAGAAATAGCATCTAAAACACTATGAAAGTGTCTATGAACCGTCTCTCCAGAATGTTGAAAGATTTCTCGTATCATTCGATTTCCCGCTCCATGTGCACAAATCATTAAAAACATGCCTAACATTTCCTGTGTAGAAATTTCACGAGTGACTTTAAGCGCATACTTTTCGGTTAAGTCATTGGATAAATCAATAAACACGGCTTTCTTCAATCAAAAATTTTCATAACAACGTGTTTCATTTCCTTGTAATATCTCTTGAATAAATATATGTCCGAAGCGCTTTGATGTACGACAAGGTTTCTTACATAAGTACTTTTCGCAATACGTCACAATATATTTACCTGCTAGTTGACACAAAGTCATCCACTCCTTGTCTTGCTCTTGGCGAATTTTTTCTAATTCTTCATTTTCATCATCATTAAATACGTCACTTAGGTCAGGAGATATGCTGATATCCAAACTCTCGATTTAACTGAAAAGCAAAAAACGCTCACATCAGTAGAGTAAAGGAGTATAAGAATCCCATAATCCTCATATTAGTAAAGTATGATATATCAACATATTTTAATTTATAAGTGCAATATGAATCTGTGTAATTCATATCTCACTGCATACTCTTCATCTAGTAAGTAAAAAATAATAAAACATACATATGTATAAAATACACACACATACAACAATACAAATAGAGCCAACTTAATTTGAAAAAGGTTGATAATCATACAACCAAAGCATTTTACGTTAACGTGTACAACAATAATAATAAACATCAAACAACAAAAGACTAAAATCAGTCAAATACATTCTTCACTCTTTCTTCTTAAGGAGGTATAACTGATAGTTATATGCCAACCAAGACTCCAAGCATCATCACTAGTTATCTTAAGAAATATTTGACGGACATCTTTCTTTAGAAACAAATTCACTGTATAGTTGTAGATTTCAGATGGGATATCAATTTCGGGACAACTTGTCAAAAAGTCCATACACTTATCAATGGTGGGATCCTCTACCGCATGAGATGTAGCAGTACTTTTGCTTGACAGTAACTCAACTATAGAGTGTAGTTCCTCTCTAGCAGATTTTGTCTTACTCTTTTTTTACTCGACTGCTAGATCTTATATCATCAGTTGAAAGTTGTCTTTCTAATGGTGATTTGGGAAACATAGGAGAATTCATATCATGTGCATCATCACTTTCATCACTTCCTTTATCATTGAGATTAACGAAGTGTTCTTGGTCAAAATCATCAAAATCATTTGTTTTTTCTTTGTTCAACTCTACTTCAATTTCAAAAAATGTTCCTGATTGATGGAGCGTGCTCTTTCCCCCGTAGCAACAATATCCAAAAATAATGCATCATAGCGATAACGTATAAGAGAAAGATCCATATTCCTAAACCTCCTATATCGATGATCCATCTGAAAAAAAAAACTAGTTAAGTAAATTAAATAATGAGACAAATAACAAAGAAATAAAGAATAATGCAAGAGATGCACCTTAATCTTTTGGTTCCACCAATCGTCATCTGCAATGATTGTATTTTTTGTGGCATCCAAACCTAAACTTGTATTCTCTCTTATCAACTGGTTAAAAAAAGTCCAGTCCTATTTCATATTATCCCACTTATTTTTCGACTGTGTTTTAGTATATTTTCTTCCTGTCCTATTATAGAATGCATCACCCAAATTTTTTCATTTATCTTTATTCAAATGAGTGTTCGGTCTATTTTTTTTTTCTAATTTCTCTTTCACACACCTCAATAAAAGCAATATGAGCATCATAGTCCCACTTAGCGTTACTTCGTACCAAATTAGCATTCGACATGATGGATATAAATGATCTGAAGATGGAATATAAATATCAATTACCACATATCTTTAACAGTTTTGTCATGTATGCTATTACAAACTTGTACAAAAAAGAAGGTAGGGATAGCAGTGCTGAAAGAGAAGACAGAGATAGCTGAACAAGGGAATAAAAAATTCAAACAGACCAAAAACATGGTTTCTTTGGCAGAAAAAAAAAATTCTGCAGCATGTGTCTCTAAACAGAGTCTCTCAAAATTTTAAAAAAAAATCCTCCATTAACTTTTAACATTGTAACTTACTTTAGTTTTTAGATTAAGATATATCCCACCTTATTATTTGCCTATTCTATTAAGAAATATGCTAGTATTGTTAGTACTATTATCATCACAAGATATGTTAGCATTTTAATTAGGTACTACTATCATCATAATTGTTCGATAATTGTACCGTACAATGACCATCGATCTAAAAGTAGGAATTTGCTCACTTAGCACATATGTTGTTTAAGAACATATATAAATTTGTGTTTTATTAATCGGTATAATAAAATATGATTCAATAATGTAATTTAATAATAATGGTGTATATTAAACTCACTCATCTTCAACTTAAAGCAAATCCTTAAACACACAATTGGGGTTTCTAAATCATCGCTGGAGATTAATTTGTGTAAACTCGGGCTTGCATCTCTAGTTGAACAACACTTCTTTCAAAAATCCAAAAATTACAGATTTGTCTATGAATAAAAGGAGATGAAAAATCAAAAATAAAGAAAAAGACATAAAGATTGAGACAACTTACCACAAAATCTCGAAGAAAATGCAACAACTTGAGAGAAAATCCAGAACATAGTATGTGCTGTTGAGAGGAGCGGCGTAGATTGTTTCTCAGAGAAATGAAAGCGTGGAAATAAAAATGTGCCGAAGGTAGAAAAAGAGAATTAGGGCAAGGGTAAAATTGGAATAACATATAATTGCAAGGGATAGGATGGTAATTTTGTAAGTCAACTTAAACTTGTGAAAAAATAAGCACCTGTGAGGATGCTTATTGATTTTGGCTTAAAAAAAGTCAAAATCAACTTAAAATTTTGCCAAACACCAATATAAACAAAAAAGTGCTTATAAGTTATTTTGACCAACTTATAAGCACTCCCAAACACCCTATTAATTTGAGAAAGATGTCAAAGATGTCATGTTTGGGATTGACAAAACCGAGTCTCTTAAAGAGATGAATTTGGTAGTGGTTTCTTTAAATAGCCTGGGATACCATGAAGGAAGGTTGTTCTTATATCAAAAGTTGATCACCCTGAAAATGCAACTAGCATCGATCAATAATATCTTATTGTAGTGTCTTATTTAAATGCATGAATTTTTAAGATATTGTGGAGTAGATTAAAAATGGAAAGTAGTGAGTTAAATAATTTTAAGTAGGAAAATTATTTTTGGGCAGGAAAGATCAATGGTTCACAATGTATTAATAAAACAATACAGATATCTCGAGGCATTTTCCGGCCAAATAGTATAATTGATCCAAATGCGACAAGATAAAATCATTCAACACATTTTTAACTTTCACCAATCCATAATTCTTACATTTGCCTACTCGGCCTACTGTCCCATCATGATATTATTACGTTTAACAACATCAACACTAATTTCGAATTAAACAATCATCAATGAATCAAAATACCACAATTCACTTTTATCAAGATCAATTTTCGTCCCACTTATTCCTAATTTAACGTGATTAATTAAATTCAACACAGAATCAAACAACAAGCCACGACAATTAAAATTGTTCAATCAACTTACCATAATCACATATCAACCATACGAGTCACACAATACAATTATAGCATCAACACCCCAATTAAAATAAAAGAAGAATAGAGTTGAAGTATTGAACCTCAATGGACGATTTTATTTCGATCAAATCGGATTACTTTGATTCGAGCCAAAATGTGTCGCTTTGAAAAGCGACACTATCAGTTATTTTTTTAATTTAATTTTAATTTTTATTATTTTTATTAAAATCAATGGTCAACATTTTAAGATTGATCGCTTTTTTCACAAATTATTGTATCAATTAATTAAAAAATAATTTATAACCTTTTTTAATAAATGCGACGGATAGCGTCGTAATTTATTTACAAATAATAGTAATTAGTTTTTGAAAAGCGACGTAGTCCATCGATTTTTAAATTTTATTTTTATTTTTTATTTTTTATTAAAATCGACGAACAACGTCGCTATAATTTTTATTTTTTAAAATATTAATTTTAGAAAAGCGATGTTGTCCGCTGTAATTTGTTATTATTTTTATTTTTCTTTATTTTTTACAAAAAGCGACGGATAGCGTCGCTTTTGTTAAAACTAAATAAAAACTAATTTTTTGAAAAGTGACGTTGTGCGTAGCTTTTTAAATTTTATTTTTATTTTTTTTATTTTTATTAAAAGCGACGGACAACGTCGCTATAATTTTTATTTTTAAAAATAATAATTCTAGTGTCCATTGAAATTTGTAATTATTTTATTTTTCTTTATTTTTACAAAAAGCGATGGACAACGTCGCTTTTATAATAATAATTAATTTTTTTAAAAAGCGATGTTGTCCGTCGCTTTTAAATTTAATTTTTATTTTCATTTATTCTTATTCCGTCGCTATATTTTTTATTTTTTAAAATATTAATTCTAGAAAAGTGACGTTGTCCGTCGTAATTTGTAATTATTTTTAATTTTTTTTATTTTTACAAAAAGCGACGGATAGCGTCGCTTTTTTTTAAAATTAAATAAAATTAATTTTTTGAAAAGCGACATTGTTCGTCGCTTTTTAAATTTAAATTTTATTTTTGTTTATTTTTATTTAAGCGACGGACAACGTTGCTATAATTTTTATTTTTTAAAATATTAATTCTAAAAAAGTGATGCTGTCCGTCACAATTTGTAAATATTTTTAATTTTTCTTCATTTTTTTTATAAAAGTGACGGACAACGTCGCTTTTGTTAAAACTAAATAAACATTAACTTTATGAAAACGACACTGTCGGTTGATATTTGATATCTTTAATTTACTATTAAATAAATAATTTTTATATTTAAAAAAATTAAATGTATTCAATTATATGTTGAATACATTGATATCATACGATCGATTGATCAAACTATTAATATACTGTTAAAGTTATAATATAATAATATAAGCTAAATTAAATGATAATTTATCATTGTATGTATACAAAACGTTGTATTACGAGGTAATTTACATGTGTATGTGATGTATCTAGTACGTATTGATCAAAGTAATAATACATTGTTGAAGTTATAATATAATAATGTAAGCTAATAAATTAAATGATAATTCATCAGAGTAGAAATAAAATATGTTGTATTACGAGGTAATATACTTATGTATGGGATGTATATGGTACATATTACAAAGTTTATAGTCAATCAAATATATATATATATATATATATATGTATGTATGTATATATATGTATGTATATGTATGTATGTATGCATAAATACGTATATCTCATATAGTGATGTACATAGTAGTTAGATCCAGGTAATAATACACTATTGAAATTATAATAGTGAAGCCAATTAACCCATCATTCATTATATTAATACGTTGTATTAACGTAAATGAAATCTCCAATTCAATCTTTTTTTAACCCAATTTCTAATCCCAATTTGACTCATCTCCTCAATTTTAATCTCAACCGTTCATCATATTTGATCAACGGTCAATATTAAAATCATTTTTCACTATTTTTTTCTTGAAATTAGGGGTGTGCATCGGTCTGTTCGGTTTGATTTTATATATTATCATTTTGGTTTATCAGTTATCGATTTTTAAATAAGTTAAACCAATAATCAAATCAATAATGTATTTTTTATCAGTTTATGATTATCGATTTTTAGTCCTTAACGGTTCGATTTTCAATTTACCTAATAAGAAAATATGCATAAAATAGAAATAGTAGCAACTAATTAACAAGAGAAAAAACTTAATTGCAGCAAAAATCCTACATGATGTGTTTTACTTTACAAGAATCTTCAAACTTGAATAGGTTTTCGAGAAGGTCTGCGTACAATGTACCCTCACAGACCTAATTTGTGAGACTATATCGATTTAATTGTGTTGACACCCAATTTTAAAGTAATTTTAATCTCAGCTGTTAAAGTAATTTTAATCCCAATCGTTGATCAAAATTGATCCAACGACTGATGTTGACACCCAATTTTGATCTCCTGATACTCCTTTTAGCTTGTTATTTTCTCAAAATTATTTGATTTCAATTATTAATATTTTTGTACACACTATTCTTATATTAAATACATATTGACGTGTCACATTCATAATTTACAAAAATGCACAAATTATTTTAGTACCATTTTCTATAATTTTAAACTCAAATACGATATTTTACATAATTTTGTTAAATTATTTTTTTTCACGCAATGTTGCACACTGAATAATTCATGATTTTGATGTGTGACATCCATGATTTTGAAATATACAAATTATTTTGCAGTATCACTTTTATAATTCATTAATTTAAATATAATATGTTTCCACGTAATTTTATTAATATTTTTGTTAATTCTTTTTGTAAATGTGCACACTCATAATTCACAAATGCATTGTCCATTATTATTATTGTTGTTGTTGTTGTTGTTGTTGTTATTATTATTATTATTATTATCAACGATTTTATATAATAAGTTTTTACGTAGCATTAATTTGTACATGTTTACTTTATTTTTCGACGTCTTATTTAATTAAGTTTAAACTGATTTTTCTAATCTATTTAAATTCTAACCTTTTTCATCCAAATATAACAATTTTAGCCTAGTTCTATTCAATTTATTACAATTATAGCCAATTTGTGACTCAACTTAAGACTTTATTCAATTTTTGACCCTTTTTAAAATAATTTTAATCTCAGCCGTTGATCAAAATTGATCAAACGGCTGAGATCCCACCACCCTTCCCTTTTCTTTTAAACAAAACAAAAACCTTGATCATTCCATTTCAACAAAAAACAGCCGCACCCCCATCTCTTTGCCTTCCCTATCATCTTCTCTCTTACTAACAGTAATGGCCGTCGTTCTCTCCATCGCTGGCGAAACCCCTCTCCCTCATTCTCATCACCTTCATAGCCATCTCCCCCTTCCGACCGGTGACCCTCACCAACAAAACCATCATTGCAGGCAACCGCCCCTGTGCAGCCATCAATCGAACCAGCACCGTCTGAACTATTGGAGCATTGCCGCCCAACGCCAGCAGCAGCTGGTGAAGCAGCCATAACCTCTGCCACGATCTCTTCCCCATGCTGAAGAGCGTCATCCATTCCGGTAAACCAGCCCCGACATAATCAGCCGCGTTGCCACCCCTCTCCATCGTTCCTATCACAACTCCGAGCAAAAAACCCACTGCTCCACCGATGAGCAGGTCCTCCACCACGTCAGTCAGCCGTCGTCACAGTTTCACTAATCGGAAAATAATGGGTTCTCATGAACCTATCCCCAGATTTTATATTTCGTTTAATTTTGCATCAATTTAATATTATCATCTTCTATTATTTTTCCTTTGACGGATTATTAAAATTTGAAATTAGAGATGTTGGATTCTGATTTTTTGATTCAATGCTTTTAATTTCATGATTTGCATTCTTTGATATGTGAAAACCCCCAATTTTAGTAATGCTTAATTTTGTCATAGATTGCTAATTCTGACTTTTGAAGTTATCCATCTTTTTTGTGGATTGTATTATTGATATTGGTCAATTAGTTGATAAATTTCTCTTATGGTGAAGAATATTTAACTGTGTATTGTATTTTTATTGTTGGATTGATTTGTGTAATTTGAATATAATTTGGTAAAGAACATTTGTTTGTGTTTCACGTTCTTAAATTACATTGTGGATTGATTTTTTTTTTTTGTACAATTGATGATTTGAATTGGATTAGGTACAAAAGTATATTATCGTAATTAGGGATTATTTTATAAAATTAATTGCCTTTTGTATAATTTATTATTTTTTTTATATGTCTATTTATAGTAAATTGAACAAATTTCCTCATTCCTAATTGATTATTGATCTCTTAATTGATTAGTGATTGATTCTAACATGTTGATGATTAGTTTACTTCCTTTTGCAGAATATGTGACAACTTTGTACTCACTTATATACGACAAGTTTTAATATTATGGATTTGACTTATTTAATTAGGATAGTCTTAGCATATTTTTTTTCCACTGATTGGATTTTGCTTGTCTCATTAAGGAAAAGAATTTCCATGATTATTCTTAATTTATTCTCTTTTCATTACTTACTGATTTTTTTATTCACTATATAAACAATCTCCCCTTATTCTTTGAGGACATAACTTATAACTTACAATACATACACTTCCGGATATGAAAAGCTTAGTTACTTAAAAGTGGATACGTATAGTGACTTGCAATGTTAATTAGTTATTTGAAAATGGTTAAATGTAGTGACTTGAAATGTGTACTAGTGACTTGAAAATGGTTAAGTATAGTTATTTGAAAAGAGTTAAAGTATAGTGACTTGAAATGTGTACTAGTGACTTGAAAATGGTTAAGTGTAGTTATTTGAAAATAGCTAAGTATAATGACTTGAAAATGTGAATTAGTTAATTGAAAATAGTTAAGTGTAGTGACTTGAAATGCTAGTACATGACTTGAAAATGGTTAAGTGTAGTTACTTGAAAATGGTTAAATATAGTGACTTGAAATGTCAATTAGCTATTTGAAATGGTTCGAGTGTAGTGACTTGAAATGTGAATAAGTTATTTGAAAATTATTAAGTGTAGTAACTTGAAAATGATTTAGTGTAGTTACTTGAAATTGCAAACTTGTGACTTGAAAACGGTTACTAGTGACTTGAAAATGGTTAAGTGTAGTTACTTAAAATGTGAATTAGTTACTTGAAAGTGGTTAAGTATAGTGACTTGAAATGAATGATTAAGTGTAGTGACTTAAAAATAGTTAAGTATAGTTATTTTAAATGTAACGTAGTTACTTGAAAATAGTTAAGTATAGTGACTTGAAATGTGAATTAATTATTTGAAAATGGTTAAGTGTAGTGACTTGAAGTGTGAATTAGTTATTTGAAAATGGTTAAGTGTAGTGACTTGAAATGTCTACTAGTTATTTAAAAATGGTTAAGTGTAGTGACTTGAAATGTGTACTAGTGACTTGAAAATGGTTAAGTGTAGCTAGTTGAAAATGCTTAAGTATAGTGACTTGAAATGTTAATTAACTATTTCAAAATGATTTGAGTGTAGTGACTTGAACTGTGAATAAGTTATATGAAAATTATTAAGTGTAGTGACTTGAAAATGATTAAGTGTAGTTACTTGAAATTGAGAACTCGTGACTAGAAAATGATTTAAGTATAGTGATTTGAAATGTGTACTAGTGACTTGAAAATGGTTAAGTTTAGTTACTTAAAAGTGGATACATATAGTGACTTACAATGCGAATTAGTTATTTGAAAATGATTACGTGTAGTGACTTGAAATGTGTACTAGTGACTTGAAAATGCTTAAGAGTTGTTATTTGAAAATAGTTAAGTATAGTGACTTGAAAATGTGAATTAGTTAATTGAATATAGTTAAGTGTAGTGACTTGAAATGCTAGTACATGACTTGAAAATGGTTAATTGTAGTTACTTGAAAATTGTTAAGTATAGTGACTTGAAATGTCAATTAGTTATTTGAAATGGTTCGAGTGTAGTGACTTGAAATGTGAATAAGTTATTTGAAAATTATTAAGTGTAGTGACTTGAAAATGGTTTAGTGTAGTTACTTGAAATTGCAAACTTGTAACTTGAAAACGGTTTTTAGTGACCTGAAAATGGTTAAGTGTAGTTACTTGAAATGTGAATTAGTTACTTGAAAGTGGTTAAGTATAGTGACTTGAAATGAATGATTAAGTGTAGTGACTTGGAAACGGTTAAGCATAGTTATTTTAAATGTAAAGTAGTTACTTGAAAATGGTTAAGTATAGTGACTTGAAATGTGAATTAATTATTTGAAAATCGTTAAGTGTAGTGACTTGAAATGTGAATTAATTATTTGAAAATGGTTAAGTATAGTGACTTGAAATGTCTACTAGTTATTTGAAAATGATTAAATATAGTGACTTGAAATGTGTACTAGTGACTTGAAAATAGTTAAGTGTAGTTACATGAAAATGCTTAAAGTATAGTGACTTGAAATGTTAATTAGCTATTTAAAAATAATTTGAGTGTAGTAACTTGAAATGTGTACTAGTGAATAAGTTATTTGAAAATTATTAATTGTAGTGACTTGAAAATGATTAAGTGTAGTTACTTGAAATTGTGAACTTGTGACTTGAAAACGGTTAAGTGTAGTTACTTGAAATTGTAAACTTGATGCTTGAAAATGGTTAAGTGTAATTATTTGAAATGTGTACTAATAAATTTAAAATAATAAAGTATAGTCACTTGGAAATGATTTAAGTATATTGACTTGAATGTGATTTAGTTAATTGAAAATAGTTAAGTGTAGTGATTTGAAATGTGTACTAGTGACTTGGAAATATTTTAAGTGTGGTGATTTGCAATGTGAATTAGTTATTTGAAAATAGTTAAGTACAGTGACTTAAACGTGTAGTAGTGACTTGAAAATGGTTAAGTGTGGTTACTTGAAATGTCTACTAGTTATTTTAAAATGGTTAAGTATAGTGAAATGAAATGTCAATTAGATATTTGAAAATGGTTCGAGTGTAGTATCTTGAAATGTGTACTAGTAACTTGAAAATATTAAGTGTAGTCACATGAAATATGAACTAATGACTTGATTTTTATATGTTTTGATGTAACTTGCATACAGATGACATCCGATGGTGACGGTGATTGGCCTCGTCCTGATAAGAGTTCAAAGTCAACTGCTCAAAATAAATCTCAGACACCTGTAGACTCCAATGAAAAAACTTTAGGATTGTTTAAGTGTTTTAGTGGTAGTTGGATTAATTATTAAGTATTTTGGATTTTGGATTTGGTTGTTTAAGTGTTGTTGATTTGAATTGCTTAAATGTTTTGATAATGTAGTGCAACAATAACAATAACAAACCCAGTATATTCCCACATAGTGGGGCCTGGAGAGGGTAGAGTGTACGCAGTCCATACCACTACTTCTAATGAGGTAGAGAGGCTGTTTCCAATAGACCCCCGGCTCAGGATAAAAGGCAATATAAAGGCAATGTACAAAAACATCACAAGCATAGAGCATGATAAAATAACATAGATTCGACATCCACAAAAAAGTACATTGCCAAACAAAGGACACCACAATTTTTCTACCTACTGACTACAACTCAACCACACCCTTAGCCCTCTAACCCTAATGTTTTTCTTCCATATCTTCCTATCCAGGGTCATGTCCTCAGTCAGTTGTAACTGATAATGTAGTACGTTGTATGGTTATTTTAGAAATGTGTGTTGCATGAGGCTGTATATATTGCATTGCATTTTTATTTGGCAGGTGGGATGCAAATAATACAAATTTTTGCATCCAAAAAAATGCAGAAAAGCGACGGACATGGTCCCTTTTCTGAATTTTTTAAAAATATATTTAAAAAAAATGACGGCCAACATCGCTTTTTGTCTTCATTATGAAGAACAAAAAGCGACGGCCAACATCGCTTTTTGTCTTCATTATGAAATTTTATTTTCTCAAAATACGACGGACAATGTCATTTTTTCTAAAAATTTTTAATTTTTTCTTCAATATAGCGTCATTTTATGTTCATCATGTGTTCTTCACATGAAGAACAAAAAACGATGCACAACGCTGCTTTTTTCACACGTAACTAAAATCTTTTTTTCAAAAAGCAACGTTGTCTGTCATAAAAAAAGCGACGCATACCGTCGTTTTTAAAAAATAACGGGCCTTTTTGCGACGCAAAAAAAAGTGACGCTTTTTCGTTGAGTTTGACCAAAACAATGATGCTGGGCGTTGCTTTTGGCAATTATTTTTTGGCCTTTTTTAGTAGTGTGATGTGTCAAAATTAGTTAGAGGGGTTGTTATTTTTGTTGTGAGTTTGTTATTAGATTCTTGTAGGGGGAATTATTAAATGGGTGAGGGTGTATGATAAGGTGAAGCAAAAAATGGATAAATTGGATCTTTGGAAAGAACCAAATTAGATGTCTATATCATGCCCCTTTTGGGGTATAAACACATTGCGTTTTCAGACAAAAAAGTAGACAACGAGATAAAATTTTGCCCCGATCATTATTCAAAGAAAGAAATAGAAAGAAAAAAGACAACTGAGTTGGAGAGTCAAGTGAGGTCCCATCGAGGTTCCGGTCCGCGGCTCTATCATTACATCAAAAATAAAATTACAAGTTAAAAAGATAACTAAAATTACAAAATCTTATTTATGCAGCTTATCTAGACTCTTGACTTGAGTTCAGATGCTTTCAAAATTGACAAAAGATCTGATCATCTTTGGGTTGAACTTGAGAATGGATTCTTTCTCCATACAAAATCTGATGTTGGAGATGAACTTACAAATTGACCATGTTCTGTTGGTGGTAATTTTGAACCTTGATCCTGAATTTGAAAATCTTTACCCTATTCTTCAGGCGGGCTTTTGACTTACAATTTTTTCACCTTATTGCTTGATTTCAATTCCATCATCATGTTCTCGAGGCGGGATCCTGACTTGCTATTTTTTAATTTTTTGATTTTTAATTTTATCACCTTGTTGCTTGACTTTCAATTTCTTCACCCTATTCTTCAAGAGGGCTCCTGACTTTCAATTTCATCACCCTATTCTTCAGGCGGGCTCCTGGCTTTCATTTTCAATACCCTGTTCTCCAGGCGGGATCGTAACTTTCAATGTCAAAACTAGAACAAGTGTTATCTCAAACAAAGATTATTATAAAGAAAGATTATATTTTTTTCTTTAGAAAAGTGAAGTTCCAAACACAGGAATTAAATTTTGCCCCAGTTTATAATCAGAGGAATTTGGTGAGTCACATCATAACTACTTGAAAAACCCAAACAAGTAGATGCATCTTCTATGGGTTAATTGGAATGAATCGATTAGAAAATACATTTTCTAGGAGTCAAGGGAAATAACTCTACTAGGAAGTACTTCTTTTAGGATTCAAGGGGAATGACTCGACTAGGAGTTACATCTTATAGGAATCAAAGGGAATGACTCAACTAGAAAGTACATCTTCTAGGATTCAAGGGAAATGACTCGACTAGGAAGTACATCTTCTAAGAGTCAAGGGGAATGACTCGACTAAAAAGTACATCTTCTAAGAATCAAGGAAAATGACTCGACTAGAAGGTACATCTTCTAAGAATCAAAGGGAATGACTCATCTAAAAAGTACATCTTCTATGAATCAAGGAAAATGACTCGACTAGAAGGTACATATTCTAGGAGTCAAGGGGAATGACTCGACTAGAAAGTACATCTTCTAGAAATCAAGGGGTGAAAACACTCTATGTTTACATTCAAAGGGCAACATTTAGCACGTAGGGATGCCTTAGAGGTGAGTTTCCTACAAAGGACCAAGTGGGTACCGCTAGGTCTCAATATGATGCAGATAAGCATGACCTAAAGACTGACCAATATTGGGGTTCACTAACAAGGCTTTTCTAGGGAGCATATGGTCGATAGTGACTACTTTAGCTTTCCACCCACTCCATACCAGCCGACGGATCCCCCGCCTAAGATTAGGGTGACTAAACTAGAGGATGTGTACACGGCGTGAACTACAGACTTGTTGCAGAAAGAATGACTCGGGTTATGCATATGATGCCAGATATAAAACGTTAAACACATAGATAAAAACTATAAACAAAGACCACGCAGACATTCAACAATGAATAAAAACAATAACACAAAACAAGACAAACAACGTATATACACTCATAATGCCAAACTAAGATAATGTAACTCCAAAAAAGTAAGCTTGAATTCTTAAATTGTCCCCAGTGGAGTCTTCAGAGCTGTCACACCCCTTTTTTTTATCAAGAGATAGATTTTTTTAGTTTGAAAGGATTTTTATTATTAAAGTGACAAAAGATTAAAAATTTATTTCGAAAAGGATTATTTACATTCAAATTCAGAGTTGCTGCTTGGCATAATCAGGTGTGCTAAGTCACCTTTGAAAAATCCTTTTCAAAATAATTTGACTTTGTAAAACTGATTTACGAACAGAGATTCCGAATAAGGAATTCTGTTGATCAATAGAAAGGTGTTAGGCACCCCTCGATCCCGTGGTTCGACCACGATTGCTTGGTGAGCATATCAACTAATTTGACACTACAAATGAATAAACCACACAAAGCACGCAAAAAAACCAATCACGCAAATAAAACCAATCAAACAAAAATTCAAAACCAAAATAAAGTCCAGTCCAAATTATACAGTACGAAAATAGAAATAAAAGATGCTGAAATAAAAATCCAATTCTAAACTAATCCTAGACTAAGCTTCAATGCCTTACCCAATAGGTTGGGCCTTGATCACGAACCGCTTTTGTATACCTGGTACGTCGGGACATTCCCTGGTTAATAAGTACAAACTAACTCGAGGTATTTCCTGGCTAAATAAATACACTTTTCAAATACGAGAAAACAAAAAGAGTTGTTCAACAAAACATTCCAAACATTCAACAAACCCCTAAATTTTGCCTACTCTTGTCGCTTGCCTATCCGTTTGATGGCCTATCACATGCTACTATCGAGGTTACACGAAATCGATGACTATTTCAATGTAAACAATCAACAATGAAAAATTAAACCGAATTAATTTTTTTTATCTAGATCAACCTCACAAACCAACTTTTATCCCCAATCAATGATTAACTTAATCAGCAATATCCATTTGAATCTTCAAAAATCCAAATCTAACATCAATCAATATTCACGGTTCAAGCATCACAAAATCAACAAAAATGAACTTCATGTAATATGAAGTCATCATACAAAGCATCCCAAACTTGAAATTAATTGGGAATGAGATGAGAAATAGACCTTAGATGAAGCTTTCAAAATTTGACGTATTATTCCTCTTAAATAAAGTAGAGCCCGCATCTGAAATCCTCGAATCGAAACTCGATCACGAATAACTCCAACTTGATGTCAAAAATACAAACAGGACAAATTTAATATCAGAATGAGAACCTTAAAATAAAACCCCAAACTATCAGATTTTAGAACTAACAACAACCGAATTCTAAGGCAATCATGGATGGGTCGTCATTTACAGCTCAACGGATCTCCGACTGAGCCAAAAGTCAATAGAATGGGGACTCTGGGCTGGATTTTGCCGATGGAAGGTTATTTTCGACAAACTGGCCAGATTTTTCCCCACTGTTTCTGATCCAACCTCTGTTCGTTGCTTTTTTACCTCTCTCGATCTCTCCTGTCTTCTTGTCTCTCCCTCTCAATCTCTCTATGTGATTACTGATTCAGTAAGGTGTAACAGTGAGTGTCGCGTGTGTGTTTTCTGAGAGTGTATGTGCATGTTACTGTGTAAAAGAAAAGAAAGAAAAGAAAATGGAGTCTGTGAGTGTTTGAATGGAGAGAATAATATTGCCTGTGTTCCTTTGTTGTATTGTGTAAAAACAATATCCCCTTAGATCCAAGGAATGAAGTGTGTATATAGTTTGTATGTGGACAAATGAAGACAAATTTGTGGGCCCCTTTTTTATTCTTAGAATGTAATGTGTATATTGTATTCAGAAAAAAAGGAAAAATCCTCTGTTAGTGTCATGCATATGGTTAAAAAGGAATAAAAATGTGAAGCGGCTGCCTAGGGGTAGGGTAGGTTGGGTAGTGGTTGTTTATTTTGATTGGATAGGTTGTTAGAATAAAATAAAATTAGTTAGGGGCTGTTATTTTTTGTCATTTTGTGGGATTATCACACGGGTGAGGGTACGTGGTGAGGTGAGCTAAAAATTCAGAGAATTGGACTTCGGGAGGGATAAAATTAGGTGTCTACAAGGGGAATGACTCGACTAGGAAGTACATCTTCTAAGATTCAAGGGGGAATGACTCAACTAGATAGTTCATCTCCTAGGAATAAAAGGGATTGACTCGACTATAAAGTACATCTTCTAAGAGTCAATGGGAATGACTCGACTAGGAAGTACATTTTCTACAAAACAAGGGGAATAATTTGAATAGAAAGTATATTTTCTAGAAATCAAGGGAAATGACTCGAATAGGAAGTACTTCTTGTAAGAGTCAAGGGGAATAACTCGACTAGAAAGTACATATTTTAGTAATCAAGAGGAATGACTCAACTAGAAGGTACATCTTCTAGGAGTCAAAGGGAATGACTGAACTAGAAAGTACACCTTCTAGAAGTCGAGGGAAATTTAAGAAATGTATCACCTAGCAATTGAAAACTGAAATACCTGGACAAGGAAGTGTGTCTCCAAGGGATATAAGATGATAAATTTTAATCATGATTTGATTATCAAACCTAAGCAGCAAAATTATTTCCTGCATTTGTAGAAGTGAGGCATTGTAGCCCTTTATATTTATGCACTGAAGTCCTTGATTTAAAGGTAACATGTTTCCTATTTTATCAAAGAAAACTTGTGAGTTTAAAACATGATGGCTGGTTTGTGACTTTGGCTTTCGAGGTAATTGCTCTTGCATTGGTCACATTTAACCTTGCTTTCAACCATTAGAATATGTCATTGACTTGCTGCATCATTGACCAAAACTTAGATTATTAAGAGTAACTCTGAAACAAACACAGTATCTCTGCTTTTCCATGTTTCTCTGATAAACCCTTTGAACCTTGGTATTTCCATGAGTTCCCAGACTTGTCTGTTGACAAAAATTTCTGCATACCTTATTGCGGCTCACAATCATGTTTCTTTCATGTCCTGTTTTTTTATCTTACTTTGTGTAATTGAAGAAGCTGGTATCCAGTTTTGAAATCTTTTCTTACTTGTTTTGACATGAACTTGACTTAAAGACAAGAGAAAAATAATAATGATTTTTTATTTGGATAACTGACTCAAGAAAATAAAATAAAAATAAAGAAAGAAAATGAATGTCCCCATTTAAAAAAGAGAAAAGAAAACTTAGCTGAAAATAAGAGTCAACTCTAGTGATTATGACATGCATTTTGGATTAAGCTGCCTGATCTTTTCATCCAAACTTTTCATAAATTGTTGTTGAGTTAATGGACCTAAAATTGAGTTACTTCCTTGGGACAATTGCATTTAGATACCTCATTCGGCTAGTGATACATTGAAGGGTTTTCACCAACAAATATCTTTCATTTTTTTTCTCATCTCTCCATTGCCTTATGGTGTCCGTTTAACCAATGAGACTCTCTTATTTTTGTTTCTCTCAACTGATAGTTATTTTATGGTGTTCGTAAGGTTTTTCACTGATAATACTCTCTCACTTTTATCTCTCTCAAGTTACCATAGTCTTACGGTGCCCGTGAGGGTTTTCACCAATATGACTCTCTCATTTTAATTTCTATCCTGATTCTGCTGAGGAAGACAAGTAGTTCCCAAAATACGTTATCATATGCATTGCATGCTTAGTATTATCATTCTCAGAGATTGATCTGAAGTTCTTTCTTTGGTTGTAACTTCGCTTTTGGATAAGGTTAAAAAGAAGAGATGGCATGATGCCCAAATGACACGTGAAATGGGGTAGGACTTACAACTTTTGAAATCGACTCAACCAATGAGGATTAAATCATGCCCAAGTTTCTTTTGATTGGGTGATTTTAAATTGTTTATTTAGTTAGACCGAGCCCCGAGTAGGGTATCCTATGTATCGCACCCTCTAGAGAGGAGAATCAGGTCACACGTAGTTTTGAAAACTTGTTCTTTTGCTTGATTCTGACTTCTTCTTTTTCTTTTTGATTGACTCTTTTTCTCTTTAAAACTTAACTCTATTTTTCTTGAAACTCTTCTCTTTTGAGCCTTTCTGACTCTATCTTAATTCCAAAAGAGGTGTATGAAAGAAAATAAAACTAAGGCTCGAATGGGGTAAACAAAGGATGGCATAATGTTTGGATAGCAGAATGAATTGCCTTCATCACATCAATCCTTGAAAATGCAAGTACATATCATGCAATATGAAATGAAAAATAAAGATCAATTATGACACTTTAACAACACTAACTTTAGCTGAGCATGTGTGCCACTTTGTCTTCCACACTTGTCAAACATACAACTCCCTCTTTGTTGTGCATCCCTCAAATCGAATTATCCATGCTTTTGTGGAGCTTATTTTCTTTTTGATCCTCTTGATATAGGATCACACAGTCACTGTTTGACCTAATTGAGATATGTATTTCAATTAATGACATGTTATTCTTGTGATTCTTAAAATAATTGCCTTAATTTTCAAAGGAGGCTTCAACTTGTCACCAAATATCTCAATGCTTTAACAATTTTCTCAGATGCTTTTTCTAACTTTATCCCTTTGATTCAATGTTTCATGGTTAAATTGGATTTGAAGATCGGGCTGAAAATCCTGCAGTCATTTTATATCACTAGAATCAACATAAAATGTACTGTATAAAGAAAACAAACAAACAACACATATTTAAAACATAAAGGAAAAGGGAAACTTCATTTAGTTAAAATAAAAGATAGAAGGGTTTGAACATAAACGACAAAGGGACAAAACAAGATAGATCTCGAACTATAACCCTGAAATAATTTGGATATCAGAAAAGAAAACAAAATAAACTACCAAACATCCATCCAAGTAGGGAGAGGAATGACTTTCCAATTGCTGAGCTTGACATCTTAGCCATTGGTTTGCATATCAGCATGACTATAGGTTTCCTCACTGTCAATGTTCTGTATCATAATTGATTTATCTTGAATCATCCTTTCACTTTCCCTTTTCAAATCTCTACAATATTTAATACTATGACCTTGAGTATCAAAATGATACACACATCGTACATTAGGATCAAAATTTCTTGAACGCAGATTAAAAGTGTGACCAAGAAGAGGAGTGATCATGCCCCACTATACCAATCTAAAGTCAAGATATGCAAATTTGTAAATATACTAATCCCTTATAATATGAATTTTTATTTACAGAAAATATAATTTCGTGCAAACAAGCAACGAGAAGCAGTAAGATTGTAGCGGTGTCGTTCAGAGATCAGATGTCGAACTCCGGTGGATTTTGTCGGAATAGACTAAAAGAACCTGATTTAAATATTTTTCGATGGTCTTTATCAGTTTTGACTGTTACTATTTTTTTATTTGTGCATATGTTCAGTATTTGCGTGGATAAATTTTTTTTTTGAACATTAAATCATCATTTATTTTAGAGAAATATCTCAACAGCCAGAATTAATTTCAACGAATATTTAAAAAAAAACAGATATTGATTCAAATACTGTACAAACAAAACATGATACCACAACATACTAAATAATTCATAGAATCATTTGAATATTTTATTCATGCTTTTCCTCTATAAATTTACAACATAAATGAAATAGAACCGGAATAAAACCTGTATGCCAACTTTAATTGAATACAGAAGTAAGATGTTATCACCATAAATTCTGACAGAATTCAAATTCGGCTTCCCTTTCTTGTTTGATTTTTTTTTTTATATTTTTTTATGCTGTCTTCTTCTTTTTTCTCTCAATCTATATTTTCTTCTATATGTCCTCCTCTGTGGATGTCCTTATGTGTATATATAGATGTTACTGGATGGGATTGTGTAGGAGTTGAGGCGAAGTTGGATGAGGAGTTATGCGTGTGTGCATGGGGGAAGTTGAGGAAAGTGTGGGGGAGTTAGGGTAGATTTTTCTTTTTAGGATAAGATTCCTCTTTTTTTTTTTTAATTATAAAAATAACAAAAAATAATAAATAAATAAATAAGCTAATAGTAACAAATAAAATAATAATAATAATAATAATAATGTAATAATAATAATAATTAATTAATTAATTTTTATATTTCAAAAAATACAAATAAAGTCTAAAAATAGTCAAAAATAAATTATATAATTAAGATAGTACAAAAACTACTAACTTATTTATTTAAAAAGATTTTTTTTTTAATTTTTGTTTATATTATTTTTTTAAAATAGGAATAAAATAAAATGATATCCTAAAATTAAATTCATCTAATTATTTTAAACATAAAATAATAGTCAAAATAATATATGATTAAATATAAATATAAATATTTAATATCGATAAACAAGTTAAAATTTAGAGAGGATCAAAATTCACGTGTCTACATTTTTGCCCCTCTTTGTGTGAAATCTCGAAGAGTTTTCATACAAAGAAGTAGACAAGATATGATTTTTGACCCTCCAATTATTTGAAAGGTAAAAAAATAAAATAAAAATAAAAAGAAAAATATGACCGAGTCCTGTTTTTGGACATCCTACCTATCCAGGGTTATAAGGGAATCAGGTCATGAGTAGTTCAAAAGGTAATTTGGTGAAAGAAAAAGTTAAAGTCGAGTGAGATTCCGTCGAGTTTTCGGTTGACGACCTTTGCTTTTACATTCAACTGACTAATAAAAATCAAAAATGAAAAAATACAAGTAAAAATTGCAATCTCTAAAATCTTGATTCAAATCTTCATGACTTGAACTTGAAAATTTACCCTATTCTTCAGGCGGGCTCCTGAACTTTCTTTTCCTTCACCCTGTTCTTCAGGCGGGCTCCTGAACTTTCTTTTTCTTCACCCTGTTCTTCAGGCGGGCTCCTGGACTTACAATTCTTCACCCTGTTCTTCAGGCGGTCTCCTGAACTTTCAACTTCTTCACCCTATTCTTCAGGCGGGCTCCTGGACTTACAATTCTTCACCCTGTTCTTCAGGAGGGCTCCTGACTTGCAACTTTTTCACCCTGTTCTTCAGGCGGGCTCCTGGATTTGCAATTTCTGCACCCTGTTCTTCAGGCGTGCTCCTGGACTCAAAGCAAATAGTGAAACAGAAAAATAACATCCCATTCTTCAAGAGAGTTCTGAGCACAAAATAAATTCTCATTCTTCAGGAGGGTCCTGAGCATAAAAATAAATTCCCATTATTCAGGAGGGTCCTGTCCATAAAATAAATTCTCATTCTTCAGGAGGATCCTGTCCCATTCTATAGGGGGGTCCTGAGATAAAACAGATTCCCATTATTCAGGAGGGTCCTGTCCCATTCTTCAAGAGGGTCCTGAGCACAAAATAAATTTCCATTCTTCAAGAGGGTCCTATCCCATTCTTCAAGAGAGTTCTGAGCACAAAATAAATTCCCATTCTTCAGGAGGGTCTTGAGCATAAAATAAATTCCCATTCTTCAGGAGGGTCCTATGCATAAAATAAATTTCATACAACACACATAAAATTTTGCCCCAGTTTGTACTGAAAAAATTTATGTGTTACTGGATCTTAATATATCTCACAAAAAATAAAGTTTATCATGACCGAGATCCAGTATCGGACGTTGTAACCATGCTTCTTGCATTGAGAGAAGTGTGAAATTGCATCCTTTATCTGAAAATAATCATTTCATCTCTGTTCCAAACAAAGAAAAATTGTGAGTTTTAGAACATGTGGTAGTTGGTTTGTGAAATTTGGCTTTTGAAGTGGCTGATCTCGCATTTGTCAGGCTCAACTCTTTTCCAATCCATGATAATATTCATTGAATTGTTATACCTCTAACTCTGAATTCTAACTACTGAGATCCTAAACTCAAATCATATTTCTGTTGTATGATGCTTCTTAGTTTAGCTTTCAATACATCCCTTAGATTTTCACGAGTTTAAAATTGTCAAATCACAATCATCTTGAGTACCTTACTTTTACTTTGTAATGTTGTCTCTGTACATCGACTCTTTGTCTTGCTTTGTACCCTTAAAGGAGTTGGTAGCGAGTTTGGATTCTTTTCTGACTCGACCTGATGTGAATTTGACTCAAAAGACAATAAAGATTTTTGTTTGATGACAAAGACACAAAAATCAAAAATAAAAATAAAACAAAATAAAAAGACAATAGATATCTCTTTTTCAAAACAAAAAGAAAACTTATCTGAATCTGGAAATCGATTCTGGTGATTATGACATGCATTTTGAATAAAACAACAAGATCTACCCACACCAATCATTATAACTTTTGTCCACATATTGAGCTTGAAATTAAGTCAATCTTGAATTTGTTCCTTCTTGATAACAACCTTTCTTAAGCTAGTGGTACCTCAATGGGTTTTTGCCAACGAGCCTATCTCCTTTTCATTTTCGTCTCAGCTCATAATCGTCTTATGATGCCCGAAAGGGTTTTCACCAATAAGACTTTCTCATTTTCATTTTTTCATCTCTTTGTTTTTTAATAAACACCCAAAATATGAAATATCATGCACTCATAATATGTTTAGCCTTGACATTCTCAAAGATTAATCCGAAGGTCTTTCTTTGGTTATAACTTGGCTTTCGGATAGGGTTAGAAAGAAAGGTAGGCATGAGGCTCAAAAAATTTATATAACATTGGGTGAAACATACAACTTTTGAAATCGATTCTTTTAAGAAAATAAATTTTTGCCGCAGTTTCATTTCATTCTGGGTAATTTGAATTTTCTTCTGGTTAGACCGAACCCCGGTGTAGGGCTGCCTACGTATCTTGTCATAGCAAGAATCAGGTCAAACAAAGTTCATGAAACATCATTCTTTTGTTTGATTTGATTTTTTGATTGATTTTTTTTAACAAACTTTTTTTTTAATTTGATTCCAAAAGAGGGGTTCGAAGAAAAATAAAAGCTCAAAGGGATAAGCAAAGGTTTATATATTATTCAGATAGTAGAACAAAATGCCTTCATCAGTTCAATCTTTAAAAATATAAGTACAAAACATACATAACATAATTGTACATGAATATCATACATAATATCTTTTAACTGCATCAGCATTGACCGACATTCCTTCTATTTTTCCTTCTACATCAGTCAGATATAACGCGCCATTAGGTAACACTTTCTTTACCATGAATGACCCATGCCAATTAGGAGAAAATTTGCCTTTGGCTTCAATCTGATGAGGAAGGATGCGTCTTAGTACTAACTGACCAACTTCAAAATGTCTGTGACGCACCTTTTTATTATATGCTCGTGCCATTCTCTTCTGATATAGTTGTCCGTGACATACTGACGCCAATCTTTTTTCATCAATCAATCTTAATTGCTCCAAACGAGTCTTGACCCATTGGTCTTCATCAATTTCAGCTTCTACAACTACTCGAAGAGATGGAATCTCAATCTCTGCAGGTATAACTGCTTCAGTTCCATACACTAACAAGTAAGGAGTTGCACCAATTGAAGTCCGAACTATAGTACAATAACCCAGCAAAGCAAAAGGTAACTTTTCATGCCATTGTCGGGAACCTTGCACCATCTTACGGAGTATTTTCTTTAAGTTCTTGTTGGTAGCTTCTACAGATCCATTCGCCTTTGGATGATAAGGAGTTGAATTTTGATTCATAATCTTAAATTGCTGGCACACTTCTTGCATCAGATGGCTATTGAGATTCGCAGCATTATCCGTGACAATTATCTTTGGAATGCCAAAACGACAAATGATGTTGGAGTGAATAAAATCAATCACAACTTTCTTGGTCACTGACTTGAAAGTCGCTGCTTCTACCCATTTCGTGAAATAATCAATGGCTACCAAGATGAACCTATGTCTATTCGAGGCTTTGGTTCAATTGGTCCAATTACGTCCATTCCCCAAGCCATAAAAGGCCATGGATCAGTCATTGTATGCAACTCAGATGGAGGGGAATGTATCAAGTCTCCATGTACCTGGCATTCATGACATTTACAAAGGAAATTGATTGAATCTCGCTCCATGGTGAGCCAATAATAACCTGCTCGGAGTATTTTCTTTGCCAAAATATACCCACTCATGTGTGGTCCACAAATCCCAGAATGTACTTCAGTCATGATTTTTGAAGCTTCTTTAGCATTTACACACCTCAGAAGTCCCAAATCAGGAGTCCTCTTATACAAGATTCCTCCACTTAAAAAAAATCCACTAGACAAACGTCGAATGGTTCTCTTTTGATTACCATCAGCATGTATAGGATACTTCCCAGTCTGAATATATTCTTTGATATCATAGAAGCAAGGCTCCCCATCAAATTCTTCTTCAACCACATTACAATATGCGTGTTGATTATGAATCTGTATATGCAAAGGGTCAATATAAGTTTTATCGGGATGTTGAAGAATCGAAGATAAGGTTGACAAAGCATCAACAATCTCATTATGAGCTCTGGGAATGTGTTTGAACTTTACTAATACAAATCGTTGAAAAAGATCTTGCAAACAACTTCTATATGGTAGGAGTTTTGAATCACGAGTCTCCCAATCTCCTTGGATTTGGTGGACTAATAAATCTGAATTTCCTAATACCAACAATTCTTGGACCCCCATGTCAATGGCTAATCTCAATCCTAGAATGCAAGCTTCGTATTCTGCCATATTATTGGTACAGTAGAATCGAAGTTTAGCTGTTATGGGATAATATTGTCCTGATTCAGAAATAAGAACCGCTCCTATCCTGACTCTTTTTATATCAGCAGCTTCATCAAAGAACAACTTCCAGACTGAATGAAAATCTTCTGAAACAAACTCATCAACATACAATACCTCTTCATCTGGAAAATAAGTCTTCAATGGCTCATACTCCTCATCAATAGGATTTTCAGCCAAATGATCCGCCAAGGCTTGAGCTTTCATTGCAGTTCGTGTCACATAAACAATATCAAACTCTGTAAACATCTACCATTTCGCGAGTCTGCCTGTGGGTATAGGCTTCTGAAAAATGTAGTTTAAAGGATCCATACGAGATATGAGGTAAGTAGTATAAGATGACAAGTAATGTTTCAGCTTTTAGGCTACCCAAGTTAAGGCGCAACACGTTTTCTCAAGAAGAGTGTACTTAGCTTCATAAGTGGTAAACATTTTGTTGAGGTAATAGATGGCTTGTTCTTTTATTCCTGTGACATCATGTTGACCCAATACACACCTAAAAGAACTATCTAAAACAGACATGTACAATTTCAAGGGTCGGCCTGACTCTGGAGGAACCAAAATAGGCGGATTCGACAAGTGGCTCTTAATTCTGTCAAATGCCTCTTGACATTCTTCAGTCCATTCAACTTTATCATTCTTCTTCAACAACATGAATATTGGCTCGCAAGTTGTCGTAAGCTGAGCAATGAATCTACTGATATAATTCAACCTTCCAAGTAAACTCATCACCTCCATTTTATTTTTCAGTGGAGGTAAATCTTGGATAGCTTTTATTTTTGAAGGATCTAACTCAATACCACGTCGACTAACTATAAAACCCAAAAGTTTTCCTGACGGAACTCCAAATACACATTTTGCTGGATTAAGTTTGAGATCATACCTCCGAAGCCTTTCAAAGAATTTTCTTAAATCTTTGATATGATTAGATTGCTCTCTCGACTTAATGATCACATTATCCACATAAACTTCAATTTCTTTGTGCATCATGTCATGAAACATTGTGGTCATTGCCCTCATGTAAGTTTCCCCAGCATTCTTTAATCCAAAAGGCATAACTCTATAACAATATGTTCCCCATGGAGTAATAAATGATGTCTTTTCTGCATCTTCTGGATCCATAATGATCTGGTGATACCCCACATAACAATCCACAAAAGAAGCAAGATCATGTTTGGCACAATTGTCCAACAAAATATGAATATTGGGAAGTGGAAAATTATCTTTTGGACTTGCTTTATTTAAATCGCAATAATCAACATACATCCGAACTTTGCCGTCCTTCTTTGGAACAGGGACAATATTTGCCAACCAAATAGGATACTGGGCCACTCGAATGACTTTAGCCTCAAGTTGCTTCGTGATTTCCTCTTTAATTATTACTCTCATGTAAGTTTTGAATTTTCTTAACTTTTGCTTGACAGGAGGAAAAGCAGGATCAATTGACAACTTGTGAACTACCAAATCAGTGCTTAAACTGGGCATATCATCATAAAACCATGCAAATATGTCTTTATACTCATGCAAAGCTTCAATTATAGCTTTCTTTTGTTGTGTTTGAACATGTACACTTATCTTAGTCTCCCTAATATTTTCAAGATCTCCTAAATTGATTGCCTCAGTTTCTTCCAAATTGGGATTTGTCTTATTCTCAAAATGTTTGAAGTCTTTTCTTATATCCTCAAATGTTTTCTCTTCATCGTATACCTCCTTATTCATTATTTCAAAATTAGATTGGTTTTTTAACTCTGCTGAACAATTCTTCATGCATGTCATATCATTAGAATCGGCATAGAAAGAACTCTATGATAGAAAATAAATAAATAAAAATCAGACTTAAAATAAAATGAAGGGAAACTGCACTTTATTAGAAACATAGATAGAAAGAGTTTTAACCTAACATACCAGATTTAGAGTTCTAAATTATAATCCTAGAATGATATAAATTACAGGAGTAAAAACAAACAAACTACTAAGACTGTAAGAAAACAAACAAACTACCAAGACTCTTTTATAATTGGGAGAGGAGTGGCCTCCCAATTGTTAAGCTGGACATCAGGGCCGACAAACTACATATCTGCATTACTGGTACCTTCCCCAATTTCAACCATATCAACTTCAATGAACATATTCTGAAAAAGGTCAATCAACTCTGTATCATCATCATTCATTGATTTTGCAACAGGTAACTTGGAGGATCCAACAACACTAAATTTGATGAAAGATTCATAAAGTGGTAGTATAGGCTTGGCAAGTGACCATAACTCTTTCTTACGCTTTTTAGCCTTCTTTATATCTTCAGCAGTAGGCTCGTATCCCAGACCAAAAGTACCAAAGTTCTCATAGAGGTTTACTGGATGAACTATGCCTTGCAAAAACGTCCCTAGACCTTTTCCTGGTTCGAAGCCATGCTTCAACATTTCATTCACTACCATAACAGATGCAGAGGATAATTATGGTCTTGCGATGAGATTTCCCTCGAGGATATACTCAACAGCCACTACCTCAGAAGCTTGATGAATTAACACATTGGCAGTATCTGCTTTGATGGAAGAAACAGAGTAGTCTTTATACATTGATAAGTCTCCTTCACCATGAATCACTATCTCTTTCCTGTCACATTCGAATTTGACCATTTGATGCAACGTTGATGCGACTGCTTTAGCCCTATGAATCCATTGCCTTCCCAATAACATATTATATGAAGCATCAATGTTCAGTACTTGAAAATCCATAGCAAAATCTACAGGCCCAATTGTCAATATGAGTTCTATTTCACCAATGGCATCAGTTTTTGATCCGTCAAAACCTTTGACGCACATATTGTTAGGTCGGATTCTTTCCATATTAACAATCAACTTTTGTAAAGTTGACATAGGACAAATGTTAGCGCCTGATACTCCATTAATTAACACTCGAGTGATGATGGAATGTTCGCATTTCACAGAAATATACAGACCTTTGTTATGCTTCGTACCTTCTATAGGCAATTCATCGTCTGAAAAAGTAATTTTATTTGCTTCAAGGATCCTTTTAACAACTTTTTCCATCTGATTTACTGTAATCTCACTAGGAACATATGCTTCATTAAGAATCTTCATTACAGCCTTGCGGTGTTCCTCTGAATGTATCAATAAAGACAATAAAGAAATCTGTGCTGGTCTCTTCTTCAATTGTTATATAACAAAATATTCTGGCAATTTCATTTTCTTTAAGAATTCTTCAGCTTCTTCATCAGTGACAGGCTTCTTGACTGTCATTCGTTCTTCACCACCTTGTTTATTCTTTCTTAACTCTATTGGAGCATAATATCTTCCAGATCGATTTAATCCCCCTACTTCATCTACATCTCCAGTCACTTCTTTCCCCTTGTGCATCATCACAACGCGATCATAATTCCAAGGGACTGCCTTGGTATCAACCATAGGTAGCTGTGACACTGGTTTAATAACAATAGGAGTTACAGGAGCTCATTTTATGATTAAAAGAGGGTTATTGGATCTTCCAGGAATAATGAGTTTCGACTTTATTTGACTTGACCCAATATTTTCTAAAATCTCTTTCCCCATCGCCAAGGGATGATTCGATGATTCGGGTTTTACTATCACCACCTCCGCTTCTGCAGGTTTTTCTTTCGTTAAATCTACAACATTTGCTGATTTTTCTGAATCAGTTTTAATTTTAATGATCGGCTTAAAGGGAATCGTAGTATCTTCACCACTGAGTATCACATCGAGCATGATTGTTTCATTATGATCTAGAAGCGGATTTTGATTGACATTTGGAGTGCGTGGACTTTCTACCATAATCTATTGGGTATTAATAAACTCTTGAATGGCTCTTTTCAGTTACCAACATTTCTCTGTGTCATGCCCGGGGGCATCAGAACAGCATTCACATCTTCTAGAATAGTCCAAATTCTTCGGAGGAGGATTTGGGATCCTTCTCTGAATTGGGTTTAGAACATTCATTTTTCTCAGTCTATGAAATAAACTGGTGTAAGATATTCCAATAGGAGTGAAATTATCTTTTACCATGTTATCCCTTTTGAATTCTGCTCTAGGCTGAAAATTAGACCTCGGAGGGCCTCTTTGAACTTGCGGGGCTATTGGATGATTTTGGATTGCTGGTGTACACCACTGCGGGTAAGAAAGACCTCGAGCATATGGCTGTGTATTGTAAATAGGATATTAGGGGGATGGAACAAAATATAATGGATTCTGCGCGTATGGTTGACGCACACCTCTCCAATTTTGTCGTGGACCTGCCATGACAGTTGCTACATCCTCTTTTCTTTTCTTTTCCCCAAAACTTCCTGTACCACTTTGAATTGCTTGTGTTGTTGCTTTCAAAGCGGCCTGGCTGATGATCTTTCCTGATTTAATTCCATTTTCTACCATCTCTCCAACTTTGATAACTTCTGGAAATGTGCTTCCGATAGTAGAGACCAAATGGTGGAAATAATCAGGTTCTTGTGTTTGCAGAAAAATATCAATCATTTCAGATTCTTTTATCGATGGTCTAACTCTTGAAGCCTGCTCTCTCCATCTAACAACAAATTTTCGAAAACTTTCAGTCATCTTTTTTCTCATGTTGGCAAGCGTAGTACGATCTGGCACCTATCTCAATGTTATACTGAAATTGTTAGATGAAATCTCGAGCCATGTCTTCCCACATGTGCCAACGGGAACTGTCTTGGTCAATGAACCATTCAGAAGCTATCCCTATAAGGCTTTCTCCAAAGTACGCCATCAATAATTCTTCTTTTCCTCCTGCTCCCCTTAATTGATTGCAAAACTTTTTCAAATGAGCTACAGGATCGCCGTGTCCTTCATATTTGTCAAATTTTGGCATTTTGAACCCTATCGATAAATGGACATCAGGAAACATACATAAATCCTTGTATGAAACACTTTTTTGTCTACCTACTCCTTGCATATTTCTCATACTTTGTTCCAGGGTTCTAACTTTTCTAGCCATCTCCTCCTGTTCTTCATTTTTAGCAATCTTCTCAATCACGATAGGAGTATCGCATTGATGAACATGATAATATGGATTTTGTGATTTGAAAGTCATTTCAGGAGGATATAACATATCATGATTTGGTTTTCCCATATTCTTTGGTATTGTCGATTGAATACCCGCAGTAGCTGGCGCTACAGAAATAAAAAGTGGGTTATTTGCGACAGATGGATTTGGTGGGCGCACGGTAGAAGTACCAGCAACTCCAGACATATTAGCAAATGGGCCAAATCCTGGTGGATAAAATGGATCACTAGTTTGAGCTGGGTCAGAATTTAGATCATTTGAAGTTGAAAGTCCAGGGATTGAAGAAGGCGGGGCTTGTCCATTTAACCAAGCTTGGTACATCTCTGCCATCTGTTGTTTTAATGACTTTATTTCTTCCATTGATGTTACTTCCTGCGAAATCAACTGATTCTGCTCTTCTTCACTATCAGACCCTATATCTTCTCTGCGGGTCATTCTTCTTTTACCCTTGTATCTGGTATTATATGGATGTGATGCCAGTTTAAACCACAAACCAACCACCAATTATTTTATCTTTTTGTTATCAAGTAGCAAATGGGTGAGTGTTATATATTTAACACATTATAATGCCATGTTATATGTCATGTTTCTATATGCATTTCCCAACCTATCATGGAAGCTTTGTGTTTCATCCTGGCTTTTCTAGGCATATTTTCAAAAATTATGATCGAACCCTTTGGAGGGTTGCCTACGTATCATGTGAGGACATGAATCAGATCTTGCGTAGTTCGAGAGGAATTAACAAAATTATTTTTTTTATTATTGAAGAAAATAAATAAAGTAAGTGAAGTAAAACATATGTAATATATATAGAAATAAATAGTCAACTTCATTACATTCTATAATATAAATACGATAAAATAACTGACCCAACTCCTAAAATAAAACCTACGAACTGACATCTGAAAACTAAAAGACATAATATCTAAACAAGAAATTTTAAAACTAAAAATGAAAAACTATGACAAAGAAAACAACGATCCATTCAAGGAGATTTCGATTTAATATGTCCTCCCAAACTCAAACATATGTCCTCCAATGAAGTAGTGAGTCGCTGTACGAAAGCTGGTACTTGTGCCAAAAAGTCCTCACAATCCAACTGCTGATAATCTAAACCCATTCTGGAAGTATCTTGCGCTACACGGTGGACCTTCCCTCGAAGAGAACTGAAAGCCTGATCCCATTCCTGGGCCTATCGATCTCGAAAATCAACCATCTCTCTTGCACGTTGTTCACGAGCAGAAACAACCTCCAACTGTTCTCGCAATATTCCTCTTTCACGAATCCATTGAGATCTCTCTAGATCAAATTCTTCTTGCATATTATTTTCAACTTCTTGAAGTTGTTGTCGGCAAGATGCGGTAAGTTCTGCAACGTGTGACCCTCTAGTGGTAGCAAACTTGATTTGTCCCCGAAGTGCAACCTTAATAGCTGCTGACTTAGCTTACTCTTTAGAAAATTCCCTTTGTTGTTCGTCTATTTTTGCCCTGGCATGCTCTAATTCTTCTCTCAAAACTTGGTTGGCTTCATGATATTCTCGCATGGCTTTTTCAATTCCTATCCTGATTGCAGCTTCCTGATCTATAGGTCCCTTAACCGATCTTTCTGGTCTGACTGGAGGACTCGACTGTTCTTCAAACCATTCCTGGTAATTTGGATGCACTTCTCCTTTCTCACGCTCTATGACCATCGTTTCAATCCCCATAATACGGCGACCCTCCTAAATCTGCTGGGCCAAATCTTCTGGAAGTGAAATCTCTGGTCTGACCTCAAATACGAACTCAGTCATGTTTTCCGTTATGGGAATTATTTGACGCCTGCCTAGCTGACGTAGAACTCTCAATGGAACATACGGTTGAACACCTCTAATACCCATTAATAACAAGAATGGACGAATGAAAGAACTATATATGACTTGCTCCAAGGGAACCAATGGAGATTCCAAGTGATTTTATTTGTTGTCAAAGAACGGAAAAGTTTAACCCAATCTCCAATTTCTTTTGGACATTTATATTTCTCCATCCTTTCCTCGTAATCGTTGATGCAATTAAATCACTTGGGATCGAACCTTGTCAATGTAGGACATTGATAAAGATGCTCCACAATCCACATCTGTAAGAAGATATTACATCCCTCGAAAAAACTTTTTCCCTTCTGACAAACAGTCAGAGCACGGTAAATATCAGCTAGGATCATTGGTATCATAGTATAATCTTTTTTAATTAGTATCTGTACCACTCCCGCTAAACGAATATTAATTTTTTATTCTTTTCTTGGGAAGACCATAGTGCCTAAAACGGCTACCATGAATGCAAATCGTCTGTGAATTTTTCAAGCCTCAAAACTTCCCTTATTACAAAGTCCTTTACCGTACTTTTGAAACCCTTCTTGCCTTCCATATTTGTCATACAAAAACTGCAAGGAAACCCAACCTTTTTTCATTGATTCTTCTTTTGTGTTCCTTATGTTCATGAGCTTGCAAAACTTGTTTATCGAAATAAGTCTTGAGGCTATAAGTTTCTTCCGATGCATATCACCATATCCAACATAGCCTGTTATCTCTTCTAAAGTAGGTGTCAACTCAAAAGCTGAAAAGCGCAATACATTAATCTTTAAGTCCCAGAAATTCAGTAATGCATCAATCACCTCCCTATTAGGGTTGATGCTCATGATACTCGTCAAAAAACCCAAATACTTATGTATTTTTCCATAATCGAATGTATCCATTTCATTCCACCATAACCAAAGTTGCAGAGGGGTACAATCCACAACCTGAAGCGGTACATTCCCATCTCTCTTTCTCTTTGGACGCTTTCCACGAACAGGGGGGGGACATTTTATACCAATTGAAAGGGACATAAGATTAATAAATATCTAGACTTAGACAAAACTTAATTTATTAATTTTGAAAAGAATTTATAACTTAACTTGTAAAACTTAGTGCGACCATTATTTAAACTTAGTTGCAAAGAACAATTTTATAAAAAATCAAAGTGAGAGAAACAAGATTGATAATATATATATATATATATATATATATATATATATATATTTTATTTAAATTGACTCTATCAAAAACTTTGCTATAACAGACTTCTAGACAATTTTATCTATATGTTTGAAGACAATATTCCCTCAGTACAAAAATAAAATAAAAGGACTCAGAAATAAAGAAAAATAGAATGACTGTTTTATGTATGAAGTTGTATAAAATTTTCAGTCTCACGACCCTAAAGGTTCAGGACTTGTTAAAGTTGATATATATATATATATATATTTTGTAAAAACTTAGCCTCATGATCCCTAAAGATTTCGGGATTTTTTAATATATTTTTATTTTATTGTTATTATTATTATTATTATTATTATTATTATTATTATTATTATTATTATTATTATTATTATTATTATTATTATTATTATTATTATTAGCCTCATGATCCCTAAAGATTTAGGGCTGTTAAAATATATAAAAATTGGACTTGAAAATTTGAAAAATAAATATGAAAATAATCGTATTTTCAAAATATTTTTCAATAAATCTATGAACATTTTTTTTAAAAGATAAGGTCGTATCCTGGGAATGACTTCCTACGTATCTCACTAAGATGTGAGAATCAGACCCTCTTAGTTCATAAAAACCATAAAACTATGTTACTAAAATTTTATCTTTTAAGAAAATTAAATTTTTCTTTCAAAAATAATTCACCAAATGTGACGGTAGTTTAATCTCTTGCATTTTAATGGTTCCTAAAAGCCGGTCAACACACAAATAGCCTTCATAACAAATATCAAAGAGCACGTAGAATGCA
Source organism: Capsicum baccatum var. pendulum (assembly GCA_030864225.1). Taxonomy (NCBI): domain Eukaryota; kingdom Viridiplantae; phylum Streptophyta; class Magnoliopsida; order Solanales; family Solanaceae; genus Capsicum; species Capsicum baccatum. Next base: position 223,319,334 of record CM061556.1, read on the forward strand.
CATGTTGTTCTTTATTAAGTAACTCACCTGTCCTAGACAGACCCGGCCCTTGTGCCGAGTCCCTCTAAGTCAAATGCATATGATGCAAATAAAGCAGTACCTAATAGGGATAACCAGATTCTGAGTTTTCAGTTCTTCTAAGTTAAAACCTAATAGGGATAAGTGTCTAGACTGGCTTACTTGAGCGGACACTCGAGCCGGGGAGGGACAACTTGGTCGGTAGCAGGGCAACACCGCCTTCGTTGTCGATCCAAACCCGGCTAACATGTGTGACTATATCCTTCACCAGGTGCCTTGACACTTCGGCTATCTCAAAAGAAGGTGGGATGCATATGCTGCATTCCCTCTATCCTATTTCAGAGACTCAGAGGGGGTACGCGAGAGAAGACAATTTATAATACAATTCAAATAATATCAAAACAGTAAATGAGCGACAAGTAGCACGTAAGACCAATAAACACATTATAAAATAATTAAAGCAAATAAAGTCAATATCAAAGCTCGAATTTTTATTTATTCCCCAGCAGAGTCGCCAGAGATGTCACACCCTTTTTTTTCGCTCGAGAGCCGAGTCGAAGAGTTTTTTCAATTAAAGTGACGATATTGAATAGGGATTAAATTATTTACAGAGTCGCCACTTGGAATTGAATTTTGGTGTTCCAAGTCACCCTTTTTTGAATCCCTAACCAAAAGGAAATGACTATTATTTGGTCTGCGAAAACAGAAAATGGGTAAGAAATTCTGTTGATCAAGGGGAAGGTGTGAGGCACCCCTCGAATCCCGTGGTTCTAGCACGGTCGCTTTTATTGACTTATTTTAACTTAAATTATTTTAATAAATTGTGTTAAGGCCTAAATTTGCTCATCTTTATTATACTAAGATTATTTAAAACTCTTATATTAAACTGGTGAAAATTAATTTTAAGACGTATTGCATCCTCGAATTATTTTTAAAGGTCTCAGAAAGATGCGTACACCGCATTCTTAATCGAGATAAATATTATAAACGCGTCTAAAATTTATCTAGCACTAAAAGACATTTGTTCGTTTATTATAGTTCAAAATATAAATAAACAAATAAATAAATAAATAAAAGTTATAACAAGTTTTGAATTATAACAACTGATTTTTTTGCTCTTTTCTATTTTTTTTTACTCTTTTCTTTTAACATTATTTTAAATTAAATCACAATGTGCCTCATTTATTTTTAAACTAGCTATAAACCGACCTAACATGTTAATAATTAATAATAATATAATAATAATAATAATAATAATAATAATAATAATATTACATTACATCATCATATTATAAAGAGGAAATATATATTAGCATTATTTTAATGAGAAACTCAAAAGATTAAAAGAAAAATATATATAAATAGATACTAATTTTAATCACATTGTAACCATTTTTTTTGAATTTTAAAAAAAAATATAAAGTCAAGATATGCAAATTTGTAAATATACTAATCCCTTATAATATGAATTTTTATTTACAGAAAATATAATTCCGTGCAAACAAGCAATGAGAAGCAGTAAGATTGTAGCGGTGCCATTCAGAGATCAGATGTCGAAATCCGGTGGATTTTGTCGGAATAGACTAAAAGAACCTGATTTAACTGTTTTTCGATGGTCTTTATCAGTTTTGACTGTTTCTATTTTTTTATGTATGCATATGTTCAGTCTTTGCGTGAATATATTTTTTTATTTCTTTTTTTTTTAACATTAAATCATCATGTATTTTAGAGAAATATCTCAACAGCCAGAATTAATTTCAACGAATATTTAAAAAAAAACAGATATTGATTCAAATACTGTACAAACAAAACGTGACACCACAACATACAAAATAATTCATAGAATCATTTGAATATTTTATTCATGCTTTTCCTCTATAAATTTACAACATAAATGAAATAGAACCGGAATAAAACCTGTATGCCAACTTTAATTGAATACAGAAGTAAGATGTTATCACTGAAAATTCTGATGGAATTCAAATTCGGCTTCCCTTTCTTGTTTGATTTTTTTTTTTATATTATTTATGTTGTCTTCTTCTTTTTTCTCTCAATCTATGTTTTCTTCTATATGTCCTCCTCTATGTATGTCCTTACGTGTATATATAGATGTGAGTAGATGGGATTGTGAAGGAGTTGAGGCGAAGTTGGATGAGGAGTTATGCGTGTGTGCATGGGGGAAGTTGAGGAAAGTATGGGGAATGTGGGGGAGTTAGGGTAGGTTTTTCTTTTTAGGATAAGATTCCTCTTTTTTTTTTTAAATTATAAAAATAACAAAAAATAATAAGTAAATAAATAAGATAATACTAACAAATAAAATAATAATAATATAATAATAATAATAATAATTAATTAATTTTTATATTTCAAAAAATACAACAAAAGTCTAAAATTAGTCAAAAATAAATTATATAATTAAGATAGTACAAAAACTATTAACTTATTTATTTAAAAAGAATTTTTTTTAAATTTTTGTATTATATTATTTTTTTAAAAAATAGGAATAAAATAAAATAATATCCTAAAATTAACTTCATCTAATTATTTTAAACATAAAATAATAGTCAAAATAATAAATGATTAAATATAAATATAAATATTTAATATCGATAAACAAGTTAAAATTTAGAGAGGATAAAAAATCACGTGTCTACAAAAGGGCTTTGGTATGTTTGTGGAGTTAGAGGATGACTTTAAGGAGTAAGTATGTGCCATTGTGGGTAAGATGGGGATTGAATATTTAGTTGTGCATTATATACTGGATATAGAGGTGGGGGAATAAAGTATAATGGATTTTGAGAGTGATTGTGTGGAGCTTGGGCATGAACTTGGGCTTGATCCTGAGAGTGATGACGATGTGGTATTTTTGATTATGCCTGTTGTCCAACTATAATAGCAGATGCATCCTCCTCATTCTTCTTCCCTCCAACACTTCTTAAATCCTTTTGAATTGGTTGAGTAGTCGCTTTCAATGTTGCAAAACTCACAATGTGATCGGTCTTAATTCAATCTTCTATCATCTCCCCCATTCTAAGGACCTTAATAAACAACTTGCATAATACAGGTAACAAGTGTTGATCATATGTTTCATCCTGTGCTTGAATAAATACCTCCACTATCTTACTTTCTTTCATTGGTGGTTTCACCCTAGCAGCTTGTTCACGCCATCTAATCACATACTCCCTAAAACTTTCAGTACTCTTCTTCTTCTTCATATTAGTTAAGGATTTGTCATAAGGGATCAACTCCATATTGTATTGGAATTGTTGCACGAATTGATTAGCCAGGTCATCCCAACTATTCCACTTGTCGATGTCTTGATCAACAAACCATTCTGAAGCTAGACTTGAAAGACTCTCACCGAAATAAGCCATGAGTATTCTTCCTTCCCTTTAGCGCCTTTTAGTTGGTTACAATAACACCCCAAATATGCCATTGGGTCCCTATGTCTGTCATATCTCTCAAACTTCAGTATTTTAAAGCCAAAATGGAGATTAATTTCTAGAAACATGCACAGATCTTTATACGAGACACTTTTATAACCCCCAAGTCCTTGTAAGTTCTTCATAGCCAGTTCCAAACTTCTCAATTTTCTGGTAATTTCTCCTTGTTTTTCTGTCAGAACAAGCTTCTCGGTGTTAAGAGGAAATTCAGGCGAGTGAGTGTAGCTATAAGGACTAGTCAACTTAAATGTGGGCTCAATTGTATGATACTGATCACAAGAAATATTCAATATAGGCTCACTTTTAGAGTGAGAAATCACCACAGTTGGATGGACATTAAAAGAAAAAGCTTCAGGTAGGGTTCGTACTGCAAAAACATGAACAACAGGTAGAGCCGAGCATGTGGTAGTTTTGTGTTGAGGAGTGAGAAAATAAATATTGGAAGTGTTTGGATAGTGATGCCTCAGAGTAGATCCTGATGCATGTTGTGGCGTGTCAACAATAATAGAAAACTGTGCATGTGACACTGAAGCAAGCTAGAAAGATATTCCAGATTATCAGTAAAAACAGGAGGAAGAGGCAACCCGTTAGCCCAAGCTCAATGCATTTCTATCATTTGTTGCCTTAATTTCCGAATCTCTTCATTAGTACTTAAATTCTCATTCCCCAAACTCTCTATCTGATTAGTGACAACAACCTCGGTATCCTTGTTGGCCAGAACTTTCTCTTCGACTTGGTGCAATATGGAAGGCCAGCCAAAAAGCCACAAACCAACCATGTTAAAGTAACTGAACAAGAGATAACAAATGCATTAGAGTTCAACACTTTTTCAAAATCTCTTTTTTTATTATTATTTTTTTATTTTTTAAAAGATCCCTAAATCCAAGAAAGGCGCCTAAGTATCTCACTCCCAAGAGAGGAGAATCAGGTGTGCGTAGTTTGTGAAGTTCAACCGCAAAATAGCCAATCAAACTCTTTTTCTTGCAACTTTTGAAGAAAAGAAAGTAACAAATTATCAAAAGAAATGACAAAAATCTTTTTGAATTTTTCATCTTTAATATCCCTTAACAAAATGAAACCTATGATTACCAAGAAAAATCTTTTTGGATTTTCGATTTTGAATTTCATATGAAAATGAAACTTGAAATTATTAAAGAAAAATCTTTTTGTAGTTTTCTTTTAAAAATATATATGGAACACCTAATCTAAATGAACAGTGAAGAAAATCTTTTTGGATTTTTTGAATAGGATCACCGAACTCTGGAAAGACTGCCTACGTATCTCATGCCAGAAAGAGGAGAATCAGGTGTGCATAGTTCGTCCAAACTGGACAATTAGGGATTAACTAATCGATTGACTCTAACTTAGGAGACATGACGAAAGACAGACGATGAACGTTAGTGAAATCTTTTTGGGTTTTTAATTAGATACTTTACATAAAAATGACACCAACAACTATGAAAGAAAAATCTTTTTTTGGTATTTTCATTGTATGAAATGTACAAAACTTCTACCATATTTTTTAAAATTTTCTTTTATAAAACTCCTAGTGAAAAAAAAAAATCTTTTTTTGAAATTTTCAAATTATGAATGCATGCTAAAGAAACAAAAGGAAAATCTTTTTGATGTTTTTATTTTTGGGAAATGAGTGTCATACGTAAAAATCTTTTTGAATTTTTTTGAATCATGAAGAACAAAAGCCATAAGAACTCTAAAAAAAAAGACTACGAAACTCTTTTTAGACTTGCTTTTTTTTCTTTTTCTTTTTTAAATTTTCCTTGCCTACCCACTTTCTTTTAATTCTAGCATATGCTTTCCCCTATCAGTCTGTTAAATGACCATGTTATCCTCAAAGATGCAACAATAACACGTAAAATATTTTAGGGGTAAGTCTCCTATAAAGGACCTAGTGGGTTTCTCTAGGTCTCAATATGATGTAGATAAGCATGGCCTAAAGGCTGACCTACGCTGGAGTTCACTAACAAGGCTATTTAGGGGAGCATATGGTCGATAGTGGCTGCGATAGATTTCCACCTACTCCATACTAGATGATGGCTCTCCTTCCTAAAATCAGAGTAATTCAACTAGAGGTCATGTACACAGCGTGTACAATGGGACTTGTTGCAAAAGAAAGGACTCGAGTTATGCAAATGATGAAAAATATAAAGCGGTAACATATAAGAGTAAAACTGTAAACACGTAGCACGTAGGCACTCAAAAATGATAAAACAAAATACAAACAATAACACAAACAATATCTATAAACCTATAGTGTCAAACTAAGCTGATACAACTCCAAAAATAAGCTCGAATTCTGAAAAATCTCTCGGTAGAATCGCCAGAGCTGTCACACCCCTTTTTAAGCAAAAAGATTATATTTTAAACTTCAAAAAGAGTTTTATTATTAAGTGACAAAAAGTAAAGTTTGTTTTGAAAAAGATTCTTTTTCATTTGAACTCAGAGTCTCCACTTGGCATGAATCTGGTGTGCCAAGTCACCTTTGAAAATCCTTTTTCAAAATTATTTTTGACTCTTTAAAATTGATCCGCTAACAGAGACTCTGATTAAGAAATTTTGTTGACTGAGGGAAAGGTGCTAGGCACCCCTCAATCCTATGGTTCGACCACGGACGCTTCATGAAGTATATCAGCTAATACAACACTATAAAATGTATAAATCAAACAAAACACACAACGAGAAAATAAAACAATCAAACAAACAAAGTCAAAATAATGTCCAATCAGATTATTAAAAATCCAAAACAAAAAAATGTAGAAATGTAAACCTACTTTATTCTAGATTAATCCTAAACTAAAATCCACCCGACGTTCTGAGCCTTGATTGCACGCCATCTTCGAGTATAACTTTCTCGGGGCATTCTCCGGATAGAACAATACAGATACCTTGGGACATTTCCCAGCCAAATAGTACAATTGACCCAAGTGCGACAAAACAAAACCATTCAACATGCATTTTCAAACATTCAATAATCAACAATCCATCAAGTTTGTCTACCCAACCAAAGATTTAGCTATTAAGCTTTCGGCCTAAAATATGATCCTATCGAGTTCACAAACTTTATATTTATTTCAAATTAAATAAAACGACAACAAATCAAAATTAATCCAAATTCACGTTTTTTTATTAATTTCTCAATTCTGCTCTGATTTTCTTTTAACATCAAATTTTCGCAATTCACGATTATATTTCAGCAATCCACAATCATTTTTCAATGAAAATCAAGCAACAAATTGATATCACCCAATATTCAATCATTCCTCACGCAAATAAATCACACTTATATAATGAAATAAAAATGAGAAAGTGGTAGAATTGGACCTCAATTTTATTTCGACTCCAAATTATTGATCCCGCCAACGGATTGAACCGAACCCCCAAAACCTTGATCCAACCAACTCGATACCCAATTATCGAACAGTAAATTTGAAAAAAAGCGAATTGGAACAAATTCTTCAACTAACTAAAAAACTCAAATGAAACGGATTGCAGTGGTGGTTCACTGGTAGCTCATCGGTGATGGAATTTCGTGAGTGATTTCGATCGAGCGGTCTAGCTGGAGCTGGGAGGGGATAAAAATGGTGGTGTTCAACAATGGAGAGGATATTTTCTAACGGGTTTAGCCGAGTTTTTCGGTGAGAAACCAGTCGCCAAAATAGTGCTATCCGACCTCTGTCTCAGTCGCTTCCATCTCTCTATCTCATGTTGTTTTCTTCTCCAATTCCGATCACTCTCAGTTTTTCTCTCGAATCTCCCAAGATCCCCTATTTTCCCCTACTTCTTTGCCACTAATTTTTCTTTCTCCTTCTCGATTCTTTTGTATGTATCGTCTTGGCAATGTGCATGCATGATTGTTTTATATTTTTAAATTATGTATCGGTGTGTGTGTGATAGTGTAATCTATGTATTTTAATGGAAATTAGGGATTCTATCTCAGTGTTGTGCTGTGTATTGTTTGTGAGGATGAGTGATGGTGTGCCTCCCCTATTCTGTGAATGAGTATGAGTACTTATAGTGGTGTATTCCTGTGGGAGTGAATTGTTGTGTCTGTATTCTCTTTGTGAATTTCAGTGAGTGGAATTTGAGGTCCTTTTTTGTATGTTCCCTATTCACTGGGTGTAGCATATAGTTATCTCAAAGGGGAAGGGGGTACACGGGTAGAGGTATATGGGTAGGGGTAGGGAGTATGTGCTAGGGGGTGAGGGTATGGGTGTGAGCTGTCAAAATTAGTTAGAGGGGTTGTCATTTTTGTTGTGAGTTTGTTATTTAGATTCTTGTGGGGTAAATTATTAAATGGGTGAGGGTGTATGATAAAGTAAGATAAAAAATGGATAAATTGAGTTTTGGGAGGGATAAAATTAGGTGTCTACATCTCTGGCTATGTCCTTTACATTGAATTACATTTTTTATGATTATTATGGGTTTCATCGGCTTTCTTTCTTGCACCGATGAGAACCAGTGATGATTAAGAAGATCATCTTTTCTTTTCCATGAGAGCTTGGTAATATCAAATTTTTATTAGTCCTGAAACATTGGAAAGAAAGTCATGGGTCATTTCATAATTAAACTGGAATTGAAAGGGAGGTTCAATTGGGTACAACCAAATTGAGATTTGCATCGGAATTGGAGGTTCAAATATAAATAGAGGAAGAAGAAAGGAAAAGGGGGGAGAATTTGATAAAAACGGGGGAATCCAATTGCAGGGATTTCAAAGAGGAAGAAAGGGGATTAGGGGTGGGTGGGTTGGGGTAGGGCCGTGGTAAGCTGGGTATGGAGTGGGTATAAAAAGTTTTTTTTTTAAATTAAAATTAAGTATGTATGTGTGTGTATATATATATATATCTTTTCTTCTTACAATTTATTTTTTAATTATTTTTAAATTTAATGTCAAATGTCCAAGTTTAATTCGTCATTTTGTTACGTCAGCGAAGGTGAGTTGCACACACTTTGTGGTTTTAGCTGATTGACAAAAAAATGCTCAAATAGTTCAAATCTCGGGTGGTTTAGGGGTTTGATAGGTACAAGTCATAGTTGAGGGGTGTACGTGAATTTTCAGGACAACTTAAACTGTCAGTCGATGACTTAAGCATTTTTAATGTGTGTGTGTATATATATATATATATATCTTCTTATAATTTATTTTTTAATTATTTTTAAATTTAATGTCAAATGTCCAAGTTTAATTCGTCATTTTGCTACGTCAACGAAAGTGAGTTGCACACACTTTGTGGTTTTAGCTGATTGACAAAAAAATGCTCAAATAGTTCAAATCTCGGGTGGTTTAGGGACTTGACAGGTACAGGCCATAGTTGAGGGGTTTAAGTGAATTTTCGAGGCAACTTAAAGTGTCTGTTGATGATTTAAGCATTTTTAATATGTAGGACAGTGGCCGAGCCATATCAATAATAATTTGTTTTTAGTATAGTTTTTTTTGTCATCTATTTATAAACATGTTTTGTAATTATAAACTTTCGCATGACGCTTCATTAATTTCAAACCCAGCATAGATTGCATGATAAACTCATAAAGTTGCAAATGATCCATATATATTTACTCTTAAATTTACGGTCAAATTCAGTGTAGAGATTCCTGATTATTTCGAAGGTAAACGAAGCCTTCGACAAGAAAGTCATGCTTCTCTGATCCTTTATTATTTGTATCGGTGATGAAATATCTACTAGACTTATATGAGTCTACTGCTTGATTTTAAATTCCATCCAGTGTGTAGCTCTCTCAATCTTATACATCTTATTTTGTTGATGAATTAATAGTGTTTTGAAAAGGTGATGAGGGTTCAATTAATAAATTTATGACAACCTAAGATCACCTCAATGTTGCTACAGGTCTTATTGCTAATATGGAGAAGTTTAATATTTTTCTTTGACTTGACTGCATTTAGTATTCTCTGGAGATTGATTTGTGCAATTTTTTTTTATTGAGAATACGATCACTGGAGGTCGATTTTTTTTTTTTTTAAAAGAAAAAAGAAAAATTGACCCTAACCTAGACTCGAGACTTAAGCCCTCAATTTTTATCCGAGATCCAATTTAGACTCGAGATTCAAACTGACTTGACTCAAGACTCGAGATTCGGCAGTAGCACGAGATCCGACCATGACATAAAACTCTAAACGTGAGATCCAATCCTGATCCAGGATCCAACCCTAACTCGAGTGCTTAGATCTGAGCCCCGACCCATGAAAAAAATTGAAGTAAATCTCAAGCAGTAAATTGAAATAAAAGTAAATTTTGAAGTGCAATTTTCATAAATTCCACTACTTTTCTTCTTAATTAGCATCTCTCTCGGGTTTTAATATATTTTTTTTTCTCAGATTTTAATTGTTCAGATACATAACTGAACGTTAATATACATAAGTATCTTGTGTATCATAACTAACTTCCTAACAATATAAGAAAATAAATCAAGTCTAATAATTATCTAAGATTGTATCTTATTAATGTGTTATTAATGAATCCTTTTATTATGTAAATTTTTCAAAAAATATACTCCTAAAAGAAAATTTACCACATAAATCACCTAGAAAAATTTAGAACCAAAGAAAAAAGACCCTTATAAAATAAAGGGACATAGAAAATTTTAAAACAAAAAAAAAAGAATCGATAAAAAAAATTTTAGTACGTAAGTCTACGAAAACTTTTGCTGTCTAGTCTACATATAAAGAAAATTTTACTATGTATGTATGAAAAAATTTGAAATAAAAAAAAAATGAATTCCTATAAGATTTGAAGAACATAGCAACAGTGAATCCCAACCCTTATATATATGGATTTGCAAAAGATACATTCCAGACATCACAATACATAACAATATGAAACAAAACTTAAAAAACATAAAGATAACACATCATATACATGCCTAACATTCTTTCATATACAAAACACAAAACTCGTCTTGTCTAACAGAGCCATGTACATATTGTTCTATATATAACACTATTAATGCATACCATATACGTAACTTTGTAACGTATATGGCCTAAAATTAAATAGCCCAACAGTGTTTGTTTCAATACATATACATAACAAATTTATGTATATGAGTTGAAATTAAACGTCCAATATATATATATATATATATATATATATATATATATATATATATAGCTCTTTATGTATCTAGTTCAAAATACCAACATGGATTTACTAAGTAATTTGACCATATACATAAAAAATTTAATGTATAAGAAGACATCTTTAACCCTATACATAACTAAGTCATGTATAAGGTTAAAATAATAACAAATCTCTATTATATAAAACAATGTATAAAAATGCGTAAATCGACAAAAAAATTCAGATTGAACAACAAATTACTATACCTTTGGAAGACGCGGTCGTGCTGATTCTTCATTTTTTTTTACCTTACTTGATGATTTAGCAACGGTCTTTCTAGAGCTTGTACGAGCAACTTTCCTTGACTTCTTTATCTTGACGGGCTCGTTTTGATGTTTTGGTCTATTTTCTCTAAAATTTGGACCAGAATTCATGTGAGACCCCATAAATTTTTGATCATTTTATTTTTGACCCTCCAACATGTGCAATATCAATTTTTGACCTGAATTGTGATTAGGGATGTCAAAATGGTGTTTTGAAAAAGTTTTAAAATTTTCGAAAGAGATTCAGAGCCATTTAGAACCCCAAGGTAGTAAGCCTTCACGCTAAGGGCATGACATGGAGGCTAAGCTTTGCGATAGTGGCGTGCCACGTCGCTAAGTATTTTTCATCTAGTTTTTATTTTTTTCACTTGAGGTAGGAAGATTTTGGTCTTTTTACCCCTTAAACGACTTTTAAACACCCAATGGACCCTTTTCCTTCAGTTTTCAAGGATCAAACACTATACTTTTCATCTTTAACTCCCCAACTAAGGGTGTCAAACGGGCCGGGCTGGGGTCAACCTGACCCAGTCAGCCCATGGACTGTAGGGTGCCGGGTCCTGAGCCGGATTATTTTTTATTTTAGGCCCGGTTAACCTGGCTCGGCCCGAACCAAGCCCGGTGCAGACACGTCGGCTAACCGGCCCGGCTAATATTTTTTTAAAATTAAAAAACAGATTAATTTTACTGTAAAATATTATTAATTTATTATATTAAATAACATATATTTTATTTAAAGAAGTACATATATTTTATATGTGTACGTATATATTGAATGATACGTATATATGTGTGTATATTTTCTAAATTAGTATATATTTAACGTATACATGTGTATATGTTTTAGAAATTAGTATATAACTATATATTTAGTGTGTGTATATTGTAGTATATATATATATTTAAGTATATGTTTTATTTAAAATATGTGTGTATATTTTCTAATTTATAAAATATGTGTGTATATTTTCTATAGATGCATATACTTAACGTATACATGTTAATATATTTTATAAATTAGTATATAACTATATATAAAGTATGTGCATATATTATAGTATATATATTGTAGTATATTTTATTTAAAGTAGTACGTATATATTTAACGTATACATATGTATATGTTTTATAAATTAGTGTATAACTATATATACAGTGTGTGTATATATTGTAGTATATTTTATTTAAAGTAGTACATATATATTGAATGTTACGTATATATATGTATATATCTTCTATAGATGTATATATTTAACGTATACATGTGTATATGTTTTATAAATTAGCGTATAACTCTATATATAGTGTGTGTATATATTGTAGTATATATAAATTATAGTATATTTTATTTAAAGTAGTACATAGATATTGAATGGTACAAATATATGTGTATATATCTTCTATAGACATATCTATTTAACGTATACATGTGTATATGTTTTATAAATTAGTATATAACTATATATATAGTGTGTATATATATATATATATATATTGTAGTATATATATTGTAGTATATTTTATTTAAAGTAGTATGTATATATTGAATGGTACTTATATATGTGTATATATCTTCGATAGACGCATATATTTAATGTATACATGTGTATATATTTTATAAATTAGTGTATAACTATATATATATATATATATATATATATATATTTTGTGTATATATTTTAGTACATATATATTGTAGTATATTTTATTTAAAGCAGTACATATAAATTGAATGTTACGTATATATGTGCATATATCTTCTATAGACGTATATATTTAACGTATATATGTGTATATATTTCATATATTAGTGAATAACTATATATATAGTGTGTGTATATATTGTAGTATATATATTGTAGTATATTTTATTTAAAGTTGTACATATATATTGAAGGGTATGTATATATGTGTATATATCTTCTATAGACGTATATATTTAACGTGTATATGTGTATATGTTTTATAAATTAGTATATAACTATATATTGTGTGTGTGTGTGTGTATTGTAGTATATATATATTGTAGTATATTTTATTTAGTATGTATATATTGAATGGTACGTATATATGTGTATATATCTTCTATAAACGCATATATTTAAAGTATACATGTGTATATATTTTATAAATTAGTATATAACTATACATATCGTGTGTGTATATGTTGTAGTATATTTTATTTAAATTAGTACGTATATATGTGTATATATCTTCTATAGACGTATATATTTAACGTATACATGTGTATATGTTTTATAAATTAGTGTATAACTATATATATATAGTGTGTGTATATATTGTAGTATATTTTATTTAAAGTAGTACATATATATTGAATGGTACGTATATATGTGTATATATCTTCTATAAACGTATATATTTAACATATACATGTGTATATGTTTAATAAATTAGTATATAACTATATATATATAGTGTGTGTGTGTATATTGTAGTATATATATTGTAGTATATTTTATTTAAAGTAGAACGAATATATTGAATGGTACGTATATATGTGTATATATCTTCTATAGACATATATATTTAACGTATACATGTGTATATGTTTTATAAATTAGTATATAACTATATATAGTGTGTGTCTGTGTGTGTGTTGTAGTGTATTTTATTTAAAGTGGTACGTATATACTGAATGGTACGTATATATGTGTATATACCTTCTATTGACATATATTTAACGTATACATGTGTATATGTTTTATAAATTAATATATAACTATATATATAGTGTGTTTATATATTGTAGTATATATATATTGTAGTATATTTTATTTAAAGTAGTATGTATATATTGAATGGTACGTATATATTTAACGTATACATGTGTATATGTTGTATAAATTAGTATATAATCATATATATATATATATATATATATATATATATTGTTGTATATACATATTCTAGTATATGTTTTATTTAATGTAGTACGTATAGTCGTATTTATTGAATGTTACTTATTTATGTGTATATGTGTATATATTTTTTAAATTCTAATGTAGTATATACTATATATATAGTGTATATATATTGTTTAACATATCTAAAATGTATATAGGTGGGTATATATAGTATATATTGGAAAAAAACTTTTTTTAGTCGAGTTTAACTGGTTTTTTAATCGAGTTTGACCGATTTTAGATGGGTTAGACCTGGTTGAGTTAAGTGGGCTAGGTCAGGGTTGTTTTTTAAAATTTCACTTTTGAACCCGACCCCGGCCCGTCCCACTTAGCCCCAACCTGGACCCGGCCCAACACCCCAAACCGGCTAATTTTAAAGGGTTGGTTCCAGGTTGACCCGGTCCGACCCACTTAACACCCCTATCCCCAACCAAGAAATTTCAAGGGTTTTACAGAGAATTCACCATTCAAGCTCCAAACTTTAATTTCTCATCAAATTCTTTGGTATTTCAAGCATATTTCTCTTTCCTTAACTTAAATTTTACATTGTAGCATTTGATTAATCTTTATTTATGTAATTTTAATTGATGGGTTTGAAATTGTGTTGGGAGCTTTTGATTGATTATTTCTTTAATTATTTACCCATGTTTAAATATTTTATTTATGCTTTAAATCAAGGGTTTTGGGAATGAATTGGTGCATTGTTATAATGATTGAATGGGTGACATGGGATTTTCCATTTTGATGAAATTTTGGCTTTATAATGATACTAACCTCAACCCACTGTACAATATTATTTTTAATACAAATATTCACGTGATTTAACTTGTTCTTTGAAAATATCACATTGCATTAAAGGATAAATGGATAAGGTTTTGAAATGCCCTTGGTGGACATAATTTTGAATTTTAAATGAAACTTGGGAGTCTAAAGGTTATATGAATTGATTTGGCATAATTATATTATTGTGCAAGCATATTGGTATGACGATATCTTCTTGGTAAATATCTTAATAAATGACTCCTGGGTTAATGATTAATTTATGCGCAAACTGTTTTAAATTGGGCTTAAAGGAAATTGTGTAGCTCATCCTGAATGTGTATGTCCCGGGGGAACATACACTAGAAATAACATTTGTCGACGTTGGGGATTTATATGACTATTTTCTAGATACACATCATATTTTGGATGGCTATCACCTTGGTGTCTTTAGCCTATCCTCAATTTCCTAGGTACTTGCGGCTAACACGCACTGGGGCCCTTCCGGCAAGGAGAGTTGAACTCATATAGTCCGTGGATGCTTTTAGGACGAAGCGAGCTATTTAATCTTAGTTCACCAGAGATTCAGGTAAGGGTTTAAATTACCTCCAAAGAAAGGTGTTAGGCACCTTTCGAAGTCCACAAAGGTGGTTCCCGATCGAATTCATATTTTACGTGAAGATTCTACGTGATAAAATAAAGGTCACTTATTTATTAATTTAATATTACTAAGCGATAAAATAATAAAGAAAACTTTCAACTAGTGTACATATCATACAAAGAATAACAAAAATTCAAGAGAAGTCAGCTATAGCCTGTCTTTGTCATCATATCCCAAAACGCACCTAGCCCCCAATGAGGTGACGCCTCCTTTTGAGGTCCGCTTCGGGTGTTAACTCCTCCGTTTGTTTTATTTCCAAGCGATGTTGCCTCGTTGTGATGTACATGTAAAAAATATTCAAAAGGGTGAGAGTATGTCTGTTATTTAATATTTAACTAATCAAAATAATAAAACAAAAAGAAATGTTTGGCGAAAGTATGCATATAAGAAAAAAGATGGGACTCACATTTAATTAATGACTAAAGTATTAACACATATATATTGTTGAACCCCTATAGCATGTTAATTCTTAGGGAGAGAGATTAAACTATTATAGGCAAATACTCCGGTGTAGAATAGCACAACAGAATAGACAACCTAAGGTATAAACTCTAATGGACTTCTCCAGAATGTGATAGTAACGACTTAACAACTATATTAGATTAATCTATCAATCTTTCCCAAGATGAAGTAGATCCTCACGATTTCAGAATGCATTATCTAAGTGATTGTGTCTAGATTTATCATTTATGAGACCACCACTAGCAAGTCTTTTATGACATTACACAGCTAAACAAGTAATATTCAAACAACAAATTATTAAAATAAAGCATATAAAGCATTGGCCGTATGTACTGAGGCTTTATTCTAATAATATGCTAGCTAGGTGAAAGTAATACGTTGAGATACATACCAACTAACCAAAATAAATAATAGATTCCTAAAGACATGTTTCTAGAAAAGAAATGACTAAAAATCTCCAAATGGGATTAATAGTAAACATGCTATATTAAGTAATCTGATTTTTAACAACAGGGAACGCTATTGATATAAATGTGTCCTCCAAGTCACCATATACAACTATATGAATGTATTTTTACAAGGTTCACAATACAGAGAAAAATATGCATTTCAGTCATGGCACATTAAGATAGGTAAAGTATTACTCTCTTATTTACGGATAACGGCTTGACGTTTTGGAAAGGTAAAGAAAATAATATACCTTACCATTTCCGACTCAAAGAAGTGTGTTGTACCTTTATCACTCTCCTGTCACGACACACAATTCGTCATCGCTCAAATAACCCAAGGATAAATATCTTAAACACCAAACATCAAAAGAGAAGATAGAAAAGAGGTTCTCTTTGGGGGAGGAATTGGAACACAGATCGAGTTTGGAGTGCAAATGTTGGAAATATACTAGAGGTAAAATAGAGAATGAGAGAGAGTCCTTGCAATGACTATCCCCACTTCTAGGGATGTCAATGGTGCAGTGCGGTGCGGGTGTGGCACGTTTTTTTTTTAAACCCACAAGTTTTAAAAACGCACTGCATCACCTTTAAATCCGCATAAACCCGCCCCATATTCATGCCCACGCATAACCGCACCGCACTGCCCCATGTTTTTATTTTTTTCTTTTTTTTTTTTGAAAAAATCGTAACTCTATTGAAAATCATAATATTTTTAAATCTACAATTAAAAAATAATAACTAATTTCTATTATATCACTTTTCACTAAAAATTGTCAAAAAGTATACGTGTACAAGTAATGATCAAATAACATATTCTTATTAAAATGAATAGAGATGTTAAAAAAGCTATTATAAAATTATTTATTTGTAGTGTTATACATGTCATTTTAAGTATCATCAATTTTTAAGTAAAGAATACATATAATTTTAGGTATATTCACGAGAACAATGCTAATTTTTAGTTTTTTTTTTTTAATTTAAACCCGCATATATCTGCAACTCGCACCATTTAAAAAAAAATTACTTTAACCAGCACCGCACCCGCACCGCACTGCCCCCGCCCCATTGCCATCCCGACCCACTTCATCTTGAATTTTCCTCCGTCTCCCCATGAAAGAAAAAACAATCCTAATATTTGTAGAGAGAAGGAAAAACGTTGAGACAAGGGAAGGGAAAGAAAGAGAATTTGGAAAAAAAAAATTCTTACCTAAAAATAAGGTGAAGAAATACGAGGGTATATGTTTGTGAGTTAAGAAACTATTTTTATGGGAATGATTTGAAAAGAAAATATATTCTTTAATGTAAAGTCAAAAGTTTGTAAAAATTCATAGATATAGAAAGATTTAATCATGTTTGAAAATTTGAAATTTGAAATTTGAATTTTGAGCTTGCTTAGAACTCAATAAATTTCTTTCAAAAACAATATATAAAATGGATAAATGTTAAATTACTAAATGAAGGAAATACTACTAAATTATTAAATCAACCGTTATAATAATAATAATAATAATAATAATAATAATAATAATAATAATAATAATGATAATAATAATAATAATAATAATAATAATAATAAATGTTTGTAAATTACGGACGTGAATATTGAATAAAATATTAATAAATTTTGTGAAATGTTATGTTTAATTTAATATTTTATAAGTAAATATGAAAATGATAATGTGAAATTAATAAAATAAAAATTGTATATTTTTAAATTGTGGATGTGACACATCAAAATTTCGTTCGATACTAAATAATGTGTAGAAAATATTAAGATTCAAATCAATAATTTTGATTAAATAACAACCAAAAAGGAGTATCGGACGGTCAAAATTGAGTGTCAATAGTTGTGCCTTCGTTGCTTGAGAATGATAAAAGAATTATCAAGCAACGAAAGTTGATGTAGTAGCCAATTTTATCCGATCGAGAAGATGATTTGTTGGAATTGACACAATAGGAGATGATTTTAAAAATTTGTGTGGACAAGACTTTGGTTTTAAATCACCTATATATCTCTGGTTTAACGAGAATCAGGCAGGATGTAGTTCTGGATATTGGAATGAACAATATTTCTAAAGGAAGTGAATGCTAATGAACAAACATTAACGACGATATCATGGGTCGATGATATGGAAACAAATAGAATGAAACAATAACATAAGAAGAAGTTTGTAAATGCTGAGGTAGGTGAGTTTCAGGTTAAGTTCACGCGACGGATGAATAAATAGGATGGTATTTCTAAAGCAGAACAAATATTATTCTTGTTTGTTTCTTCTTTTGTGTTACCTACGTTCTTTGAAGTATAATTGATAACAAGGTTAGGGCATGTAAATGATAAGCAATTAATAAACATAAAGTAAATATGAGGGTAAAGAAAGCATATTTGTTGTATTGTTGGATTAACTGTCGGCCCTCTCGATGTGATGTTGGATTGGTTGTTGGGCCTCTCGATATGATGTTGGATCGACTGTTGGGTCTCTCGATGCAATGTTGGATCAGCTGTTAGTCTTCTCGATGCAATGTTAGATCAGCTATTGGGCTTCTCGATATGATATTCGATCGACTATTGGGCCTCTCGATATGATGTTGGATCGACTGTTGGGCCTCTCGATTCAATGTTGTATCAGTTACTGGTCTTCTTAATGCAATATTGGATCAGCTATTGAACTTCTCGTAATAATGTTGGATCGACTATTGGGCCTCTCGATGGAGTCATTTCTATTATCTGTACCTGTTAATCTTGCACTCAAAGAAAAATTATGGTAAAAAAAGGAAGGTTGATTTGTTCCTCTGCCTCGACTGAAATGTCTTCTTCTTGATTTTCATCGTCTTGATGATACGCCTCGTCCGGGTCTTCTCTCGGGTAGACAGAAAATAAATAATTGCTTAAAAGAAAATCATGTTTGCAAATGGTTGAAAGTGATAAGTAAAATTTGTTAGAATAAAACATGACATGTTGTTAAATCATTGGTTGTGACATGTTTTAAGACAATAAAACATCTTATAAGTGCTTTCTCTCTTGTCTAGAATTTTTTTTTAGGACCACTCAAAAATTTCTACCCCAGTATAGAGTTGTCTCGTTGCAAAGATCACAAAAAAATTACATGTAACAATTTTTGAGGTCGTCTCAAAAATTCTGTCCCAGTTCATAATTATGACAATGTCACGCCCAACTAGATAAAAATTATTAGCACAGATATATATGTATATATAGAAGATTAAACAATGTAGTGAAAACAACCATAATAGATAACAATAATGATAAGAGGAGATAAGAAAACGGATATGTTTGATGTTGTCCTTGTTGTCCATGATTTTTTTGGGATCCTTAAAATTCTACCCTAGTTTTGACTTTTAAGAAAAATGATCACGTTGACCACATGCCTTCGTTCACATATCAATGGTGTGGTTTGAGCTTTCTTTGATGATGTTGCAAGGCAGCTGTTGTATTTGTACATACTGTCTGCACTCAAAGAAAAATCTTTAGTCGAAAAGTAATATTGATTCATACCTTGCTCGGTTTGACTCCTTCTTATTGTCTTTTATTCCATAGACAGTTAGGACTTGTACTCCATCATAGTAAAAATTTTGAAAGTCCTAAAAATTTTTTGCCCCAGTTTAGGATAAAAGACACCTTTTGAACGTCTTTGTGAATCGATATAATGCTTCCTTGGGAAATGTTTTAGGTTTACTCAAAACCTAACAAATTCTGCCCCCAGTTTTTGCTTTTGGAGTCTTATATTCCTTTTTCACTTAAAGAAAACATTAGATTAAGAGAAATGGTTGTCTTACATTTGAACATTGGAATCTACCTTTATATGCTCAAGGTTTGGGCGTATTAAAGGTGTAGGAATTTGAGAAGAGTTTTCGAGTTGGATAGAGAGGGAAAATAAATTTCTTTATTAGATTAAGATCGCACCCAAAATGGACTGCCTACATATCCAAATGAAAGTCAGGTCAAACGTAGTTCAAGAGTATAAAGAAAGATAGATAAGATAGAAAAATGTTATTTAGTCATAAGATAAATAGAGGCTGATGACATCTCCCATTTTCAAGAGCGGTGCATGTTGAAGGAAACTATTTAGAGGGTGTGTGAGTAACGTGAGAATAAGGAGATTCATTCCAAACTATGTTTTGCCTTGGAAAAGAGAAAAGAGGGATAAATCTTTTTGGAATTTGACCATATTTGTCATAATGTAGATTTTCAATTGAGTTGATGTTCAAACCCTACACAACCTTTAAATAATAATTAGTAAATTAAACAAAACAAGTGTTATCATTCTCAATGCGAAAAGAGATAGTATGTCAATATAAGTCATTTTGCCGAGGAGGACTTTAGGACATATGAGTGGGCTAGAACTTAAGCTTGAGAAACGAATTGAAATCAAAAGATATAAGATAGGCTCTAAGCAAGACCTAAGTACTGAGTTTGTACTTGAAGCTGATGGAGAGAACAAGTAAATAATGATAAATTGTTCAAAATATGCATATAAAATGTTAAGAAAATATTTTGGATAAATGGGAGAATTGAATATTTATAAAGTTTTGAAAATTTTTAAGTATATAGTTTGAAAGATTGTGAAAAGTCTTTTGAATAATCCAGAATAAGGCTTCTAAGTTTCACCCTTATGACATTATAGAAAGGTGAAAGAAATGGAGAATATGACTTTATAAAAAAAACTATTTGAATGATGAGGACTATTTTGCATTTTCAAATATTAGGATGTTTTGTAAAGGAAAGGGAAAAGGAAGAGGAAGACCACATCCTCATAAAGGGTTTCCTACGTATCTTGTTAGAACAAGAATCAGGTCAGACGTAGTTCAGAATTAGAGACATAGAAATTCAAACAACGAAGTGGAGATGAATTATAGATGAAATAACAAAGGAAGGTTGTCAAATAAAAATGCAAGAACAAATTAAACAAAATAGCAAATTTGATATATGCTTATAAGTCATGAAGACATACTAGATTTATTAGGATGTATATTCCTTAGTAAGAAAATATACAATTAAGATCTAGAGAATAAGAGTAATTTTTGTCAAGGTTCCCTCAAGCGGACAATTTGAGAGCAGAAAAGCTTGCAACTGTTGACACACCGCTGATCGACCGATCCACAAGGCATTTCTCGAAGGGTGTTTTAGGAAAGAACGTCTGTGTAACCACACAACCGTTTGTAAAAGAAAATAAAGGAGGTTCCAAATAGAGTAAAATATGAACGGAATGACAGTGTGTGAAAAACGGTAACACATAGCACATAGAAAAATATAATAACATATTCAACAAAATAACACAATATATAGTCAAAAATCAAGGGAAAGGGAGAAATAAGATAAAATTAAGGGACATATATAAAAATACGTAAAGGGATATGGAAAAAGGTTAATATGTAGAAAATAAATTATGATGATAAAAGAAAATAATATTACACAAACATCAAAACAAAATTTATACAAATAGATAGAATCCCACATAAATCACAAACTCGTAGTGGTTAGAACCTAGTATCTCCAGCAGAGTCGTCATTCTGTCAAGTCCCATTTTTTTGCGAAAAGCGGAAATCGACTTGACAACACTTTTGGATTTACAAAGAGTGTGAAGAGTCGCCACCTAACATATTAAGGTGCGTTAGGATACCATTCTAGGCTAACTACGAACCTATTTTTGTTATGTAGTCTTAGTTCACTAGAGATTCGGATAAAGGTTCAAATTACCTAAAAAAGGTGTTAGGCACCTTTCGAGGTCCACAAAGGTGGTTACCAGTCGAATTCGTATTTTATGTGGGAATTCTATGTGATAAAATAAAGGTCACTTATTTATGAACTTAATGTTACTAATTGATAAAATAATTAAAAAAACTTTCAACTAGTGTACATATCATACACAGAATAACAATAATACAAGAGATGTGAGACTGAACTTTTACGACATGCAAAAAGTAAATGGTAGTACCATATTCTTGTAATATTCATTTTCCCCAGATTATAGACTCTAGTAATCTCCTTTTCTTTTTAGCATGAGGACAAACTTGACAGATGATAAATTGTAAATTGAACTAACGTCAAAGTAAGGAGAAACTACAAATGATGCAAAACTTATTAGTAATATATGTTTCACCTCAATTTTGGTGACTAATTAATTTAAGGGATTAATAAAAGTAAATAAATAATTCAATAACACATACATAAGGTAAAATGGATAAGAGAGAATTTGAGTGGGATCAGGCACGACAAGACTGAAATGGGCCCAATGCAATGTTACTCCCTTTGTACTAATTTTTATGTTGACTACCTTAAATGCCTTAAGATAAGATGAAAAAAAACTTATTTAAGAGTACTAAATAAAATATTTTAGTATTTAAAAGTCATGTAAAGCAATAAATAAGCAGGTATAATATATAAATTGTAGCAAACATGTTGCTAATTTAGTATAGTAATAAATGTTGTCAAATCCTTGAGGCTTTTAAAAGGGTGACGTACAAAATTAGAAAAGATGGTAGTAACGAGTTTTCTTTATTTTTAATAAAGCTACGTATACGATTCACACGAGAAGTCAACATTTTCTCACCTTGTTAACGTACAAAATATAGTTTCCTCACCTTGTTGACTTGTAACTTCCGCACCCTGTTCTCCAAGCTGGTCCTGAAATCAAAATCAAAACTAAAACAAACATTATCCCAAACAAAGATTATTTTAAGGAGAGATTCCATTTTCCAGAAAAGTAAAGTTTCATTTTATAGGAGGGTCAAAAAGTGAGGTTCCAAGTAACATGAATTAAATTTTGCCCCAGTTTATCATCAAAAACTTGTGTGGGTGTCAAACTCAATCACAACTACTTGAAAAATCTGTAATGCAAAGGTGAACCAAGACCTCGGTTAATAAATGCATCTCTTGAGGATAAGGAGGTGTGTCTCATAAGGGTTACATAGAATGAATCACTAGAAAGTGCGGATTCTAGTAGTGAAGGTTCAAGTTAGGGAGTTCATCACTTAACAGGCAAAACTTGAATACCAACAAGAAAGTGTGTCTCCTAAGGGTTACATGGAATGACCAGACTAGAAGTTATGGCTTCTAGGAGTAAAGGTTTAAGTTAGGGAGTGCGTCACTTAACAAGTAAAACTTGAATACCGAAAAGGAAGTGTGTCTCCTAAGGGTCAAGTGGGATGACTCGACTAGAAATTTCATTTTCTAGGAGTCAAGGCTTAAGTTAGGAAGTAAACCACCTAACAAGATAAACTTGAATTACCCTAACAAAGAAGTACATCCCCTAAGGGTTAAGTAGATTGACTCGACTAGAAAGTGCATTTTCTAGGAGTCAAAGTTTAAGTTAGGAAGTGAACCACTTAACAAGCAAAAATTGAATACCAACAAGGAAGTGTGTCTCTAATGGGTCAAGTGGAATGACTCTACTAGAAAGTGTATTTTCTAGGAGTCAAGGCTTAAGTTATGAAGTTAACCACCTAATAAGCAAAACTTGAATACCAACAATAAAGTGTGTCTCCTAAGGGTCAAGTGGAATGACTCGACTAGAAAATTCATTTTCTAGGAGTCAAGGCTTAAGTTGGGAAGTGAACCACCTAACAAGAAAAACTTGAACACCAAAAAGGAAGTATATCTCCTAAGGGTCAAGTGGAATGTCTCGACTATAAAATATATTTTCTAGGAGTCAAGGCTTAAGTTAGGAAGTGAACCACCAAACAAGTGAAACTTGAATACCCAACAAACAAGTGTGTCTCCTAAGGGTCAAGTGGAATGACTCGACTAGAAAATGCATTTTCTAGGAGTCACGACTTAAGTTAGGAAGTGTATCACCTAACAAGTGAAACTTGAATTACCCAATAAAGGAAGTGCGTCTCCTTACAAATGTTACTTGAATTATCCAAATAAGGAAATATGTCTCCTTACAATAGTCACTTGAATTACCTAAATAAGAAAATACGTCTCCTTACAAATGCCACTTAAATTACCCAAATAAGAAAAGCTTCTCCTTACAAATGTCGCTTGAATTATCCAAACAAGAAAATGTGTCTCCTCATGAATGTTACGTAAATTACCCAGATAGAGAAATACATCTCCTAAATATTAAATAGAAGGACTCAACTAGAAGGTGTGGTTTCTAGGAGTGAAGGTTTAATTTAGGTAGTGCGTCACTTGATAAATAAACCTAAATTACCCAAAAAAGGAAGTGTGTCTGCTAGGGATATTGGATTTTGAGTTTGTAATATGATTTTGATTACTAAAACTGTGCAGCAACATCGCCTCTTGCATTTACAAAAGTGAGAAATTGCAGTCTTTGATATTTAGGATTCGAAATCTTTGCTGGGAAACTACCATATGTTCTTATTTCATCAAAAAAAACTTGTGAGTTTAAAAACATGGTGGTTGGCTTGTGGCTTTAGCTTTTGAGGAAATTACTCTTGCACTTGTTACATTTAATCTTGCTCTCAACCATTAGCATATGTCATTTCCTTGTTGCACCATTGACCCAAACTCAGATTTTTAAAAGTGACTCTGAAACAAACACAATATCTCCGCTTTGTTATGTCTCTCAGATAAATCATTTGAACCTTGGTATATTCACGAATCCCTCCAAGCTTGTTTGTTGCTAAAACTTTTTGCATGCCTTGTTTTAGCTCACAATCATGTTTCTTTTATGTTCTGGCGTTTTGTTTTGCTTTGTGTAATTAAAGAAATTGGTAGCATGTTTTGAAAACTTTTCTTACTTATTTTAACATTGATTTGACTAAAAGACACAAGAAAAATGATAATAATTTTTCATTTGAATAACTGACTCAAGAAAATAAAAATAAAAATATAAAGAAGAAACAACAAACAATGAATGTCCCCATTAAAAAGGAAAAAAGAAAAAATTATCTAAAAATTATATTCAACTCTAATGATTCTGAAATGCATTTTGGATTAAGTTGCCTGATCTTTTCATCCAATCTTTCATCAATTGTTGTTGAGTTATTGACCCTAAAAGTGAGTTTACTTTCATAGGCCAATTACACTCACAGACCTCATTTGGCTAGTGATGTCATGAGGGTTTTTTGCCAACAAGCTTCTCTCATTTATATTTTCCACAGCTCACTATCGCTTATGGTATTCATGAGGATTCTCACCTAAAAGATTCTCTCATTTTGATTTTTTTCCAACTCATAATCGTCTGATGGAGCCCGTGAGGATTTTCACCAATAAGACTCTCATTTAATTCTCTTAACTCACAATTGTCTTACGGTGCCTGTGAGAGTTTTCACCCATAAGACTCACTTATTTTATTTCTCTCATGATTCCTTATTATAAGGACGACAAGCAGTTCCCAAAATGCATCATCATATTCATTGCATGCTTAGCCTTAATATTTTAAATATTGATTTAAAGTTCTTTCTTTGGTTGTAACTTGGCTAAAGGATAAGGTTAGAAAGAAAGTATGGTATGAGGCCCAAACAAAAATTGAAATGGGGTAGGACTTACAACTTTTGGAATCGATTCAAACAACAAAGGCCAACTTATTCCCTAGTTTCTTTTAAGTGGGTAATTCTAAATTGTTTATTTGGTTAGACCGAGCCCAAAGTAGGGTTGCCCACATATCTCACCCCTGAGAGAGGATAATTAGGTCACATGTAGTTCCAACAACTTGTTCTTTTGCTTTATTTTGATTTCTTTTCTCTTTTTTTTCTTTTATTGACCCTTTTTCTCTTTGGAACTTTTCCTGAGTTAATTTTCCATTACACTAATCACTTTTTATTTTTTTCTCTTTTTTTAAAAAACTTTTCTGACTCTTGATTCTATCCTTTTACTCGTAACTTTTCATTTGAACTTTTCTGACTCTAACTTGATTCCAAAAGAGGGGTATGAATGAAAATAGAACTAAAGCTCAAATGGGATAAACAAAGTATGACACAATGTTTTGATAGCAGAATGAATGTCTTTGTCATATCAATCCTTAAAAATACAAGTACATAACATGCAATATAAAAGTGGAGATGAAGATCATTTATGATATTTTTTACAACACTAACTTGACCTGAGCATGTGTGTCACTACTTCTTCTGTACCTTGTCCAGCATACAACTCCACCTTTGTTGTACATCCCTCACATCGAATGACTCATGTGTTTGTGAAGATGATTATCTTCTTATTTCTCTTGACATAGGATCATACATCCACTGCTTTACCTAATTGAGATGGGCCTTTCAATTGATGATCAAGTTATTCTTTTAATTCTCAAAACAATTGCCTTAATTTTCAAAGAAGTCTTTAACTTGGTCACCAAATGTCTCAGCACTCTACCCATTTTTTCAGATATTTTTTTTAACTTTAACCCTTTGATTCAATGTTTCATGATTGAACTAAATTTTAAGATCTAGCTAAAAATTTTGCAAGCATGTTATAACACTAGAATCAACATAAAACGTATTGTGTAAAGAAGACAAACAAAAAATTTAAAATAATACAAAAAAATAAGGGACACCACATTTTATTAAAAGAAAAGATAGAAGGATTTAAACAAAGACGACAGAGAAACAAAACAAGATAGATTCCGAACTACAACCCTGAAATAATTCAAAAAACAAAAAGAAAAACAAAACAAACTACCAATAATCCTTTCGAGTAAGGAGAGGAGTGTCTTCTCAATTGCTGAGCTTGATATCTTAGCCACTGGTTTGCGTATTAGAATGATTAGAACTTTCTCCACTGTTAATTTTTTGTACCATAACTGATTTATCTTTAATCATTTTTTCAATTTCTCTTTTTAAAGCATGACAATCTTCAATACCGTGACCCTGAACATCAGAATAATATGGACATCATACATTTAGATCAAAATTTCTTAAATATGGGTCAGGAGTGTACCCAAGTAAAGGAGTGATCATGCCCCACTGTACCAATCTCTATAATAAACTGGCATACGACTGTCCGATTGGTGTGAAACTATTCCTCAACTTTTGCCTGATTTCATTATTTGTCTTGGATAAAAATCAGGCCTAAAAAGGCCTTGGTATGTTTGTATAGTTGGAGGATGACTCTGAGGAGTTGGTGTATGACATTATAGGTAAGTTGGTGTATCCCTCCAATACTTTTTGAACCCTTTTGAATTGCTCGAGTAGTTGCTTTCAGTGTTGCAAAACTCACAATGCGACCGGTCTTAATTTGATCCTCTATCATCTCCCTCATTTTGAGGACCTCAATAAATGGCTTGCCTGATGCAAGTAACAAATGTTGATAATATGTTTCATCCTGTGCTTGAATAAATACCTCCACTATCTTGCTTTATTTCATTGGCAGTTTTACCCTAGTAGCTTGTTCACGCCATCTAATCATATACTCTCTAAAACTTTCAGTACTCTTTTTCTTCATATTAGTTAGGGATTTTTTGTCAGGAATCAACTCCACATTATATTGGAATTGTTGCACAAATTTATTAGCCAAATCATCCAAACTATTCCACTTTTCGATCTCTTGATAAACAAACTATTCCGAAGCTAGACTTTAAAGGCTCTCACAAAAATAAGCCCTAGGTAATTCTTCCTTCCATCCAACACCCCTTAGTTGATTACAATAATACCTCAAATATGCCACCATATCATTGTGCCCATCATATTTCTCAAACTTAGTCATTTTAAAACCAAGAGGGAGATTAATACCTGGAAACATGCACAAATCATTATACGAGACACTTTTATAACCCCTGAGCCCCTTCAAGTTTCTCATGCTTGTTCTAAACTCTTTAAGTTTTGTGTCATACCCCCTTATTCTTTTTTCACAACAATCTTCTCAGTGTTAAGAGGAACTCTAAGCTGTTGAGTATAAACATATGGACCAGTCGACTTAAATATGGGCTCGGAAGCATAATGTAGATCACTAAAAATATTCAATACACGCTCTCTCATAGAGTAGAGAGTCACAATCAGTGGATGGACATAAAAAAAGAAGCTTCAGTGAGACGACTATCATGGGCTCAAGACCAACCACTAGGAGCCAAGCTTGGGAACTACAAAGGCTTCAAGGCACATTTATGAAAATAGATGTGTTTGAGCATCTTGAGAAGCCTCGAAAAGGAGTATATACATTGAAATGTAAGGGCTTGCCTTAGGTTCTCTAAAATACACCCAAGTTTTCCCAAGTTGCTCTCCAAACCCGCCACTCCTTATTAAGGGTAGAGGAGCCTTCTGCATCACTTTTTGTACTAGACTATATAAAGGATTCTCTTAGTCTTTTGTTGGTAGTTGGGTAGTTTTTAAACTTGTAATATCTTGAAATATCATCCTGTTAAGATAGAGTAGACCACCTGAACCTAACATCACAAGTAACGATTCCTCTTGTGATTTATATTGGCTAGAAATGCCAGCTCTTGAGTGAACCGAGTTTCTCTTGGGTTTAAGTAAGAACTTGGTATTAGTTTACATGTTTGTAGGGGTTTTGGGGTTTAATATACTCTCTAGTTATTACCTTACATATTCTTTCTATGTCAAGTTATTTATCCTCTATCTCTCAAGTTAGTTTGTGTTTGTTGTTTTCGTATGGTGTTTTCTCTGTGTGGACTATTTTTGTGAGATTGTAGACTGTTTTAAGCTATTTTAGATACCGTTTGGTATCATAGATAAGGGTGTTTCTGTTACTACACTACCAATATTGGGCTCTCTAAGTTGAAAAAATTAAAAAAAGAGTTGAAGTATTCTTGTTCTTGGCTGAGTGTTCTTGGTGTTGTTGCTGGTGTTTGGCTGAGAATAATGTCTAGATTTAGGTGTGTTTTTGTTTGTCTTAGTGGTTTCTTGTGTTCGATTATTGTTCACTAACACCCTTTGAGTCACTAGTCCAATATTTAAGCTCTTGACAAAGTGTTTTTGGAAGGTGGGATTGCTAGAAGTTGTTGTAGTTCATGTTGTTCTTGAAGTGGTGTTCAAAAAAAGGTGGTTGTTTGATTTTGAAAAGAGAAAAGGAAGACAAGACTTTGTGTTTGTCTTGGAAATACTTTCAATACAACACCAAAGTGGTAAAAGAAAAAGAGTTGTTCAAAAAACAAACATACCTAAAGGAAGTAAAACATGTTTCAAGGATAGCCAAAACAAGAAAGAGACAAAGCTACCTCAAAAGTTGTTTTGCCAAAAAGGTGTAAGTTGGTGAAAAGTTGATAAGAGCCTTTTGACTCTTGAAAAGAGAGTCCAAAGTCTTGTACACCTACACCAAAACCGAAAATTCATCATCAAAGGAGGAAGATTGAACAACTCACATCTTGAACTAACACAATTCAGCTTCAACATCAATAATCAATGGCCAAACATTGTAGGCCATATCAACAACAAGACTCAAGTTCTTGGAAATTCCTACTTTCTTTCCTTGTCTCCAATAGTTTCATTTTTATTGACTCCTATACTAGTTGGTAGCTAGTAATAATCTACTAAGTTGTGAACTAGTTTTTTGAGTACTTCTTTCGTGTTAGCTTTACTTATGGTGCTTTGTTCATTTATAATTTGTAGTTGTTTTTGTATTCAAGTACGTACAAAACTTCGTTGAGTCTTCAAACCAAAAATCCATTCCAACCTAAGAGTAGACTTATTCCCAAGTTCTTATAAGTTGATAGCCGGTTTACAGCACTTGAAGAACCAAGTGTGAGGAAGTCAAGTGTGAAGAGTGTGTGAGAGTGTTTTGAACTAACGTTTGTTTTTTTGTAGGTACAAGTGCAAATGGAACCCGAAACTTCCAATGCTCTAACTGTGGACAGTAATGTCATAAATATTTTCTTGGCTAGTCTTGAAACCTTGTCTCGAGACTTGTCTAAGGTGAGTTCAAATGTTGAAAAGTTGGGATCAGATGTGGTCTTCATAAATGGGAGGTTGGAGAAGGTGGAAATCCTAAAGATTTCTCAACCATCTACCCCTCAAAATGCCTCACCTATTATTACTCCTGAAGCCAAGTCAATCTATACTCCTAAAGCCACGAACAAGATGGACCTAGCCATTCCTCACGCCACCAATTCCCACAAAAAGGACTTGGAACCCAAATGTCACCCTTAAACCCGAATTCCCCACTTAAAAATCCTCTAATTCAAAGACCTCCTCTACTAAATGAAAACCTAACTTACCAAATTTCACTTGTCCAAAATCCACCCATTCAAGTAGAGGGGCACGGTAAAGAGAACCATAGGTAAGGGTATTGAGTGTATGATGATCCTTACTTGATGAAAGATGGGATTAGAGGTAGAAGGATGGAGCCTAGGGGAAACTATGAGATTAAAGGTAGAGTTCTCCAAGGTTCTAGAGATAGGGATGTAGGCCTTAACACAATAAAAATGGGACTTCCAATCTTCAAAGAAGAAAGTTGTCCCGCAGAGTTTCTTGCATGGAAATCCACATGTGAGAGGGTCTTCCAAGTGAATGATCTCATGGAGGAGAAGAAGAGTTGTTATGGAATTGCTCATTTTGAGGGATATGCTACAACATGGTAAATTTTATGTTAAACATTTTGGCAATGTCTTGATTGAAGGGCAACTCCCTCCTTGGTTTTGGCTAAAGATAGGCAAAGATATCTTCCCAAAAGTTATCAACATGAACTCCTTGCTAAATTATACAATTTAAAGCAAGGAAACAAGAGTGTACCGGCTTACTATGATGAGTTTCAACAACTCATTTTGAAAATGTACTATAGAGAGGAGCAAGTGAGCCATGACATTATTCGGTTCAAGGTCGGCCTAAACAAAGAAATATCTACGCATATGATACTTTATAAGTTTAAAACTATTGAAGGTATCTTTCAAGCGGTGTTAGAGATTTAAAGAGAGAATAAAGAGAGGTCTACATATAAAACCAAGAGTTACCAAGGGTCCATAGGTGGGACCAAGAACAAGGAGGTGATTCCATCAACTACGGGATGGAACAAGTCCAAGCCTTCTCCATTAAATGCTCCTCAATCCATTCACAAGGCTGCCCAACATCAACCTCTAAGATATGAAGGTAAAATGGGTACTACATCCAATTCCAAGGGATTTCAATGTTTCAAATGCCACGGGTGGGAAAACATGGCTAGTGAGTGTCCTAATTAAATAAATATGATCCTAAGAGAGAGAGAATTATATTTCTTGGGGGAAAAGTGGGACTTAAAGCGGTTAAGAATAATGATGCCTCTCAAGATGGAGAGAGAGGGGAGGATAAAAGGCCTAATGTTGATGATGAGGAAGAAATGTGGTCTAAAGAGGGTGAACTTGAATTACCTAATTATGTGGTATAGAGAGTTATGATTAGCAAGGCATTGGATTATCTAAGCCAACGGAAAAACCTCTTTCATACTAAGTATCTCATTAAGGGGAGTGTGTGTTCCTTAACTGTTGATAGTGAAAGTTGTGCCAATGTGGCTAGTGCCACATTGGTGGAACACTTGAAGTTTCCAACTACTCCACATACAAGTCCGTATAAGCTCCAATGGTTGAACGAATATAGAGAATTGAAAGTAACCCGTCAAATAGTGATTTTGTTCAAAGTTGGAAACTATGAAGATGAGCTACTTTGTGACATCATTCAAATGCAATCTTTTCACCTCTTGTTGGATCGACCATGGAAATATGATAGGTTGACCAAGCATAATGGTCGAACCAATTACTATTTTTTTAAGTTCAAGTGTTATAAGTACAACCTCTGACCACTTTCACCATCACAAGTGCGTAAGGATCACCAATACTTAAAGAGCTTGAAAGTAAAAAAAATAAAGAAGAAGGAGCCCAAGGGTAGGGGTGTTGAACCCAAGAGTGGAAGGAGTGAGGGAGAAGTGGGAGTTTCAGCCTTGAACGGTAGGGATTCTATGGTAATGTTGGCTCATAAGGAAGACCTCTTCATGGAGTATGATGATACTGCTTCTATGTTATTTGTGGCTTATTCATTTGACACTAACCCATCTACTTCCCCTATCCCTTATTCTATTTCTAGTGTTTTACAGGAATTTGAAGATGTGTTTCCTAGTGAGTTGCCGCTGGGACTACCTCCACTTCGAGGTATTGAGCACCAAATAAAATTTGTTTTGGGGTCTTAATTGCCAAACAAGCCGGCTTATAGGAGCAACCCAACGGATACAAAACAACTTCAACGACAAGTTAAGGATCTCCTCGTCAAAGGGTATAACAAGGAAAGCATGAGTCCATGCATGGTTTCGGTGTTGCTAGTCCTAAAAAGGAATGGAACATGGCATGTATGTGTGGACTGACGAGCCATAAACAAGATTATGGTAAAGTATCATCATTCTATCCCTAGATTATATGATATGCTTGATAAATTAAATGGATCTTGTGTGTTTTCTAAGGTTGATCTTAGTAGTGGTTATCACCAAATCCAAATGCAACTGGGTGATGAATAGAAGACCACATTCAAGACCAAGTTTGTTCTATATGAATGGATGGTCATGCCATTCAATCTTACCAACGCTCCAAGTACCTTTATGCGGCTAATGAATCATGTGATGAAGCCACTTATTAGAAAGTTTGTGGTTGTGTACTTCAATGAGGTTTTGTTTTATAGTAAGTCCCTCAACGAATATTTATTACATCTAAAAAATATGTTTGAAGTACTTAGGAAAGAGAAGTTGCATGCTAATATTGAAAAATGCCCTTTTGGTGTTGATAAAGTTGTGTTTTTGGGATTTGTTATAAGTTCAAAGGAGGTAGAGGTTGATGACTCTAAGATAACCGCCATTAAAAATTATCCAACCCCTCAAACTGTTGCTAAAGTACGAAGCTACCACGGGTTTACAAGTTATAATAGGAGGTTTGTCAAAGGGTTTAGCACCATTGCTGCCCCCTTGACTGAGTTAATCCGAAAGGACCAACCCTTCAAATGGGGGTATGAGCAAGCTAAGGCTTTTGAGGCTTTGATATGCTTATCTCGGCACCTTTGTTACAATTGCTTAATTTTGATAAGATGTTCAAAGTTGAATCCGATGCTAATAAAGTAGGCATAGGGGCTATTTTGATGAAAGATTTAAAACTCATTACTTATTTTAGTGAAAAACTCAAAGGTGCCACTCTAAACTACTCCATGTATGATTTAGAGTTATATGCCTTGATTAGAGCATTGGGAAATTAGAAACACTACTTGTGGCCCAAAGAATTCTTGATCCAAATGGACCGTGAATCCTTGAAGCACCTTCGTGTACAATACAAACTTAACAAATGACACGCCAAATGGATTGAGTTTCTTAAAACCTTTCCTTATGTTATTCAATACAAAAAGGGCAAGGATAATGTGGTAGTCGATACATTGTCTAGAAAGAATGTTCTTGTGTCTACTTTATATATAAAATTGATAGGTTTTTAGATATTAAAATTATTGTATCCCGAGGACCCTTACTTCACTCCTATCTATAGGGAAAGTGAAGCTTTGGATAGGGAGAGGTGCCAATCGGCTAGGGATTCTAATCCCTATGCTAAGTTTGATGGTTGTTTATTTTGGAAAAGATAGTTATGTGTCCTCTAGCTCATGGAGAGTGTTTTTATGAGAGAGGCACACAATGGTGGTCTCATGGGTCATTTTGGAGTTGACAAGACCCTAGGGATATTTGAGCAGCAATTCTATTGGCAAAGAATGCGCAAGGATGTTGTAAAAGACCCACGTCTTGCCACCAACAAACTGATGACCATATGGAAGTAGTAAATTGGACCTTGTGTTTTATGCTACGTTCCATGGTTAAAAGTAACTTGACATGTTGGGAATATCACCTACCTCTAATTGAATTTTCTTACAATCGGGTAATATATTCAAGCATGGGTATAACACCTTTTGAATGTGTATAAATCTTTAACCCCTAAACCCTTGGATTTAAATCCTTTGCCAAGTGATGTTATTGATAGATTAGATGGAAACAAGAGGGCTGAATCTATGAAAAGATTGCATGAGAAGGTAAGGTTGCAACTTGAAAAAAAATACAAGAGGTTGCCCAAAGAGTCAACAAAGAGAGGAGAAAGCTTGTGCTTGATCCAAGAGATTGGGTGTGGGTACACCTTAGAAAATATTTATTTCCCACCAAAATAAAGGCCAAGTTGTTTCCAAGATGTGATTTTCCATTCTAAGTGCTTGAAAGGATCAACGATAATATTTATAAGAAAGACTTACCTCTAGAATACCAACTGCATAACCCATTCAACGTGTGTGATCTCTCACGGATTGATGCCATTGGAGATGAAGAACCCATGAGTTTGAGGTCAAACTCTTCTCAAGATGGAGAGAATGATACGGGTATCATGGGCTTGAGACCAATCCCTAGGAGCCAAGCTCGGGAACTACAAAGGCTTCAAGACACGTTTATGAAAATGGATGTGTTTAAGAATATTGTGAACCCGCCCAAAGGAGTATATGCATTGACATGTGAGGGCTTGCATTAGGTGCTCTAAAATACACCCAAGGCTGCCCAAGTTGCACTCTAAACCCACCACTCCTCATTAAGGGTAGATGAGTCTTTGCATCACATTTTATACTAGACTATATAAGGGATTGTATTAGTATTTTGTTGGTAGTTAGTTCATTTTTAAATTTGTAATATCTTGAAACATCATCCTATTAAGAGAGAGTAGACCACCCAAACCTAACATCACAAGTGAAGGTTCCTCTTGTATTTTGTATTGGCTAGAAACGTGAGTTCTTGTGTGAACCGAGTTCCTCTTAGGTTTAAGTAAGAACTTTGTGTTAGTTTACATGTTTGTAGTGGTTTTAGAGTTTAATATACTCTCTAGTTCATATCTTACATGTTCTCTCTATGTCAAGTTATTTATCCTTTATCTCTTAAGTTAGTTTATGTTTTTTGTTTCCATTTGGGTCTTGTAAATGTGGACTGTTTTTGTGATATTGTGGATATTTTTAAGCTTTTTTAGATACCGTTTGATATCATTCAGGTAGGGGTGGTAGTGTAAAAATATGAACAGTAGATGGAGCCGAGTATGTGGTAGTTTTGTGTTGAGGAGTGAGAAAAGAAATATTGGAAGTGTTCGAATAGCATTGCCCTGGAGTAAACCCTGATGTATATTGGGGCGTGCCAATAGAAATGGAAAATTATACATGTGATACTGGAGGCAAGATAGAAAGATTTTCCAAATTATCGATGGGAAATACAAGAGGTGGCAACCCACTATGACAATCTCGATGCACATGTATCATATGCTGCCTTAATTTCTAAATCTCTTCATTAGGTCCTAAATTCTCATTTCTTGAACTCTCTATCTGATTAGAGACAACAACCTCGGTATCTTTTTTGGTCATGGCTAAGTTCATTTTGGACTTGGGTTAATATGAAGGACCAGCCAGAATGCCTCAAACCAACCACCTTAAACTAACTGAATAAGAAATTACAAAGGTGTTAGAATGCAATACTTATCCAATTAACCCTAAAAAGGGCGCCTACATATCTCACTCCCATAAGAGGAGAATCAGGTATGTGTATTGCATAAAGGTTGTCCATAAAAAGGCCAATAAAACTATCTTTCTTTTTCTTGAAACTTTAGAAGAAATGGAAGTTACAATGTGTCAAAAGAATTGACGAAAATCTTTTTTTCATTTTTAGGTTTAAATACCTATAAAAAAAATGAAACCTATGATTACCAAGAAAAAATATTTTTGTATTTTTGATATGGAGAAATGCATAACTTAACTAATATATTACCAAATGAATTCTTCTTTGTTTCAAAAGATATTTATATATTGAATTTACATATTGACTTGTTATATGTCTACTTTCTCTATATCTTGTTACTTATACTTGTCCATTATGTATATACATATTCTTTGCTTTATATTTGTATGTGATATAATGTTTACTTGTGTTATACTTGTTGTATTGTTGTTGCATTTGTGATATATTAAAACTGTTAGTTCAAGAGGTGTGGGTTACCTTTGTGGGAGATCTTTTGATTTCAGGTGACATGTCCTTAGTGTGTATTTTGCATACTTTATTTTCTAATTTTCCCGGTCGGCCTTTGATACCTACTAATTACAAGTAGACCATACTCACTTTTACTGTACCCTTCTGGCATAGATTCAGGCTTGGGTGCACCCCACGTTTCTTGACTTGGGAAATTTTTGGAGCTATCAAAGTAGTTGATGATTTTCAAGCATCCAGTCTTATACTACCTTTCTCTATAGACTATGTCTTTTTCTTTATTTCTGAGATAGAGTTTCTTTTGTATTTAGATATCTTACGTATTTTTGTGGATTTGAGTTGTACAAGAAACGTTCTTATATTATTGACACCCAGTTTTGGGGATTTATGGATGCATTATTATATTTATTTCTATATTTATTATACTTGTATGGTTCAGTTTCATTCTAGAATCCTTACCATGGGATTATTAACATTTTTACTCCCTTTGTGTATTGGTTAGGGTGACAGGCTTACTTGTCAAGGTTCACCACGACAAGTGCCATCATGACCCTTTGGATTTTAGGTTGTGAAAAATTGGTATCAAAGCAACTAGGTTTCATTGATTTCAACAGTGTACGAATGAAATGTCTAATAGAGTCTCGTGGATTGATACGTAGACGTCCATATCTCTCCTTGAGTGCCTATATGATGTCTTTAGGAAAACTTCCCTCATTTTATTCCTTATCATGTAAATTTCTTATATACCTTGAGTTTTGAGTTGTTTTTTACTTTTTATGCTAAATGGAGTTGACTAGGTCCTGCGAGGTTAGACATGCAAACCCTTCTCCCAGAGGGCGAGCCTCGAGTCGTGAATGGACTCGAGGGAATAGATGGGCCCGTGGATCAGCCCCGTCTAGGAGGAGTGTTAGAGGACACTCCCCTGCACCTTATGCTATCTACTTCTTAGATGGTAATGTTTGGAATGTTTTTTCAAAGCATTGTGGATCACACCAAAATGATAGAGGGTATTCTAAGATCATCTCGGGGAGGCGCCAAGAAGGTGCACCATTTTGGTGAGTTCAGAGGTTAGGATTATCATAGTAGAGATTTTAGAGGTTATCATGGTTATCAGGGTAGACCAGTGCAAGCGGCCTTACAATGTTCATGTGGTGAATCTATGGGTTCAACAATGCAGGGTGGCTATTCAGGCCTAGTGGTTCTTTCAGCTGTTGAGGGGAGTCATAAGACTTGTTATGTGTGTTATGAGGCTGGCCATTTAGCCAAGGATTGTCCCCGTCGTGTGATTATAGATACTCCTATTTTAGTAGTGAGAGGTAGGGGTACTATTAAAAGAGAGAGATGTAGAGGTAGTGGAGCCTATAGTGGTGGTCGTGGGGCTACTCATCTAGTTGGTAGTCATGGTAAGTTTTATGCTATACCTGTCAAGATTTAAGCGGAGGCTTCTGATGCTATGATCACAGGTATTTTTATCGTTTCTTTCAGATCTGCATCTGTGTTATTTGACCCCAAATCTATTTTCTCTTGTGTCTGTGTATTTTGCTTCGGATTTTGAATTTGTTAGTGAGCCTCTTGCCATGCCTATTAATGTATAAACCCTAGTAGGTGATTCTTTAGTGATGGATTGAGCGCACCAATCTTGTGTTGTGAATTTGTATGGCTGTGAGACTTGGGTAGACTTGATTGTATTAGATATGGTTGATTGTGATATTATTTTGGGTATGGATTGGTTGGATCCTTATCATATCATCTTTAATTATTTTGATAAGATCGTGACTTTAGCTCCGCTGGGTGTACTAAGGATAACTTGGAAGGGTGCACTTTATTCTGGTCCTAAGAGGATCATATCTTATATTTAGGATCATAGATTGGTTGAGAGGGAATGTCTATCTTATTTGGCCCATATTCATGATACTAATATTGTTTCACCTCTTTCTTTGGATTCTATTCATGTTGTCATGTATTTATGGATATGTTTTCTATGAATTTTTCTGGTATACTTCCATATTATGTTATTGATTTTGATATCGATGTTGAGTCAGGCACTAAGCTCATTTCTGTTCCTCCTTACAGGATGTCCCCAGCTGAGTTCAAGGAGTTAAAGGATTAATTGCAGAAGTTGTTGGATAAGAGATTTATCCAACCTAGTGTACCACCCTGAGGTGCACCTATCTTATTTGTAAATAAGAAAGAAGGGTCGTGTAATGGCCCAAAAATACACCCTGGTCACCACACGGTGCTTATGGTCCTAAAAGATCACAAGTTAACCCATAAACCGATACCTGCTGTGAGCATTGAATAATAGTAACAAAATACACAAGTTCGGAATTTAACTGAAAATGCCATAAGGTTTTAAATACTGTGAACTTTACTGAATCATAAATCTGAAAAAAAACTGTCTAAAACTGATAAAAACTGATAATCTAACTGACTATCTGAAAAACCTCAAATTGATAGTCTTTGGAGATGATGGGACAAATCCCCAATTAACTCCAACTAAATAGAAATACTGAACTACTAAGATAAACTGATATAAAGAAATTATGTTCTCAAAATATGAGGACTCACCACTACTGCTGCTGATAATCTGTTCTGCCTAAGTGTGGTCAAGAAATTGAGTATCTGAACCTATGATATTAAACATCATAGCGTAAGAAATGAGTATGCGATTAGTACTTTAAATGTACTAGTACGCGAGGTGAGTTTAAGCTGATATGCATGGGATAACTGTGCATGAATAAAAGACTTGCATGGAAATACTGAAATCTGACTGAATAAGACTAATAACTAACTGGATGAATAACATGAGATGACTGATGCATAAATACATGAAAACTATAAAATCTAAGTAGGCATAACCAAGCATATAAGGTGATTCTAGAATAGTCTACAAACTGAGATACTGAAATATGGTAACTGAATATTGATAAACTGTATGCTATGATCAAACAAAACTAAACTAAATTCTGCACTGAATACTGGAACTGAAACTGTGGGAGGTATCATCTAACTGACATGCCCCAAAGCTAAGTTGATTGGGGTCCAACCCGTGACCCTAGTTGGAAGGGTGATAGTACCATGTCACAGGTACTAACAATGGTTGTGGAGTCAATCCTAATATGACATGTGAACTCTGAGATCAGTCCTAATATGGTGGCTGATCCATAAGAGTGTCAGTCCTAAACTGGCGCGTGATATCTATAACCTATGTTGTCTGCGCAGTTCAAGAACTTAGGGATTGATTCAAATGACCTAGTCCTAACTGACGGGCGAGCCCCTATCCCTAGGTTCGCTCGGTGCTGAATCTTACTTCCAACGGAACTAACTTGGATTACTGAACTGATCGAAGTTTGACTGATATGATAACTGACTGAATAGATAATACTTATACATGTTTGAACCATTCTAAAAATATGGAGACTAAGTAAGAAACTAAATTTCTGGTATTCATAACCCCTAGGACTCAATATAAATAACAATAGGACAAAATGAAAACATTGAAACTATAGAAAGTAGTCATTATACAACATTCAAGACTTAAGTATTTCATCAAACACATGAGGATCATGAGTTAAAGCATGGGCATAGTTAAATCATGTGATAATAACATAATTACAATATTTCAAATCATGGGTTAAGGATGTAACATGAAAAAATAACCATTCAAAAGTGCCATGGGAAAATTTCAACAAAAACACATGGTAAACATAATTGAAATCATAGTTCATAATAGCTTCTTCAAGATAACTCATAATAACATGGAAAAAATCACAACTTTAAACTTGAAAACGGATTATTGGGCTCCATGGGTGAAAAGGAACCATGAATGGGCATCACACATACCTTAATTAATGAATTTATGAAAGTTCTTGGTGATTTTCTTGAAGACAAAGCTTGAATCCCTTGATCCTTTTAAAGAGGCTAGGGTTTGTTCTTGAGAGAGGAGACTTTATTTTGAGAGGATTTTGTGAATAAGATAGAAAATGGGACCTTAAATCCCATGTTATGGACCAAATATGTGAAGGAAAAAGACCTAATTTCCCTTGGAAAAACAAAATCAAACGCTAGAAAATAAGGGGGCGCGATGGAGCATGTACCGCGGGCTCTGGTCTGCCGGACTAGACCACGCACTGTAGACTTACCTCGAGCACCTGTACCAGTGGAGTGGGGCATATTACGTGGACTTATACCGATGGTGCTACTATTTTGGAAGTCCAAACACACCTTTACTCTAGTTTAAAAATTCTAAAACTCACCCGAGATGTACTATCAACAACCCCGATCAAGAATCAACTTAAAAATTAACATTCCAAGCTCGGGATGGTCTAAAATAAAATCATCAAAGTTAGGGGCTTTTAGAAATGACTAAGTCCTAACACGTAGTTAAATTTTCTAAGTATTGCACCCCTTTAACATGCGATAGTAACAGGAATTAAGCTAGGATCTTAGGGGGTCTTACAATATCTCTCCCTTGGGAGCATTCATCCTTAAATGAGATTGATTAACCTGAGAATACTGAGGAACTGAGATTGCATACTGAATATGAATAACTAAAAACATGATTACACGACTGATTCTAAAATATGATGAATGACTAAACTGATTCATGAATACATGCATTGAAATGAGAATGGTTATAAGGCTGAAATAGAAATGAGAGAGTCACTTATGAGTAACTACTGCCTCAGGCTGGAACTGGTTTTATGAAGAACATTTGAGAGGTTTTGTACATGAAAACTCGGGGTATTACAATATCTCTCCCTTAGGATAGTTCATCCCCCGAATGATACTAACTTGGATGAAATACTAAGGAAAGACTGAGGTGATGCATGGGGCACTTACAAACTTAATCATGACTGAATATCTGAAATCTAAAATCTGATGCATGGACTAATATTCATGAAACATCGAATAGTATGAGTAAATAAAAATATGGAAAACCATAGGAACTTATCTGTCTAACTACTAACTAAACTGCTGGCTAAACGGACTAAATTTTATTAAAATCCTATAACCAACTATACATTCCACTTCAAAACTGCAATTCACTTAGGTCTACTTAAAATATTCACATGAGCATTGATAACTCTACCTACTGAAGTCTGAGCTGAACTGAATTCTCTCATTATGTTCAAGCTGACTTGAATCTACAAAGTGCACACTTAACACTGTAATACTAGTATGAGTCATGAGTTCAACACACACTGCATTTTCACTACTCCTTATCTTATGAGTAATTTTTATTACCTTTTCAACCACTAAATTAAATTCTTACTAGCCATTCACTAATGCACAATGCATTCATCCAAATATATACATAAACATGACATTCAAGCCTATCTTCATAACCACATATGTCTTTCTATACAAACACTCACAAAGGTATCTTTCTCATATTCTCTAATGACTCTACCAATAAACCTCAGGTGCTATCCCCAAGAAAACACACCCAAAATTTTTAAATAACCATGACATGTATCAAAAGCCTTGTCTCAATAATTCTTCAAACCTATAGCATCGTGTAAAACAAGTATGCAACAATCTTTCATTAATAAGAAATGCTTACTCTCTCCCATCTAAGCAATTATTTATCACTACTATCTTAACATAAGGAGAGGTGTCTAAAAGGTTAGAACATGAGGACCTAAAGCATGAAAGAATAACTTTGACATGTAACTGAGAACTGAGGAATAAAGTATCAACATTATGGATTCATCAAAGAGATCTAAACTGAGGATATACATGACATGTTCTTAATTTCGCTCATCATTAAGAGTGTAGCATGAGTACTGGAACTGTACATACCATAAAACATGAGCACATAAGTCATGAACTGTATGACTTGAGTTTGGAGTTTTTGAATTCATCGAACATGATTCGTACTGCTGAGTGAATCAGAACTCCTCATACTAGGAACTGGGAGAGTACATGATTTTCTGTAAGGTGTACGAATGTGAGCTTTGATCATAGATATGACATATAAGGAATGAGTA
The DNA here is from genome assembly GCA_030864225.1 of Capsicum baccatum var. pendulum. NCBI lineage: Eukaryota > Viridiplantae > Streptophyta > Magnoliopsida > Solanales > Solanaceae > Capsicum > Capsicum baccatum. The sequence goes on from CM061556.1 coordinate 223,361,306, forward strand.
TATATCGTGATAACTAAAGTAAAAATTTTGCACTGAGATAAGAATGGATTGAGCATCATCCTTCCTTATTGCTATTCTACAATATTCTGGCATTATTACTAGAATATGAGAACCTGACTTGGTTACTGATTCTATCATCTCCTTCTTAGCTTAGAGCCAACATTCTAAGTCTGGTAACCACTTAATCAACTACTCTAAATTAAACAGCCACCACTTTACTCTAGAACCTATGGTATAATAATATGCATAATTGATAAACCCACCCTGAATAACTATGTCTTATAGTATTTTATTCTGAGATACAACTCTTAGCCTATATATGGCCCTAAAAATTATCATATAACAACCTAAGCACTGATTAACTTAGAATTCTAAAGATTATCACCATACTATGAGTTCGCACCATCTAGTGCTTCAACTCTACTTTCTATTAGCTCAACCTTTAAAGATTCAAACTTAGATTCTAAGACATAACATGGATATCCCCAAAGCTTTAATAACCATACTACTTTGATCATAGCCTACAAATATCATAACCATAGCATATGTTTTGAATCAACAAACCTAAATTCATGCATACACTGCTTCATGCCTACTGATTCACTTTTCATCCAACTAGCCCCATGAAATATAATCCGCTCAAATTTAGATAACACTATCCCAACTCTATTACTGCTAAACTTCTGGGTTTATGCTTCTAACTCTAGGTCATATGCTGCCATAGAATTCTGAGAAGGGATCTAAAAACACATCTGAACCCTAAGCACCGAGGTACTACCCCTTTATTCGATGATTGGTTGATTGGAAAACTGAAATTGAATGACTCTATTTCTGCTGTCAACTGAAGTGATTTTTTTGGATACTATAATGGGGAAATTTCAGTATATGGAAGGAAGGACGAATTAAAAGGAGGTTTTAAATAGAGTATCATGCTCTTTCGCACGACATGAATACTGAAAAAAAGGAAACTTTCCTAGATATTTATTTTAGCCTCTTGACCATAAGTGTGGCACGATTTACACCCATGCACAAGACTCTACTCAATGCAGATTTCACACTCCCTAGGACACTTTAAAACCTTAGGCTCTAATACCAAGTTTGTAACAACCCAAAAATACATCCTGGCTGCCACATGATGCTTATGGTCTCTAAAGACTACAAGCTAACACATGAACTGGTACCTACTGTGAGCATTGAATAATAGTAATAAAATACACATGTGTAGAATTTAACTAAAAAACTCCTTAAGGTTTTAAATACTGTGAACTTTACTGAATCATAAGTTTGAAAATAACTTTCTAAAAACTAATAATCTAATTGACTATCTAAAGTATTTGAAAATCCTCTAACTGACTGACTGTGGAGTTGACGGGACAAACCCCCAACTAACTCTGGCTGAATAGAAATACTAAACTACTAAGATAAACTGAAAGAAAGAAATCATGTCCTCAAAATATGAGGACTCGCCACTGCTTCTGCTGATAATCTAATCTGTCTAAGCATGGTCAAGAAACTGAGCGTCTGAACCTATGATATTAAACATTATAGTGTAAAAAATGAGTATGCGATCTGTACTTTGAATATACAGGTATGCGAGATAAGTTTAGGTTGATATGCTTGAAAATAGTAATAAAATACATGCATGGAAATACTGAAATCTAGCGGAACAAGACTAATAACTAACCGGTTGACTACCATGAGATAACTGACGCATAGATACATAAAACTGTAAAATCTAAGTATGCATGACCAAGCATATAATATGATTCTGGAATAGTCTGTAAACTAAGATACTAAAATCTTGTAACTGAATACTGATAAACTGTATGCTATGGTCAAGCAAAATTAAACTGAATTCTGTACTGAATATTAGAACTAAAATTATAGGAGGTATCATCCAAATGACATGCCTCAAAGCTGAGCTAATTGGGGTCCAACCTATGATCCTAGTCGGAAGAGTGCTAGTACTATGCCACGGGTACTAACAATGGCTGTGGAGTCAGTCCTAATCTAGCGGGTGACCCCTGAAATGAGTCCTACACTGGCGGGTAATCCTTGAGACTGTCAATCCTAAACTGGCAAGTGACATATGATAACCTATGCTGGTTACGTAGTTCTAGAACTAAGGGATTGTTTTTAGGGACCTAGTCCTAACTAAAGGGTGAGCCCCCATCCTTTGGTTCGCTTGATGCAGAATTCTACTCCTAACTGAACTGATTTAGAAAACTGAATTGATCAAACTTTGACTGATATGATAACTGACTGAATGGATAATGCTCATACATGTCTAAAACCATTCCAAAATATGGAGACTAAGTAAACAATTAAATTTTGGGTATTCATAACCCCCAAGACTCGATAGCAATAACAATAGGACCATATAAAAACTTTGAAACCATAGAAGGTAGTCATTATTCAACATTCAACACTTAGGCATTTCATCAAATACATGAGGTTCATGAGTTAAAGCATAAGCATAGTTAAATCATATGATAATAACGCAGTCGTAATATTTAAAATCATGGGTTAAGGATGTAACATGCAAAATCACCATTCAAAAATGCCAAGGGAAAATTCTAACGAAAACACATGGTCAACATAATTGAAATCAAAGTTCATAACAACTTCTTGAATATATTTCTTTAGAGAAGAGTCTTTTTTTAGAGGATTTTCTAAATAAGATAGTAAATTATTCTTTTGGGACCCTAAATTTTGTGTTATGGACCAAATGGGTGAACAAAAAAGACCCAATTGCCCTTGGAAAAAATGAAATCAAAATTTATACAATAAGGGGGCATGATGGAGCACGCACCATAGGCTCTGCTCTATCGGACTGGACCATGCCCCGTGGGATCTATCACAGGTACCCCTACTAGTGGACCGGGGCATGTGACGTGGACTTATCCCGGTGGTGCTACTATTTTAGAAGTCCAAACATACCCTTATGCTGGTTCAAAAATTTTGAAACTCACCCGAGATGTACTATCGATAATCCGATCATGAATCAACTTAAAAATTAACCTTTCAAGCTCAAAAAGGTAAAAACTAAAATCATCAAAGTTTAGAGGATTTTAGAAATGAGTAAGTCCTAATACT